>CM021106.1:169686171-169851941 GCA_007115665.2 Sequoiadendron giganteum | reverse complement strand
ATATATCCCCTTGCTACTAAAAGCACTTTGGATGCCAAAGCAAAAATGTATAAATCCACATGTCCACGTGAATCTAAAGCTCCTCATGTCCCCTTCAAAAGACATGTTGAAGAACAGAAAAATCAAGTCCCAAATCCAAATCAATCCAAAAGGCCACAAAGGCCCACCAAAGAAAAAGTAAAAACCATGTGGATCCCAAAGAAAAAAGGTGCCATACCTTCACATGCAAAGTCCATAATGACATACAAAGTTGCTATTCCCCACAAAATCATTCACCTCCTCCATCTCCTAAATCTATTTTAGGTCCCTACATCCCAAAAATCACTATCCCAACTCCTCCATTATCGCCACCCTTTCCTCCACCTATATTTTCACATCCACCACAAGTGCCAATGTTGGTCCTGAACACCTTCCCCTATCACACCTCCACTCCATCATTCCATCCATACACTTTTCAACCCCCCATCCACTATCCCCCCTATCTCCCCCATCTAATCCCTTTAATCCATCCTCTTGCATAATCCATCCCTGCTACTAAGGTTGTACCAACGTCCGCTGGTCACTTTACACATGGGCTCTTATTACCTCATATGAAACTTGCTACTTGAGTCATTCATCCATATCCTTATCAACTATCCTCTAAAATTCACATATCCGTCTCCCTATCTTTATCCATCTTCATCCACATCCTACTCCAAAAAAGAGCAAAAATCAGAAAAATACAAAAAACAAAAAAAAATAGTAAAGAGAAAATCATTCGTCCAATGGTGAAAACTTGGCAAACAAGCGCCTTGGATAAGTACCATGATGAAAACTTGGAAAATAGGCATCATGCATAAATTCCCCATCTAGTCTCCTTCCATGATTGGGGGCAACATCCACTTACGCATTCCTTTCCTCCATCTCCTACATCTACCTATCTTCCGCATCCTATCCATCTTATCCCATTTATCCCACTCGCTCCATCTTCCGTGTGATCTTGATAAATTTGGGGGAAAATCTATATACATGCTTTGGACACCTCTTGGCATATATTCCCATCCATACACTATCATATTCCTTATCCACCTCTCGCTATCTTCCATTGTCCATACACTATCATATTCCTTATCCACCTCTATCTATCTTGCATTGCCCATCTCACTCCCTTATCCACCCATCTTGCTATCCCTCTTGCCTCATCATGCATGACACATATAGAGTGGGGGCATCTCCTTATTTTCAATTGGGTCCTTGGCAACATCGTCCATCCATTCCGCCAAGTAATCCTCTCCATCTCCCCATCCTCTCATCCCCTAGTCCTTTTCATCCTTTCATCCTCATCTCCCCATTCATCTATCTAAACATCCAATCCATCTCCCTATCCTTATCTTCCTATCTACCCATCCACTAGTCCTTTTCCATCTTTTCATCCTTATCTCCTCATCTGTTTATCTACCTATTAATCCATGTCATCTTTTTGAATCCTTATCCTTCTATCCATATATCCTAGCATCTTTCTATCTCCCCATCTTTACCCATCCATCCATTTCCATCCATTATCCCTTGTCATTGGTATCTAGCTATAGGCTACCCTCATGCAATCCAATGCCATTCTATCTCACTATCGTCATTCCTATCAATCTTCATCACTCATCTATCCATCATCTATCCACTTATCCTAACATATTCTTATCCATCCATCCATTTCCCTCTATTATTCCTTGTCATTGGTATCTAGCTATAGGCTCCCCTCATGCAATCCAATGCCATGCTATCTCACTATCATCACTCCTATCTATTTCCTACATCTTTTCGATATATTATCACTCTTCATCATTCATCTCTCCATCCTATCATCCTCCCAATTCATCTTCTAATAATCTAGATCACTATCCCATCCCTGAGCTTCGCATAACCCACATCCCACATATCAACCATCCCATCTGCACGGCCTATCTTGGCTCATCATATCCACTCCATCATTTTATCCATTTATCTTGGTCATCTCATCATCCCTTATCCATTGTTTGTCTCTTGTCGAACTATGTTTCCCTTGCGCTTTCACGTAGGCAAGGTCGATCATTTGATCCGCCCTCGGGGTTCTATCTTTTGTCTGTCTTGTCTCTTCCATCATCTATCTTTGGCCTTGTTTCGAGCTACGTGGCCCCTGCGCTTTCACATAGAAAAGGTCAATCATTTGGTCCGCCCCCTAGGCATTTTTTCCATCTAATCATTACCCTCCATCCACTATCTTCATCATCCTCTTTCCACTTTTACCATGGTCTTTTCCTAAACTACGAGGGCTCTGCACTTTCACATAGGCAAGGTTGATCTTTGATCAACCCTCGAGACCCTAGGTCTTTAGGTTCAGTCTTGTGTCATGTCATCTTGTTGTATCGTCAAGTATGTCCCTATTTGAGCTAGTGCTTACCAAACAATGGTCATCTATATCACAAGATCCAATCAGTTTCTGGTATCCTACGTCATGTCGATCTTTTAATTTACTATCCATCATCGGTCTCAACAGGATATATCCTTCCTAACAGACCTCATCAACCCCATCCATCATCTTGATCCTATGGCAAAGGACATTTGAAATTGATTGTGATCTTTTGATGCTTTTTGCTTTTGTTTATCATTTGAGCTCCCTATCATCACTTTTCATGGTTGCCTTGATCCATCATATCAAGGTGTGCTTTGAATAGTCAACATAGGGGCATATCTTGCCCATTTCTTTGTTTTTGTCTTCTTGGTTGTCCCACGTAGTACCCACCAAGATCACTGAGGTCTTGTTTTATGCTGGGGCATCCTTTTGTGCTTGTGGTTATTCCAATACCTGGCCCGACCAAAGTCATCACCACTTTGGGGTGTCGGAATAGCCTTCTTGTCTGTTGTGTTTGTTTTATGCATTGGACACTAATCCGTCTTGGTTTACATACCCTGATGCCCGGTGTCTTATGCTATAGCAAAAATCAGTGCCCTAAGGATGGAAAATTGCATTAGGATTTCATTTCATTTTTCATTCCATCATCTTGCATATTCCCCCTTCATCCAATTCTTCATCCTCTTCCTTCTTTTTTTCTCTCTCCTTATTTCTCTCTTTTCTCTTCTTATCCTATCTTTCTTTAGCCCCTGCAGTGAGGAGGACCTGCCTGCGGCTTGCTAGGCCGGATCCACCCCCTGCAGTGGGGCGGATCCACCCTCGGCCAACTGGGGTGGATCCGCCCCCTGTAGTGGGGTGTACGCACCCTCGGCCGGCCGAGGCGTATCCGCCCTTGCAGTGGGGTGAACCCTTCCCGGGCGGCACCCCCACAGGGGCGACATCGTTGCTAGTCACGACGGCACCGGTCTGCCCCTGCAACGGGGCGTAACCACCCCCGGCCAGGGCGCCCCCGCCCTCCCCCCGCTGGCGTGGCCGGGGCGGTGGCGCTGTCCGCCCCTCCGTGGGGTGGACCCGCCCCTATAGCGGGGCGTACTCGCCCCCAGCCGAGGCGTATCCGCCCCCTACCGGGGCATACCCACCCCGCAACAGGGTGCCTCCACTGGCAGTCGGGGCGGCTCCGCCCGTCGAGGGGTGTATACGCCCCCCGACCATGTTTTTCTTTGTCCCCCCAAAAATATATACTTTTTTTCAAAATTTTCTATTTTTATTTCCTACCCATTTTCTTTTTTTCACCCTTTGCTAAAACATCTACAAATGCATTAAAATAATGCATGAGGGGTTTTGTCACCTATTCACTTTTAAAAGGTATTTTTACCTTTTATTTACCCTTTTATTCCTCTGATTAATCATTTCCCTTCCTGGGCCACCATTTGCACTCCATTTGTCCGATTGACTCCATTCAAAAGGCAAACTTGCCTAATTTTTTGCCCTCTTTCCAACCATATCATCTGTTTCTTCCTATCGAGATGTTGCTCGGGACCCTTCTTTTTCCTCCGTCACCCTCTCGAGGGGGCATACCCTTCACATTTACCAATTTTCCCGGCCATAATCAATCCCTTCCATGATTGGCGCATCTTCATCCATTCCTCACTAATTTGACATCTCAGATCCCCCTCCCCACACTAGCGCATCTTCTTTCGGTCACTTTTTCTATAGAGTCATCTGCACTTTCTTTTCTTTGAAGCACAGTTATTCTAACGGTACTTCGAAGAGGGGAAAAATGTAGACATCCAAATTTGATCACTTCCATATGATCAAAATCGCCTACTCTATTTATCTAGTTCATTAAATAATGATTAAATAATTTATTTAATCATTATTTCATTTTTTTCCTAAGGTTCCTAAAGTATGTAATTAAATAAATTAAATACTTTACCTTATCCCTTTTCTTCTCTAAATTAAATAAATATGACAAATTATTTAATTTAGTCTCTTTAACATCATCTATTATATTCATCTATTCCATTAACAATGATTAAATAATTTATTTAATGATTATTTCATTTTATGCCTAAGGTTCCTAAAGTATGTAATGTAATAAATTAAATTAAATAAACATGAAAAATTATTTAATTTACTCTTTTAACCCATTTGAATTAAAACCAATTTTTAATTCATCTTTTTCTCTCTCCTTGTCACATTCTCCATAACCCTCTTCTAATCTGGATTAAATTAATTAATCTGTGATTAGGATGTGCATCGCTTAATCAAGATTAAGTGTCACATCCTCCATAATCTCTCAATTGCCTCCAATCCCTCATTAATTATCTTAATCATGTGTTTGCACAACCTTAATCAGAATCATTAGCCACATTTGGCTTACCTTTTCTGGTCAACCTTCCCACTTACCATTTTTAGCCTGGACTCCCTTCCCCGTGTGAATTTTTAATTCACATTTATTTGACCAAGGTTCCTCTCTTCCCCATGTGAATTTTTAATTCACTTTAGTCTTCCCAAGGTCTTCCTCATCCCCCATGCAAATGTGACATGTCATTTTACATGTTCCCAAGCCTTCTAGAACCTTAGACTTGTCACATCACCCACATGTGACAAATCTCCAGCTTTTTGGAGACCCTCTCTTATCCACTAGATTTTTCCAATCATTGTGAATTTTTAATTCACTTTTATTCCTCCAAGGATTCTTCTCATCCCCCAAGATCCACCTCATGTACTTCCCTTCTACCTCATTTCCACATCACTCCACCCTAAGACATATCACCTTCCACATGTCAAGATGTGAGGGCTTGTGAGTCCTCAACTCACCATAGCCCTTCATCTTGATTGATCTTTGTTGGATCAATCCCAACCGTTGAATTCTCTAGAAAATTCCAATTAGCCTATAAATATCCCCTCAATTCCCTCATTTTGGGATCAAGTCTTTTGCAAATAAACTCTTGCAAATTTGTCATTCAAGCTCTCATCAATTTTAGCACTTATATCATCAATCCATATTGCATCAATTCATCTTGCATCCATTCAACTTCATTGTCATCCAAGGAGCACACAATTCTTGAAGAATCAAAGGGCCAACCAAAGAAGGAGCAGCAAAGGAATGGTATAACACACTTAAATCATCATTTGTTTCTATCTTACTCCTTTGTTTCACCATTTTCTTAGGCTAATCTTATTGAGGTGCCCTTTTATCTTGTTACTTCTCTTCACATTGCACTATTAGTTTTATCTAACATCTCACATTAGGAAGTAGCATTTTATTAGGATCACATATCAACCCCTACCTATTCCTAACAGACCATAGGAGTGTGTTAGCATGGATTTTGTGGTAGGACTCCCTAAGACCAAGACTAGATTTGATAGTGTGTATGTAGTGGTGGATAGATTCAGCAAAATGTGTCACTTTATTCCTTGCAAGACCACTCATGATGCTTGCTATGTTTCTCATCTTTTCTTCAAGGAAATTATAAGGATCCATGGCTTGCCATTGAGTATTGTTTCAGATAGGGATGTGAAGTTCATGAGTCACTTTTGGAAGACTCTATGGAGCACATTGGGTACCAACCTATCTTTTGGATCAGCTTACCAGTCTCAGACTGATGGACAAATAGAGGTTGTTAATAGGGTGCTAGGTAACCTTCTAAGGTGCCTAACCAAAGAGTATGGATAGACATGGGACATGGTGATCTCACAAGCTGAGTATGCTTACAATGATAGTGTGAACTGGACCACAGGGAAGAGTCCTTTTGATGTTGTGTATGGAATGCACCCAAGAGATATATGTGAGCTTAGGGATCTAGGAGCTATGGAACATAGGAGTGGGAATGCAGAGGACTTCACTCAGACAATGAAGGAGATTCAGGAGCAGGTGAAGAGGATAGTCATCAAGGCTACACAAAAGTTGAAAGAGAAGGTGGATTTGTCAAGAAAGTATTTGCAATTTTTAGTAGGAGACTATGTCATGGTTCACCTCAACAAATCTAGGTTGCAGAAGGGTATATCAACAAAATTGCAAATGAAAAGGGTAGGACCATGCAAGGTATTAGCCAAGTATGGGAAGAATGCATACAAGGTGAAAATACCTACTGATTTGGGAATTTCACCAATTTTCAATGTAGCTGATTTGATCAGGTACAAGGGATCAGTCAATGACATAGATCATACCAGTAAGGAGATATTCAAAGATGTAAGCAACATACCCTTACCTATTCAAGACAAGCTTCAGGTAGAAAGGATCTTGGAGTCAAGGGTAAAGAAGTCTACAAGGCACAAAGTGTACATGGAGCATCTTGTCAAGTGGAAGAACAAACATGAATCTGAGGCTACATGGGTGGATGAAGCTCAATTCAAGAAGCAGGGCATAGATGTCTCTCTACTCTCTCCTCACATTTCTTATAGTTTGTGTAGAGCGGGGAGAATGGTGCAGGAGCACCTAGGAAACACTAGGCACAATTTTGTTTTTGAAGTTACCATGAAGGTCATGTAGTCCATTGAATTGGAGTTAGAAGCTTAGGAATAAGTAGTGATCAGGAGTGATCAATAGTGATTAGTAGTGATCAGTAGGATAAGGAGTGGAAAGGTTTCCTGAGTGTTGAAACTCACTTGTTTTTAGTTTTCTAGGAAATTGGCAAAAGTGGCAAAATGGTACATTTTGTACCTTTGCCACTTGGTAACTAAAATGTCTGACCAAGGAAGGCATAAATACTTTGGGAAACCTATATAAGGTGTGTCTCAACTTGTATATTGGTTTGAAGGCATTGGAAGCTTTTTGCATTAATTCAAATTCATGAATATAAGTGAGGACAGTGATAAGTTTGAGTAATTTTTTGTGTTTTGTTTGAATTTGTGTGTTGCAGATGTGATCATGGTACTGTGAATACTGTAGAACATAGAAAAATTGTCTTCCAAGCTTTGTGTGGAATAGTAGGTAGCTATTGTGTGCATTTCAAGCATTCTTTGTAGTGATTTTGGTTCTTTAAAGTTACTGTTCTGACTGTCAGACCGTGGAAGAATGGAGATTTAGCTCTCTTTCCCACTATACCTAGTGTATGGGCTTTTGGGGATTGAGGCTAGACACCATGGTTTTAAATAGGTTAGGGTTAGGAGTGGTTAGGAGTCAAGGATTCATGGAGAAAGTCTTCTCCTAGGCAAGCTTGACAGTGCCCGACTAGGAAAGACAGTAAGTGCAAAGCACTTGGTTTGCAGGGGTGACCTTTCCCTATCAAGTCATGGTGTGGAGAGGCAGAGAGATGCCTTGCAAAGGCTTGGCATGAAGGAGGAGGATTTAATAGTCTGTTTGGGTGCAGAACCAATTAGCAGTTTGTTGTGTGGTCAGGAAATGGCTCAAAAAGAGCTAAATTTTGCTCATTTGAAGGTTAGGCCTATGTACGGTCAAGTGAGGGTTGAGACCTTGAAAATATTGAAGTGATGGGCATCAGGACCAAGAATCTTTAGAAAATATTTGGGGTTCTTTGGGAAAGATTGGAGAGCCAACCGGTTTTCTCGAAGATGGAGGCCTAATTGGGGCTCAAAGGCTAGTAGCCTTTTTAACCCTAGATGAGGGTTTGGAGAAAGTGATGGAAGAATGGAGTTTGGTGAACTTAAAAGAACCCTAGGAGGATGGTGTGAAGCCAGTAGGAACATCTCTACACCCCTGCAAAGAACAAATTGGAAGTTGGGAGTAATTAGCCTTTAGGGAAAATTAAGGGTTAAGGGAAGAATAGGAGCATTGCACCAAGGGAGACTTGGTAAATTAGAATTTGGATGATAGTGGGGTTGGCTAGAAGAACCAAGGGTACCTAAGTGAAGGTCCTAAAGGTTAAGGTGTAAAGACACCGAGGAGATCTTGCCAACAAAGATCTAGAGCATGGAACAGTGAGTGTTCCATCCAACCCTACCCTATCACCTTACAATGTCGAATCTGGATCGGATGATACAGACAAAGAGTTGGATGAAGAAGAAGATGAATGACATTAAAATGTATGAGTTATGTGATTGTATTATCTATTTGATAATAATTTCTTGATAGAATTATATTTTACTTATGTGGTTACATAATTAATTCATGATGTTTTTAATTTTTATGCCATTACATAATTAATTTTGTGAAGATATGTTTTAGCTTTTATTTGAATCTGATTTGAGGGCTTAAGGCATTGATTTGAGTTATAAAGCTTCATTTCTTTGCATGCAACCCAGTTACCTTGTTTTTGAGGGTTTTGTAGTCCAAACATGATATAAAGGGGCTCTTACAATTTTTATTATTATTGTAGCTTGTGTAAGAGGCGGATACTATTGTAATTCTAAGATGCATGAATAGGGAGTAGGATGAGAAATAAAGAAGGTATAGTTTCTGTCCTCAAGAATTTTGTGAAAAAAAGCATGTGAAATGAGAGGTTCAAGCCTAGGTTTCAACAAAATATGTATGGGTGATCTGATTTTATGAATTTTTACCCATGTAAAAATCTAATGGGTTGTGTGTGCGTTGGTCTTGAGGTCTGGGAGGTTGTCGAAGTAGGAGACTCAATAAACCCTCATGATTTTGGTCCAAAACAAGGGTTTTTGGGTTTGGCAAGATTTTGGCCATACAAGTGGAATCTTTATGTGGATTTGGAGGTTTGGAGGTTGTTAGGTCTCAAAAACAAAGGTAAGAATACCTCAAGAGGTTTCCAATCTCTTGATACATTTTAGGGTAACAAAGAAGGCCAAATGATTTGAACCTTCTTCTCTTTAGGTGTTGCCAAACCTAGGTGGGTCTACCTTTGCGAACTGAGAAGACTTAAGTGATGTGATTTTGCTTACAACAATCTATTCACAATGGCAATCTTACAGTGAACAAATATAATCCTAATAAAGTGTATGTATAATATTAGAATATGTTCAGTTAACAGATGTACAAAATAAAATGGACAAACAACTTTGCCAATTTAACTATATGTATATATAACTTTAAGTTAATTTTATTTTAACTAAAAGTACTAAAGTTACAACATAAAAATTAAATGATATTTATGATTAAATATATCTCTGAGAATCCTTTTTGTCCCAATTTGAAAATAATTCTATATTATAGAATACATTTATTTAAATTTTAAGATGAAAATAGCAAGGAAAAATCAAACAAATATCTTTATGAAAGAAGTATATTGGCGTGAAATTAAATATGATTTGTATTCCAATGTAAAAACTACAAAGAATGGAAACAATTCTTTCAACACATAAACTATTATGTAGTAGTCAATTAAAATGATCTAAATAGTCTAATAATTTGACCATTAGCATATAGCAATTTATATAGAGCTGTAGATCTCTTCCATTTCAAAAACACAAAACAATATTAGGTAGATAATCAAACATCTTTCATTTCTATAGTGACTTATTTATCCTAGAGGAGCTAGTATATAGTATACAAAGAAAACCAACCCACAACTACCCCTATTTTGAAGGAGTTTAGTTTTCTTCCCTTCCTGATCTCCCTAATATTCCCAGATTATTGTAATTGATTGAAAGGAATTTATTTCTTATTTAAAGAATGCAATTAATCATATTACATAGATACAACAAATGTACATTGATAAATTGAACATATACTTGATATTTCAACTTAAATAATCAAGAAACTTTAGGTTGGAGACAATCAAACAATTGCAGAAATTCAACAAACAGCTGATACTAGAATGGAACCACCGAATCATAAATTTTTCATTATCTCCTTAAAAATCTTATACATGAAACATGGTCCTTTTGGATATAAACATTCTGAAATATTATGTTTCTTTCTATCTATATTCTATTCTACTACTACCCTCTTATTCATTTCTACCAAAAATGGATATTTATACATCAACTGTAGTGTCTTGTGCTTGAAACAACAATAAAATCAAAAAGTAATTAGGCTCTCTTAAGCCATAAGTGAACTTTAGATAAGTGGTCCAATTAGGCTCTGCACCCATGCGTATCTACATCTCCCAATGCGTTTCGGATTGTGATCTCCATTTTCACCATCTTCTCATTCCATTTGCATGCTTCATCTAATGTTATATCTTTCTCAGTAGCCATCTTCAGAATCTCCTGCAGTACTGACTCACTTTCATCTTTCCTCCCAGTCATTTATTTTAATGTTCCTCTATCATCAAATAATTCAGTCAATCCATTTTTTGCTGGCATCGATTAATTCCTGTTCATCCCCTCGCAATTCTTCAAAGAAGTTTTTATGCTTATTCATAAGATGATTTACAACCTCAATTGCAGCTTTATTAGGAGCATCCCTCTAGTTCATTTCCTGGAGTTTCTCTAGGATCCTACCATCCATTCTTTCATGTTCTCATAATGCATCAAAGTTTTTTGAGTGTATTCCCCAAAGCTTATTCAACCAGGTTGTTAGACTCGCTTGTCTCTCTTAATCACTGCAACAAGTGTGTCATAATTTCCTTGAGAATATGCACTCGACCTTTCCCAATGATCTTTTGTTTTTGAACTTTCACCATGGATGAGTAGCTTGGTTGACCCCATTGTAACTCCTAATAAGTCTTTCAGGCACTCATTTTCTCTCAGCATTCTTTCATGGTTAGTTTTGTACATTTCATTTTCCTTCATCAACACCTATATTTGAGCTTTGTTTAGTTTTGCTACGTTGATCCCAATCTTTGTTGTTGCCACAAGATCAGCCTCCCCAACTTTTAGGGTCATAACATGCCCGAATTCCTTCTCAGTATCAATGGCAACTGATTTCATGTGAGTTGGATACAAGGCCCAAATCATTAATGACTCTTCATCTAGATTGTACTTTGATCTTGCATAGACCTTTATCACCTTTTCCAGGCTAAGCTTGTGTGTAGCATTACTCTTTTGCAGGAAACTGTCAAAGACTAGTGCAGATTTGAGATCTAATCCTGGAAAAATCATGACACCAACACTTTCTATCATTTCCCTTCCCTTTTCAAGGGTCATACCTGCCATCTTTCTTTCCACATCAGTTTTTAAATTACTCAATAACTGTTCTTCATTACCTGGTGTGAAATTGTCAACCAGTTCTCTTATCTCTTTTCCCTTTTGTCTACATAGGAATGTCTTAAATTCTAGAGATTTTATAAATTCATCATCTGCTACAAGGAATTATATTCTACATGCCTTGCATATGTATCTACACTTTATTCAATATTCAAATCATTGGCAGGATAGGCGTAATCTAAGTTCTCAACCTTGACATCTTGTTAGGTAGATGTTGTGGTACATTAGCCTTAGATGTCTCTTCTCCAGAAGACAACAACTCTATATCTTGGAACTCTTGATTATGTTGTTCAACCACCATTTTTGCATCCTCTGCCTCCAAGTTCCTAATCATATCATCAAATTGGTAGGGCACATAGTGATCCCCTCCAAAGTTTATCCTTTGTTTAGCAGAATTGATATACCCTTCTAGATCAAAATTATTTCTTAGTGGTCCTCTTTTCATGTTATATTGTAGTAACTTATTCAGAATCAGAATATACCCTTCCTTTGCTAATACAGTAAAATCATCGAAGCATAATGTACTAGGCATAAAAGCCTGTTTTCCAAAAGAACTTAAATTCATAACACTAGAAAAATCCATTTGCATAACAATTTCAAAGTATGCAATCTTGTCGGGAACCGTTTTAGGCCGAATGAATGGGGTATCTTCAAATCCATAAACCCTAATCATGGTAGCATTCTCCAAACAATACCAATCCCCCCAATTGTGGCTAATTGGTCCATTGAAATCTTTGGGCCTGAGAAACCTCTTTATCTCATTAGACAAATAATAAGCACATGGATGATTATAAAACTTGTACAATGGTTTCACAAAATTTTCTTCAAATCATACAAAACTAGAGTTAGCAAACCTGTTGTCCCAAAAAACAATCCATGATTGAATAGGTAATGACATGCCTTCCTTATCAAACTATGAAATTCTCATCTCTTGAGGCCACAACCCTAGTTCCTGTTCAAAGTACAACACTATGTGCATCAACAATGAGTAATTCTTGAGGTGTAAGATAGAGGCTCCACCTTTTATTGCCATCAACCCAGAATCAAGCCCTTTAAAAATATATGAGGCATAATCAAAAGGTCTAGAGTTGTGATACTGAATATCTACTGAAATTACCATGGGCACAATTGCCATATACTCAAGGACTTCCATTCCCAATACTTGACCCACTGATAAATAAGTGTATTTCATATAGGGCTCAAAAATATCTACATGGAATGGGGGTCCTTCACTATCTTTTAGCGGAATTGGTTTTCCACCATGTCTAATTTTGTGCAAGGGAAATCTCCAACCCTTGTAAATGGTGTCCATCCTTCCGAATTATTTTTCCAGCTCTTCACATATAATCTTTTCATTGCATACCCCTTCCAATTTAAAGACTTCACCTATTGCATCCTCTGATATGTGTATCAATGGTTTCCCAGATGGGTCATAGATAGCTTTAAGTCTCAAATTATAACGAGTGGCCAAAAATTTCACTAGTTCAGCATCGACAAAAACATTAGGGCAAACTAACTTTCCCAAATTAAGCTTCCATGGGTTACATACTGGTTCAAAGTGATTCCTCCGATAGTAATGAAAGCTAAACAATTCATAACCTCTTATTGGAGTCCAAATATCTCCTATGAGCTTACATTTTTCATCTAGTTTATCCACTTTTTCCCTAAGTTGTGCAAATCATCTGGCTTTGGGTCTATAGCTAGGTAGTTGGTCGATAAGATCTTGATTCAGCTTACGCTCAGTACCCTCTAGCTGAATTTCATTTTTTTGCTTTTTCCCTTTCGACTGACCACTTTCCCCATGCTTTCTACCCTTTGATTTTCCTGAACTAGTGGCTTCCATTCTTCAAAATTGCAAATTCAAGGTATGAAGAACTTACTCTTTTTTTCTAGAGATTTTGAACTAAGAGAATACCCTGGTCCTTTGCTTGCTCCTCTGCTTCTTCCCTTGTCAATTTTGCAATGATTTTTTCAATTGAATTCATCTTGATTCCTGAAATTACTTATGCTCCGTGGCGTCATTAATTTTTTAGCTAAAACATGAGCGTAGCTGGTTTTTTCAAAACTCTCACTATCACATCATGTAATTTGTCGGCCAGACATTTTTAAATCTCGGGAAATCCTTTTGTTTGAGCCTTCACCAACATTCATTAAACACTTGCTAGGACATCTCATAGTTTCCCCGACACCTTAAATCTTCCCGAGAGTTACCCTTTCGGTCTTAAGTATATCGCTACAACTCCCACCAAAGCAACCTATCGTTGTGACTTTAGCAAGTCGGGCAGACAATCCTCATCTTACTCTGGAGATGTGTATCTTGCCGAGATATTTCCTTCATAAATTTTGATCGCTAAGACATAACGATTTTCTTGCTAATGGAACTACACTCATTGTGACCTTCTTATCTCTCCCCACTGAAGTTTGTCTCACTGATGAATTTCTTCATCAGTGAAACCATGAACCATGTCCTTCTAATAATCATTCTCTCCAGACATGTCACCAAGTCTAATCCTATCGGTGTATCATGGAAGGTTGGCAAGACTTCTCAAATTCTTCCTGGTAACATTGTCCCATCGACATAATCCTTTTTTTATCAGAAAGACTGGATGAATGTCTCAGGATGACTTCAGGAACCTTACTCTAATGACTCTATTTTGGATGATATATTTCCTTGTGTTCCAAGCGGTAAGACATATGTAAGCTCGATATGACTTCATACCATCACATCGATGCTCATTATCTTGCCGATAGAGACTGTGAACTGTATTTTCCCGACATATATCCTCAAATGAGATTTCATCGGTTTGACATTCCCGACCTCTTACTGATATTGATATGTAAGCTATCATTTGTCATCGGCCTCGGCGGTGTCCCCTTGTCCATTTAATAAATGTTTTATTTTTGCAGGGAACAATTTTAAATGACCATCAATCAATCATCGGTTGATCTCAGTCATTCCTCGCAATCCTATGATGACCCCACCATAAAGTCTCAATTGATTGCGATATCATAGGCGAGCACCACGTGTCTCAGCTGGTGATGTCGAAAAGATAATAAAATTGCTTAAATATATTTGTTGGGTTTTAATGTGTTATACAACAGGTTACTAAAGTGGCTACGAGATGCATGTGCTCAAAATAAATGAAGATGTTATAATCTCGATGAAAAAGCTTCTCGACAGTTATGTTCAACACTGGTGACTATCTTGAGCGAACACGATTGCCGATGGTGGAGATCAACGGTTGCCCGCCATCGCATGATCAGAAGATGCAAGGTGTTTATTGATCATGCTATTACAAGTGTGTGCCACATGTATTTCTTTGGTGATGCATAATGTGGTGGGCCCTTGGTGCTGAGATGGAGATTATGTCAGCCTTTTCTAAGGCAGTTGTTCGATGATCTGACAAAAGTAAATGATCGACGGTTGGAATTTGAATTCACATCAAATGTTTGGAGTCATTAGCGTGACATGCAATTAAGCTTTAATATTTTCATTTTATAAAGTTCATATATTAAATGGTTTTTACTTATTTTATAATTTGAAAAAATATAAAAAAGTAAATTAGAAAAATAATTAAAATTGTTTTTAAAATTTTTTAGATTTTTTTAAATTATGAATTAACTTTTTAAATATTTTATTTTAAATATGATTTTAATTTTTTAAATTTAATTTATTACGTCGAGAGGCGTAACCTACAGTGGCAACATGGAGTGGAATGTGAGTGTGTTAACAAAAACAACTCACAACATATTAAAAATATCATATGCCGACATGTATATGAAACAATAAATAGCCGACAAATATAAATTAAATAAAAATGAATCGGTGCCACCCAAAAATATTTATATAAATAGAGGAAGAAGAAAGAAATTATGAAATATGAATTCACGAAGCCAACAATTAATAAGAGCTGCAGAGCAATGAAGTTCTTGCCAGAAATTTTTAGAATAGTTTTTTTTGTATTTATTATGTTTGTTGTGTTGTAAGAACAATTGGTCAGGATAAAAAAGTTGTGACCTAAATTTAGGAATTTGATCATCGATAGAGTCAACTTTATCTTCCATTAGAAAATGACCCTTATAACAAAAGAATTTTTCTCACTTCAAAATTATGAGATGCTTTGGTTGTGATTTTCGGCCATGAAGAAAGCACAATTTACATGTTACATTATGTAAATATTAATGATTTCAAATATTTCCTTAACCATTCAATAATAGATAACTCATTTATAAGCCTCATAAAACTTATAATGTGAAGTGTATTGAAAAAGGCCTTGATTAAACATCAGAAAACTCAATTGAACCCATATGCTCCTTAGCACCATTCAATAATAGATAACTCATTTATAAGCCTCATAAAACTTATAATGTGAAGTGTATTGAAAAAGGCCTTGATTAAACATCAGAAAACTCAATTGAACCCATATGCTCGTTTTACTAATTGTAGAGTAATGGAGAGAAGCATTGCAATAGTCATTGGACCAAGACCAAAAGGTAGAGGATTAATTGATGAAACTATTCTTGAAGCCTCTTCGTAGGAAACATGACTGACTAATTTTCTAATAAATCACAAGAGATAACTCTTTGCAGTAAAACACAAATCTCCATATTTTACACACAAATCCAATAATTATCACCAATGAATCATAATAGTAGTATCAACCTTAGTTCAATGATATATGTCAATATCATGTTCAAAATTAACAATAAATTCTGGATACTCCACACTAGGCATTGAAACAAATTGAAAAGTTGTCTTTATTTGCATCTCCTCCAGAAACTCATCTATCTTGTAAGTCAGGTAACATATGTTGTATGTATTGGCTTGTGCTACTAGAATTGGTAACCCTAATTGAACCCTAATTGAACCTTAATCTAAATGAACCCTAAACCTAACCCTAATTGAACCATAAACCTAACTCTAATTAAACCTTAATTGTAAACTTAACTAAAATAAGCCTAATTGAACCCTAACTGTAACTTGAACTTGATCATAATAATAACACTAATTGAATGCTAACCCTAACCCTAATTGAACCTTAATTCCAAATTTCCAACCATAAGCCTAATTGAACCTGAACACTAACTTTAATTGAACCTTGTTGTTGGGGTTAAATTAGGGTTCAATTAGCATTCTAGTTAAACCCCAATTGTAATATTAACCAAAATAATCCTAACTAAACCCTAACTATAACTTGAACTTGACCCTAATCATAACACTAATTGAATACTATCCCTAACCAGGTAACTAAACCCTAATTCCAACCATAAACCTACTTAAATCCTAACCCTAACTCTCATTGAACCTTATTGTTATGGTTCAATTAGGGTTTAATTAGCATTCTAGAATGGAGATTAAGGTTAGGTTAGGGTTAGAGTTGTGAATATCTTAATATTAGCTTATAAATTTGATCCTAACTATAATCATAATTGAATCCTAACTCTAACCAGGTAATTAAACCCTAATTCTAACCCTAACACTAACCATAATTAATTTCTCACTCTAACCCTAACCATAATTAAATCCTATTGTTATGGTTGAATTAGGGTTAGGTTTAGGGTTCAATTAGAGTTCTAATATAAATCTTGGGGTTAAGGTTATTTATTTCTTGATATTAGTTTATAAATTTGACATTAATGATAAATATATTAAACAAAGAAAAGTTAGTTCATAATTGATTGTAGTGTAAATGCAGTTTTACCAAAATATTTGTGTGATTGTAGTGTGAATAATAAAGTTGGATACTCCTATTTTACCCCTTAGAAAAAAAATATTAAATAGGCATTTAGAGATAGTTAAAATTTTCTTCCTCATCATATTATGAAATATTTCTTAGATAATATTTAAATTTAAAATATTCCCTAAGGGTCTATAAAAAAATTATAGTTGTTGTAAATATGACTAAAACATTCTACATTTTTAATACATTTGTTTCTTAAAAAAAATATATAGTAATTGAGTAGAGCAATTAGAACAAAAATTATTTGTTAGGACTAAAATTACTTGTTTTAATATCTTTTTTATCTTTAGTTTAGGTAAAAAGATAAATTTTAAATAAATAGCAATGAAAAAAATAAATCAAGATTAATTTAATATATTAGATGTTAATTTAATATAATATAATATACTAAAAATATATTAAATTATTTTAAAAGATAATATATTACATAATTTAAAATTAAAATATAAAATTATAATATTATTATTTAATATATTACATTATATATTAGATGTTATATATGTTACATATTATATTGTATATACATTATAATATTATAATATGATGTTAAAATTATATATTATACATTATATATGTTACATATAGTATATATATTAGAATATTAGAATATTTTGTTAAATTAATAATATAATATATTAAAAATACATTATTTATTTGAATTTTTTATTAGATTATATTATATATTAAATGTTATATGTGTTACATATTATATTGTATATACATTATAACATTATAATATGATGTTAAAACTATATATTATACATTATATATGTTACATAGTATATATATTATAATTTTACAATATTTTGTTAAATTAATAATATATTATATTAAAAGTGCATTATTTATTTGAATTTTTTATTAGATTATATTATATATTAGATGTTATATATGTTACATATTATATTGTATATACATTATAATATTATAATATGATGTTAAAATTATATATTATACATTATATATGTTACATATAGTATATATATTATAATATTATAATATTTTATTAAATTAATAATATAATATATTTAAAATACATTATTTATTTGATTTTTTTATTAGATTATTTTATATATTTGAATTTATTATTTGAATTATATTTTATTTAAGATATGACAAGTAAATAAATGAATTGAATTGAAAATATAAGAAGAACTAATTTTGAAGAGTTCAAAAAATTTCTTAAAAATTAGTTAAATATTTTTTTTATTGTAGTTTTGATTATAGTCTTTGTGCTAGAAAAGTCTTAAAAATCTGCGATAGAAAGTTTATGCTCCCTAAAAATCTATCGCTCAAAACGTTTCTCCAATTATATTGCAGAAAATTAATTTTGGATGAATGTTTTGTTATATATTTTGCAAGTTTACTTTAATAATATACAATTTTTTGTCAAATTTTTGTTCTAATTTGAAAGTTGAATTCTCATTTATTAAAATCAAAGTTATTAATCACTAGGTAAAGGTAAAGCATAGGTGGTGCCTATAGTTTCCTTGGCAAGAACTAATAAAGAAGTGCAGTAATTATTTCATAAAAACATTTTGCGAATTGTGAGAACTGGATTAATTATTTCAAAAAAAAATATTCTACAAATTTTGAGAAGGTGGAGTAATTATTTTAGGAAAAACCAATTAATAAATTTTACAAAGTAAGTATGTGCATTTAATTTTTACTTTCTATGATTTGTATATTTCTGACATCAAATATATTTTTTACTTTCTATCATTTTATGTTTTATGATTTATATATTTCTTACTTCAATTTTTACTTTTTATCATTTACAATTTTTCTAAATAAATAAAATAAATTTTACTTTCTATGATTTGTATATTTTTCCATTTTTTTAAAAGGTAAAAAACTAAATTCTAATGTATAAGTCATAAATAAAATTTTACTTCTATTTTATTATCAAGTTATTATTTGTTACAAAAGAGTTTGCATATATTTTATTTTTCAATTGTTTTTAGAAGACATATTTTTTTTGTTAAGAAGATTAAATTATTAATTATTAATTATAAATAAATAAGATTTATCAATAAATATGTATTAATTTTGTGATATCTTTTTTTATGAAATTATTGTATAGTAAAATTTCTCATATTTATAGTGTTTTTTTAATTTATAATTTTACTTTTAAATAATTGTTTAGGATTCCTCACCCAAGATTAAATTTTGAAAATGAAGAACAACGAAGAGAATATGCTCAAAATTACATGAGACAAAGATGTGAACAAATCAATAATTTACAAAAAGAAGAAGCAAGAAATCATCAAAACCAAAATGATAGAGAAAGACGTGTTAAACGTAGGGAAGATAGGGAGTTGAAGAGATTGAAGAAAAAATGAGACAACATGCAAATGAGATGAGAATACATCGTGTACGAGAATCTGAAGATGAGAAATATATATTAAGAAGATTACAAACAAATGAGCATTTAGACCAATTTAATGAGATAGAAAAACAACAAATACAAGTATGCAATCGTGAATTAGTTGAAAGGAATTATGAATCTCATGAGAATATAGAGGGTAAATTTGAAGGAATGAATTCAATTATAATAGATTGTGTGTTAAAAACACCAAATAATAGAGTTCAAGATGAAATAAATGTTGAAATTGAAAATCATGAAGAAAATAATAGTCCACAATAGGAGTTAACCTCTCAATTGAGAAGACAAAGATGACTACAACGAAGACAAAATGAAAGAGATCTTATAGGTACATGCAATAACAATAGAAATGTGCAAATTTATTTGAAAGATTTACAAATTATATTTCGACATGGTCTGGATAAACTTGCAGCACCAAGAATGTGTTACATTTTTCAAGAAATTTACCCTACAATGAAGGTTGTATGAGTTCTTGAAGGCCCAATTTGCAATAGATGTTGACAAGAGAAACAAGAACATCAATTTTTGACATTAAATAATATGAATCATGGTCCACAACCATTAGAACTTGCAAACTTAACAAAAATTGAGGAAATGTTGATAGGGCTTGTAAATCCAATACTTCAAGTCACACATGCAATTGGAGGTAGTACAAATATAAAGGACATACCATAAGTTTTCCACAAGAAGTAAGAGAAATAGCTAAAATTTTACCACATCGAATAAAAGATTTAGCAATTATTATTGTTCGAAGGAAGGACCAACATGGAACAAATTACAATTTTACAGTCAATAGAGAGAGGGTGTACAAGGTATTGAAATATAAGATAGAACATGATAAGTTTTATACAGATGTGCAAATTGATTAAAATGCTCTTAGTGAAATCACATGAAATTCAAATGAAAACATTTTTGACAAATTAAACTCTATTCATATGGAGTTTGATTCAGAGATTTAACTAAATACATGCACTACGATTCAAGTTTTGTAGAGATTAACTAAATACAAAAAGGCTAGGAAAATACACAGGCACTATGATTCAGAGGCGGTCGAGACTGACTAAAACATCTACACCTTACAATTATTTGGATTCATTAATATTATGCAAGAGCTTAGAAAAGACCATGGCATAGTGGGTTGAGTCAGGTTTCCATTCCTCCCTTGAAGTCTTCATCTTTAGAGTCTTCTAATTCCACCTGCTTCTTGTATGCAATGTAATTTGCAATCACCGGGCATTCTGCTCTGTAGTTATGGTGAGTCGGCCCCTTCGCTTTCTCCTCTGGGTCCCTGGAATCGATTGGTATCCATTCTTCCCTGGAGCCTAAGTCTCAGTTGATGTCGTCTCCTTATGCTAATTCCTCTGCAAACCCTTCGTTTTGCACATATCACATTATGTAATACCCCTCCGTTTTGCCATTTGGCTGGACAGTGTGTCCTTGTGTTATTTGTTGCTTTCATGTGTTTCTGGATATTCAGATACCTTTTATGTGTACTTTTTGTTAGTACCTTGACTTTGGTACTCAGTTGCTAAGTGATCACTATCTATAAAGCAACATTAATGTTATCTTTTGATGTGATGGTATTTTAATTTGATGTTATCTTTATGTCATGTTTTGAATTAACATAAATGGATATTCAGATTAATGATGTTATATGCTCTGGATTATATTAGTATGTTAGATTTGTCAGTTAGTTACATTGTATTGGTGAAGGGGACAATATCGCATCACTCGCTTGTGAGCGGCCTGTGATTCTGAGATTTCCTCTTCACGGTGTGTTTTATTTATGACATATTTATGCATGTGGATATACTCTTTGTTCGCAGGTTGGCAGGTACAGGACATCGACTCCACCTAGTTTCACAGGTTTGAGTGTGTCCAATGCCCAACGGTATTCGATTAGGAGATAGTAGCTAGGTTTTTCATGCCAAGTCATCACCCTAGTCCTTGTGTGTCATCAAGTGTTGTAGGGTTGTGTTGCTTTGAATATTGTTCCCTCTCTTCATTATTAATTTCAAGTTAGAAAAAGGTAATTAAATGGGTTTTTGTATTTAAGTTATTGATTAAATTAATTTGGTTTTTATGTTGGAAGATGTCATTTAATTAATTAATTAATTTAATTTAATTAATAAAATGATTTAATCTTGGATTATCTTCATTTTATTGAATTAATTAAATTAATTAAATTGAATTAAGTTACTTGTTTGAATTGATTGATATTTTATTTGGAAATTAGAATTAAAATTGAAAATAAAAGAAAATGTTTGAAAAGTCAATTTAGAAAAATTTGAATTCAAAAATTGGAAAAATGAGATATTTTCTATTTTATGTTTTATGAAATTGATGAGGGTGGTTGCACTAATATTTTGGAGATATTTTGGATTTTTCTCTATTATTGAATTTTTGGTCTTCACAATTTGGGGGAGGATAAAGTTTTGAAAATTGAAATAGAAAGAGGAATTGTTGGATTTCGTGGGTTTTGGGATTTAAGCTGTAAAAATTTGTGGAACTGGATTTCGAAGCAAGGTTGGGAGCTAAGCATCATTTGGACCTCCTCAAATTCAAAATATCAGGTTCATTTCTTTAGTTTTAATTGTTTGTAAATATATTTATAAGTGTTTTGTGTTTGGAATGCATGATGGAAAATTCAAAACTAGATCTAAGTTGAAAACTTCATGTCAAATTTGGTATCAAATTTTAAACCCATGTTGGATATGTATTTTGTTTGCAAAAACCCTGTTGGAAAATAAATTTATCCATGGAAATGACGGTGTTCTTGGCTGGAAATTATAATTTTAGTGTTATTTCCTCAATTAATTATGTTAATTCCTTGTGAATATATAAATATATATACATACGTATATATATACATATATATATATTATATATTTCTTATGTTTTGGTTTGGGAAACAAAAGACTCTGTTTTTATTTTAAAAGAAAATCAAATTTTTAGAAAAATCCGTAGGGTTTTATGGGAAAAAATTTAAATTAAAAAAAAATAAAAAATAAAAAAAATTCATTTGTTGGGGTACTGGGGGCTCACCCCCACCGTACCTCCCATGGGAGGTGAGTGGGGGGGATCCGTGACTAGCACGACCCCTAAAGAACTCCCGCAGCCGCTCACTGGTGGTGTGGTGGTTGTTTACACAGCCGCTGCCACCATTGTCGGTGGTCGGCTGTGTTGTGCACAATACCACCGGAGATGGTGGTCGGCTATGTATGCAGCCACCACCACCGATGAGCGGTGCCCTTACCAGCAACGCCGGCTGTGCTTTGCACAGTCGACCGAAACCTTATCACGCTGCCCAATAACCGTGCAGTTCAACCCTAAGGGTTGGCGCACGGCCTGAGGCAACCCTTCTAGCTTTTCAAAAGATATTAATATAAATAAAATATATATATATTATATGTTATAATATTAAAATATTTATATTATATTATATTTTATAATAGTAAAATATTATTATATATAACAATAATGTTTATATATTTTGGGTTTTAATAAGTTCTCATTTTATTTTAAATAAAGCAATGTGGTATTTTGGAAAATGATAGAAGATATATTTTATATATATTATTGTTAAAATATATCAATTGTATGTGTATATACATTTAAAGTGTATATTAAATATTTCACCTTGTTTTATTTTGCTACATACAATTTAATACTGTTGGAGATTTAAAAAGAAATGATTTGTATGTATAGTTTATTTTGATAGAGAAAGGGGTATGTTAAATAAATTGAAGAAATTATATGTTATTAGTTTGGAAATTGAAGAGATTTACTTGCATAAAATTATGTTGATTTTAAAAGTATGCAAAGGACTTGATTTATTTGTTGAGTTAGTATTTTTTTCCCTTCTCTACAATTGATGAGGCAACTAATTATATTAATCAATTATTTTGTTAAGGTAATTAGTATCCTTGTTGTGAAAACATTTTGAGGAGAAATGGATTTAGAATATCCAAAGGTAGTTTCTTTCAATTGCCTTAGTAAACTTTCCCTTCGTGTTCTTGTTTGGGAAATGGGTTAAATGAGTGTTTAATTCAAAATTCTTCTAGAGGATCTTAGAGGATGGGGATCTTATGTTATGTGGGTTGTCATATGACGTTTGTCAACCTGTCGTGAATTCCTTGGGTAGTGCATGGTGTCTCGTCAGTGTATACCCGATTTCCATGAACGGGGATGTTTTGTGTCTCCTAAGAAAGGAGTGGATTATGGGATCCTCGTCTCCTTGTAAGGAGTGATTGTTATTTTGTTGCCTCCAGTGTTGGAGTGAGTTTCATTTTATGTCACCTCCTGAGAAAGGCATTGTCATGATATCTTGTTTGTTGCACTTTGGTACCCTTGATGTTTGGTTGGTATGTGTGTTGTCAAGTAGAAGAGTGGCTTCCATAAGGGCCAAAGCCCGGAATAGGTAAGATTGGGTAACCTTCAGAAGTGGTTTAATCAAGTGATAACTAAAACAATACTCAGAAGATTAGGACTAACTTCTCACTAATCAAAATAATTATGCCTCACTCATAGACCCAAGTGCTCAGTTAGGCTTGGGATGGGTGGGAAGGCTGGGAACAGAAAGGTCATCTATCTTGTCTGTACGAAAGGTATTTGATTCCACATTAGTAATTATGAGGGCCGAGGATCGGTTGAGGCCACCATCTTGACGATCCGCAGTGGGTAACTCATGACGAGTTGTGTGATGACACTCTATCTAGGACAACAATTGATACTTGTTTATTGTGGGTATGGTTCCCGTAACATACCTGGTGTGACCATAGTTGGTATTTGATTATTATGTGTATGGTTCTCATAACATACTTGATTTGCTTTATACCTAAAAGCAATGTGACCATGTTAGAGTTGTACTTGTGTGGTACTAGAGTTATACTTGAGTTGTACTCATGATGTACTTTTGGTGTACTTATGTTGTACTTGTGAGGTACTTGTGTGGTACTTAAGTGGTTCATGTGATTGGTTGTTTCAGTTTGGTTCAGTTTTGTGTTAGCCTATGTCTAGAGGTAGATGTCCTTGGCTAGGATTCCTTGTTACTATCTCCTAGCATGGGGGGTGGGCCTTTGGGTTCCACTTGGTTGGGTGGTGTGCACCTAAATCTATTGGGATTTCTTCATGTTCATGTGGACGAGATTTCCTGTTGGAGAGCTCGTGTGATCCAGTTTCATTTCATGTTTTTTTTTACTTCAGTCGATCTTGTGATTTATTACCCCTCATTTGTTATTGAGGTGGAAAGTTGTAATTGTAATTTATGTTTATTGGAGTTGCCTCATTCGGGGAATGAGAGTTGTAATCATGTTGTTTAAATCTAGATAAATGGAATTGAAATTTATCTCTTATGCTTGATTTAAATTATCTTAATTGGAATGTATGTGTTTATTTATTAAGTAAATAATTGACTTGGTTTATATTCATGTTTTTTGTTGAGGCTCTATTTAACCTTTGTCTCATAACCTTAGAGGATGTTGGCATTAGATAGCGAACTTACTTATTATTTATGCTTAAACAAAAAAAAAAAAATTAGCCTGTTTAAGTAGTTGTTTGCAACTTCCTCTAGGGTTGCGTGGTAGGGTGTTACACATTACCCAACCACGAGGTTGGTTGGTGGTGAGCTTGGCTGCTCTGAGTAGGAAGTTGATGCTCTGGTCCCTTTCATCCCATCATTTTTCAAACCCTTCTGGGTCAATTGTCCTTACCAGAGGGAATTTCATGACCTCCCTTCCTTGTATGCTCAACACGTAGTAGTTCTGGGGCATTGGGATGAGATTATTTTCGTCCACATTATCCAAGGTTTCATTAATGTCTCCCAACCATGCATGAATGAAGACCATCTGGGTCAGTTTTTTTACGATTTCCTTCGGCACACCCATGTGGAGGAGCACTGCTAGAAACATTGTTGGTATTTCTGCATTGGACTGAAACCTGTGATATGCTTTTAGGAACTCCAGTCCTACAAAATTCTTGGTTGCCCAGAGTATTAGTGGGTGGGATGAGGCCAGTACCCCATTCAGCCTTTTTTCTGTCACTTCTCCTCAGAATTCCTGTAGTTTCTTGTTGCTGTCCAGGGCCAGAGGAGTATCCATCCCTTTATCGCCTACTTCTATCACCAAGTAAAAATCCTGAGCTTCTACACGCACACACTATTCCTACACAGACATTGTTTAAATGACCCAGGCTGACCTTTTATAACTGCGGTGGCTAGCAATCTTCATGATTAATTATCTATGATCCCGGTGGTTGGAGCATTTAAACTTGTGGGCGCTCTATTGGAGGTACCTGACGGGATTAATGCAAAGTATTTTGAGATCCACTCAATCTTGCCTTTGCCTTGGAAGTTGTTCGATTTATTTGCATCTTACCCTCTACTGTTGAGCCCTGTTACATCCGATTAGACCCCAAGTTTGTCTTTTCTTGTTAATATAGTAAGTTTATTTTTTACCTTTTTATTTAATTATTTATTAAAAATTAATTATTTTTAATAATATTTATATTTTGATATATTTTGACTTTACATTTAGTTTATTATATTTTAATTTTTAATTTAGATTTAAGTTTTAATTTTTTTTAAGTTTTAATAATTACAAATAATTATTAAAATAAATTTAATTTACAATTATTTGTCTTATTAAACTTTTAATTATTGTAGAATAATTATATTTTAAATTATATAATAAAATAAATCTAAAATCTAAATTAAAAATTAGGGAGAGTCACAAAACAACTTTTAATTAGATATAGTCACATAGAAAGAGTGAGAGAGATAAAGAGAAGTAGGAGAGTTAGAGAGAAATAAAGAGGGAGAGGGGGAGATAAATAGGGATATCAAAAGAGAGTAAATTGTATAAAAAGACACTTCTATTTTACTTGTAAATATTTTATTTCAATTATGATTTTAATATTTTAAATGGGAAGGTATATTTGAAAGGCTTTGTAAAAGCCATATTGTAATATATTGTAATGCCCCACCAAGTAACCTTAAAGGAAGTTGCAATTAATGTCTTAAGCGAATGAATTTTTTTTTTATAAAGTGCATTTAACATACACATTCACTTACTAATTAACAACAACCTCTAAGGCTACAAGGTTAGGATTACTTAAACCCACACATACATATTACATATAACCATAGCATTATGAACTGTACGAAATAAACATCATACATCATAAGAATACCACATAACATAATAAGATAATCAACCAAGAAACAATCTCATAGACATTATCTTAAACCAATAGTTACATCACTCATTCCCAGAATGAGGCAATAGTACAAAAGATTACAATTACAAAATTCCACCTCATAAACATAAGAGGGATAAAATAACTTATACAAGTTAGAATATTACAATCCAAGATAATACAACAAGAACCGCGAGCTGTCCATCTGGATGTCTCGCCACCAAGTACTGAAGATCGATTGGGACCCAACGGTTTTGGTGCATATTCCACCCAACCAATGTGGTACCCGAAGGCCCTCCCCCATGCTAGGAGATAGTAACAAAGTAACATGGACAAAGATCTACTACCTCTAACCAAAGGCAGACTCAAACTGACTCATACTATTATAACCAACCAAATGAATCAACAAGTACAAATTAAGTATAACTCAAGTATAATACAAGTACAAATCAAATACAATACATGTACAAATCAAGTACAATGCAAGTACAACTCCAACATCACTGACATAGGTCACATTGCTTCCAGACATAAAGTAGATCAAGTATGTTCAAATAACCATACACATAAAATAATTAACAACAGTTGTCATAGATAGAGTGTCATCACAAGGTTTGTCATGAGATCTCCTTTGGGCATTCTTCATAGGCTCCGACACAAGTAATCTTGGTGGCCTCAACCAAATCCCAGCACTCATACTCACTCATGTAGAATCAACTACCTCTCGCAAGAACAAGATAGTTGATCTTGCCATTCCAGGCCTTCTCACTCATCCCAAGTCTAAACAAGCCCTTGTGTCTATGAGTGAGGATTAAATTATCTTGATTAATGTGAAGTTAATTCTAATCTTCTAAGTACATTATTTTAATTATCACTTGTTTAAATCACTCCTGAAGGTTATCTAGTTTACCTCTTTGGGCTCTGGCACCTAACAGAAGCCACTCTTCTATTCGACAACACACATTCAAACAATCCACCAAGGGAACCACAAGTGCATACCAACTAGGCATCATAATCCACTCCAACACAATGAGGATACAAATAATAGAAACTCACTCCAAACATCTTGGAGGCAACAATCACATAATCCACTCCTTTCACAGGAGGCAACAAGATGAAACCACATAACAAGGTCACTCTATGCAAGGAGACACGGATCCCATAATCCGCTCCTAAACCAAGGAGGTGCAAACATCCCCGTTAATGAAAACCGGGTAAAATTGAGAAGACGCCATGCACTACCCAAGGGGAAACAACTGGATGACATAAAGATTCAACAACCCTTATCCTCTAAGATCTTCTGGAAGACTTATAATTTAGGACTAACACTAAATCCCAAAACCAACAATGCAACTTGACGACATAGCAACAAAAGCATTCAAGTCATCAATCAAATCTAATATTTGGATTTCCTAAATCCATACTCATTCAATAGGTAGTGTTGATAAAGTCAAACACATGATAAGTAGATCATCTAAAATAATCATAACCCCTATTTCCCTTTTCATTATTGGAAATCTAAAACAATTAAACTTACTTCCCTTTACTGAATACAAAGAATTAAATCCTTTAAGCTAAGCATGAAGAAGATACTACTTTTGGATATACTAAATCCATATCTCTTTCATAATCCAATCACAATGATTCAATTAATCTAAATAGAAATTAATAAATAACATAATTGATTTCTTCATCAATAAAACAACTTCTTAATTTACTTTTAAATCGACTCAAATCCATGCAAGTAAACTTTTTCCATTTCCTAACCAAATCTTACATCTCATTCAATTTTCTATTTAACACATTCAATCACTTTAATATAATAACATATTGTTTCTCTATCTATTTTCCATATACACTAATCAATCCAATTTTAAATCTCTATTCAATAATATATTGCATTCTTTAAATCAAATATTTAACTCTTTCAATTAAACTTTAACAAGCCATTTTAAAATAACAATAATTTCCCATATGTTTATAATTTTAATTCCACTAATCTAATATACAAATTTTATTTAAAAATAATATAAATAAATATAAGACTTTAATATTATAAATTATAATATAAAATATTATTAAATAATATTTTAATATTATAATAACAATACATAAAATATTAATATTTATAAATATCAATTTATTATTATTTTATTTTCAGAACAGCCATGGAAAAATAATTTAACAGCAGTCTCATGTTTCAAGCATAACTCAAAAAATACGATCTGGGTATTTGCGATTTTTGGATAGAGGTAAGAAAATTTCAAAATGCAAAAACCCTTTAAATTTCTTGAAACCCAGTTTGTGAAAATAAAGTTATAGGTGACGCAATCAGACCATTTTACCATGAAAAATATAACTATACTGCAGATTTTAAAATCCGATTTTTAATAACAAATAGAGAGTTTTATTTTCTAAAATCATTCTAAATGCATTGTTCAATCTCTATGTTTGATTTCAATAACAACAAAATCGATTTCCCCAAATAATTTAAATTCAACTAAAGTTTTTACAATTTTCACTCAAGAATTTTCATAAGCAAAGGCTGTAAATTTATTTAATTCTTTTTTTCTAATATCAAATTTATTTTCTAAAATAGATTTAATAAACAAATCTTTAATCACTACTATTTAAAAAAAAACAATCAAGACAATACAACACAAAGAGAAAAACCTAGTACAAGAAGCTACAGGAAGAGATGAATTTCTGATGCAAGCCTCCTCCAAAGATTTCTTAAATTTTCTTCAATCCTCCAAAGAATCCAATCCAAAATCCAACAAATGTAAACAATCTTTCTTTCAATCAATTCTACAATCAAACTTTCTTCAAACCCTTGTGCAAATTTTCCAAAATTTATTCCCTACTGTAAAAATGTATTTTTCTAAAAACTTTCTGCCCTAAAATTAAAACATGTATTCTTTATAAATCAAAAATACCTAATACAACCCTAATTCATATTACATGCAAATTAGATATTTCAATTTCAATTTCAATTTCAATCTTTACAACCCTAATTCACATTACATGCAAATTAGATATTTCAATTTCAATTTCAATTTCACTTTTCAAAAACCCACTTTCAATTTAAAATGCAATTTCAAATAATAAATTAATTTTCAAAATTGCAACCAATTTCCCAAATAAACATTTAATTACAATTTCTAATTTAATTCCCACACTTTGAAATTAAATTCCAAAATTAATTCTAATTCTTTTATTTCCTTTCATTCTCTTGCATCACGTTTAATTAATTAATTTAATTATTTAATAAATAAACTCAACCCCCTTGGATTAAATTTAATTAATTAAATAATTTAAATATAATTAATTAATTTAAATATAAAATTTTATCCACATTGCATTATTTAAATTAAATAACCATCAACATGATTTAAATGCAATTATTCTAAATATCTATTTCCAAAACAAGAATTCTTCAGAATTAAATAACATTAAAGTAAGACAGACAATGACTCGACACACACAACTAACGACACACTAAGGCTAGGGTGTAAACTTGACACATGTTACCTATCTACTATCTCCCGTTCAACTTAACCGTTGGATCGACACGTTCAAACCTGTGAAACCAGGTGGAGTCGATGTCATGTACCTGGAATCCTGCAACCAAGTAAACAACATCATAAGATATATCCAGCATATAATACACACCGTGAAGAAGGAATTACGGATTCGTAGGGTGCTCGCAAGCGAGTGATGCAAACTCGTCCTCTTCACCCATACACTCATCAAAACTGACACTTCCATCATAATCCTAATAATCTCATAATAATATCTCATGTTAACTCTACAACAACATTAATCTATAATGCATGTGAAACAATAATCAGATAACTACATCCCACAATAATAGTTGTCACTCAATGGTAGCGATCAAATCATCATAAAAAAATATATCCAGTATCAAAGTAATTGCAACCAAACATAACATAAAGCAACTTGAACAAGAATCAAAACGGAGGGGTATTACATATATTCCCAAATGAACTGTATGATATAATTATTATTTTGAGTGTTTTTATGTGCAGATATAAGTTCTCTTGACTTTTCCAATATATTTTGTATGCTCTATTAGCCATGATTTCATGATTAATTTTTCGCTTTCGACACTACTTCTTACTAACTTTGCCATCCAAATTTGGCTCTTAGACTAAATATTTCATAAAGGTGCATTTTAATTTTCTTACTATCACCTTTGGTTGAATTTTTAAATTGGTTCAACCATGCAGAAAGTGTGGTTACTTTTAATTATTTCCACTTAAATGTTGGTTACAATTTTCTAATTTTATTTCCATTTAGCTAGTCACAATTTCATATTAGCATTAAACCTTGAAAATGGTAATTTACTTCTACTTAAAACTTGTGGTAATTTCATTAATCTCTTGCTACCTCTGGTGTTGAATTGGACTAGTTATGTCATCTACGATTTGTTCCTCAATTTTTTTTTACTTTTTTCAAAAAAAAGTTATGATGGTTATACTTGTATTACCATCAATAGACATAAATTTGAGGATTTTGGGTGTTTTCATTCAATTTTTCATGTTTTCCCCTTAGCTCCTACTTTATGTGTGTTTTTTATGGAATCCTTTGGATATCTTTTGACTAATAGTATTTCATGGAGCCTTATTAAAGGTTCTACTTTTCCTAACTCTATAGACCAACTATTCAATGGTCATTTTTCTAATGACTCCTTTCTCACTCTCTTGGAGGACAAACGTGACATTATTTAGGATATTCAATGCCTAGATATTTTCTAGAAAGCTTTAAGGTTAAATATATAGTGGCATAAAACTCAATGTTATAGGAAATCCTTCTTAGCCAAGCCCAATTGGTTCAATTCCTATGGATAGAAGGGGGTTGATCGTAAGGAAGTGTTGAGATTCCTAAGCATCTCTTTTACCTTTTAGGTTTCTCCTTCCTCTTTAAGGAAAAATATCATTTCTAGAGCTGAGAAAAATTATCATATTAAATTATGAAAACCCTTTCTTTTGTAAGGAGATTCCATGTGTGTTCAAAAATTCTTGTTGTATGCATTTCCATTACTCATGCTACTAAGAACCTTGCAAATCCTCATATTTGAAGATTGAAAAATCCAAAGGTATATTTTATGGCCTCCCTTTAACCAAGGAAAATGGTTTCAAAAAGTATCCTAGGAGTTTTATTATTTCTCTCATGACTATAATAGGCTTGGCTTGCTTTATATTCACTACTCTAAATCGTGCCATAATTTTAAATTTAATTAACATACTCTAAAACCTAACGAAACCAGGTTGTAGCTCGTCAAATTGGAAAAGTTAAAGGTCAATACGAGTGTTGAGGAAGAGTTTGGAGGAGTAAAAACAAGGTCAATACTAGCGCTGAGGAAGAGTTTGGAGTTAAAACAAGGTCAATACTAGCGCTGAGGAAGAGTTTAGAGGAGTGAAAACAAGGTCAATACCAGTGCCGAGGAATATTATGGAGGAGTGAAAACAAGGTCAATACCAGTGCCACAGATGAGGTTGAGGGCACTCAGGGAAAATTGACGACCAAGGGGCAATGAGTACTGTAAGTTTGGCACCCCCATTCTCTTGAACCTGCAATTTTCATGCCTAGTTTCCAAAGATCTTCTCGTACATTGGCACCCCCATTCTCATAAAATGGTATAAGATAAGAAAAAAAATAGCTTAGTCTTTCAAATTTTTATAGTGATTACTAAAGGCACATAGACCAATTCTTCATAATAGAAGAATTTGATCATACTTTTCCAATGATGGAATTATGAGAAAACCTTAGGTTAAATGAATAATTCCTAGCTAAGTTCTTTAAATCATGTCCAACCGTATAAGAGAAGACTGTTGCTATGTGTACTTGGATACCATGGAGAAAGGCTCTTTGGGCTCTTTCATCAATCAAGGTATTGTTAAATTTTAACACCTAAAAGTGAGAATGAAGAATCTTTCCTAAGATGGTGGCAAATTATGCTTCTCAACACCTAGATTACAAAATTCTTGTCAATATCATTGCCATCACAATTAAACCTATTGCTTGATATATAGTCATACAGGTAAACAAATTGGCTTTCTTGATAGTAGATACATTCTAGACAATTCAATCCTCGCATCGAAGATTGTTGAATGGCCCCAACAAACTACTCATGATGCCCTTACTATTAAGTTAAAAGTTTGACAAGGTATATGATTGCATCAAATATCCTTTCATTTATAAAAGGCTCAAATGGATTTATTTTTAACCCTAAATTATTATCACACATTCAAAATTACAAAATACCAATTGAATGAAGAACCTTCATTTAAAGGTGATGTCATCATGACCTTTGAATGAAGAACCTTCATTCAAAAATGATGCCATGTCAAGACTTTCAAATGAAGGTACTTTTTATTTTAAATATTTCATGTCCAAAATACTTTATAAAAGGAACCTTGGCATGAAGGACCTTCAAATGAAGACCTTAATTCAAAGGTCCTTCATTAGAAGATCCTTCATATGAAGGTTCCTTTAATGCCATCCCATTATAGCTCTTAGATTTGTTAGAGATATTTTTGTTTTGAAGTGGAGATTGGACCAACAAATAGTGTCACCATGACTCTACCAAGATATCCATCAAATTGATAAACCCTAACTTAACAACGACAAATTTACAAGAAAATTGCCCCTTTCAGCCCTAGGGCATCAATTCAATACCAAGTTTCTTGCTTTAATAGACCCCTAAATGTAATGAACCTCTATCATACCATGATTCACACCAATCCACCGAGTTACAGTTCCAAGATAGTGGGTGGATTAGTGGATGCCATTTCTATTTAGCCCTCAAACCCTTACATAGGAAAAATAGGGCAGTCCCTATATTTCATTATTTTCTCCCACAAAATAGTGATTGAGCACTTTAAAACAAATGAAAATGAAAGGGAACACATATATTTATCTACACCAATGATCTCAGATCATTTCAAGCTTGCACGGCTCTATTAGTTGTTTTTAATTTAACCAAGTTTATCTTCTAATCTACCTATGGAATTGCCAATTCCAATCAAGGGCAACTTGAAGGACCGAGACCAACTGACAAGGGTTTTAATAAACCTCATACTCTTTGGCCTCTGCAAAACCAGGGAGGGTAATCCCCTTAATGCATTTATAACCTCTACACCAAACTTATAAACAACATCAATAATAATAGATCATCTCATTTAATAGCTCAACATAACAGGATAATACTGAAATGAATTGGTTGTTCATCAATAATATCAACTATTTGGAGCATGGGATACTACAACAAAATTACTCAACTTAAGATAGTCATTGATTTGCAATTTTTTAGAAATCTCTAAAAAAAGACAAACAAATATAGAACCTTACAAACAAGTACAATTTAGACCAATGCCATATACCATTAGAGGAGTCAAATTCATAAGCATTCAACGGTTCATAACAGATTCAGACACATAACATATAAAATCTTAGATAATATTGCCTTATAATATCATCAATTTGTATTCTAACCCAATACTACTTATCAGATCCTTACATAAACATATCAACCTACAACCTCACTCAATTATTTTAATTAATTCCTTGAATTAAATCCAAAATGAGAGTCATACACACCCCAACAGTGAGATGAACAAAATAATCCTTGATCATTTTATTCAAGATAATGATATTTTCATACAATGGAAACACATGATCTCAAAATGAGTAATTTCCATTCAAATGCTAGTACTGTCTTGAAACATTAAACATTCATGAATTTAAAACCTACTACAGAAATGACAAAAAACCTAAAACAACATTTTCACTATGACATCAAATTATTTACAATTCACTCTGCAACCTCACTTAGACTCGACCTAAAATTGTCTAACTTGCTAACTAGTATTTTTGGCCTTGAAATCCTTCTTATAGAGAATGAAGGAGCAAATAAGCATCAGGCCAGAAACACACATGCCACCGGTCATTTGGACTGCCCTATTACATTTCAAAAAATTGTTACACAGCTGAGTCCCTAGATAATCTTCTTGTTTAACCCATCTTCTTGGAAAATAGCTACTGCATTGGCCAAACCGCAAATACTTGTGCCAAAACTACTATCACAACATAACCAAAAAAAATTATAACCAAAACCACTGAGCTATGAAATGCCAGTAGTAGACTTTGTCCTATTCTTCTTCAGTTAAATATTTGTCTACCCATCTCTGATATTCCTCATTTGTTGGCCAATCAAAATTTACTACTTAATTCACCTTAGCATAGTAAGGTGTGTACTTGACTACTACCTAATTCGCCTCTCTTTCAAAAGACTCCAAAAATGTGTTGGCATTAATGATTTTATCCATACAACTCCTCAACGTATCATAATCTGAGTCATCACAAATCAATTTGATTTGTGCATTGATGACTTCATCCACCCTATCCTACCACTACTGCGATGATCTAACATTTCCATGGGAATCTACTAAATCTGGTAAAGAAGACATGCCACTCTAGTCATCAAAATTCTTTACCAGTTTCTTAATCTTCCTACTCAAATCATCAGGTAAGGCTTGGAAACCTTGCAGTGATTTTACAAAAACTTTAGTAGGCCTTAATGATTGGGGCATGTTGTTTGCATCAAATCTAGAGGCCTTATACATAACATCTAGTCCATTGGCCCTAGGGATCCACTACTCAACTAAAGTAAAAAGTAATTCCTAATCCCTAGTAATGTTTCTTATTGAATCTAAGAATAAACAATATAAAGAATAAACTGATGGTAATCTACCATCAACTCCCTCATTCAAATGCCTCAAAACTATGTCTACAACTTCATTTTTCTTGGCAACTGCTCCCTTCTCACTTGATTTCAGAGTTTCCTGTAGCTTTGTAATCTTATTAAGCATATACTTTTTGGTGGAATCTACAGAGTACTCAGCCTCCTCTTCAACTGGCTCTAATGAAGGACTAGGAGAAGGAGTCTAGATGGGGGACCCAAGAGTAGAAACAATTGGAGAAGTTGGAGGTACTGATCTTGATGTAGAAGGTAAGGTCGGGATACCAGGAGCACTAGAAGACTCCCCCACATGTTTTTACTTCAACCTATCTACCTCATTTTGTAGCTCAACATTCCTTTGCTGCATTCTACTATACTCTCCAATAATCGTGTTATACTTCTCCATCAAACTTTTATTCTCAGCTTCTTCTCTTTCAATTGTCTTTTGGGCCAATTTGGCCACATTTACAGTCAAGTTTGTATCTTATGTAGTTGAAGTTTCAAAAGCTCTTTTGATTATTAACCCTCCCCTTAGGTTTGGGCTAATATCAGTAACATTTGGCTTTCTACCCTGGGGTGCCAATGCCCAAATAGCCAAGGTCTCATATTCCTCACTAAAGGCAGAATCTTGGAGTGCTGCCTTGACCTCCTCCTCGGTGTTCTGCATTGGATGTTGGGACTTCATAATAGCATTGAATTCTACTGCATCTGTTATGTCCCACTAAGGTAAAATCAGAACACTAGCTTGGGTCACCAACTTCCTTCCCTCCTCAAGAGTGATTCTTTTGAACTCATTCATGAGTTCAACCTTCACCTCATCATCATTCTCCTGATTAGACCTATTAGGCCTTGATTTTATTCTCTCCTTGCACTTGGCTTGGTACTCTTCTAACTTCATCCTCCACACCAATTGCAAGAAAACTGGATTCTTCACAAATGCATCATCATCCAAGAATTCCTTGCATGCTTCCATTCTTGAATCTTGTACACATTGGCCTTTCATGTCCATATCAGATAGTACTAATTGAGTTGATCTATGAGGGGATGGAATACCAACCTGCATGTCTTGATCAGTAACAATTATTTCATCCATTAGAGCTTCAAGTGTTTCCTCAACTCTTTGCCTCTTAGGACTTGGCTCTAATGTTGGTAATGCAGGATCATCTTCTGGTGGAGAATCTAAATCAATTATATTTATTCATCTAGGTGCTCTAATCTTCAGCCCTGGGTGAGTTGAGGTCTTCATAATTTGTTTTCCCTTCTTATCCTCTTCCTCCTCACTACTACTATCATTCCTCTTTCTCTTGTAAAGAGGCTAGCTCACTATAGGTTGATAAGTTGGCCTTGTTTCTGCAAGCCTCACCTCTGATCTTTGTATGCAAAAATCCAATTCCAAATTGACCCTCTTGGTCATCAAAGTGCCCATGATCTCTCTAAATTTATCCATCAAGAAATCATTTTTCTTGTGGAATGGAATGAGTTCCATTAATGGATCATACTTGGGATCCATTTTGTGCACTGCAGCCAGTAATTTTTCATATGCAATCCACTTCTCCTTATTCAATTCTTGTATGTTCAAATCAAATTCATTTCTGATTAAGTCGTCAAGAAAATTGAACTCATGGGTAAGCTTTCCACCCTTAATCCGTTGCCTAAACAAGGAAAATAAATCCTCTGGAGCATGCTGCCGCCTAGAACCACCCCTCAAATGAAAGTCATCAAAATATCTCTTGAAATGGACCCATCCTCCCTTAGAGAAAACAAAATCTGATACAACAGTATAATCAAGGAAGAGAGTCCCTTTTCCCTTCCGTGTCAGGTTATCCTCTTGGATACAACCTATTTTCCACATGACTTTAGCAAACCCCATTCTGGATGGTACATTGAAAGGGAGGATATGTGGGGCTCCCTAGAAGCCATACACTCTTAGAACAATGTTGAATGGGTACAAAATGATGTCACCCCAGTTGTGACAAACCTTTAAATTAGGCTTCCTCCCCTTAGGTTTGAGAAAATCATGAAGATCCTCAGGAATCCTGGGCACATTAAAAATTAACTAAGCCTTGAGTCCAGAAGCAAAGCAATTGTCAAATTGCACATAACTAGCGCTTCCTTTGTTGTATGACAGGTCTACAGTCCAGACCTACACTGGTAACCTTTCTCCATTTATGTCTTGCCTTAACTCCATCTTCTCTGAGAAAAATTCGGCATTCTTATACAAAAACATGTATATTAGCAATGAGTACCAGAAGAAAGGATTGCTAGTATCTCCTACTTGCAATTTCAGCAATCCATCATGTATCTTTTCTGCCAGAAAATATGCAAAGTCATATATCATGGAGAAATTGGGGTGTTGTATCTGGGCCCCCATGAACATGTATGCAATCGGCATAACAGTATTCAGGCTAAAACCCATAATATGGCATAGTGAATAGAAAGTGGCCAAAAAGTGATTGGCAAAGCAGCTTAGCCTGAAAGGCTCCTGGTCACTTGGGCTAATGTAAGTTGTTGAACTGCCTGCCCTAGCTAGATGTGGAGGAAGCAACTTCAATTTGAACAACAGCTTTGATCTTGCATATTATTGCTTCATATCCTCAAGATCAATTTGAACCAAAAACGGACTAAGTTCACTCAAGTTGAATACTTTTTGAATTTCCTCTTTGCTTACACTCAACAAAACCTCTCCATGATTATCCCTAATCACTCTCGTGATAGGGTCATATCGTGTTGCCACTGCCCTAAGCAGGTCCACGTCAGGGAACACGTTTGGCACTACTAATTTCCCCATATCATATCTCCAAGCATTAGAGAAAGGGTGAGGCAAATTTCACTGCCCATACTATAGCTTGAACATTTCCAAACCTTCCATAGGAACCCTAGCATTTGTGATATTATAATTTTTAAATACTAGCCCCTCACCTAGGGTTCTTCCATTCATCAGAAGTAAACCCCTCCTCCTATCATTTGTTGATAGCGGTCATTGGTCAAGGAAATCATTATACAAATTTCTCTGTAAATAATCCACGTGGTCAGAATGCTTCTTTGGTGGCACCATCTCAAATAAACTAGGGCTTCCTCTAAAACTCAAATTTTGAACATACTAGGGTTACTCATAAAATGAAATCACAGTAAAACCTTGCAATTTCCCACAATTTTGATCAAACCATTAACCCTACAACAATAATAAAAAATTCCTCTAACCAACACACCACAATTCTTCACAAAACCACAATCAAATTAACTAAAGTAGCATAGAAAACAACTCATAGGATTATGTTTTGTAGAAGACCAAATTTTAGCTGTGATTGCTCAAAACTTTGTCTCTATCTCTAAAACTGCTTTGCAAAGGTGCTTGAATGCTTTGTGGTGAAAAAAGGTGAAGGAAAAAAGCTTTATGTCATTTGAATTGAGCCAGTAAATGTCTCTTTCACCATAAAATCTCACTTACATGCTGCGCCAACGACTTCAATCACATTTGATGCAAATTTAAATTCTAACCATAGATCTTTTACTTTCGTCAGAGCATCGAACAACTACCTTCAAAAAAGGCTGATGCAATCTCCATCTTAGCATCAAGGGCCCACCACAGTATGCAATGCCAAAAGGATACACATGGCACATGCCCATGATATCACAATCCATAAACATCATGCATCTTTCGATTACGTGATGGTGGGAAATCATTGATCTCCACCATTAGCAATCACATTCATTCATATCAGTCACCAACATTGAACTTAACTGTCGAGCAACGTTTTCACCAAGATTATAATATATTCGTCAATTTTGAGCACATGCATTCTCTAGCTGCTTTAGTAACCTACCACATAATGTATTTAAACCTCGACACAAATACTAAAGCATTTTGATTATTCCTTCGGCACTGCCAATTGAGACACGTGGCATCTGCCCATGATATCGTGATCAGTTGTAACCCTATGGTCAGGGCATCGCGGAATTGCGGGGAATGGCTGAGATCAACCGATGGTTGATCGACGGTCAATTAAAATCACTCCCTAAAAAATAAAAAATTTATTAATAAGAACAAGGGGACACCATCTAGGCCGATGACAAATGATGGCTTAATGTTGTTTTTAAAACATAGGGCACAGGCCAACCTGAACTTAGGAAGTAATAAAGTTAGGCAAAATATTTAACTCATTTTATAAAAAGGGGCCTGGCCTAGACAAAACAATGAGACATAAGTCATTTTAATACCCACTCCAAAAAGGTAATAGTCGAATATATCTCACCCAAGGTTTTACATGGAACATTAGGATTTTTATGAAAGCTAAGGTAAAACCCAACCTTAGGTTCCTCCCAAACAATGTAACAAGCCAAGACAAGGGCAAAACATAAATGGAATTCAAAGAACAAGATTTGAAACTCCATCAAATCCACCATGATGCACACCAATCCACCGAGCTAGAGTTCCAAGATAGTGGGTGGATTGGTGGATGTAATTTCTATTTAGCCCTCAAACCCTTACATAGGCAAAACAGGGCAGTCCCTGTATTTGATTGTTTTCTCCCAAAAAATAGTGATTGAGCACTTCAAAACAAATGCAAATGAAAGGGAACACATATATTTATCTACACCAATGATCTCAAAGCATTTCAAGCTTTTACGGATCTATACAACACAAAAGAACTTCAAAAAAATAGTGAAAACATAAAAAATTGCTTCAAGAACGTGGTATTTGATATGAAATTTTGGTATCAACTCCTCCAACAATTGCAATGGGATGGGAATACAATATGATAGAAGTGGGATAAGAAATGCATCATTTGAAGGATTAAACCAATATGCAAAGATGAAAGAAAGTGCTAACCCCTTTAAACTGAAAAAGTTTCTTTTAACTATAAGTTTGTTGGGTAGCCAATTCTTTTAAGTTATCAAAACCTACCATCATACATAATCAAAATGTTGTTTCAAATGACTATGAGAACTAACTTTCACTATTTGAATATGTTGAAACCATGTCATAGAGAATTAGAACATTGATGCAACCACTCATCCTACCTTAAAACATACCAAAAGTCTCCTACCAATTAGACATAGGAATATTTAAGATGACTTAAACAATTTTTATTGTCAAAGCATAAACTTATGATGACTTTACTAAGCCTTGTACACACTCCCTCCTCGTTAACCACTTAGACATATGGAAATTAAATGTAAATTTTTTGCTATTTTTAGTCATGTAGGTGTCCAATAAACCACTTGGTGGTGTTTCCCTTCAAGTTTATTTACTTGAATGAAGAGCAAAAGTCCTTTGATTACAATTAGAGAATACATTTGAGGCCTTGGTTGTGTAACTAGTGGACCATAGTCACATTTAACACTTATTACAAATTTTGGGAGTTAAAATATTAAGTAGATTTGATTTATGATGGACACATTTGGATGGTAGTAACAATAACTTGCAATCTATCAAGACTTGATTACCTTATAACCTGTCAAATTCTAGCGATGAAATGATAGATTAATCATAATGTCACCTTGGGATCACATCACCATGAAAGAACTTCATCCAACATCCTTATGAGTGCAGGCACCACCAAATAGGTATTTTTCAAATTTTTCTTCCTCGAGTGAGGGAAATTCAGGAAGAGAAGAGGAAAGCGAGACATGTAGTAGGTCTAAAAGAGGGAGATCAACTAGAGGTCAAAAGATTAGAAGAAAATTCTGTAAATGCATGGAATTTTTTCTTGCTAAAGGGGGGTCATGTTCTTATGATGATGAGAGCATAGGCGACATCGAGGTGCCCTTGAGGTACAAACATCTATGTAAACAATGGGTACCCAAGGAACTTCCTCCAATAAACACTGATATTTGTGTCAATGAGAGGATATATCGCATAGCACCATTGTTATTACATGGTTTGGACCTATTTTACATGGATGACATAAAGGTTTGTTATGAAAAAGTTACTAAATTGATGGAGTATGTTGGACCCTGTTATAGTTACAAAGATTGGATGTAGCTAGTTTTATATACACGAAGTATGCATAGGTATGCACTATCAGCAAATTATATACAACTAAAAGATAAGGATCAAAATAAAGGAGTGGCTAGGTACATTGACGGAAGGCCAAAAGCATCAGGGAGTATTGCAGGGTTTATAAATAGTACACAATCTGGGTCAACAAATAAGCAACCCAATTGCATATTCGAGGCGCGAGAGTGAAACCGTGTATTCATATGTGTGATTAAATCAATAACTGTAGGGGAAGAGTTTCTAATTGATTACAATTTGAATCACTTAGATACAAAAATAATTACTATGGGGTTGGTATGTACTATATACCATTTTACCCAACCTTCAATTAATGACTCCAATACACCATTTTATTATTATGTTTTTGTTCATAAGTCTATTGGTCTCATTTCCATAATGTTTTTTATATTTAATTTTTGTCAAAGCAGGAAATTGATCATATGAGGAAGGCTCTTACCCATAGCATAGATCATGATACATCTTTAGGCACTTCTACCCGACAAGTTTACCTCATTGTAATTGTACAAATTAGATACAAGAAAAATGTTTTATTATTATGTTTTTTTCATGAGTTTATTGGGTTAATTTCGATAATGTTTTTAATATTCTTGTTGCAGTTAGTTGATCGAGGAAAGGCACTAGTAGTATAGGAGAGCATCCATATGGAGGTGCAATCACTATTATGTGATGATGACATCACATTTTCCACAAACCCTATGGATATGATGAGGAAGGCCCAAAAAAATGCAATGAAGAAATCCTTCAGTTGGTATTCATAGTTCCTCAAAGAGATGAGATAAGAGAAAGGGTTAAAATATTGTCTGAGAGAGCACAAAACTTGCAAGTAAGTTGTCATGAGATCTTTAATTATAACATAAGTTCATTCATGGTTTTATATTTTGTACTCTTTTATGTCATGAACTAAAATATGTGTTGTTTTCATAGGATTATTTGCATCCTCATCATGTTGCTGGCCATGATCAAGGTACTGTAAGTGTTGCCTGGGAAGTAGGGGTCGGTACAAGAGTCAATCTTGATCTTCCTACGCATACATCACATCATCTGACTCCATCATTTGTGCTTGTATTGTCGAATGAAATGTCGGGAACACATACTATGCAGGCATTCAGTAGTGCACCCTCTGGTAGTGAACACATGCCACTACATGTGTCAGTACATGTACCTGGGGATGCAGAGGCCACTAGTACTGGTGATGTTTTAGCAGCATTTCTTGGATCTTCCCATATTACTAGTACGAAAACATTGTTGGTCACATTTGTGGTGACTGAGGATTTCATTACCATTAAGATAGAGAAGGTCCCAGGTACTTTAAAATGTTTTAATTATTATTATATATAATCCAATTGAAATTTACTTATTGATCACTCTTCATAGACTAATGATCCCATGATCATTTTGCAGGAAATGATGTTTTTTATAAACATCTAAGTGATGTTACATTGGAGCTCTTCGGACCCACCATACATACACGGTGGAATACCCAAAATCCAGATTTAAAATATGAGCTCATTAACCATTTAGTTGTGTTCTTCGGTGATAAAACATTCAACCGAACCAAGGTCCTTAAGAAAGTTGGTACCTATCTAAAGTATGTGAGGGACCAATATAGGTCACATTTAGAGAAGAACACAAAGTACGAGCATCCCCCCATGATTCCAAAGAGGGAGTGGAAGGACTTGGTGTTGGATGGAAAGGAGAAGGCTAAAAAGAAAAAAGGAAAGACACCACTAGGCCAAGGAAGGTATGTGATACTATCAACAATGTAATTATATACTGATTACTCTTTCTTTTTACATAATCTAACGTATTTAAAAAAAATCATAGATTGCCTGACACATCGAAGGCAACAAAGGCAAGACTAGAAAAACACGGGCAACACAAACTTGGCTCTGGTGGTTATATGAAATTAGCCGCACGACTTGTAAGTATCAATAAATTAAATATTGCATCCAAATAATAAATTGCAAACAATTTTGGTTTTATCACACCATAAAAGCAAAATTCATGATCTTGTGCAAAAATACAAGGCTCTGATTTCAACAGAGCGCCGACAGAAGAGGACCTAAAGATTACATTCCAGCAAGGCTATAGAGCCCTAGCTGAAGAGCTAAGAGTCTTGACTGGAAAAACACAATCTTCCACTGCATCCAACATGCAGGTAAATAAACTCAATAAAGTTTATTTCAAATTGAATACTTGTGCAATCTATTAAATATTAATTTCCACCATAATAATGTGCCTATTTTTTTAAAATAGATAAGCAATGATAATTCTACACATGACATCAGAATGCAGCCTGGTGAGGGTGGAGCACAACCTGCAGATGAAGGCCATGGTGTGCATCCTGGTACTGGATGTATTCATGTGCTATACAAAATGTAGTATGGATTAATACAATTAAACATCTTTAATTGCATTTGGTGTATTAATCAATGTAACCTTTAGTGTTTCAACTTTAGAGCATGTAGAGCGTGATCAAAATGTTGAGCATGATCAGGCTAGACAAGGTCAGAAACATGATGTGGCTCCATCAGGTAAAGACGACCACTCTAATGTTCTTTTAAACATATCTAATTGCAATTGGTGTATTAATTAATGTAACCTTTCATGTTTCAACTCCAGATCGGGATTTAGAGGGTGTTCATCATGTTGAGCATGGGGCTATAAGACAATATCAGGAACATGATGTGGCCCCATCTGGTAAAGATCACCACTCTAATGTTCTTTTAATTAATGAAATACTTGTAACAATAATAATAAAACATATCAATTTAACATTTCTTTGCTATTGCAGCAGACCCCCCCTTGCAGCGGCATCCACGTTGTGAGTACATGACTAGGCATACATTAATATCATGAGCAGAGCTTAGAACAAATAAAGGGGGGACAAATGATTTTGAAAACGATACTCCACTTCAGTTTTTTTTAGCTGCAAAAAAGAAACAAAAAAAGAGGTGATTGTAATCATATTATGGCAACCATTTTTTTGATAATATGTAAAAACTGAAAAAATGAATGTTATATGCTAATGAATGAATGTGAATATGTTAATGAATGAATGTGAATATGTTAATGAATAAATCTTATATGTTAATGAATGAATTTTATATGTTAATGAATGAATGTTATATGTTATTAATGCAAGATGAATGAATGAATGTTATATGTTATTAATGGATGAATGAATGATTAATGTTATATTATCGGGTATGGGGAATTGAGAGTGATGTGAGGGGGGGGGGGAGGGGCTAAATGAGCTTCCACCTTCACGTGGTTGGCCCTATTAAGTAGAGAATATTAAACTATTCTCAAAATAAAGAGAAGCTCAATAAGGTAATGCACTTTTCAATATAAGAAATGCATCGTTTGTAGCATCAAACCAATATGAAAAGATGAAATAAAGTGCTAACTTTTCACTATGAACATTGTGTTCTGTGTGGATTTGGTTTCAAAGCTTTGTTTTTATTTCATTTTAGTGGTCTCTAAAATTTGACTTTTATGCATAATAGGTTAGTGGAAAATTTGATAGCTCTGAAGGGTTTAGAGGCTCGATTGAGATAGATACACAGATTTTTGGATCTTGTTGTTGATAGGAGGCTTCCACTTAACCATGAAATTTTGTACCATCTATAGGTATGCAAAAATTTCTCTACTTACATTCATTCAACTTACTGTAATATAATATCTAACAAAAATCTCCTTTTCATTATACTCAGATGGATTTCCATGCCCTATTCCAAAACACATGTTTTAGAATAGGAAAGAAGGATGCTAGAAAGGGTTAAGGAATTTGGCATTACACCTGCCAATTGCATAGTTTACTTCATTCATCCAACATATTGCCAATGCGTTTCACAATTGTTCGAATCATATCCTATAATTACAAAACTAGTAAAATTAAAATATGCAAGTTTCAAATATGGCATTGCATATCTTTCTATGAATTTTTGAAAGAAAATGGAGAAATGGAGAAATATTAACAAAATAATCTACATAATTTCTAAGAGATCAGGGATTTTTTTTGCAGAGTTATCTTAAATATATTTAAGACAAAAGTAACTTATAGAGATTCAAGCAGAATATTGGTAGTCTAAAATCACCAATCAACATAGCTTAGTAGTATCTCAATTCAAGAGAACTAGGTCCACTATCAATTCAGTATAACTCAATGCTAATTGGGTATGATTTTATTTTTTCAAGACCAGTTTAGATTCATTTTCTACTCACAGTAATTTTATTTACATTTATGTTTGCTAATATCCATTTTCATTTACATTCACATTCTTGAATTCTTCTATACATATTGTTTTTTACAATAATTTTTTCCTTAGATCAATTCATAAGATTATTTTGTTCTAATAGGGTTGACTGGTTGCTTGTTTTTTTTTTATTGTTAGGAAGTCGTCAATATACACTTGGGTTTCCCTCCTTCTCTTGCCTCGTGGCTAGAGATTTTTTGTAGAAGGCATGAAAGTAACCTTCAAAATTGGCAATGGAAATGAGTACAAGGTCAGTATAACTTAATGCTAATTAGGTATGATTTTATTTGTTCAAGACCAATTTAGATTCATTTTCTTCTCACACTAATCATATTTACATTTATGTTTTCATAATATCCATTTTCCTTTACATTCTTGAATTCTTCTATACCTATTGTGTTTACAATAATGTAATAATGTTTTCCTTAGATCAATTCATAAGATTATTATGTTCTAATAGGGTTGACTGGTTGCTTTTTTCTTTTTGATTGTCAAGAAGTCGCCAATACACACTTGGTTTTCCCACCTTCTCTTGCCTCGTGGCCAGAGATTTTCTACATAAGGCATCAAAGTAACCTTCAAGATTGGCAATGGCAATGAGTATAAGGTTAGTATAACTTAATGCTAATTGGGTATGATTTTATTTGGTCAAGACCAATTTAGATTCATTTTCTACTCACACTACTTTTATTTACATCTATGTTTTGCTAATATCCATTTTCCTTTACATTCTTGAATTCTTCTATACATATTGTGTTTACAATAATGTTTTCTTTAGATCAATTCATAACATTATTCTATTCTAATAGGGTTGATTGGTTGATTTTTCTCACCAAATTGCTCATTTTCCACAAAATTAGATTCTAGTGTGTAGTTTAATATTCACTAGTTTTATTTTTTATTTTTTAGCAAAATTAGAATCCAGCTCATAGGTTGTGCTTGTTCTCCATGACAGTCCCCATGATCTCGTGATTCATCATAGGTTTTATATTTTGCTCCAATTGGTTATCAACATCAAATGTGGCCATCATAATATCATCCATAGCCTCCATATTCTACAATTATTCATTGCTCATTTCTCATACATAGTAACCAAATAATGCAAAACTAGAGCTTGGACTGTAGATGTATGCAAAAAATGATAAATCCCTACCTTTGTATGCCTAATTAAACACAACAACTCACATGTTGTTTGATATTTTAAAGAGTCATATAACTGTACTTTTTCTACCTTGTAAACACTTACTTAATGCATACAATAATTTATTGAAATGCAAAGTTGAATGGCCTCTTAACTCTTGACACTAATGTCATTGCATTTATCAAAATAGGGCTAATCATATTGTGATCTCAATTTTCATAATGAAGTCTTCCAGTCTGTCCTTTATATCTGAGCACTGATGATAATCCATCTGGCCTTTTACTACCCCTTTTAAATGCTCATGGTCTTAGCACATCAACTTTCTCTCTTTGATTGACCTGTCCTTATGTCCTATCATCATCCCTATGGATGCACTTTGGAGCCTCCTACTACTTTTAAATATCACCGAGAGTCACCCCGATAAGTATTTCGATCCATTTGTATCTTCATCGACAAGAGATCATGTATCGCTAGAATATTCTGCAGTTTCCATGACATGGTGAGTCTCCCCAATGATTATTCTTTCGATCTCAAGTATATAGCCAAGATTCTTGCCAATGTAATTTTATCGATGTCACATAGTGGGTCGGGTAGACATTCATAACTTACTCCAATGGTATAGGTCTTGACGATATGCATCCCTCGTGCTTCATCGATGAGACAAGATGACTATCTCACCGATGAAACTTCATCACTGAAACCATAGGCCAGTCCTCTTGATATATCTTCTCAGTCAATTATGATCACTATAACATTCTTGATCTTTCACCGATATGCCTACATTTGAATGAATAGTTTTTTTTTTTTAGTTTGCATTGTTTCGTCGGACTTTCGACGAACCTCCAATAGTGTCCGATGAATTTGCAATACATCCGATGAACTTTCATCGTAATGACTTTCCTATTTCTTTGCGAGTTCGATGACCTACTGTAATTTTTTTGATCTAGAGTATGTCACCAAGACTCTTGTTGATGTAATCTTATTAGCATGACATAGCGGGTCGGGTAGACATTAAGAACTTACTCCGATTATATATGTCTCATCGATATGCTTCCCTCATGCTCCATCGATGAGACAAGATGAGTATCTCGCCGATGAAACTTCATCACTGAGACCACAGGCTAGTCCTCCCGATATATCTTCTCAAGCAATTCTAATCATTGTAACATTCTTGATCTTTCACTGATATACCTACATTTGAACGAATAGTTTTTTTTTTTTTTAATTGCATTGTTCCGTCGAATTTTTGACTAACATCCAAAAGTGTCTGACGAATTGGAAATACATCTGACGAAATTTTTTCGTAATGACTTGCCCATTTCGTCGCGATTTCGATGAACTGCTATCATTTTTTTGATGTGAAGTATGTCGCCAAGACTCCTGTCAATGTAATCTTATCGGTGTGACATTCAGAACTTACTTTGATGGTATATATCTTGATCGCTGAGACCACAGGCCAGTCCTCCGGATATATCTTCTCAGGAAATTTTGATCGCAGTAACAATTTTGATCTCTCACCGATATTTGTAATACGTCGAACCTTCCATCATAATTGCGATGAAATTCTTTTGTTAATCTGATGCTCTGGCGAAGGTATGTCACTTGTGTTCTGCCTACTGTTCATTGTTAGATCGATGAAATGTCCGTCTCGGTTCCGATGAACGTCTATCGCTGATCCAATGCTTTTGCAAAGGTATGTCGCTTGGGTTCTGGCGACGGTTCATTGCATGATCAATGAAGTTGTCATCATGGTTCCGATGAACAGGCATCATGAGTTAAACATTTAAAATGTCATTTGAATACTGACAAAAATTGAGTGACGACAGTGATTTCTAGGATTCGTCGGTATACCAATAAAAGATCGTCAAAATTCCAACAAACTATCGTCGGAAATTGGAGTCAAATTCAATAGTGATACATTGACCTTCTTGCCCCTCCTAAAGTTTGGACCGCATCCATTACCTCCACATAAAACTAGACATTCTCGATCTTCTTGGTTCACACCATGATATGGTTATGTAAATGAAAATGAAGAAAAGTAATCATCTCCTTCTCCACTAGCTAGAAGAATGCATGCTTAATGTTTTGATACATGATATCATCTCTCTCTTTTGCTCTCATGGTTGAATATTGAAATCCATTATGGTGGGCCTCCAGAGTTCTAGACATCTTTCTTCCTCTTCCACCAAATGCTGACATATTTTAATAATGTTTATTAGAATTGTTGCATGTTTTACATCATTGGAATGACATATTAGCTATAACATTTTTGAAATTTTATTATGGTATGTGCACTTTGATATGATGTAATATGATTATGGTTTCATTTCACATGTTTTAATATTAGATATATAATAGAAAAATAAATTATTGCATGAAATAAATAATAGCTTTTCATTTTAAATGAATTTTTTTTCAGAAAATGGGTCTTTCAGAAGGTCAAGATGATCCTCATGATATAGATCCAGAATATGTTGGTTTTGGTATAGATCACATGGCAAAGGATGATGATGACGTAGATACAAAAGACACCAAGGCCGATGATGATGATGATGATGATGATCACAATGGTGATGATGATGATGAGGCAGTTGCTAGTAGTAGCTAGCAACATTCATGATCATATAGACTACATCATGAATCATTGTTGATATATTGTTATGATGCCTCTTTTCATGGTTACTATAATATGTATCATTTTCCCGGCTTGCAGTACCATATTATTGAGTTGTATCATTTTGACATATCATTTGGACATGTATCATTTTGACTTGTATCATTTTGAGCTATATAATTTATCATTTTTACTTATATCATTTGTACATGTATCATTTTGACTTATGTCGACTATTGGATATGTATCATTTTGACATGTTATTAATCTAGTGGCAAATTTGAATCACTTGTTTTAATCATTTATATAGATATTTGACTCACTTGTTTTAATCACTTGTTTTGATCTACTTATATAGATATTTGAATCACTTTTTTTAATTATAAATGATGATCATGTTATAATAATTATCTTTTTATTTAATCATATGAGTTATTTAAGAGGCATGATATATTTAACTAATTAAATTTAAATAAAACATATTAAATTAATAAATGGAAGAAAAACAAGAAGAATTTTTAGAAGCAAAAAAGGAAGCAACAATGGAAGCCAAACTAGAAGCAATCTTGGAAGCAAAACTTGGCATTATCTAGGAAGCAAAAATAGAAGAAATTCAGGTAGCAAACAAAGAAGTAATAATGGAAGCAATTTTAGAAGCAACAAAAATGCAATAATAGAATCCATATTAGAAGCAACAAAATATTCAAAAATGGAAGCAAAGCTAGATAAAAGTGTTGACGCAGAAATTTGCATGTAGCAGCAGTCTCATGGAAAACTTAGCTATTGGGGGATATTATGCGCTAGCTAAGTGACCTTCAGGGTTTTACCAAACCCTGCTCTTCATTTAATGGGGGAAGTATAAGGTTAGAAAGATAGCTAGAATATAAAATCTACACTACAGATGATGTGCCAAAATCTTAGACAAAATTCACCAGAGCACAGTGTTGGATGCAACGGCCTGAACCACCAAATTGTTGTTCATCAAGTTAATTTTCTTAGAAGCACTTAAAACGTAAGAGTACCCTCTAATTTGCATAACATAATCTTAGCATAACTTTTAGCTAACATAGTAGAGTCGAAGAAAACATGATCTGTATTTATTAAGTTATGAAGAATTATAGAAGTTGAAGAACAAGCATTCATACAAATAAAAGAACATAACGACACAGACCAATAGAATCACTAAATGCATGAATAAATAAAAAGGCCGAAATTATTTGGCACAATCTAGAGTCTTCAAATTGAATAAAACTATTACAAAAGCCTTCTTCCCAGTGCTCGAGAGTTTTTGTAAAACTTAATCAACAAACTAATAAAAAGAAACATGGCCGTACTTATAGGCCAGTCCACCGCCTGAGAGACACCAAGAGAAAGAAAAACACCAGCAGAGATCGACGGCCCAGATCACCTCAACCCATCGCAACAAACATTGATCACCCAAGAGCATGCCAGTGAAGCCACAATAGGAAATGGAAAACCATGTAGTAGCAGAAATGAACACATGACACCACAACAAGAAACATGGTAGCAAGCGAGTACAAAAGGTGTAGCAGCATTCCCAAGGTAACTGGTGCAACAACAACCACCATGTGTCACTCAGACAGAGCTCGGAAAAAAATTGAAGGGATGCCCAGCAAAAAGCTCCAAGAGGGAGCCACATGGAGCACTCTGAGCAAAAGGAAGTACAAGATGGGCCCAGTTTGGAAAGTAGCCAAAGAAAGCCACACAACACACAGAAGAAGACTGGTGAAAAGTGAAGCGATATAAAAAGTAGAAAGCTTCACAAGGCAGCCACGTGGAGCACATCGAGGGAAATGAGCATTTTTAAAGTAAGGCGTTGCCGCAAAGGTAAAATAAAACCGCAAAGGCTTAACAATTTTTGTTGAATAGTTTGGCGACTCATAGGGGCATTTCGCTCGTGGAATGAAGAAACCTAAAAAATTTGGTTCAACATCCCAAAACTGCTCACAACCTCAAGAGGGCGGCCTGTAAACTGGTCCAGACTTCATTTGTCGATGCAGAGAGAATTTCATTTGACGATGCAGAGAGAGCTCACAGATTCTCGTGAGCCAGCCTAAGATCAATAATTTCCTTGAAAGGCAATCTGCCTGATACTTTCATTTCCAATTCCAATTGGAAGAAGAGTTGCACCAGCTGATGCACGATTCCCTTAATTTCCTCGACGATTAGAGATTGATCAAAAGATTGGAAGACAGAAAGCTCCTACTTCTTCTCTTCAATCATAGCAACAATGTGCTCTACACCCGCTACTGCTTGATCAGCAATGAATGGTGAAGGGAGGCCTCTTTGAGTTAAGCAGGAAAATTCTGCCTGCATATCACTGGTAACCTAATTTAGCCAAGCCCTACCTTCTGCTACTTACTGAACAGCTTCATGCATAAAGATGAGGATACTTACACCCATGGCTGTCGTTGTTCGGTCCTCAATTCCCACGCCACTCAAAGCTTCATCGAAAGTTGTATACAACTTGCCCAATAAAATCCTAGCCTTCGAAACTTTGTCAAAAGTTACCTCTTGAATTTGTTGTATTGTTTCACTCACTGTCCCGCAAAGGCTGGCTGCTTGCGCCATAAATTTTAGGGTGGGCTGCAGAGTAAGGCACAATGCCTTCACCTTGTCCCAGTATGATGCATACAACTCTTTGGCAATCTCCAATGAGCTCATCTGGGGGGTAAGAGGTTGGGTCTTTAGGGTAGCCAATTTTGCTTCTCTGTTGCTCAAAATCACCTTCAGCTCTGGCAAACTCTATCCAATGTGGACACCTGTTCCTTCAGAGTGGAAACTTCTTTTTCCTTTTCTTCCAGAGCTAATTCTGCCTGCTTTTCTTTTGGAGTCTCCAACTCCAAAGTGGCATGCATTTCATTAATTTCAGCATCCATGCTTCATTGAAGCTCCTTCATTCCTTCGCTTAGCTACTCGAATGTAGCGCAGAGTTTTTCCTCGGATGCTCGGCCTTGCTCGACTTCGTGCTGGAGAGTTGGAACAATCTCTACGCTCAAATTCTGCAAGTCCTTGATTTGACTTTCTAAGGCACTCCTCTTCTTCTCCAGGTGACTTATTTCATTCTCCTGGGCTTTAAACTTGTTTACCCAAATGTTGACCTTACCCTTGAGCTCTGCTATCTGATCATCTTTTTTCTTCACCTGGCGGTTAAGCTTGAGGTAATCTATGGTCACGATTTTCTGGGTCTCCTCCATTACCTGAACCTTATCTCATGGGAAAGCTTGCTACAAGTCTAGCCTGATAGCATTTATAGAGTAATCACTCGGTAGCATTTCTCCTACTGGTTTAATCACATTGGGAGTGATTTTTACAAACATCAAGGAATTTTTTCCTTCATTGAATACAGTTTGCAAGAGAGGCTTTCCCTACCTAGTTGCATCCTTTTGCCTTATTTTATTGATATTGTTGGCTCAAGCACTCTTTTTCACGTCTACCTGCAAAAAATATTCCTGGGCAGGGATACCCAGGCCACCAGCAAAAGGGGACTCCTGCGAGACGGCTAGCAGGAAAGACAATGTGTTCAACGCATTAGAATTTTTGTTGGGCTTTGTTATAATGGCCGAGGAGAATGGTGGAATGAAAAGGCCACTTGGAGGGGATGATAATGTGGTGTAAGGAAAGGCTGGGGAGGCGCCAACCAAAGGGTTGGGCCTCGGGGAAAAGAATTGTTGGCTCATGAGCCAACGCTTACACCAAATTGTGAACCAGGTAAGAGATGGAAAGCAGAGGATGAAAGTGGGACACCCAGAGGGGTAAGATTTGATTGCCCGAAATATCCAGCAATAGAGAAGGCTGGTGTAGATGAAAAACCAGGGGCAATCAAAGAAGAGACTAGAGACATGGTAGAGAGAGAAGAGTGATGAAATAATACCTAAGGCTCGTGAGGAGCTGCAGACGATTCAACCACTTCCTCCGTCGCTCGCTCTTCTTCTCCATCGAACTCTCTGGTTCATTGTTATTTTTCTTCTAAAGAATCATCAAGGTCAACAATGACCCGCTTCCTAGTACCGGTAGTCCTTACCCACTTGCTAGTTGATTTAGAGGAGCTAGACAGCTCCAATTTTTGTGCATGTGGATCCTCCTGTAGTGTGGGTTGTTTACCAGTATCCCTCTCATGCATTGGATTTTCGACAACGGGAGGGGGGTTCTGAGTTACTTCCTCCTCAAGCTCCATGGAAACCTCTTCCCTTCTATAATGTTGCATGGATGTTGAAGGGTTCGGAGACCTTTCAATGTCTGGATGCTCCCTCTCCTAGATATCACCAAATCTCTCATTAAGGGCCACCTCCTCGTAAAGTTTGGTGGTTGCAAGAGTCTCCTGCTGGTATCTCCAGAAGTCCATAATCTTCTTGGACGTCCATTTGAGTTTATCCAATTGGGTGTTCAGGGATATATTGATCTTCTATTTTGGGTTGGCATTTCCCGTAATGTAGTAAAAATTTAGCCATGGTGGTCGCTCATCCACAATAGGAAAATACTCAAGGCTGATATATAAACTTAGATCCCCCTCCTCAACATTTCTTCGAGGGTCCCAGAATGGCTGAGGTGAATGCAGGAATTTGATGCCAACCCCTGATAAATTATTTCTAGGGTTGTAGTGCCAGGGATCATCAATCAACACCAACCCGAGATGACCCAACTTCGAAAGCAGAATCTTCGAAGTATCAATCTTTGTAGTCCTCTTCTTGACCAATGACATAGAACCAAACATGATTAGCAACAACAAATAGGAGGTTAAATGCTTTCCCCCAGTAATCATTATCAATAGTACACACCTGCCTCATTACTTCCAAGGCCAACACTCTATCTAAAAGAAAACGGGAGAGCCGGAAGGGCTCCGGGACAAAACCTCACATGTGGAGTATGGTGAAATCCATGCCAAAGAACCAATCACAGGGTGGTACAAGCTTTCCCAACAAGGATTTCTATTAGAATGATATGCACGCGGTCATACTGATGCCAGCTCCATCCAAAGCCTACAGAGTTGGGGCTAGGAAAAAATCCAAAAATGCATAGTAATCGAAGGTTTTTGACATGACAGGAGTCCATGTCAAAACTGAATTTATTGAGCCGCCTTCGTCAAAAATAACTAGAGACATAAATGCTAAAAAGTAATCCGAATTCTAGTGTAATATCAAATAGGCCAGGAAAGAGGAAAACCTGAACCTAGAACCGGCCTGGAATTCCTGCAGCTGCTGCCAAATCCCATCACTAACAACTCTTGCAAAATCTAGGAGCGGAGCCTCATGATTTCTCTTTAACATAAAGTTGAGGCACATTTGGAACTCAAAAAGGTGTTTGTCTATATCTAAACCACACACCACCACCAACATAGAAGCAATAGAAGAAGACCCACCTTTCAGAGCCTTTAGGCTAAAAGGGAATTTGGGCAGTGTTGAATTACTTGTCAGTTGATTAATTTCAGAGCGATAAAACTGCTACACCTTTTGGATCCCTCCCCACTTTTGATGCATCTTTTTCACTTCAAAAATCTCAACATCTCAGGTCAAGTGGAGTGGGATGCACAACATATCCTGAATAGCTTCAAGGCTAATGGCTACCCTGAAATTAGTACCACTTATCACTCTGGTGTCTGGGTCAAAGCGAGCCATGCATGTTGCCACAATTTCTGGGCAAGGGTGTACCAAGGGAACCATGTACTGTGGAAGCCCACAGAACCATAGACGCATATTGAAAGGGTCTGATACATTCTTCATTTTCTTGCATGCAGCTTCCCTAAGACTCTTAGGATTGTGGGATAGCTTAGGATCAAAGACGTTATCCCAATCCTCTGCAACCAAAGTCTGATCTTTGTGAGGAATTACATTTAGTATTCTCTGGTCTATCAGACTAGTGAAAGGCCAGCAAGGCTTTGTGGGGATGCCTGGAGTAGCATAAGACTCCTAGTCATAGAGCTACACTCAGGGCACCCTCCCCATTTGCTCGATTATACTTGTTGGGGTCAGGACCTGTGTTTGGTTCTCTACAAACTCAGCCATTTCGATATTCACAAGAACTTCTTCGCAAACTTCGCAAATGACTTAGCTTCTCTGAAGAGTTCTTTCTCTCTTGCGAATTCCTTAGTTGTTTTATCTTTAGATAACTTCTTGCAATAAATGTGTTATGCATGCTTAACCTGCCTTTTTGATCTTCATGAAAAATGGCTGAGGAGGGTACGTGCCAGCCATTCATACCAAGTTGCCATATGCGTCACCAACTTTTCATGCATGCAAAAAGATTGCCAACCTGCCAAATTGCCTTCTACATTTAAGAGAGATTTCCATGCGAGGTGGCACCTAACTTTTCTTGAATAATGAACCAAGACAACCTTGCAAAAACCTTTTCGCAAGCTTTGTGCATTTACTAATTTTATTTGATCGTACCTGGTCACATCGCCCAACAGCCTGTCTTTAAGATTTTCCTTGATTCAAATGGGACAGCGACTCTTTATGTTGGCACCTAGCCAACTTCTAATGAACTTGGCAATCTGAATAGAGCAAGTTGCATCCGTACCTATATATTCCCATCACCACACATGTCGCAACACTAAAAATGAGGCTTGGTGACACACTTCGACTCAGTAGTAATTATGGCCTACCTCGGCTGGTGAACCTTAGCCAGTCTATAAATAAGACCCTTGGCAACGTTGCAAATCAAAGTGTTTCCTAGAATTCCTAGCTTAGCAAATTTTTCTTATCTTAGCAATTTCATTTTTCTAGCTAGAAAATTAAACAGCATGGAAACACCAGTAAGGCTTGTCTGCAAGAAGACTCAAGCTGCCTTCTTAGGAAAAATTACATGCAAGCACTTAAAGTGCATGATAGGTGTGAGGAACCTGTTGTATGTGAAGGCAATCAAGTGGGTCCCAAGGAAATATTGTGTGGAATATGAGGAGCAGTACCAGTGAATACTAGCATCTGCTCCCACTTTGTCACCTCGTTGTTGGACATCAGCGTTTCCAAGCACAAAAATCCTAAAGTTGACATAGCAGGTCTTCCCTCGATACTACCTCGGAGGCCTGGAGTAGATTATGTGCGTGACTCAATTTGGTCGGGGCATCCCATCGGCTTGCAACATTCGCCTGTTGCAGCTGCATGGAGGACTTGTTCCAACCAGGCCTTTCCTTTTTGGCTTCAAACTGGAGACCCATGAGGAGCATCGTGCCAAAGTCTGCACTGGTTGCTACTTCCTCATGCGTGTGCACTACATTGAACCATTCCAAAATCTTTAGTGGTACGAATATTTTGAAAGAATGGAGTTCCTCAATCTCGTGCTGCCTGTTACTATGATTGTTGGTCCTTCCCACTGATAACTTGAGAATGAATATAATGCCTATTTTTATTTTTTCACCTTCAAGCTCCGCTCTATAGCAGACATATGTAAATATCGATACAAGGCCACTGGCCCCCCAATATAATGTAAATTTTTGGCCCATATATATAGTATATGTTTTTTCAGAAATCTTGGCCCATTTATAATGTTCTTTTATTTTCTCACACCATTGCTACTATCATAAAGCATTACGAAGATCCAAAATTTAAAGAAGGAAAAATTAATTACATATTTACAATTTACATGGCCTTCATATGGGAAAAATTAATGAAATCTTTTAAGATGTATTCCATTAAATGGAATACTTAGGGCCTTACCTTCTTTGTCTTCCAACTCAAAAGAGTTGAACTTTTTCCACTGCGTAATTTTGAAGGGCCCTTCCCAGAGGCTATCGAATTTGTTGTGTTGACTGGGCCTCGCTCCACGCTCATTGAACTTGAGCACCAAATCCCCGCATTGTAACCCTTGATCTGATGCCCTTTTATCAAACCATTTCTTAACCACCTGCTTGCGGCTGTTCATTGCCTCAAGGGCGTGCTCTTTTTTTTCTTGTACCTCAAGTAGCTCAGAAAACCTTACCTCCATTGCTCCGTTTTGTTCAATTTCCAGAGATTTGAGCAACTGCAGGGCAGGGATTTCCATGGCAATAGACAACAATGCCTCCTTCCCATAAACCATCTCATAAGGAGATGTCTTCAGTATCTGCTTGGGCATGATTCGGTCTGCCCACAGCGCTGTCTGAAGGTTCCTATGCCATTCTTTCTGGTGTTTCGAGCCTATTTTCTTTATTAACCTAATGAGGTTTTTGTTAGTAGACTCTGTGAGGCCATTCCCCTAGGGGTAATAATTAGAAGAGGTTTTTTGGAAAACCCCATACTTTAATGTGAATTGGTTCATCTTTGAGCCAAGGAATGCTTTAGCATTATCGAAGATGATTGTTTTGGGGGGGGCGAATCTAGCTACCAACTCCTCCAAGAAGTTAACAATCTCCACCTCTGTTGCATTTTTCAATGGCACTACTTTTTCCCACCTAGTGAAGTAGTCTGTAGCTATCAATATCCACTTGTCTTCGGCTAGGGAGAAAGGGTTAATCATCCCAATGAAATCTAAGCCCCATTGAGCAAAAGGTTCTTCTACTACTATAGGCCTCAATGGAATAGCAGCATTCTTTCTCTTCCCGACATGAAACTGACATTCATTGCAAGACCTAATCAGTAAAAATGCATCATTAAAAAGTGTTGGCCAAAAATAACCCACATACAATTTTAATCGCCATGGTCCTTGCAGAAAAATGCCCTCCAACCAGGCTATTTTGGTATTGATCTAATAATTTTCTTGGCCTACTCCTCATTTACACACCTTAGCAGGATGCCATTAAAATTTCTTTTAAAAGAGACACCCTCTAGGAGAACATAATTACTATTTTTCAAACGATAGAAACACCTTTTAAAAGAAGGTAGATTGATTGGATACCTTCCTATCTACATGAATTTTATTCTATCTTCTAGCCAGTCACCCTAAGAAGTTTCTTCGTTCAAAAAAACAGGTTCCAGAGCCTCTAGCTCTGTCATTGTTTCATTAGTTTTCATGAGATACTTACACAGTCCCTTTCCTTTGACAATCTTGATAGGTTTGACCTCAATATCATATTCTAGGATCTCGGTGATCCAATTAGCTCTTTTCTCTGTGATTTCTCCCTCCATGATATAATCTCGCCAACTAGGATGCGGTACACAAACAATCACCTTATTGTATGATATCAAATGCTGCAACTTCTTAAGTCCTTTCATAATTGCAAAGGCCTACTTTTCTACAAAGTTGTACTTCACTTCATATTCTCTTAAGGTTGGTGAATAAAAGGAAATAAGGGACTCCTTTTTATCTTCATCATCTTTTTGCATAAGCACAGTGGTGATGCTACTGCCACCACTAAAAACGTACATAATAAAATCCTTTGACAGGTCGGGGTTCACCAATATAGGAGTAGAAGAAATAGCCTCCTTTATAAGCTTGAAAGTTTTTTTGGCTTCAGCCGTCCATTTGAAAATCTGGTCCTTCTTTAACATTAAAGCAATAGGTCGAACAATACCTACAAAATATGTAATGAATCGGCTAATGAAGTTGACCTTACCCAGGAAAGACTGCACACCCTTCTTATTCATAGGTAACAGAAGTTCCCGGATCATATCAACTCTTTCTAGATCAATGTCAATGCCTTCCTTAGAGATAACATACCCCAAAATCTTCCCTTGGGGAACTCTGAACACACATTTCTTCGGGTTTAAAGAAATCCTGAATTCCTGGCACTTTTGGAATACAAGCTCCAAATGATCAAAGTGATCATCAGCAAATTTTGAAAATACTGTCAAATCATCTAGATAGATGAGTATAATTTTGTGGATCAAATCCTTAAAGGCAATATCCATGGCTCTCTGAAAAGTGGCTCTGACATTCGAGATTCCGAAAGGCATCTTGGCATATGCATAAGTTCCCCACTTGGTGGTGAACGTTGTTTTGTGTTGGTCCTCTTCCTTTACCCGAATATAATTGTAGCCTGAAAAACCATCCAACATTGAAAATGTAAGTGTGGAATAAGGTAAATAACATAATACACTTCTTAATAAGACATTATATCAAATATTAATCAAATTGAATCAATTCAAAGCAGTAATTAATTGAAAGCCTCATATTGTTCTCTATCCTCAAAGATTTATTAAATCACTATTGATCTCAGATTGTTAAGCACTATGATTGTTAAAATGACTATTTAAAGAATGAGATGATACTAATGCAATGATATGGAGTTAAAAGACAATAATAGATGATAAATGAATTAAACTAGCATGATATGGACATGAAACAGATAATTGCAACTACAAGAGGCAGCCATTGATGTGAAAGCTTGATTGCTAGATTTTGGATGCTTGATTGCTTGAATGCTTGATGCCTGGATTCCTGCAGAGTAAGGGTGCATAAACTTGATTATCTGGATCCTTTTCTTGGTTCAATGAGGTTGTATTTATAGATTTCCTGGCTGTAGAAATGCACAGGGAAAGCTTTGAGAGGCTTGGATTCAATCTGGAGGATTGAATGGTGAGAGATGGAGGAGATTGAGAGAAAAATGGAGATTGTCTCTACCCATGAAAACACCAGGCAAGAGAAGAGGAAAGATTGATGGAAGAAGATTGAGAGATCAAATTCCAAATTTTTCTCGAATTTGTCTCCAAAACTTCTCGTGAAGTTTCAAAGCATTAAATTTGACATATTTTTGACATAGATTAGACATAGAATATCTAATTCATTTTTGAGAGAATATAGATGGAATATTCTTTGTGCTTTAATTCAAATATTTTGATTTATTTAAATTAGGAAAAGGGAGATAAATAATTTAATAAAACAAACTATAGGATAGTTGTTTATTAAATTAATCAGAAGAATATGGCAATTAATCAATAAAGTGTTTTGATCTTTATTTAATTAATTTGAGATTGATGTGATAGAATAAAATAGGGATTTGATAATTAAATCGAACAAAGTACTTAATTTTTTTTATTTAATTAAAATGAATTTAGAAGAATTTAAATGTGAATGTGAACGTGAACTATATAAATAAATATTTCTATTTATTCAATAGTAGAGGAATTTAGGATAATTAATCAAATAATTCGTATTTAATTAATAGGATGCTCTGGACCAATTTTAGGTGTATACATTTTTCCCCTCTTCGTAGTGATGTGTTTACGTATTGCTATGAAGAAAATATTTTGCTTCTACTGCCTGGATCGATGATTTCAAAAAAAAAAATTCCGTATGCCCTAGACATGCCCCAAACATTGATTTTCAGATGATTGATGACAATATGCCCCCTCAGGAGATAAATTAATGATTTGATGATTTTTAGAATTTTTCAAAAATTTGATGATTTTCTGATAATTGGATGATAATACCATGATAAAATAATTTATCTCCCAACAAATGATGAAGAAATAGAGCCCTCAAATGAATTTTAATTAAATTTCATGGATAAAATTAATCAAAATATAATAAAATCCACCAAAAATACCTTTTCAAAATTTATAAATAGTGCAAAAGGTCCTTTTGAAAGTCATTTGTGCTTTTTGAATTCAAAAAACCTTTGTGATAGAGAATTTTTTGCCAACTGGAGCAAGATGCCTATCCCCTACCACACTCACCAATTTGAGCGTGTTGGATGCCACGGACTACCAGCCACGTATGGACCTCTGGTATGTACCCCTTGACCTCCTCGTAATTCACGCTTTTTTTATTTTTTATGTTTTTTGGCCGTTAGGCGTGTCTAGGTTAGTTTAGCGCTTTCAAGCTGCGTTGTAGCTCTTACACTCCAATGTAGCACTTCCAGTAGGTAGATTAGCGCTTTGAGTTTTAGCGCTTGCGTTAAAACTTCTAGCGCTTCCATAGGGTAATGTAGCGCTTTCATTGATGTAGCGCTTAAGAGTTAAACTTTAGCAATTTGACGCTGAATTTCAGTGCTTTAAAACTTCTAGCGCTTTGATTCGGTGAATGAGCACTTTCATGATCTATTCTAGCACTTCTGGTAAAGTGGTGCTTTGAAGGACTGTTGTAATGCTTTGATGCGAAAAAGTAGCGATTAGGGATTTTAGCGCTTCGGATGCCTGATGTAGCGCTTTGGAGTGCTGATGTAATGCTTCGGAGGTTTAGCGCTTTGGGAGCCTGTTTTAGCACTTCCATGTCAGAATTAAATATTTTGAATTTTTAAAGCTTGATTGTGTCAATTCTAATCATGTCCATTCTTCGGATTGGTATGATCGACAATCCAAATTCCTGATGTTGGAGTTTGATGATTTAAATAATATTTTTCTCTCATGATAGGCGAGAAGAAGTCCTATTTGTGATGATCCTCATGATAGGCGTGGAAATGATTCAATATCCGATAAATCTCATGATAGGTGAGATTAGATATTGTTTGATGAACCTCATGATAGGTGAGGTTTGTTGATGATCACCCATGAATTTTGATCAAAAATTCATACCAAATTTCTGGAATAGACTTGATAGTATAATGAATTTTGATTTCTTGACATAGTTCATTGATAGTAGAATTGAATTTTGATTTCTAGACATAGTTCATTGATAGTAGATTTTTCATTTTTGATGATAGGAGCGTTTAGGTACTCTCCAGATGCGAGAGAGGTTTCCATGGACGATAGACTTGATTCCTCATCTGACACCAAATGAGCTTCAGGTGATAGGTCGATGCGGCCTTACTAGCTTGCTTGATATGCCCCAGATTAAGATTAATCAGGGTTTGTTGACTGCATTGGCTGAGAGGTGGCATAGTGACCACAACACCTTTCACCTACCCACTAGAGAGATGACGGTCACACCTAAGGATGTGTGGCGGATCTTACAAATTCCATTCATGGGGGAGATTATCACTTATGATTCCCATGGGACTAGCAGCAGAGATGCTCTCCGCAGAGTTTTTTAGGATCAGGACATTGAGGGTCAGAGTGTTCAATGGTGGAGGATCGTTGATTCTTACGTGACACTACCAGCAGTATTTGTTGGATTCATTGGAGGTTTCCTTTCCCTTGATCGCAGGTCAAAGGGATTCCTCGTTGGCTGGGGTAGGACAATAGAGAGCATGATGGTACATGGTACCAGATATGCGTGGGGGATGTGCATGCTAGCGTATCTTTACTATGATCTTCATTCAGTTGTGTACCTAGGTGCACGTAGTTTATCAACAGGGATGACCCTATTACAGGTGTGAGCCTGGGAGCATTTTGCTATTTGTTGGCCATTTCCAGTTGCAGACAAACTAGCTGATAGACCATATGTTTTCAGATACCGAGGTCAGTTGACACAAGCCTAGATGGGCAAATTAGAGCATTGGAGACAGATATTTGATGACACTGAGATAGTTACCTGGCGCCCATACCTTGACTGTCAGGAGTGTGATGAGGATGGTGCAGGGTTGGGTTTCCTTTGTGATTCCATGTATTTGATTGGTCGAACCCCATTTGTATTGAAGAGATTTTTGCTTCGTCGGGTATACAAACAGTATGGCATTGTTCAGTGCATGCCACAGGGAGTAGCCCATTATGCATGATGACGGATGAATATTCCTGATTGGGGTCCCACCCTATCCTATGATGCTATATTAGAGGGATACAGGACATTACAGCCATCTCCTTGGGACATGCGGAGGGATATTTCAGAGGCGGCTGTGATAGAGGAGTATTCAACATTTATGGCTTTGGTTCCACTTCCTCGGATTACCATTCTTGATGAGCTAGTACCACTACTGGTAGAGGAGGATGTTGTCGGGGGTGAAGGTGATATCCCAATAGATGGTAGTTCAGAGAGTGAGAGTGAGGATAGCAGTAGTAGTGGTGATAGTGATGGTGGTAGTGGAGGGGATAGAGGAGCAGGGCCAGCCATCAATAGTGCTCCCTCATCTAGCAGGCCCCGCAAGAGGCGAGTAGTGATAGTGCTAGCAATAGATCAGCAGAGACAGATAGTAGGTCTCCAGACATAGGTTCAGGCACTGCAGGGATAGTTGGTACAGGCTCGGGGTGTACTTATTCAGACTCAGGCTCAGATGCAAGCTCAGGTGCAAGCTCATGCGCAGGCTTTAGCACAGGTGCAGGGGCAGTTAGCTGCGGTACAGACACAGGTTGGCACACTGACAGCTGAGAGAGACAATGCACGATAGATTTTCAAGAGTGCATAGGAGACAACAGAGACTCTCTAGAGAGTGGCCGATGGCACCTCCATAGGAGATTACATGAGAGAGGTTCTGCGGGTAGGTCAAGAGGCAGAGTTCTACAAGGGCCAATATCATGACGCAGTTCCTACTGAGCGAAGAGTGAGCTATGCTCCGTTGAGATCTGGGCAGACACACACATGGATAGTGAGTGAGGGGGTTACACAGCCTCCATGCAGAGATCCCAGAGATCTTGGTCCTTTCGGGGGTGGTGGTGGTACAAGTCCTGTTAGGCCCGCACACTCTAGTAGTAGCAGATCATAGAGGCTATTGTGATCCTTATTGATGTATATTATGATGTACCTCATTGTTGATGATGTATTTTTATGTCTGACTTCATTGTATACGCGACATTTTTTATATATATATGAGATGCATTTGATGTGATATGATGGTTTATGATTTCTATGTGCTGATGTAATGAATGATTGTTTATTTCAATGCCATGATGTAATGATAAATGCATGTGTAGAATATATGATATATGGATATATCATATGATGTATGAATTTCTAAATGTGATGATGTATATGAATGTGATCAAAATGTATGAATGGATGGATAAATGTTTTTGGTTATTTTTCAAATGTGATGATGATAAATGATGATCTTATGATGGATGGTAAACGTATGGATGGTAGATAATGTATGCATATGATATTGGGTAGATGATAATGTAATGAATGTTTTATGGTAAAAATGAACCTGATGTATTGATGGTAGAATTTATGATGTATGATAAAATGTATGAATGATGAAATGATGATGCAATGATGATGCTATATGTTCTTGGTGATTTTTAGATTTACATCAAGTATACTTAGTCTCTTTTGTAGATTAGATAATCATTGAGTGAAACTCTTTATGCAACAAATACTCTGCAAATAATGAATCATGATGAATGCAATCTAATTTTATCATGCAACTATATGCAAAACAATTGTCATTTTAACAATACTTTTGTTCTTTCTGTCATCATTGAGCTTTTATTGGATGTTGAAAGTGAGTACAAGCGCTAATGATTTGGTTAGACCAATAACGACTTGAGTACTTCTTTCATGATTTTTGATATTGTAAGTGAACACAAGCATCTAGGTATAATTGAATCGAGATGACCTGAGCATTTATTGCATAAACAGACAGTGATTAATCATTTGAATGTGTGAATTATGAATGTCATCGATAATACATTTGCATAGCACATCCCTCGACAATTCATACATTTAAATGATTGACATACAGAAAGCAGATAATAAAACATCATTCTTTTGCCTTGTATCTCTAGTTTAATACATCATTGAGTTATTCCAAAGAGCTAATAATAAAAAAAAAATGCAATTTATCCATTTTTACTTAGTGTGTTTCAATCATTCTTCAGATTTTAGATCATCCATCCTGATTTTTGACATGTTTTTGGATTTTCGAGATTTTTGACAAAAGACCTAACCTACTAATCTAGCTTAGGGGTCTCGGGGGCTGATCAAATATTAGCCTTGCCTACATTACACATGCAGAGACCATGTAGTTTGACTGACACAGACCTATGTTTTTGGATTTTGCATTTTTGAGACTAATGTAATTGACATGTTTTTGGATTTTTCGATATGATATGGATGTTTGAATGCCTTCTTGATGATGATTGATGTCGCACTTTGATCTTTGTTTTTTTTTTCTGCCATACTATTTTATGCCCTTTGGTTAAATCGAGGTGTTGTTGCCCCTAGCGATATCCAGATGTTGCCCCCAAGCTTGGAGTGAGACTTGACTATGTGAAATGATTTTGATATGGATGCAATGATGGCAAGATGACTAACATGATATGGAATTTATACTGTCTACCAAACTAATGATTCTGATATGTATCAAAATAGATGGGAAAGCTTATCATAGAATCACATATGACGCTTGTTTCTAGGTTTTCACCATACGCTTTGATTACACTCTCTGTTTTTGTTTATTTTTCTCATTTTTCTCATTTTATTTATTTTTTGTATTTTTGCATTACCAAGATGCCTGTTTGCTAGGTTTTCATCAAGGAAACTATTTTAGAAGTTTAACCCGTGCACTAGGAGAGTTAAGTATATAACCTTCTGAGATGGATATTGTTGATAGGTTCATCAAATAGATCCCTTTCTGACATTGATAGCTCATATGCCCCTGATCCATATACTGATATGACAACAAAAGGACCAAGCCAGTTAGGCTCAAATTTCCCTTTCTTTTCCCTATCCTGCTGATTCCTAGGGTTTTCCTTTAGTACCAAGTCACCAACCTGAAAGACCCTTGGTTTTACCCTGTGGTTGTAACTCCTTGACATTCTCTATTGATAAGTTGTTAGATGATTAACAGCTTGTTGACGACGCTCATCTAACAATTCCAATTCCTGCAGTCGAGATACCCTATAGTCTTCATCTAAAATGATTCCTCTAAGTGATACATGAAGGGATGGAAAAATAGCTTCTGATCTATATACCAAGGCATATGGTGTTGCTCCTGTTGGTGTTCTGATACTTGTTCTATAGGCCCATAGTGCAAGATTGAGCTGGACATGCCAATCACATCCAACATCATTAACCGTCTTTTTTAGAATTTTGAGAATTGTTTTGTTCGAGGCCTCTGCTTGGCCATTACCTTGAGGATAGTATGGTGTTGAAAAGCGATGTTGGATATGAAACTTTTTGCATAACTCTTGGACATCTTGATTTTTGAACGATCGTCCATTATCAGTGATAATGGATTGAGGGATTCCATACCGACATATGATATAATTCAAGATAAAAGATGAGATTTGCTTCCCCGTGATGGTTGTAAGAGGGACTGCCTCTATCCACTTCATGAAGTATTCTGTAGTTGTGATAATGAACTTGTGTCTATTAGATGAAGATGGATTTATTTTGCCTACCAGATCTAGGCCCCATTGACAAAAAGGCCATGTTGATGTAAAATGATGCAGTTCTTGTGCCGGTGCATGAATCAAATTGCTGTGAATCTGACATTTTTGACATTTCTTAACAAATTGATATGATTCTTTCTCCATGCAAGGCCAATAATATCCCAAACAGAGGAGTTTCTTGGCTAGGGTTATCCCACTCGAATGAGTGCCAAAAATACCCTTGTGAACCTCTCGTAGGGTCATTTCAGATTCCTCGTGTTCTAGACATCGGAGTAATGTACCATCAAGACCACGATAGTAAAGTATGTTTGCGATTAAGGTATGTCATGTGAATTGGTGGATAAAGTTTCATTTTTGATTCCTGGAAAGGTCAAGAGGAAGGATATCGTCTTTCAGGTAAGCATAGGTCTTTTCATAGATGGAGGTTTCAATGGTTTCTAGATGGAAGATAGTAGCAGTTTCTAGATTATTATGGGAAGCTCATGATACTTGTTCCACCATAAACTCATAACAAACACGTTTCTCAGGCAATTGTAGTAATGAAGCGATTGTGGCCATAGCATCCGTAGCTTTGTTCTCAACCCTTGGAATTTGATCAAACTTGATACTGACAAAGAAATATTTTAGAGCCTCAATGTGTTGCTTGTAGGGCATCAACTTTTCATCTTTTGTTTGATACTCGTCATTTACTTGATAAATGACTAGTTGAGAATCTCCATATACCTGCAAATCCATGATCTTCCATTGAAATGCTATTTTGACCCCAATGATTAATGCTTCATATTCCACCACATTATTTGTACACTGGAACATTAGTCTATATGATTTAGGAATGGTGTGTCCTTGGGGAGATATGAAAAAAATCCCTGCTCCTGATCCGCGTTGTGTGTATTATCCATCAAAATATAATACCCATTGTTGGGGCATCATTGTCAGAATGTTTGCATCTAGAAACTCCATTGTCATTGGTCGATCATCTGGTAGAGGAGCCTCAGCCAATTGTTCAGCGATTGCCTGACCCTTAATGGCTTTTCTTTCTACATATTCAATGTCAAATTTACTTAATAGCATGGCCCACTTTGCCTGTCTACCTGTTAAGGTAGCTTTACTGAGTAGATATTTTAATGGGTCGATCTTTCCTATTAATCTAATTGTATGGGTCGGCATGTAATGCCTTAGCTATTGGGTAGAAAAAACCACTTCTAAACAAGACTTCTCTATGAAAGTGTAATTTATTTCATATCCATTCAATGTCCTGTTGATGTAATAAATGGCATTCTCTTTTCCTTCATGATCCTCTTGTGCCAGTAGTGTCCCCAAAGAGATATTTGTCATGGCAATGTATAATAGCAAAGGTCTTCCTTCTGTTGGTGGAATCAGAATAGGTGGTGACATCAGATACTATTTGATTTGGTTGAATGTTGTTTCACACCCCTCACCCCACTTGAAAACTATATTTCTATGTAGAAGGTGATTGAATGGATGACTTTTGTCTACCAGCTAGGAGATGAATCTTCTGATCGATTGGAGCCTTGCCTATAATGATCTGAGTTGGTTGATATTCTTAGGAGGTGGCATCTCCATTATTGCTTTGACTTTTGTAGGATCCACTTCAATGTCCTTTGCTAACACAATGTACCCTAATAGTTTTGCTGATGTGACCCCAAAGACACACTTCTTGGGGTTCAACCTGACATTAAATTTCTCCAACCATGTGAAGATTTTATCTAGGATATGTAGATGTCCTTCCCTTGTATTAGATTTTTCCAAGATTTCATCCACATAATCCTCCATGAAGGTGTGCATCATATCATGGAAGATTGTCATCATTGCTCTTTGATAGGTTGCTCTCGTGTTCTTTAAACCAAACGGCATGACGTTCTAGCAGAAAGTAAAAGCCATCTTCTCCTGATCTTCTAGAGCTATTTTTATTTGATTGTATCCAGAGAAACCATCCATGATTGACAACATGGCATGCCCTGCCGTCAAGTCCACAATGATTAATTCATTTATCATCTTTGGTAGCGGAAAATCATTCTTTGGGCATGCTTTATTGAGATCCCTAAAATCTGTACATATCTTGATGCCATTGTAGGGTTTTGAAACAGGTACAAGATTTTATATCCATTCGACATAGTCTATATACCGTATGAATCCAGCATCCAATAATTTCTTCAGCTTTGTCTTTACCATTAATGCTATGTGGGGATGCATTTTTCTCAATTTTTGTTTGACAGGCTTGATTCCTACTGGCAAAGATAAATGATGCATGAGAAAATTTGGATCTAAGCCTGGCATATCAAAATATGACCAAGCGAAGTTGATGCTTTTCTCTTTAAAGAAGTTGATGAAATCTGGTCTTTCTTTATCTGTCATGGACTCGGCCAGATGCAGGATCTTTGCCTTCTCTTCAGTGCCAATGTTCACAAACTGTGTTGGTTCCACCAAAACTAATGATCGCTCATGATAGTGTTCCAGAAGAGTGTCAAATCTTCCATCCTTCAGTGCCTCAGAGAGGTTTTCACCGTTAGATGGATTCTTTATTTTTTCTTTTTCAAGATCTAATACTGCCATAGAATGGTTTTCACCATTAGATCTATTTTCCATGTTTTCAATTTTGCAACTAGAAGATTTGACACTCTCATGCCGAGTTGTATTGTTATGAGTATTATGGACAAATCTTGTATCAGGTTTGGTATGACATAGGAAATTTATGATAGCATCATCGTCTACAAATCTTGGCATAGTTAAGGGTTCAATAGGTTCCCAGTCAATTAGTTCAGGATGGATTAGGGGAATGAGATTATTAGAGTCATTCAAAGTGATGGATGTAAGGGTTTGGATGGCCATCTCGTCAGTGTTTTTTAATGGGATATCGAGGTCTATGATGATACTTTCTTCAAAATTTTCTAGTTCACTCGAGGTTTGATCGTCCCCACTTGAATCATCGATATTTAGTGATGTTGCCATGAATAGTCTAGACCCAGAACCTTGTCCCTCCTCTCGCGTAGGTGTATATTTTTGTATCACATCAATTTTTATGTTAGTACAAGATACATCAGAGCCTAGGTCCCACTCATATTCATTTGAGTCTATTTCAAAACTATCTCTTAACTGAAGGATTCTTTCAACATCTTTTCTTGTCATCTCTTGTTTGTCCTCGTCAAAGTATCCTAATCCCGATTTCTCCTTTGATTGGAGAGTGAGGGGTTGAATAGGCTCTGTGATTCCTTCCTTTCTCAATCCAACAGGTCCTTGTCCTTCATATCCCATTTTTTCTAAAATTTCTTTTCCTTTTCCATATTTGTTGGTGTTGACATTGACATTTTTGACACTGGAATTTGATGTAGAGGGTTTCTCATCTTTGTAGAGCCAATCCAAGATTGCTTTATTGTCTGTTTCATCTGCTATGGTACCCTTTTTGACAAACCTCTCTTGTAGAACTGTGGTTGGTAATGATTTTTGAGGTTTTATCATAGATGGTTGACCATATGTCTTAGGAGATGGCAATAACTGTGTTAGGCTAAGCGATTGCTCCATAGAATATGTTCCCATTCCTTTATCAGTCAGTTGGACTTTTTCATGAAATTTTTGTGATAAAGAGGTTTGTTGAGCCAGATTATCTATTGATTTAGTTTCAACATGACTTGTTTCTTTTTCTTTACCCTTTTTCTCAACCCACTTGGTGGTAATGCTTGGGCGTTGCTCTTCGTTGGATGATATTGAACTAGATGCTACCTTGTTGTGAGGCACCAAGGTTTCTTGGGAGTTTCTAATTGTATCACAATGTTGAGGATGATTGTAATCAGCAGATATAGTCACCTCCTGTCCATTTATAGGGAACTTCAAACATTGATGATATGTTGAAGGTACAGCCTGCATTTCATGGATCCATGGTCATCCTAATAGAATATTGTATGTTAACTCTCTTTCTAACACTTGACATGCTATATGTTTCATCATAGGCCCCACTTGAATGGGTAATACAATTAATCCCTTAGATGATCTCTCTTCCTCATCATATGCTTTGATAGTCATTTTTCTTCGAGCATCAATAGCATCATCTGAATAGCCTAATGCATGGGTTAACTTGAGAGTGCAAATATTTAGACTAGCTCCCCCATCTATTAAGACTCTCTTGATGTGGTGATTGTGGATTAGGACTTTGATATGCAATGCGGTGTAGTCAACTGTCCCACCATAGCTTGAAATTGGGAAACATCTAGATTATTTGGTACCGTAGTGGCAACCAGCACTTGTTCTAGAACTTCTTTATGAGATGGTGAAATTTTTAGGAGTTCTAGTATTGATATTTGTGCGGGGATTTTTTGCAGTTGATCAACAATGTTATAGTGAGATGGAGGTGGAACTACATGTGTGGATCCAATTCCCTTCAACATTACCTTGGATTTCCCCCTAGTCATAATGTTTTCTAGTTGATGTTCTTGATGATCTCTGATTTTTAAAACATTTATTTGATTGTCAGAGTTTGGTGTGTTCGGGAGCAAGTCCAAAGTGGTAGTGTTGCTGATTTTGGGTTGGCTAATGTTCTGATCAACTACATGATTGCTCTCTACTTCAGATAAACAAAGGATGGTTGCATCATAAACATGATTGGCACTCTTACCTTTGTTGGAGGATGATGATGCTCCTTTGTCATAGTTTGGCAAAGGGTCTTTGAAAGTCGAGTGATTATTGTTGTTTTGGGGTGTTTCCACATATGCTTTACTGTTGTCGATCAATTCTTGTATTGTGTGTTTCAATTCCATGCAATCATTGGTTTTGTGCCCTTTGTTACTATGAAAGTTCCAATACTTTGCGTCATTCCACCATGGTGGTTTGACTTTTGGATCCTAGAACCGGGCTTCCCGCGCAGTGAGAAGGCCACTAGCAACTAACTCTTTCATTGCCGATTCTATTGATTGACCTAAAGGTGTGAACCTTCGTCGATTTGATGGTCTTTGATATGGTAGCGTTTTTAATTTCTCATTGTTTTTCATGGAATTTGACTTGACTTTTTGGTCACTGTTTTGATTGTTTGAAGAAGATGCAGTCAAGTTAAAAACTGGTTTGACATTTTGTGAATCGCTTTTTGTTTCATTTGTATTGCGATTCTTTTGCCAAATTTTTGGTTTATCATTGCTTGAGTGTTGATTGGAGTAATTATTATTCATTTTATCATTGTAATGTTTGATAACTCCCCTTTTCACTAATGATTCCCCAATTTTGAGACCGTTTTCTATTACCTTTTCAAATGTTGGAGGACATTGCAATTCTAGTCTATAGCTCATTTCTTCTGTCAAGTTTTCAATGAATAATTCCATCTTTTCTTCCTCTGGAATAGATTGAGGATACCTAGCGAACAGTCATCACCATATTTGGAGAAAAAACAAAAACATTTCTCCTTTGTTTTGCTTTAAGTTGTAAAGATCTTGATAGTAACATCATGTTGGATGTTGAATGAATATTGAGAGATACACTTGTTAACAAGTTCCTCAAATGTTTTGATACCTAGTTGTAGTTTTGAGAACCATTCCATACATGCACCTCCCAAACTTCTTGGCAATAACCTCATCAAGTAAGTCTCCTCTTGAGCAAACTCAAGGCTCATTGTTTTAAATTCCCGTATATGATCGATCGGATCCATTCTTCCATTTTACTTGTCGTACTTTGGGAATTCACAGTGTCTTGGAAAAGGTAGCAGACCAACTGTTGCGTCAAAAGGATAAGGACAAATGTCTTGTATCACATATCTTTTGGTACTCCCTTTCATCATGTCCTGTATTTGTTGCTGTAATAATTGCATTTGTGATGTTAAAGCAAAAATTGGATCTATTGTTTGTGTTGGTTGCAATATTTCAGTTTCATTTGTTTCAGGTGCTTCCTTTAAATGATTTACATCGAAGTCCTTGGGAAGTTTGGCACCTGATTCAGCCAACATTAAAAGATATTTCTCCATATCTTGTTCTAAAATCTTTTCCATGAATATATGGAACTTGGGGTCTTGTTGAGCTCCCTGAATGTCCTTTGGAGTTATTTCGTTCTTATCATTTTGGTTTAGATTGTTCCAAGGATTTTCTTCTACCATTTTTTTAGATGATTCAAGCTCTTGTTCTAAGAGTTTCTATTTTTGGGACCTAGTGAAGACTGGCATACAAATTTTTACACTTTCTTCTGAAATGTTGACCTTCTATGCTAGAAAAATGTCAAGTTGAAATTTTAACAAGGTCGAATAAGATGACTGATCTTATTGATGAGACTATGTTAAAAATTTGATTACTATACTTGGTTTCATGATGAAGGATGATAGTATCCTGATGATGAAACTTTCGTGTAGTAATTGATTGTGTATTTTGATTTGACACTTCTGATTTGCAAGATCTTTTTTTAGTTGATAAGTTTGGAAATTTGTATAAACCTTTCTGATTTTGGTCTTTAGACAGTGACTTTGATAAGAAGAAACTTGTTTTCTGGTAAAGATCATGTAAAATTGACAAACAGACTGACTGGTAAGATTTTTGAACTCTCTTTTTTAGAAGCGCTAAAACAGAGTATAGAGGTGCTATGTCACAAAAGCGCTAGAATAGAGTCCCGAAGCATTGAAATAGATGACAGAAGTGCTATCTTGATAGAAGCGCTGAAATAGTGCATGAAAGCGCTGCAAAAATTGATGGAAGCGCTACTTGACAGAAGTGTTAAAACAGTACCCGGCAGCGCTGTAAAATTTGATGGAAGCGTTGTTTTGACAAAAATGTTGAAACAAAGACTGTAAGCACTAAAATAGTGCCTGAAAGTGCTATTTCACAGAAGCGCTGAAACAGGTTTTTCCAAAGCTTCTAAAAATAGGACTTTAAAGACTCTCTACTATAAAATTTGATCTGGCCTTGTGGCATACTATATCATGGATTGTGGAAGAAAAGCATGATGTATGCACTGACTATGATTGTGAAACTGAGTGAGAGCTCTTCTTTGGAAGAAGGCTCGTGAAAAGAGTGGTTCTACTGTGAAATCTAAAGTGTGACCCCTAGCAAAATCTTGATACCTATGGATGAACGTTCTATGTTGTAACAAGAGTTTCTGATTTTGGTATAGAAAACGTTGTCTTCTCAATTTATAACCGTCAGGTTTCTTGGGTTTTGAGATTTTGATTTTCCTTTTGAGAAACGTGGTGGACTTCCACTTTCTAAGCATGGAGTTTTCTGATCTAACTTGACTTTGTTGTTTTTAGGATGATCCTTAATCTAATTTGAATGATTCTTTGTGAAAACACAGCAAGCAATTTTGAATAATTGTTTTTAACTGAAAAGATCGTGTATGTTCAAAAACCACGAATGATTTTTATTGATTTTGATGGGTTGTTTTGACAATTATACACAAATCAAATAGACTCACACTTAAGGACAAGTAGGTCATCATTATACTCATATCCCACATCTTGAATGACGTTGACTCACACAGCAATATCACCCCCTAGAAGGCGCCCATGTTTTTGTCATTTCCACGTGCGTACTCAAAGTGACGGACGTAGATACCAAATCCCTTGAGCAAGCAATCCTTGGTAATTATATGGTGAGTGTCTTGGGGGCATATTATTCCCTCCCCTTGCATTGTGAGTATGACAATGTATGGATACTGACTCGGTGGGAAACTACTCTATGGTTTGTAGATAGGGCTTTTGTGTAGTGCGGCAAATGATAAAATCCCTCAAGACACCTCCCAATCTTTAGAACAAATATTTTGGGGATGGCTATCTTGCACACTACCATCAAGTTGGACTTTCATCAACAAATTGCATTTTTATTATAGTGGGTTGGAATCCTTGGCTTTAGGTGTGCCCACTTAGGTCATTCCCGTAAAGTGAGTACTTTTTCCCACTACGGCAGGCTTGCTAAAGGACTTTTAATTAAGGGGAGAACATAAGCCTAATCACTACAAGCACAGCATATAGATTTGTTCTGTTTTAAGCCCAAAAAGAAATTTTCTATTCTAAGTGAAGGTGTTGCTTCACATAAATCATGTTTGTTCTTTCTAACCTATACTATAAAAAAATGTGGTGACTATCTTAGGATTGATAGATTTGCTTTAAAAAAAATAAGAAAGTGACGATCCTAGGATTGATCAATTTTAGAAACTTTGAAGTGGCTATCCTAGATTGATCAATTTTAGAAAACTTTGAAGTGACTATCCTAGATTGATCAATTTTAGAAAACTTTGAAGTGACTATCCTAGATTGATTAATTTTAGAAAACTTTGAAGTGATTATCCTAGATTGATCAATTTTATTCCAACTGTAAAAAAAAAAAAAAAAAATCTGGCTGCGGAAGCGTCGGATCCAGTCTTTTTTTACAAAAGCATTGGAATATTGTACTGAAGCACTAGAACAGTTACCTGAGGCGCTAAAACTTGGAAGCGCTGAAACAGTACACCGAAGCGCTGAAATTTTCCATGGAAGCGCTAAATCACCAAAGCGTTGAAACAGTTGATCGAAGCACTAAATTTGAAAGCACTGAAAATTTTGATGGGAGTTTTGTAGTAACATGGAAGTGCCAAAACAAAGACCGAAAGTGCTATAGTTTGCCACAGAAGCGCTATAGTTTTTCACGAAAGCGCTAAAAGAAAACACGCTGAGAGCCTGCGTGACACTTTTCCAGAAAAAAGACAAAAAAATAATAAAAATTGGGGTTAATGCCCCATAGTGGGTGCCAAGTTGTAAGTGTGGAGTAAGGTAAATAACATAATACACTTCTTAATAAGATATTATATCAAATATTAATCAAATTGAATCAATTCAAAGCAGTAATCAATTGAAATCGTCATATTGTTCTCTATCCTCAAACATTTATTAAATCACTATTGCTCTCAGATTGTTAAGCACTATGATTGCTAAAATGACTATCTGAAGAATGAGATGATACTAATGCAATGATATGGAGTTAAAAGACAATGCTAGATGATAAATGAATTAAACTAGCATGATATGGACATGAAACAGATAATTGCAGCTACAGGAAGCAGCCATTGATGTGAAAGCTTGATTGTTGGATTTTGGATGCTTGATTGCTTGAATGCTTGATGCCTGGATTCCTGCAGAGTAAGGGTGCATAAACTTGATTATTTGGATCCTTTTCTTGGTTCAATGAGGTTGTATTTATAGATTTCTTGGTTGTACAAATGCACAGGGAAAGCTTTGAGAGGCTTGGATTCAATCTGGAGAATTGAATGGTGAGAGATGGAGGATATTGAGAGAAAAATGGAGATTGTCTCTACCCATGAAAACACTAGGCAAGAGAAGAGGAAAGATTTATGGAAGAAGATTGAGAGATCAAATTCCAAATTTTTCTCCAATTTCTCTCCAAAACTTCCCGTGAAGTTTCAAAGCCTTAAATTTGACATATTTTTGACATAGATTAGACATACGATATCTAATTCATTTTTGAGAGAATATAGATGGAATATTCTTTGTGCTTTAATTCAAATATTTTGATTTATTTAAATTAGGAAAAGGGAGATAAATTATTTAATAAAACAAACTATAGGATAGTTGTTTATTAAATTAATCAGAAGAATATGGCAATTAATCAATAAAGTGTTTTGATCTTTATTTAATTAATTTGAGATTGATGTGATAGAATAAAATAGGGATTTGATAATTAAATCAAACATAGTACTTAATTTTGTTTATTTAATTAAGATGAATTTGGAAGAATTTAAATGTGAATGTGAACGTGAACTATATAAATAAATATTTCTATTTATTCAATAGTAGAGGAATTTAGGATAATTAATCAAATAATTCGTATTTAATTAATAAGATGCTCCAGACCATTTTTAGGTGTATACAGAAAACATTTCAAAGCCAACTACAGTTTGCAGAATTACCTCCATTGAAGGAAGGGGGTAATGATCCTTTAAGGATTCTCTATTCAAGTCTCGAAAGTCTACACATAGTAGTATATCTCCATTCTTCTTTCGGATAGGTACCAGGTTTGATACCCAAGTGCTATGTTTGATTGAAAACACTATCTGGGATGCGATCAATTTATTCAACTCCTGTGACATGAGGGATTCTATCTTTGGATTCACAGGTCTCTATCTTTGACGAATTGGCTTCACCCCTTCAAACAACTCAATTGTATGCTCGATGATCCCGGGATCGTATCCTTTAAGATCATCATATGACTAGGCTACCACACTCTGATATTCTTCACAGAAATGCCTTACTCTATCCTTATTCTTCTGAGAAACTTCTTTCCCAACCTTGACCTTTTTGTCCTCCCCAATATGCAAATTGGTATAATCACCTTTGTTAGCCACGAGCTTCCTTTTGTCTCTTGTGGCATCCTCAAAATCAAACAGGCTCTCTAGAGTGACTAGGCATCTCGGAAGCTTGTTGGATTTCAGCTAGATAATTTGATCCCCATAAGCTTCAACGATCTTTGGTTGCAACTGATTGGTGAATTATCCAGATGACTGGAGGAATGATGCAATATGAGAATCACTATCGAACACTTGCCAGTATTGATTATTGTTTGGAGCAGCAGGTCTTACGATTACCCTCACCGCATGCTTATTTCTTAATAATTTGGAGGTCGGCTCAAACTGAGCCCCGATAGTTGCCATTTTTTCAGCTTCAAAGTTCTTCTCCTTGGGTATAGCCTCAATATTGAATTCCTCAAAGTTGTCAATAAGATCCTAGACTCTATGTCGATAGGACCGCATACGGATATTTTTTGCAGCAAATATTCCACGGATTTGGTTGACCACCAACTTCGAATCTCCGAACACACTTATTTGCTTTGTACCCATTTATTCCACAAGGCTTAAACCATGGACCAGACCTTCATATTCTTCTTCATTGTTTGAGCACGTGAATTGGAAGCGATATGAACTCAAGGTCTTTTCCTCAAAAGGGGATATCAAACAAATTCCCACTCCAGCTCCCACTCTACATCTTGCGCCATCGAAGTACAAAGTCCATAATTCTAAAGATTGTTCACCTCCAGGTTCCTTAGTAACTTTAGCCATAATTTTCCCTTCTTCATGTATAACATATGTTCTGAGACTAGTTGCATGGTAATTCTCGAAAGGGTCTATATCAATAAACTCTTTCAACAAATTATCTTCCTCTTCTATCTAGGAGCTAGTAACCTCCTCTTCTTCTAGAAATTCCACATTGAACCTCTCTTCCCGAGTAATTGAAGTATGTGTTGCTTCAAATTTGAGTAGGGCCTCATCGGCAACATGTTCAGAATACAAATTTTTTGACAAGAGTTTCATCTTGGCTCCATGTTTGGTCCTTAAAATCAGGTGTGACCAGTCCAGTGCTAAATATCCTCCAAAATTTGTTGTGAACTCTCGGGACAAAAAAATCCCAAATAGAGGAGGAATATCAATGAGTACGATATCCTGATTTACAGTGATACTAGGGCAGGCAAACAAAGTCATAGGCAATCCCTTGATTACCCTGACGGTATCAACCTTGCTTCCATCTAGCTACATGACTCCCTTATTTAGAGGCTCATATTTTAAACCCAAAGCATCAGCTACTTGCTTTGGCATGACAACGGTGCTAGCACCAGAGTCGATCATACAATTATGTAACAGCTTGTCACTAATAATAAGTGTTAGAAAGAAAGGCTTAGGTTTAGGCTTACTTTCTTTTCCAGACTCGAGCTTCTCCTCCGATTGAATTGTTAGCACTTTATCCAGGTCTAGCTTGGATACTTTATCTTCATTGGACTGGCTAGGAACCTTCGCCTCTTCTTCTCCTAACAATGCCTTCTACAGTAGTACCTTCTACTCTCGAATAGCCAAGACGTTCCACAAAGAAGCATTGGTAGATGACTTTGGCTTCACAATCGATGCATCTGGTTGTTTGGCAACAATAGGGGTGATCGATGGAGCCTTCGTCTTCGGAGGAAGTGGAATCAGAGAGCTAGGAATAGCCGCCTTAGACTATGGTGGGATGGGAAATAGGCCTACCGTAGGGCTAAGCATCAATTGCAATGAAGCATTGGTAGGAAAGGTTGTGAACTCTCCGGTGAATCTACCCTTTGAATGTGTGTTGTAGTCAGATTGCACTCAGGGCACTTTATCCATAGGGATGTCGTTTGGAAACACCGACTCTTCTCCTTCCATCCAAGAAAAGAGAGCTTGGTCTAGAACAATGTCTGATTCTTGCTGAATGGACATCCCTTGCATTTGAGCAGCTAGGACAACATTGTCCATCTGCTGAGAGGTGTATGATTGTTTGTCAGGGTCCAGTGCGCTGCCTTGGCTACATTGGTCTGCGATCTTTTGTTGCAAGTTTCCCATCAGAAAATTTCTTGGCATGTGTGCATCATTGCAAGTAAAGTACCATGAATTGGCGTCTTCAGCTAAATTATTTTGTCCAGCTACCAGCTCTTTATTCGAACTAGGATGAACAGTTTGCATCAGTAGCATTACCTGAACCATCTGGTTACTCGGTTGAGTTGAGGTATTCCCGCGTGACCTATCCTACCACTTATTTGATTGGTACAAAGCTTTTACACCTTGGTAACTCTGGTAAGCCGACTTTTGATAGCTATATTATGGCCGCTTCATAGTAGTTAATTCATTAGTCATAGCTCGCACCTATTCTCTCATCTCGTTCATCTCGACAGCCAAGGGATTAGGCACAGGGGCTACTATCGGAGCTGCTATCAGAGCTATGCTCGGAGCACTTTCGGGATACACGTACATAGATTGGGGAGGAGTTGTAGGCATGCTAGTGGAAGGAACTTCGGCTTTTGTGGCGTTGCACTCTAGAAATAATGGCATTATCGGTCTCAATGCCAACTTTCCAGCGGCAATCAAGTTATTTTCCACAGTGAAAACCAAGGCATAAGCATTGGGTAGGGTCTCTCCACCAAGAGCTTGTAACATCATGGAGATATCAGCATTAATCGACTTTAGGTAGAACGTAAATGCCAGATCCAAAGGTGGTCATCTGCCAACAGGTACTCTTTGCCAGGTTGAATGGAACCTCGCATTGAAATCAAGTAGAGCTTCATGAGGAGCTGGCTTTATATTTGCCAGTTGATGGTACAGCAATGATCTATAGCCAGCATTTGAAAAACGCTCATAAAACGGAGTCCTGAGATGGTCCCAAGTTGCAATAGTACTAGACTCAAGAGTCCTGTACCAGTTTAGTGCCTTTCCTCGGAAGCTTGTGGCCAACAACTTAAGAGCTACATTTTCATTTGATACGCCATGTACCAGACATACGTCTGCCACATCTTGTAGATGTTCCATTGGTATTTTTGACTCATCCCCAGAATACTTAGGGATAGCTTTTAGAGCAGAAGCAGGGATGGGAGCCCATACTGCAGGAGGCATAGGTGAAACTAAAGGACTGACGGAGTCTCAGGCTACATAATTTCTAGCAGCCATAGGTACAGGCGGAGAGGCAGGTGACGGAGGAGACAGAGGAGGTGAAGGGCTACCTCAGTGACCTCTCATGTTCACAGAAACTAATGGTGGTACGAGCTAGCCAGGGAATCTTGCAGTCTACGACCTTGTTATAGGCTGATGGCTCATACACACTTATAAAACCAGGTGAACGTGCTAGTTCGTGGTCCCACTGGGCATACTAGAAAAAGAACTGTTGACACAAAAATTTTCATGTAGCAGCAGTCTCATGGGAAACTTAGCTATTGGGGGACATTATGTGCTAGCTAAGTGACCTCCAGGGTTTTACCGAAGTCGGCTCTTCATTTAGTGTGGGAAGTATAAGGTTAGAAAGATAGCTAGAATATAAAATCTACACTACAGGCGATGCACCAAAATCTTAGACAAAATTCATCAGAGCACAGTGTTGGATGCAAAGGCCCAAACCACCAAATTGTTGTTCATCAAGTTAATTTTCTCAGAAGCACTTAAAACGTAAGAGTAACCTCTAATTTGCATAACATAATCTTAGCATAACATTTAGCTAACACAGAAGAGTCGAATAAAACATCATCTATATTTATTGAGTTATGAAGAATTACAGAAGCTGAACAACAAGCATTCATACAAATAAAAGAAGATAATGGCACAGACCAATAGTCTCACTAAATGCATGAATAAATAGAAAGGCCAAAATTATTTGGCATAGTTTGGAGTCTTCAAATTGAATAAAACTATTACAAAGGCCTTCTTCCCAGTGCTCGGGAGTTTTTGTAAAACTTAATCAACAAACTAATAAAAAGAAACATGGCCATACTTATAGGCTAGTCCACCGCCTGAGACACACCAAGAGAAAGAAAAATGTGATTAGAGACTGATGGCCCAGATCACCTCGAGTCATCACAGAAAACATTGATTGCCCAGGAGCATGCCAGTGAAGCCATGACAGGAAACGAAAAACCATGCAGCAACATAAATGAACACAGAGCACCACAGCAAGAAATGCAGCAGCAGGCGAGTACAAAAGGTGTAGCAGCATTCCCAAGGTAAATGGCGCAGCAGCATCCACCACGTGTCACTTAGATGAAGCTCGAAAAAAAGTCGAAGGGATGCCCAGCGAAAAGCTCCAAGAGGGAGCCATGTGGAGCACTTCGAGCAAAAGGAAGTACAAGACGGGCCTGGTTTGGAAAGCAGCCAGAGAAATCCACGTGGCATGCAGACGGATACCGACGAAAAGCAAAGCGATATAAAAAGTAGAAAGCTTCGCGAGGCAGCCACGTGGAGCACACTTAGGGAAATGAGCATTTGTAAAGTAAGGCACAGCCGCAAAGGTAAAATAAAACCGCAAAGGCTTGGTAGTTTTTGTTGAAGAGAAAGAAGCGACGTTATATCAGAAGAAAAATTGGAAGAAAAACTTGAAGTAAAATTGGAAGAAAAATTGGAAGCAAAACTAAAAGCAAAACTGGAAGCAAAATTAGAAGCAAAATTGAAAGAAAAGTTATAAGCAAAATGGGAAGAAAAAATGGAAGAAAAACCAGAAGCAAACCTAGAAGCAAAAATGAAAGAAAAACTGGAAGGAAACATGGAAGCAACACAAGAAGAGAAACCAGAAGAAAAATTGGAAGCCAAACTAGAAGCAACAAATGTCAGTACTAAACCTGGTGCTAAATACAATGCTAAATCCAGTGCTAAATCTGGCGTCGAAGTGAGCATGCCAGTTTGTGTCGATTTGTGCACCAGCAGAAGTGCCCATTTCATGAAATCAAATGCACTAAAATATGGTGTTATTTTAGGCGCTAATTGTCTATTTTATTGTAGTGAACCCTCTGATCAACATGTTCTAGGATGTATCCTTCCTATAATGGGAATCAACATCAGATATCACCTAAGCTAAACTTAAACTAGGCAGGAGCTATAGATAATACTGATTATTTTTCTTGATCTTTTCTTATGATTTACCTTAATGACCCATTCCAAGGACCTCTCAATGATGTCTATCTAAAATTATTTATAGAGAAAGGAATGGGGCATCGACCATTATATTTCATTTGTTGTGTTTGTAGATACTCTTGTAAACTAATATTTGTGCAGACTTGCTTTGTTGTGTGTAGGAAGGTCATTTGGAGTATGTTGTTGACTATTGTGTATGTTTTGGTCCAATGTGTTCTAAATTTCTAACTTACATTCCAATAATGTTTTTGTAAGTCAAGGTGTGAACAAGAACTATCATATCTGCTTGTCGAGTCGAAGTCCATTACACTAGATCCAATGTTGTCCTAGTTGTCAATACCTTGATAATGTTGCCTATAATGCACAACCTCCATAACAGCCCTAGGTAAAAAATTTTGAAAATAGTCTGAACATGTGTGGCTTCTACCATAGCCTCTATCTATTTCCATCTGGAAACCTCCAAGTCTCTCTCCCTAGTAACAGCCTAAACTCTCTGAAGAATCGCATCCCTCTCAGTCATCACTACAACCACCTGCTACTGAGCCTGGTCTCACTTAGTAGTCACAACCAAAATATGTTGGTGGGCCTAGTCCCGTTCACTTTTCAAAGCCCGCACCTATTGTTGTAGTTGTTATATTTGTACATCTTTGGCATCTGGTGGTGGTGGTGGTGGTATTGGCTGCTGCTACACTACTAGAGTCTAGTGAAGAGACTGCTATCAAACTGGAGGAGCCCCCAAAACCTTTCCATCATGGCCATCTTGGCCTCCCTATCCTCTACCCCTAATGCCTCTACCTCATGGCCTCCCTCTAGGAGGAGCCCTTGCTAGATTTTTAAGTCATCATGATGTAATAAACCACGCATCATAAGTAGGCATCGTCTAAGAATCTACCTATTCCTGATCAAATTCCCAAGGATGGGCAACCAACTGATGAAAACTCTTAGTGACCTCTGGTGCTGAAATTTCTAGTCCCCAAGTGGGAACCTCTCTAGCAAATCTCATAAAAATTGCCCTGTAGCCATCATCGAGCCTATCTTGTACATCGCCAAACTATCTAGCCACTCTATCAGGAAGGTACCACTCAATCATGGTATGCTCTCAACCCTATATATATCAGGTCTATTAGGTGAAGTAAATTTGTTGTACATCATAAAACCATGATGGCATCTAAAGCAATGGCCACCACCGAAACATGGTCATATCATCAATTACTTGTGTCCAATACGGGAGCTCAATATATTCTATGTGCCTAAGTTTGATGGCACCATGATATTTCCAGATGATGGGATCATCTGGCTCCATGTCCATCATCTATACAATTGGTCAAAGGAATTTGATGTGCTCCCATGCCTAGATGTGAAGAAGAGTAACACAAGCATTGAGGGCTCTCCCATCATAGTAAGAAAATCATGAAGATCATGGTATAGAGAAGCCAAAATCATGGGTCCCCAAGCAAACAGAGTCCTTCAGTACAACATCTGCTTCCAAGCCAAACCCCATCTTGGACTAAAAAATAGGTTGTGTTTTTCTAGAGCCAACAAACCTGAAATGATGGCCACAAAAATTAATTGGAAGGTTGACACATGACCTCCATATGTCTCTAAATCAATTTTCAAGGTACCAACAAAATTTGGTCCATATCCATCACCTCTAAGTAGGCATCGAATTTGGCATCAAGATCATAGATCACGTGACCACTCTGGATAGGCAACCACAATATCTACCACACATCCTCTAAGGTCACTATCACCACCCCCATCAAAAGGTGGAAGGATGATATCTCATCATGCCATCTCTCGCACAACGTTGTCATCATGGCCAAATGTGTCCTCAAAATAGGAGAATATGTGATGTACCACAATCCACTCTCTCCCAGGTGCTCCTAGTGTAGCTCTCACAAACCACACAAACTCTCCAATATTGTGGGCCTATGTGTTAACTATCCAATATACTAAGAGGGGGTGAATCAATATATTCTTAAACTTATTGAACAAATACCATCAAATCAATCCAAAGCATATGATAATTAAGATAAGAAGAATCATCAACAGAACATGAAACACAAAACATAAGAGACACCAAAATTTTTACGTGGAAAACCTAGAGTGGGAAAAACCATGGTGAGGATTAACTCACAATATAGTATATCTGGTTATAAGATATTACAAAAGGGTGGCTCACTGTCCAAAATGAGAGGCTCACTGCCTACAAAAATGGCTAACCAGCAGAATTGAACTGATAGAATTACACCTCAAGTGCAAATTCAGTTCCTTTGTAATTCAGATGAATTCACATGCCAGCAGATTACACTTTTCCTTTTTCGCTCCCATATGTAGTCCACTAATATTCACTCAATCCAATACACATATATCCCATCAATTATGCAAAAACATCTTTATTATATATTTGATTGTCAAGGATAAAAATCAAGTCAGCTTGACAAACTACTTAATAATAATTCAAATGTGTTGCATGCTATAGTTGTCAGCATGGATTATACAAACAAAATTTAATCCATTACATCTTCTATTGTATGATAGGTCGGCCAACAATGGACCTAATAGAAAAATTGTCAACAACAAAATGATACCGGTGATAATCATGAACAATTGTTCTCACAAGTTCATGTCCATGTATGCATTTCTAAGTCACAAACCATTTCCCAAAAACTGAAGTAGCAGCTATTTACCGAAAAGGATTGCAGAGAAAAATATCGGAGGCTAGTCCTGTATTACTGGTTCAGAATACCAAATTGATGTGACTCAATTAAAACTCATATATATCATGGTGACATCAATGCCAAAAAAAATATTAACAAGGGATATTATCTTCTTCATTCTTCCAATGTTGTGCTCTCTTGACATCAATGGTGGGAAGACCTCATGCACCCATGAAGTGTACGACATCAAGAAATAATCAAAATTTGAAGTTATTTGGAATTTTTGGATCGGAAATCACAAATGTGTCATTGTTTACTACTGCATCGCTATATTCAAAATTCAAAAAGGAACACTCGATGCATTTCAAAATTAAAATTGATAAATGTGTCACCATACAAGATGGCATCACGATTTATAATTTGGCCTACCCTAACCCTAACTTTCAAATCAACAAGTGCATCGCTAGACAAGCTTGCATCGTTGTTTAAAATAAATTCAAATCTAGAAAATTGCCACCCTATACAAATGCATTGCTATATATCATTTGGGCCTTTCCAATTGAAATTTGGGTGTCACTATATAGCGACGCTCCCAAATTCCAAATTCTAACGCCTAATAAATGCATCAAAATTTCAAATTTCAAATCATGTTTCGAATTACATACCAATGGTCTTGCGCTTGGAAGTTGTGGAACTCGTGAACTCAATCAGAAATGTGTCAGGGATTCTCATGACGCGCCATTTCGTTGAAGGGTCAGAGCTCAAATTGCAAGAGTTCCTTCAATGTGAATGCATAAATGAATTGAAAATAACCCCTCTTGACCTATTTAAGCTAAAAAATTAGGGTTTTTTGCCCTAATTTAACCTTGTTAATGGAGTTTATTATCATTTTCACCAATTTTGCCAATTTGGACCTAATTTTGCATCAATTTTGCATTTTGGCATTAATCTTGTATCCCAGAACCTTTCTCAGCCCTTGGGGTAGCTTTTAAACCTTTATCGAGAAATCAACCCAAAATTCAAAATTTCCACTTGATTTCTTAAGGGAGCAGGGAGTCAGTTTTATTCTTCAGTTGGGGCATCTAAAAATTTATAAAATTTCTATTTTTTGATTTGGGCAACAGTTGTATCCAAGAAGTGTTGTTCTTTGAACTGAAGTAGCAAGTACCTCACTTCAAAGAGGGGAAAAATGTAGACACCAAAAAAAGTCCTAATCGATGTCATGCATCTGAAACCAATTTATTAACATCATTTCTTCTTTATCCATCCTATTTTCACTTAATTAATTTAATTAACCTGGCTAATTAATCAGTTACATCAATTTCATCCATTAGCCTAATTTATTAAATCAGGTTAATTCACCTCTTTTCGCACTAACACTTCATCTTATTAAATTAAATAAATCAAAATATTTAATTTAATCTCCTAAGTCACTTATTTAATTAAATAACCCTAAGTTAATTAAATATCATTTCACCTGATGAGTCTAGTTTATGGTCAGATTATTGATAGATTTTCTTATCCATTTGTTGTAGTTGACATAGACTTTGATGTTTGGATATTAATCTTTTTATGATATTTCCTTAAAATCTTGGACATTGGGCATAAGCTTATTTTCATAACCTTTAAATTACATTGACATGTTGTATGAACTATCTATGTTAATTTCACTTGTGATTAATGATTGTGGCTTTAAGATAATTACAAAGATGCAGTTGTTGTGCGTAGTAATATTTTCATGCAGATATAATTAGAGGCCTGCAATTCAGGAAGATTCCGCCAGCTGGTCATTCGCCATATCAGTCAACAAGGTGGTCATCTAATGGAGGGAAGACTCTCGATGACTGGAGATTCCTCATTAAAATCAAAGTTGTAACCGCCTTGTAAATGCTATTAATTTCCTGTTGAGCAGATATAGGCATTATTGTTGTTCCAGATCTGCATTAAGGCAATCATATCTAACAAGATTATGTGCATGGGTAATCACCTCTACACTTTCTATGCTTTCCCTAATGTGGCATCCTTCGATTTGTTGGATTTGACCGCCTTGCTAGGTTTTAGTGGGAAACTTCTTTAAATAAAGCTTGGATGCTCCTTCTTAGGAGCTATTAGTTGTTGTTACAAGGGATACTGATCTGATGATGTACTCACACTCTTAAGTTTTTTTCAGTAATATAGTCATATTTCTCTATTGTAATCATGTTTTTCAATGAATGAAATGAATTTATAAGTTCGTGCACCTAAGTTTACCTTAGTTTTAGGGAATACTTATCCAAGGGGGCCCACTTGGTGAGTATTTCATCCTTAACTTAGTTAGTATTTTTTGTTTAGTAATTAGGTAAGAATTTGGCAGTGACTGTTCCTACAGCCACTAGAATTCCATTATGTGACTATTCCTATAGCCAAAGCACACATAGTAGTTTCCTATTTGTTCCCTCAGATTATCATTTTTTTCATGCATTTAAGCTTAGTATAGTTATTGGTTGATGCTCAATACTTATGTGATTTCCTTCCAAGCAATTTACTTTCACCATTGTGTCTTTCTTAGTTGTAGGATGAATGTGGCTACTTTGAATTCCTAGTGCACATACAGTGTTGACCTATTTCAAGTTTATGTCCCAGGGTTGACAAGTTAAATACACCTTCATGCTGATTGAGATAGTTATTTAGGTTAGATTTCCAATCTCTGAATCATATCTATAAGGGCTTAGTTGTTGAATCATTGTAGGAGGCTGACATTTTTGGCACCATTGTCGGGGATGGTGTAAAACTAGGAAGTTCTTTGGAGTCATTGATATTTTTTCTTGCTATAATGTTTTTGAAAGTTGTTCTTAGTATACCCCCTATTCTTTTATCATTGTTTTATGTGAGTTGGATGATAGTGAGTTTATACCATATGCATAGAGAAAGGAGAAGAGGTGCTTGTGGGATATTCATTCCTAACAATCCTCATCTATTCCAGATAATTGAGTATCAGAAACTACCTAGAGAGGAAGAAGAAGAAGAGACACACCTATTTGTTGATACATTTCCAGATCTAACTAGTTCTGAAGCTTCCTCTGAAGATCAAAATCTGATTGAGAACCCCCTTGATTTGGAACATCATCAGGTAGGCATGGGTGATTCAAATAGAAAAAAACTTAACCAACCAACTTTTCCTTTCCCCATTGCTCATTAGAATGAAGTAGATAACCTCAAAAATATCCCTATTTCAGTTCTTCCTAAGTTTTATGGACTTGCCACAAAATATCCAGATACATTCTTGTTCGAGTTTGATATACTCTACAAGATTTATAACTATACCAATGATGCCCATTGGGTTAAACTATTCCCTGCCACCTTGAAAGAAGTTGCATTAAGATGGTTCATGAGCTTAGGCAGAAATACTATGGAGACTTGGGAGGACATGAAGACCAAGTTCCTTAATAAATAAAAGGAATATTGCAGGGGAAGTGACATGAGAGGAGGTGAAATTTTTAGGATGCAACAAAAGGAGGATGAGAACCTGGAAGATTATATTTCAAGGTTTCTATTTTTCTTACAAAATCTCCACACCATACACTCAATGAAGAATCACAAAATTTTATTTTCTTGAGAGGAATTAATGACAGCTGCATAGATTCCTTGGACCTGATGGGAGGAGATATCACCCAAGTTCCTAACTATTCTAGGGCAGCTTCAAAGAAGGGGAGAGCTTACCAATATTCCATGGGTAAGTCATCTACTAGTGGGGTTTCAAGGATGGAAATTACTCACTTACTAGTGTTTATGCTGAAAAATTGAAAGTTGAATAATTTGAATTATGAATCCAAATCAACCTCTCAACATAACATCAATGAAGCATCTCTAAATGAAAACACATGTAAAATGTAACTAACTATGCAAACTAAAACATGGGCATTCAAAAGAAATCAAACTCCATTGTCATCCTATCATCAAGATCTTGTTTTCAATCATTTTGATGCTCTCAGATTTTGCACAAGCACAAATGCTGCAAGAGGCTATGATGAATGGATTCGAATGATTACCAAAAGTCCCTTTTTTGGTGAGAAAAGGGGGTTTATATAGATGAATGCATAATGTTAAAAATGAGTGGAGTGATTCATGCCATGATTCTTGTTTGGAAGCTCAAAATGTGCAATTTTGAGCTAATTTCATGAAATGATTTATGAGTTTAAAGTGCATTTTTGAGCTAATTTCATGGAAATGATTTACGAATTTTAAATTATTTAATGAAATATGTGAATGAATTTTAATTATTAATGTAAATATATTTAAATGAATTTATGGAGATATGATAATGCAACGAATTTAAGTGATAAATGATTAATGAAATGATAAGGATTAGTGAAATGGATCATCCAAATGAAATGGATAAAATTTTAAATGATTTTATGAACTGTACAAATGAATGATGATTAATGTGAATTCAAATGATATTTTAGTGATTAGTGCCCAAATGATAAATGATTATGATTAAATGTCCATGAATGCTTATAATATTTGAATAGTTTTATAAATACAAAGATGATAGATAAAAATTATTATGAGGACATTTTTATGCGTCTACAGTTTGCCCCTCTTTGATAAAATGCAGCTTGTCATGTTGTTTCAAAGAAAAATATTGATCAACTGATACATGCCCCAGAGATATCCTAGTAAGTATTATGATAAGAATGATATGCCCCCTTGAGAGATTGATCTAATAGGGTGTAAGAAGATTAATCTCTCGATAGATGTCAAGAAAAAAATTAAAATGATTAAATACTTGATATTGCGCAAGTGATAAAGAGGTAACGTACATTTGATGGAAATGCACAATTGATGGGCGTAACTGAAAAATTGATGGAAATGATCAGTATAGCCAAGTTGATGAGTTGATGAAGCTGATTGAGATTGATGCACGCGCAAGACAAGTTGATAGAATGATTGATTGATTGATTAAGGGGACATGAGATTTCGAGATGCAAGTTGATTGATTTCTCTGTGACAAGAAAGATGAAGAAAATGAAATGCAATAAATGGAAGATGCAAGATGTGAGAAAATGAAGGTGATGAAGCCTCTTGTGCCTTTTAAGTTCTTTTATCATCATTGAGCTTATTATGTCGCAAATTAGTATAAGCCTCTAGATAACATGAACATCGAGATGACCTGAATACTATTTACATTTTTATTTAGTAATGAAGTATAAGCATCTAGGTATAAGAACCCTAGATGACCTGAATACTTATTGCATGGAAGACACTATCAGACAAGGAATTATCTCATCCACACTAGACTCATAGCTCCTCGATGGTTTTAGACAACCATGTCTTAAGACGAGTCATCCTATGAATAAGAAATAATCCACAGACAACAAACAATTGAACATGCCCCATCATCACCTCTCTAGTCCTAGACATCCCGGAGAAGCTAAAAGACATGCCACCAAAGATAAAATCATAAAATAATCAAAGATCAACAAACAAACATGCGTTATGGTTTGATATAGAAATTATTCTTGGTAGAGTTGTATGTGTTTGGTTGGATTTGAAAGATGGATTGATAGGTATGTTGCAATATTTGTTTGATTGTTAATCCTGAAGTAGTTTGAAGTTCAAACTTGTGTGGTGATCTAAAAGTGTCACTGTTGAGGGATTTTTGAAGTTATTTGATTTTTCTGGATTTTTGGAATATTTGTTTTTTTTTTTATTTTTTCAGGACATTTTATGATTTTTATGATTTTTTCAAGACATTTTATGAGTTTTTTGGATTTTTTCAAGACATTTTATGATTTTTATGATTTTTTTATGACATTTAATGATTTTTATGATTTTTTCAGGACATTTTATGATTTTTTATGATTTTTTCAGGACATTTTATGATTTTTATGATTTTTTCAAGACACTTTATGATTTTTATGATTTTTTCAGGACATGTTATGATTTTTATGATTTTTTCAGGACATTTTATGATTTTTTCAAGACACTTTATGATTTTTATGATTTTTTTGGATTTTTTCAGGACTTTTTACAATGAAAAGAGATGGATCTCAATCAAGTAGATAGACAAAGAGGGTAGGTTCTCTGACCGTGAGATGCTCAATATCCTAATGCATGGCTAAGGTTGAGGAAATGCCCTAGTGACGAATAAGACCAACCTAGTATGCATGACAAAGCGAGAAAGTGAGGGATTGTCGAACAATTCACAAGCCATGGTGAGTGTGAAAAGGATATTATGAAGTGGAGGGTGAATGAAAAATGGGATGAAAAGATCAAGTAGAGATCCAAAGGAAGAAGGAGCAAAGCCTCTACACATGGTGTTGATTTCTCATTTTTCACTATGGTACTTGCTCAAGGTGCCACCGAAGTGGTTTTCACCATTGAACGAATTGATTTCTCTTTACTTTTTTCTTTTTTTCCATTTTTTTGTTTTCTTTTTTTGTATTTTTTCAGGGCTTTGAAAGAGTGTACCCTCTAAAGTACTCGGGTATAAAACTTGCGAATGTGCATACTGTTGATGGGATCATTAAGAAATTCACCTTCTAGAGTAGATAACTGGTATGCCCCAGATCCATACACAACAATGATAACATATGGACCCAACTAGTTAGGCTCAAATTTACCCTTCTTTTCTCTATCTTGTTGATTGCGATGATTTTCACAAAGGACAAGATCTCCAATCTCAAATGTGTGTGGTTTCACTTTTTGATTATAACTTCGACTCATTCACTGTTGATATGCTCTAAGATGGTTAAAAGAATTTTGTCTACGTTCATCTAATAGCTCCAATTCTTGCAAATAGGAAACTTGGTATTCTTCATCACTGATGTGATTGCACAAGGAGACACGCAAAGAGGGTAACTCGACCTCGATGGGAAAGATGGCTTCAGATCCATAGACAAGGGCATAGGGGGTAGCACCTGTAGGAGTGTGGATACTTGTCTGATAAGCCCACAAGGCAAGATTCGGTTGAATATGCCAATCTTGACCAGATTCATTAACCGTCTTTTTAAGAATTTTAAGAATGGTTTTGATAGAGGCCTCAGCCTAGCCATTACCTTGAGGATAGTAAGGTGTGGAAAAATGATTGTGTATATGGAATTTCTCACAGAGTTGACAAACATCTTGATTTTTTAATGGACATCCATTATCTATGATGATGGATAAAAGAACACCATAACGACAGATGATGTAGTTCAGTATGAAAGTGGCTATTTGTTTTCCAATGATATGAGTTAGGAAAAACTTCAATCCATTTCATGAAATACTCTGTGGCAACGAGAATGAATTTATGACCATTGGATGAAGGTGGATGGATCTTGCCCATGAGATCGAGTCCCCACTGATAAAAGGGCCATGGTGTAGCAAGAGACTACAATTCCTGTGTAGAAGCATGTATCAAGTTTGCATGTTTTTGGCACTGCTTGCATTTTTTAGCAAACTGATAAGCATTTGTTTCCATTGTAGGCCAATAATAACCCATACACAAGAGTTTCTTGGCTAAGGTAGAACTGCTAGAATGTGCCCCACATATACCTTCATGTACTTCTTGTAAAGCAGTTTTTCTCTCGTCATGCTCAAGACATCTAAGTAAAGTACCATCAAGACCTCAGCAGCAAAGGGTATTGGCTAAGATTACGTAGCGGGAAGCTTGACGGATAAAGGTTTTACGGCATTTATTGGATAGATCCGATGGCAAGGTGTTATCTTGGAGATAGGTATAAATATTGCCATACCATTGAGAATTAGGACCAACAATAAGGTAGATCATTTTAGATTATGGTATATTGTAAGCAGGTTCCAAAAGAGGCTCTACTAAGAACTCACGGTAGGCAGCATTGCTTGGCATTTCCACAAGTGAACCAATTGTTTCCATTGCATCAGCAGCGTGTTTTCTATCTCGAGGAATTTGCTCAAAGGAAATTGATGTGAAATAGGCCTTAAAGTCATCCACCATTCTTTTGTAAGGCATTAATTTTTCATCTTTTGTTTTGTAGTCATCATTAACTTGTCTAATCACTAGCTGAGAGTCACCAAGAACATGCAACTCTAGGATTTTCCATTGCACCGCCATACGAAGCCCGGAAAGTAAGGCCTCATATTCTACAATATTGTTGGTACATGGAAACTGTATCTTGTAAGCTTTAGGTATATAATCCCTTTGCAAAGTGACAAAGAGAATGCCAGCACCGGAACCACCTCGTGTGAAGAAGCCATCAAAATATAAAGTCCACAGATGTGTAGATTCCATGTTGAAGATTGATTCATCAGGAAATTCAGTAATAAGAGGATGATTATCTATCACAGGAGCATCAGTGAGTTGATCTGCTATAGATTTTCCTTTAATTGCTTTTATTTCTACATACTCAATATCAAACTCACTGAGAATCATCACCCATTTAGCTAATCAACCCGAGAGTGTTGCTTTGCTCAAGAGGTACTTAAGAGGATCAATTTTTGCAATGAGCTTTGTTTGGTGCGTAAGAATGTAATGTCACAACTTCTGTGATGCAAAAACTATTGCAATACATGCTCTTTCAATAGAACTATAATTGAGCTCATATCCCACTAGAGTGTGACTAATGTAATAGATTGCACATTCCTTTCCTTTAGAATCATGTTGTGCCAAAAGTGCCCCTAGTGTTGTGGTGGTTGTGGATATATACAGAAGTAAAGGCTTGTCATCTGTGGGAGGTACTAATACTGGCGATGTCATTAGATACTCTTTGATTTTTTGAAAAGCTTGTTCACACTTGTCATCCCATCTGAATGGAACATTCTTGTGTAATAGATGTTGAAAAGGTTGACATTTATCTACGAGTTGTGCTATAAAATAACGGATAGACTGAAGTTTTCCTTGTACTAATCTCAATTGCCTGATATTCTTAGGTGGAGGTATTTCAAGTATAGCCTTTATTTTTGCAGGATCAGCCTCAATTCCCTTAGATGTGACAATGTATCCAAGGAGTTTCCTAGAGGTTACCCCAAAGGCACATTTTTTGGGATTCAATCGGACTTTGTATTTTTCTAATCTTGTGAAAATTTAATCCATGATCTCGAGATGTCCAACTCTGGTGTAATATTTTCCCAACAAATCATCTAGATAGTCTTCCAAATAGTTATGCATCATGTCATGAAAGATAGTGGTCATTGCACATTGGTAGGTAGCTCCAGCATTCTTCAACCCAAAGGGCATGACATTCCAATAGAAGGTCCCCCAAGGACAAGTGAATGTTGTCTTAATTTGATCTTCAAGAGCGATTTTAATCTGATTATAGCCTAAGAAACTATCCATGAGGGATAACATTTCATGTCCTATTGTCAAATCCACTATCATGTCAATGTTTGGAAGGGGGAAGTCATCCTTAGGACAAGCTTTATTTAAATCTCTAAAATTCATGCAAATTCGGATGCCCCCATTAGGTTTTGAAACTAGTACTAAATTTGAAATCCAATCAGCATAGTTAACAAGTCTTATAAATCCCACATCTAGCAACTTTTGTAATTTGGCTTTTACCAATAGAGCAATATGCGGGTGCATTTTTCTCAACTTTTGTTTAACAGGTTTTGCTCCTGGTGGCAAAGACAAGTGATGCATGACTAGATCTGGATCAAGTCTTGGCATATCTACATAAGACCACATAAATTTGACTTGTCTTTCCTTGTAAAATAGTATATATGCTATATTCTCTCTTCAGGTGTTAATGATTCTACTAGGTGAATTAGCTTTGGTTTTTCTTTTGTACCCAAGTTAGCTGGTATTGTCTTCTCCACTAGCATAGATGACTTTTCATGATATATTGTTAAGGGAAGTGTTTCAAGCCTTCCATCCTTGGGCATCTCAAAGAGGTTTTCACCCTTGGATACATCCTTTATTTTTACTTTTTTCAGGTCCAATAGTGCCACAGGGTGGTTTTCACTAGAAGACCTAGTTATATTTTCAATAATTTTGTGACTGAAAGGCTTGGCACCCTCCCAAAAGTAAGCCGCACTATTGAGTTCTATGGTGAAACCTACCTTATGATCCTCAAAAGGTGTATCTTCTCATGCTCCCAAAAAATTTATAATTGCCTCATAATTTCGAAATACATCCAGTTGTGGCAGTCCCTTCTGATCTAAATCAATGAGTTCGGGGTGAACCAAGGGTAAAGGGTCATGATTTGAATCAAGATTTTGAATGGATTCAAGGGTACAAATGTTATGATCAAGTTCAGGGGTAGGGATACTATCATAGTCATAAATTTCAATGAATTCATCAATGGTACTTTCCTCATTTGTCTGTGTAGCATTAGAGGACTCTACTTCCTTACTTGAAGTACATGTGGTACTCAAGGTCTTATCTTTTTGCGCATCATATCCTAAACCAGGGACTTTTTGCATATGAGTACATTGTATTGGTTCCAAGATACCCTATTTTTGTAAGCCAAGAGGAATTTTACCATCATATCCCTTTTTTTTCATAAGATCAAAACCTTTACCATATTGTCCAATAGGTATCTTTATTTTAGTTTGTTCTTTTTTTGTATCCTCATCTTTGTATAGCCATTTCAGGAGATTAGCTTCTTCTACTTCATTAGAGAGGACTCCCCATTTTCTTAGATTGGTTAATTTACAAGTCACTATAGACTCTACATCTGATGTGGTCTTAGTCATTTGTGGTTTTCCATAGGTATGGGGAGATAAAGGTAACTTTCCAATGCAAAGGGATTCAAAGTATATTCTCCCACCCCTTGTTCTTTTACTTGTATTTTGGTCTCAACTTCCTTGGATTTTGAGGAGGATGATTTTAAGGACTCAGGATCAACATATACTTGGGAAGGAAATGACTCACGATTGCTTGGGATTTTGATTTCAGTTTTAGGACCTAGATTATGGCAGTACATGAAAGGGTTGGGATCTCCTTGTATTGTGATTTCAACACCATTGTGTAGGAATTTAATGCATTGATGGTATGTAGAAGGTATGTTTTGCATTGCATGAATCCAAGGTCTTCCAAGGAGGATATTATAGGTCAGTGGGAGATCAAGGACCTGGAAAACCACATCTTTTACCACAAGGCCAGCTCTGATTGGTAGCATAACTGATCCTTTAGATGAGCATTCCTCTTCATCATATGCCTTTATGGTAATCTTGTTCCTTGGATCAACTACATTTCAAAAAACCCTAATTTTGTGATCAATTCTTGGGTACAAATATTAAGACTTGCTCCTCCATCTATTAGAACTCGCTTTATTGATAAGGATGTCAATGTGTAAAGCTGCATTATGCGGCTGTCGAGGGGATGAATCATCATTTTTCAGTAAAAGTGATAGTGTAAGGCAAGGTGATATGTCCCACCATAGCTTGGAATTGGTCTACATGTAGGTTTGTTGGCACTATAGTAGTAGAAAGCGTTTTATCTAGAATAACTTTATGCTCAGGAGATAGGTGTAGCAGCTCAAGTATGGAAATTTGCGTGGGTGTTTTTCCTAAATTCTCTATGAGGTTATACTGTGAAGTTGGTGTAGTGGGTTTTGAATTAGGACCTTTAAGGGTGATTGTTCCTTTACGGGTAATAACCTTGCAATTAGGTTCTTTTCCTTTTATAACGAAAGAGTTTACATGATTATCAACCTCACTGATGTTATGTATGGTATAGTCATACTTAGTAGACGTATAGTTCACACCATCACCAGATTCAAGGGCCTTTCCTTTATCCTTGTCATGCTTAGGGAAACGGTTCTTAAACACCTCGCGATCAGAGTTACCCGAAGGAGTGTGTCCATCAACCACTATCTTACCATCATCAATAAGGTCTTATATTAGATGTTGAAGTTTATTGCAACTATTAGTCTTATGTCCTTTATGTCTATGATAGTAGAAAAAGTGATTCTCATTCCACCACGGGGGCTTGACTTGTGGATTATATTCCTTTATTTCAGGTAACATTATAATATTGATTTCAATAAGTTCTATTAATGTGGATTCAAGTGATTGTCCCAATGGTGTAAAATTTCATTTAGGGAAACTTCTCTATTTTTCTTTTCCTTTATCTAAAGATGAACCTTTGAGATTATAAACACGCAATGATGTTTTAGTTGTTTTTGCATCAACAACACCGTCATTGACTACATTCTTGTTCTTTACCCAAAAAGGTGTCTTGTTGTTTGAATTTGATTATTGATCTCTATCATTATTAATTTTTATGGTTCCATCATCAATGAGAGTTTGTTCGATTCAGAATCCCATTTCTATGGCATCATCAAAGGAATCCAAGCATTTGAGGCAAAGTTCCCTTCCAATTTCTTTGTTCAAATTTCGACAAAAGACGTCAACCAATTCTTGATCAGCAATGACATAAGCTAATCGTTTTGTTAAATGTATCCATCTTTGCAAAAATGACACAAAAGATTCACCTAGTTTTTGTTTGGTGTTGAAAAGGTTTGTCGTGGTCACTTTAAAGTCACAATTGAAACTATAATTGGAGACAAATTTATCAGCCAATTATTGAAAGGATTTGATGGTCGGGTGTAATTGTGAAAACTATTCCATAGCTTCTCCTCCTAGACTGCGGGGGAATAATCTCATAAGGTATGTTTCATCAACTGCAAATTCCATGGTATTAGCATCAAATTGTCTTAAGTGATGTTTCGGATCCCCTTTTCCATTATATTTTTCAAGTTTTGGCATGTCCCAGTGGTTAGAAAAAGGTGGCATTGGTATGCTTGGATCAAAATGATAAGGACATATGTCTTCAATGGAGAACTTGTGAGACGGTGCTTTACTATTTTTAAGAGTGTCCAATTCTTGTCTCAATTTTCTAAGCTCATCCAAAATAGGATCATTTGTAGGTGTGGGTTTTGATGTCTTTGAAGATCGCTTGTAACCTGGTTGCAGATAAAAGGGTCTATGATATTTGATTCTACCACTGTTGTTTGTTTTGGGATGTTTGGATTCACTAGATTTAGGTTGGTCATTCATCGTGAGAAGTGACATGTCAAAATCAAGAGGCATTTTGATTCCTTCATCAACAAGGGCTTTGAAATATTGTTGTGGGTTACGTTTGACTACCTCCATAAGAAGCTTAGTGAATCTTTGATCCTTAAGTGCTTCTTCTATATCGGATTTGGTTATTTCTTCATCATCAGTTTCATTTGTTTCTCTAGTTGCAACACTAATGTTATCTTCCCCATCAAAGTCTCTTCCCCAAGGGTTCCCTTCTTCTTCAAACATTTTTGTTCTTGTTCTAGGGGTCATAGTTGATTGTTTTGATGTTCAATCCAAGGTAATGTATTAAACCTAAGAATAGGATGCAATGGAAAGGATATGATTCTAAGATGATATATGAAAGTGGTAAGGTATGGTATGACAAGCTAAGAATGCAAGATCTCAAAGGCAACTCTAGGTCCAAAGTTGGTTATGATGTAAAGACTTTACTTGTGTTATGATGGATAGACACAAGGACCAATGATCAAGAGAGGGTATGTAGGAGATCATGGACTCCAAAAGGATTCCCCTACTCAAGGATAATTGTATGTTTCCTAACTCAAGGATGATGAACCTCAAGTGATGCGGGTGATAGATAGCCAATGGTTTGATTTCAAGACCTAGGAAGAGTAGCCTAAGTGCAAGCTAAGGTTTAGTTTGATCGATGATGAATATGCAAAGGACTAAATTATTGGAACATGCAAAGGTTAGGTGAGATGGTCTTGATATGCAAAGGGGTTGAACATGCAAGAACTAGGTGGAGTGTTATCTATATGCCAGAACTATGTAATGCCACCTATGTATGCAAGAATAGGAATATGCAAGAACTAGGATGAAAGGGATATGAATATGTAAGGACCATTAATATGCAAGGGATAGGTGGAATGCAAGGATTGAAAGAACAAAATTGAAGGATGATGACCCCAAGAAATCCAAGTCATAGGTTCACATTGTATGTTTGTGTTGTTGGACCCTTTGAGGTTTGCAAAGTTTGAGATGTTGCAAGTTACTAGGTGTGATGTTTGTTTGAGGTCTATTTTTGAACACACATGCAAGACATAGTAAACAAAGTGTTTTTGAGTTGGTTTTCAACTGTGAATGTGTTTTTATATTTTTGCAATACAAGCACAAATCTTAAGGTTGGAAAGGACAATATTTGCTAGATTCCACGTGGGTTTCCCCAGCCGCATATTCTTAGCGTGTGAATCCAGAAGCTTGGCTGCATAGGCTCCCCCTTATAATGCACTCACTTCTCAAGCCAACCAAGCTTCCAACCCCCATGAAACTCCCATGGTAGATTGATCACCTCTACTAAAAACTGCTAAGATGTGGATGCCTTCACACTGACCAGTGTTGCACTAGCAAATAGAAGGATTTTGGCAACTACACAAAAAAATTTTAGTTCGGGACCCCCATTTGAGTGGCCATACATGGGGCACAAGATTAAGCTTCGTTTAGGAGGCACTTCAGCCTGAAGAGGTTACGCTCAATAGGGTTCTGGGGAGTACTACTTGGTCTGTATGACATATCCGCACTCGTAATCCTAGGCTTTCCCTTAGGATTCACGTTTATATACCAGTCGGGGGTAGCGTGGCCAAAAAGATTTGTTGTCGGTCGGTCTGAGTCGCCTTGGGGTCAGTACTTTTTCCCACCAAGGAAGACCCAAGTTCTAGAGTCAATAATCGTTTCTCTCGCACCTAGGATCACACAAGTGCGCAAGGGGAGAGGATACTTCGATTATTGAATCGGGGTGACACATAAAATAGATGGTTCTGGCTTTCTAATCACCTAGTTTGCACAAGGTGAGAGCATAATCACCTACCACCATCAAGCACAACAAACAGTGTTCATTGAACCCCTAGTTAAGCCTATGTGAGAGAAGACAATTGTTCATTTTAAAGCACCAATTTGAAAAGTTTTTCTAATCTAAAAGACAATTGGTTTCAAAATCATGTCTTCAACAAACGTCTTGCATTGAAATCTCATTAGTAGTCTCATGCCTCCTTTCTTCGACAAGCGAATGTTTTGATTTTCAATTCTTTGCCAAACAAACCTGCACAAGACACAAAATGATTAAATTAGCCCCCACTAAGACAAATCAAAAACATAACCAAAATAAAAATTCCTAAATTAAAATTTAAAAATCTATCCTAAAGTTAAAATTAATCTAAATTAATTAAAAAAAATAAAATAACCTAAACTAAAAATTAATTCAAGATTAGAAGTTAATCTAACTTAATCTAAATTAAAAAAAAAAAATAGACTAAAATTAAAAACTAATCTAAATTAAAAATTAAATCTAATTAAAAACTAATCTAATTAAATTTAATTAAAAACTAATCTACTATGAAACTATTTCTAATTAAAACTAAGAAAAATATTTAAATTAAAAAAAGAGACTAAACTAAAACAAAATTAAAAGTAAATCCAAAAAGCCAAAAAAAAAGCTAAAGTAATTAAATTAGAAACACACATTTTATTTTTCTTGTTTTTTAAGGATTTTCTAGAATAATCTAAGGGAATATATCATTTCATAAAAGTGAGAAAGACATTTAAAAAAAAAGAAAAAAAGTAAGACCTCTCTAGAAGAAATGAGCGATTTAAGAGAGACTAATCTTCCACAAGCAAGGCGCATGAACTAAAGAAAGACGCATAAACCAAAGCAAGACACATAAGTCAAAATGGATTGCAGGATGTGCGCAAAATAGACCAGGCACATGGAGTGTTAGATAGAAGTGTCCCAAAATAAATTGCTGCAAATAAAAGTTCATTGTTCATGCAACGTGCAAAATGGCAGTGCTATGCAAATAGAGACCTAGTTATGGAAAGCTGCCAAATAAAATGCAGAAGTGCTACATAAATAATACTGAAATGAAAATGAAACAACAATGATGTTATATGCAAACTGAAATAATATGCAGACTGTGCATGCAACCTGCAAAATGGAATATGAATAAACAACTATGAATGCAGATTTTTAAAACTTTTCTAGACCATAGTAAGCGTCAATAAACAATGCAGATTGCAGATACTTCCCCCCACAGAAAAATATCATCTAACAATACCCTACAACATGATAGGCTTCCTACAATCAAATAGCATCGGGTTCACATCGGGTTCACCATTTTGTTTATGCTGAAAAATTGAAAGCTGAATAATTTGAATTATGAATCCAAATCAACCTCTCAACATAACATCAATGAAGCATCTCTAAATGAAAACACATGTAAAATGTAACTAACTATGCAAACTAAAACATGAGCATTCAAAAGAAATCAAACTCCATTGTCATCCTATCATCAAGATCTTGTTTTCAAGCATTTTGATGCTCTCAGATTTTGCACAAGCACAAATGCTGCAAGAGGCTATGATGAATGGATTCGAATGATTACCAAAAAATCCCTTTTTTGGTGAGAAAAGGGGGTTTATATAGATGAATGCATAATGTGAAAAATGAGAAATGAGAAATGAGTGGAGTGATTCATGCCATGATTCTTATTTGGAAGCTCAAAATGTGCAATTTTGAGCTAATTTCATGAAATGATTTGAGTTTAAAGTGCTTTTTTGAGCTAATTTCATGGAAATGATCTATGAATTTTAAATTATTTAATGAAATATGTGAATGAATTTTAATGATTAATGCAAATATATTTAAATGAAATATGCAATAATTAGATGAATTTATGGAGATATGATTATGCAACGAATTTAAGTGATAAATGATTAATGAAATGATAAGGATTAGTGAAATGGATCATCTAAATGAAATGGATAAATTTTTAAATGATTTTATGAACTTTACAAATGAATGATGATTAATGTGAATGCAAATGATATTTTAGTGATTAATGCCGAAATGATAAATGATTATGATTAAATGTCCATGAATGCTTATAATATTTGAATAGTTTTATAAATACGGAGATGATGGATAAAAATGATTATGAGGACATTTTTATGTGTCTACAACTGGAAAACTTCAAGCAAGACATCATAAACAATCTAACTACTCAGCTGGATACACTTTAGGCCAAGAAGAAACAAGAGGAGGCAGATGCAATGTTGGTAGAATATTTCCCTCATTGTAGACAAAAGAAGAAGGACTACGGATGCAAGATGATAACTAATATTGACAACAAGTAGATGGCACTCGAGTTCAAGCCAATCCAAGGTGAATATGATCAAGTCTACTATGTTGCACAAAGGACGCCCTAGGCTTTGAGACAGGGTATGCTACCAGATCCACTATCTTTTGTTGGTCCATATTTCAATTCTTATTCATCTGGTAACCAATGGCAACCCCCATGTCCACACAATTATGGAGCATATCCACCATAGCCTTCGAATAAACCTCTAAATGCCTGGCCCAATCACCAAAACTCTCCACCCCAGTGGTAGAAACCTCAGGGGAATTGGAAACAATTTCAAGGAAATTGGCAACCACCCTCAGGAAATTGGTAGCAAGAATCTCAATGGAGGAAGGATAACAATGACCAAACTAGACAACCAATTACATTTAGCCACCTTATCAGCCTCAGCAACCTACTATGATGCCTCCTCTTGCTAGTTCAAATTCAAATGCACCTAAACCTATTCAGGTACGAGCTCAACCCACACCTAACCCAAATAATAAACCACAATAGCAGTCAGTATACTCTTCCAATCCAAATCAATTCCCTACATATTTTGTGAGTGTAAGTGACATCCACTTGCATTCAGGAACTACTTTGGTATGCCCCTCCACACCCATTATCACTGAGCTTCCTATGGAAGAGGAGGAACCTCTGGATGACCCCATTCAGCCAATTGCACCTAAAAATCCTAAACCAGTCTGAGTCAAGTAGACTGAACCATAACCACCATTTCCCTAGAGGTTGGAAACTATGAAACAAAAAGAAGAAAAGGAGGACACAATTTTGACAGTTTAGATCAGTTGAAGCATATATGTGTCCAAATACCTCTATTTCAGGCTATAAAAGTTCCCATATATGGAAAAGCAATTAAGGAAGCATGCCTTAAGAAGCTAGGAAGGAATAAGAAAGACCTCACTATGGTCCATGTGGTAGGACAGTTGGATGATATCATGCTTGGGAAAGTGACTGTTCCCAAATATAATGACCCAAGGATTCCTATGGTAGGAGTTGTTATAAATGGGATCCAAATAAAGAATACTCTGGTTGATTTGGGAGCAATAATATATGATGACTAAGGACATCCTACAACAACTAAATGTTGCAAGAATGAGACCTACTCCTACTATCCTACAACTTGCTAATAGTTCTACTATTAAGCCTGATGGGATAGTAGAGGATGTTGTGGAAACAGTAGACTCTTGGGAGTACCCAGAAGATTTTATGATTCTTTCTCCAAAAACCACACTAGGCGAGTATCCCATTATTCTTGGAAGGCCATGGTTAGCAAAAGAAGATGCTTATATTGGATGCTAGATAGGATACATGACCATTTATGATGGAAAAAGCACAAAAAATCTTGTTCTCTACCCTCCTTCTCAACCATCCCATGATAGGAATGATCTCGTATGGCCACATGTTGGTGAAGAGGCCGAGGAAGTTAATTCTATGGCACAACTTATGATGTTAGCCATAAGTTCTTTCATATATCTTCAAGATGAAGATGAGGTACTATCTAACATAATTCAGAACCATTATGAGATAGAGGAAGCATCATCCTCTCATGCATCTAATTTTTCCGATCCAGTGAAGATACTCCTGCCCACTCTTCCTCCAGTTGCTCTTCCTTCAATCGCTCTTGCTACAACCACTATTCATGCAGACACTCTTCCAGTAGTTAAATTTCCTGTAGCAATAGGTATGTCTCATACATTGATACCACATGGACTCAAGGTACCAAGCATTAGTGAAGCATCTATGGTAGATTTAACTACACAAGTGCAAGTATCATAAGGGAAATATATAAATATTAACAACAAACTAACTGAAGAACAACAGTTGTCATTGGAAAACTTTCTAAGGGCCCACCAGAATGCATTTGCATGGGACTATCATGATATGAAGGGATTGGACCCTAAGTATTGCACTCATAGGATATACATAAGAGATGGTTGTACACCAGTGAGGCAACCACAAAGAAGAATTAACCTTGCATTGAGAGAAATTGTAAAAGGGGAACTACAGAAATTGCTAGATGCAGGATTTATCTACCCCATATCAAACAGCTAGTGGATGTCCCCATTGGTGATTGTGCCTAAAAAAGGAGGGAAGTGGATTTTTTTAATTGATTACAAGGAACTTAATGCTACTACCAAAAAGGACCATTTTTCCATACCTTTCATAGATCAAGTTTTGGACTCACTTATAGGAAAGCAATACTTTTCTTTTCTAGATGGATTTAGCGGTTATAACTAGATTCAAATTGCACTAGAGGACCAGGAGAAGACCACCTTTACTTGTCTATGGGGGACCTACGCCTACTCACTACTTCCATTTGGCTTATGCAATGCACCTACAACTTTTCAGAGGGCGATCATTAGCATATTTTCAGATATCTCTCTTGATTGCATGGAAATCTATATGGACGAATTCACTACCTATGGTGTTGATTACAATGAAGCATTGGAAAATCTTAGGAGAGTTCTACAGAGATGTGAAGACCATAATCTATCTTTAAATAGTGAAAAATGCTTCATGATGATGCAGGAAGGTGTAATTCTTGGTCACTACATCTCTCACAAAGGAACAAAAGTTGATCCTACAAAAATTGAGGTGATCACCAATATTCCTATCCCTATAAAACAAAAATATGTTAGGAGTTTCTTAGGACATGAAGGTTATTATAGGAGATTCAACAAAGACTTCATAAAAATGGAAGCACCATTGTATACTCTCCTAACTAAATATGTTGAATTCCAATGGACAAGAGACTGTGACAAGGCATTTTCTAACTTGAAAGTAACTTTAACTCATGCTCATGTGCTCAAGGGACCAAATTGGGAGTTTCATTTTTATATCCATACTTATGCATCCAATTATGCTATAGGAGTAGTCCTAGGACATAAAGGAGCTATTGAAAATGTTATTTACTTTGTCAACAAAAAATCGCAAGCAGCTAAATTCAACTATATAGTGACAAAAAAAAAATGTTAGTAGTAATCTATGCCCTAAACAAATTTAAGCACTACATAACAGTCTATCAGATCTTTGTGCACACAGATCATGCAACCATTAGATACCTCATGAATAAACCTTTGATTTTAGGTAGGCTAGCAAGATGGTTATTTCTGATGTAGGAGTTTGACAAAACCATTGTGGATAAACCATGGAAGGCTAATGTTGTTGCAGATTTTCTTTCAAGGCTAACTACATCAAAAGATAATCAAGTCATAGATGACTCCTTCCCTGATGAGCATTTATTTTCCATCAATGTGTAGATACCTTGGTATGCTAACATAGCTAATTACCTGGTCATAGGGAGAGTTCCTCCTCACTTCTCTCCAAAAGAAAAGAGGGTGCTCATTGAAAAATATTTTTCTTTCTCATGGATTCTTGGATGCTTGTTTTACACTGGACCAAACCATTTCATGAGGAGATGTGTGAGGGAAGATGAGACATATGACATTTGCATGCATGTCACAATGAACCCCGTGAAGGGAATTTTGTAGCCAAGAGGACAACAATGAATATTTTGAACACAAGATATTACAAGCCCACACTCCACAAGGATGCAAGGAGATACACAAGGAAGTGTGACAGATGCCAGAGGATGGGCTGACCAACTAAATCTAATGAAATGCCACTTTACCCCTAGGTAGTAATCACTCCATTTGATAAGTGGGGATTGAACTTTGTAGGACCCATTGATCGCCCATCAAATGGAAAATCCTATATTTTGGTATGCACTAATTATGTAACAAAGTGGGTAGAAGTTAAGGCCATGAAGCATGCAAGAGATAATAAGGTTGCAAAATTTCTTTATGAAGAAATTTTCACACGGTATGGAGTTCCAAGAGAGATAGTGACTGATCAAGGGGCTCAATTCACTTCAACCCTTATTGTAGCACTGGTCAATGAGTAAAACATTAGGCACAAGAAGTCTACTCCTTATCACCCCCAGGCCAATGGTCAAGTTGAGGTGACCAACCAAGAAATTGAATCCATTCTGACAAAAAAAGTGGCTATCCATAGAAAGGATTGAGCAAGAAGACTATCAGAAGTTGTTTGGGCTTATAGAACTACATGGAAAACAACTACAGGATTCACTCCATTTGAGCTATTGTATGGAAAGACAACTATGATGCCCATTGAATTTGAGCATAAGACTCTTAGGACTGTAGTGGACTTGGGGATGGATATCTCTAAGGCAAAAAGGGAAAGAATCTTGCAGTTGAATGCTTTGGATGAGATGAGGAAGGAAGCCTTGCATCACACAGAGATAGTGGAGAATCAAAGAATAAAGTGGCATGAAAAATTTATAAAGGATAAGAAATTCTATCCAGGTGATTGGGCACTACTCTATGACTCAAGATATCATGATAATGCAAGATAATTGCAGATAAGGTGGCTAGGACCATATGAGGTGGTTGAAGTGTTTTCCAATGGAGTTGTTCAACTCACTACCATTGACCCTATTAGGTTTAAACTACTAGTGAACAGTCATCGCCTAAGGTTGTATCACAAGCCAACTTCTAAGGAGGAGTTCCGGTAGCAATACACTTAGCATGCAACACCCGAACTTCTTGTAGATGAAGGAAGTGGACCCAGTGTCCCTCCTTCTGGCTAACTAAGGTATGTAACTTTTCATAATAAAGACTTCCACTTTGTGGGGGTCCACTTCTTCACCCATCCACCCATCCATTTCCACCTTTCTCTCTCTTCCATTTTCCACTATCATTTCACTCCATTCCATTTCACCTTATTTCACTTCGCTTTCATTAATTGCTCAACTGATTTCTTAAAAGTGACTGATACTTTCTCCATATTCTTTGCAAATAAATCTTCCATGTATTCAAGTACATGCGCAATCAATTTTTTATGTCTTAATTGTCTTTTAAGTGCAATCATATAATTGATATACATTAAGTTGGATGTTCTTTATAACATGAATTATTCCCTGCCCCTGTCAAATCATCCTTACCGCCTCACATGTGAGGACACATGTGCAAATTTAGGTTGGGGGGGACATGTCAATGCCATGTTTGCATGTCTATCCATATTGTCTCACGTCAGCAAGGTTTAACTTTTGAGCCAATTTGAATTATGAGTGAAGTGAAGGCTTGTATATGTGAAATGAAAATCAATCACTGACATTATTCCTCATCATAGCCTTCATTTATTAATCCTTTATTGCCTTTATTGCTCATGTCATAATATTAAGCCCAAAAAGAGGAAAAATTTAGATGACACCATTGGAAATTTAGCAGCATTGTAGGAAGGAATTTTTTTTAAAGCAATTATTTCATTGCAGACAACTAATGATAGGAGGTGGGTTAATTCAAAATGAACCCACAGTTCATGATATATTACTATAGGATCCACCCTGCCTAACCGAGTTCAGAAACTATAGATGGTTAGACTATTTCCTAAAGTTGGATGGTTTTGATGAAGATGTTGCATTGGAATTCACCCAGACATTGACTAAAGGAAAGGCCATGATAAAAGGGCTAGAAGTCATAGCTATTGAGGAAAGGATTGTAGAAGTTAAAAGATTTCTTGTTGACAGTGAGCATTACCCTGCTACCAGAGACACCAAGTCAACTAGGGCTGAATTTAAAGAACCCAGTGATCCTCCATTGACTATAGACAAAAAAGGAGTAAAGAGAACATCTATGCCCGAGCTATGGAGGCAAGTAGCTATTTATGTTGTGAAGTATATTACCTGTGAAGGTCGCCATTCGAATCTAAATTATGTGCATTTCAAATTTTTGAACCACATGAGGCATGGGAGAAAAATGAATGTGCCAAACATGTTATTCCACCTTCTTTCAATCATGGCAGCTGAGACCCAAAAAGGTAGAGACAATTTTGTTTCCCACCATTGTCTGATCAAATTATTAGTTGAGAAGTCTTTGTGTGATGTGTTTGATATGTCTTAGGAATAATTTTTGAATATTGATCAAACTAGACCAGAGCATTTGCAATCTAGGGTTTTTCCTTGTAGGGTTAGTAGAAGGAGTAATGTTGGGGCCACTCCTGGTGCCTCAAATTTTGGTGCAAGCCCTAGTGAAAACCCTCCTACATCCAAAAAAACCATTGAGATTAGTTCTTTAGAGGCAGAGCCTTCAGATTAAGGATGTTCCTATCCTGATTCCAATGATAATGTTCCTCTTGGAACCATAATGAGAACTAGGATACAAAAGAAGAAGGCAGAAATAAGGAAGGGAAAAGCTAAAAATAAAATGGCAGAAAGAGAAGTGTCAAGCTCTAGGAAATAAAAGGCTGACACTTTTCCTCTTGCAGCAAAGGAAAAACATGAAAGCCCTTCCAAAAAATCAAGACCTGCTGAGCCAACCTTTGATGTACCTCTAGAGGAAAGCCCTAAATTTAGAGAGACATCATGGGAGGATGCAAAAGCTCCAATGGAGTAGGTAAATGTTGAGGAAAATGACACATTTGAGGAAGCAACAAGCATGAAATTGGCAGATCTTGTTGACATTGCAGAAAAAGTTGGAAGCCATGAGCATGAGCAAAATCAAGAGCTCCTACAACAAGAGGAAAAGCAAGATTTCCTGAAGCAAGAGGTCCTTTAGTCTGAACTGGGAGAATAGTCAACATCCCTGTAGCTTGTATTGGCTAGGCAAATAGAGTCCCTGCAGCTAGAGCCTTATGAAGAAAAAGAAAAAGTGGCAGGTAAAATCTTTGTAGGAATACATAAGCCTTATGATTTTTCAATGCAAATGTTAGTTATGAATTTATGGAAAGAGGATAAATGTAGGTTAAAGAGGTAAATTCAAAAGAAATATGAAGAGATTGAAGATAAGAATGAAGAAATTGCTATTTTAAAGAAAAGGGTGGATAATATCATAGCCTTAGTACCTCAGATATTAGAGTGCATGACTCCGCCAAGGGTCTATGCTTTGTACTTAAAGGAGAGGCATCTTTCTTTTAAACTAGCAAGGATTGTCTCATATTTGAATCCTTCCATTGAGACCCCTCTTGAATTTTTCAATTCTTATCAGATTGCTCCTCCTGAAATGAAGAATTTGATGTGTGAATTATATTTGCATAATTTTTTTGTAACTAAAAACCCTGATTGTAATCCATTGTTGTATGTTGGGGATGTCCAATTGAGAGAATTTATGTCTTGGGTACAGAATGAGATCCGTTGGGTAAAACAATGTAGAACTTATAGGAAAATTGAATCCAACACTCCCCTGCCCATCAGGGCAGAGTCTAAAAATCCTGAAGGCATTTTCAAGGATTGGCACAAAATTCTTCACCAACCAAGTTATGGGAATAGGATCCTGGCTGAGAGGGAACTGATTTATAAAGAATATGAGGAGATAGCAAAAACTACATGAGAATCTATAATAGGATACATGTCACAAAGGTGGAACAACCAAACTGATGACTTGAAACAAAATGAGTCCCACTCTATGTTGAACTATGTTGCAACACTTAAAAGTATTGATAGATATATACGAATTGGGAGAACAAAAGGAAAATTTTGGCTTCCACTAACTTTTCAGCCACCTATCCTATTGTGGCCCATGCCAAACTTTAAATACTATAGGTATGACATAGCGGATGAGAGACAGAGATGGAACAAGTTAGAAAGGCAACAAGGTTTCTATTGGGATCCTAATTCTCCAACAACAGACACTGATGTAGGGCAGCTAGCAGCTACAAATTTTAGGGCATTGACCAAGCAAAAGAACAACCCTTCCTCTACTGGAGGACCAACAAAACCTTAGGTTGGGGGGAAATGATGATTCTAGTTTATGGTTTGATTATTTGTAGAGTTTGTTATCCATTTGTTGCAGTTGACATAGACTTTGATGTTTGGATATTTATCTTTTTATGATATTTCCTTAAAACCTTGGACATTGGGAATAAGCTCATTTTCATAACTTTTAAATGACATTGACATGTTGTATGAACTATCTATGTTAATTTCACATGTGATTAATGATTGTCACTTTAAGATAATTACAAATATGTAGTTGTTGTGCGTACTAATATTGTCATGCAAATATAATTAGAGGCCTACAATTCAGGAAAATTCTACTAGCTGGTCATTTGCCATATTGGTCAACAAGGTGGTCATTTAATGGAGGGAAGACTCTCAGTGGCTAGAGATTCCTCATTCAAATCAAAGCTATAACTGCCTTATAAATTCTATTAATTTCCTATTGAGAATATATAGGCATTACTGTTGTGCCAGCTCTGCATTAAGGCAATCATGTCCGACAAGATTTTGTGCATGCATAACTGCCTATGCACTTTCTATGTTTTCCCTAATTTGGCATCCTCTGATCTATTGGATTTGATCGCCTTGCTAGGTTTTAGTAGCTAGCTTCTTTAAATAATACTTGGATGCTCCTTCTCAGGAGCTAGTAGTTGTTGTTGGAAGGGATATTGATCTAATGATGTACTCACACTCTTAATATTTTTTCAATAATACAGTCATGTTGCTCGATTGTACTCATGTTTTTCAATGAATGAAATGAAGTTATAAGTTTGTGCATCTAAGTTTACCTTAGGTTTAGGGAATACTTATCCAAGTGGGCCCACTTGGTGAGTATTATGTCCCTTAGCTTAGTTACTATTTTCTATTCAGTAATTAGTTAAGAATCTGGCACTAACTACTCCTATAGCCACTAGAATTCCATTTTGTGACTATTCCTGCAACCAAAGGAGACAGATTATTTTCCTATTTGTTCACTCAGATTTTCATTTCTATCATGCATTTCAACTTAGTATAGTTATTGGTTGATGCTCAGTACTTATGTGATTTCCTTCCAAAAAAATTGCTTTCAGCATTGTGTATTTCTTAGCTATAGGATGAATGTAGCTACTTTGAATTCCTAGTGCACATACAGTGTTGACCCATTTCAAGTTTACGTTCATGGGTTGAAAATTTAAATGCACCTTCATGATGATTGGGATATGTATTTAGGTTAGATGTCCAATCTTTGAATCACAACTATAAGGGCTTAGTTGTTGAATCATTATAGGAGTCCGACATCACCCCTCCCCTATTTATTAAATAATCTAATTTAATAAATATCTCTAATTCCTCTAATCCCCTAATTGCGTAAGTTAAACTTGTTTTAATTAGAAATTAAACTATTTTTCCTCTAATCAAAGGGAATATTCCCATGGAATATTATTTATCCTTTTTGCACAATTAAAACTTTGTTTTAATTTGTAAATTAACCTTTTTCAACCAAATGGAATATTCTAAGGAATCTTCCCTCTCTTCCAATCAAATCACTTTACTTTAAAATAATTTTATCCCATTTACCTCCTAATCAAGTTACGTTTGACCTGTATGAGCAAGTCAAAAGTGTGTTTGTTGAGGCCAATTTGATCCATGTGATCTTGCATTCTGATTTGTTGATGAGAATCCTTGATCCATGCCTCCTCATCTCCTTCATCCTCAATCGTTGATCAAGATTTTTTATCTCAACCAACCATTCTTCATTTGCTCTCCTATAAATAGGTCACTATTTGGAGACAAATAGATCAATCACTCAGAGAAAAATTATGTTGTGATATTCACTCACATTCATACTCTTAATTTGTACACATTTAGCTTATTTTCAGTTTATTTTAGATGCATAATATCTTATAGCATCCATTAATGTCTTCCATGAATCCATCTTAGTTTGTAAATAAATTAGGGTTTCATCGTTTAACATTATTTTAGCTTAAATTAGCTTAGCATTAGCTTAGCAATTGCATAATTAGATCATTTATAACATAAAATCATGGTAACTTAGCTTGCATCATGTTTATTTTTATCAGAAACTAGGTTTTAATACATCAAACACCATGTTTTAATCGATTCTCTTCGATAAAATTGACTGAAACAAGCTCATTATTAGAGGATTGGGAAAGGGTCGTCGATCCACATCAATGTGACGCCAATTCCACAATTGGATAAATTTCAATATATTAGAGTAGATGTTTTCTTTAAAGATTTCATAAATTTAACATGTTATGTTTCCTAATAAAATGTTTACTTTCAATTTTGATTGATTTATCTTGTGGAGATTTGAGTACCCGTGGATTTTTTATGCTTCGATTCTTCATGGATCAAGCGTAATTAAGCCCATACCAGTATCCTCACATCAACAATAAGTATTGAGCATGTAAAAATGACAATCGTGTGAATCAAAAAGTGCAAGAATAATCACCAATGGATGCGGCCACTTTAGCAACACAAAATTGATGAGGAATACCAATGATCCCCAAAATAACAAAATTGCTAGAAATATTAAAAGGTTCAATTTCCATGATAAAAACATATCCCAAATTTGGAGTTTCTGAGAGACGGCACCCACCAGACAAAATGGTACCATTGGGAATGAAAAAGTTAGATGGAGTTAAATCCATACTAAATTAGTACTAGCAATTTCCATATTCCCCACCATCACTATCCTCCACAAACCATTCAAGAGGAGAAATTACTCAAGGGCAATAAATGCATAGTAGTGGCGAGCACTAATAACATGTGTTTTGAGAAATAAAAGCCAAGACTTTTCCAAATCATGCCCCATAAAACTACAATAGATTCCATAAGCAGTGGAAAAAGAAGAACCATAGTCATTGACCATATTAAATTTGTTTTTCTAAGGCCACAACATACCCCATGCATATTGGATTTGAAATACATTGCTAAAAATTTCACACACTAACTGAACAAAAGGACTAAATCCTTGTGAGCAATTAGTGTGGAGAAGGGGCCCACACAGTATAAGAATAGTAAATGTGTCATATATTCAACCGGTCAAACCATAATAATAACAAAACAAAGCAAGCATCTTTTCCAACTCATAAAAGGACATAGGTTGAAAGGATCAAAGCTCAAACCTAGCCGAGTAGGACAATTTGCTTAGGTTGAATAAGACATAATGAGAATAATAAACCTGTAGTGTTATCATACCACATGGGGCCATTAATAAAAGAATTTCAAAATTAGGAATTCAGCAGATTCAAGTACTCTTGATATGAAATATTTTCAAAGTGTATATTGCCATCAATAGATTTTTTCCAACTTATTTGCTTGATCATTGGCTTCCTTGTAACAACGCATCACTTGATAAGAAGAAAAATTGTTCAGGAGATATCAAAAATGAGAGACAAGATAATTCAAAAACCAAGATTTTGAATGACCATTTAACAATGCAGATACCACAACCATGGATTCCCCTTCGATCTAAATATGACGAATAAAAAGTTCAATTGCTAGCTCTAGACCCATCTTTAAAGCATTGAATTCTATAACATTATTAGTTCATTCTGGAATAGAAGAAACTACTCTAGCAAAATTTCCATGACAATATCTTAAGACTAAGGCAACCCCAGATTTCCCAGGGTTCCCTCTAGATTCCCCATCAAAATTGAGTTTAATAAAATCCATAGGTAGAGGTAACCATTTAATGAGGGATCTATTCATGGGAGTATTTTTTGTACATGCAATTTCCATTGCACCAAAATATTGACCTACTAATGCTTGATACAACCATTGGATTTATACAACATTAGAGGAGACCAAGGGTCACACCTTGCAACAATCCCCCCCAGTGCAAGCATGATGTTCAAACCTATGACCTCATCTTTGATACCAATTGTTGCACATGAGGTTGTTGTTGCACCGAAAGATCAACCTATTAATTCCCAATACAATCGCTAGATTTATACAAGACCAAGATCCATAGGAGGCAGTTAAACCATGTCACAAATCCCAAGCACCATGCTGGACTACACCTACCACAGGAAGAGGAGACCAAGAGTCACACCTTGCAATAGATTTTTTGCCATAATAGAGCCCACACTAGGAGTTTTGAGAAGGGACCAATTTTTTAGAATGAAATAATCCCAAGAGGAAAAGCTATTACTGACAACTACATTCTTAAAAAGGCTTGACATTATTGTTTCAAAAACATAAATTTGAGTTTTTTGGATGATTTTCTCTATAGTTAATTTCTCTTTTGAGCCAAATGTTACACATGAGAATAGAGGGATATATTTCCCAAAGACAAGAAAATTTAGAAGTTGAATGTAGTTTAGGAAAACTCTGGAAATATTATAAAATCCCATTTTTCAAGGGAGAATACCAACCCAATTTTATCATTAACCATGTCTAGCATTCATATGCAAAGGGGTAGTTAATGGGAAGGTGATTTGTGGATTCAAAAGCCTTACCAAAGATTACACATGTGAAGAGAGGTACAACTCCGGATCTATCAAGTCTAAAGCTTGAGAGTATTTTGTCTTTAATAGCTAACTAGCTAAAGGCACCTACCTTTGGTAAAAAATTAGGGCCCTAATAGAGATTACATGGCCAAGAGGATGGGGAATCATCACTTACCAATGAATTATACCCTTCTTTAATAGTGTAATTGCCCAATTTAGAATTTTTCCATATTATTACATCAGGTTTCTCTGAGAATACAATTTGTCTTTTATGGATTTTAGACTTGAGTGATTCCTTTAAATGAGATGAGACTAGAATAAAACTGAAATATTTCCATTTGATTAGATGCAAAGGGTCCTTTTGATTAATAAAAACATAATCTTTCACCTTGTTCACCTAAAGAAGTTTCGGAACAGTCTCAATTTGAGACCAATCTCCAAGAATTTTGAGGGGATGATGTCCATTCCAAGCATCATCCCAAAATAATGATTTCTCGCCATTTTTAACTAACCAAGAAAGGTGAGGAAGGATAACAGGTTTGCAATCAACTATAAAATTCCAAATTTTAGATCCTGGTGGGAGGTTCCTTTTTGTGAAATTTCTTTCACTTTTTATGGAATCCAAATATTTGTGATGCATAATTTGACACCATTTCTTGTTAGGGTTAGAGTACATTTTCCAAACCAATTTGGCACCAAGAGCCTTATTTTGTAAGAAAACATCTCTCAGAGCCACACCACTTGTAGATTTCAACTTGCAAATTTTATCCCATTCAACAAGGAGAAGTTTCTTTTTTTTGTGACATTTTCTACCCAAAGGAAATTTCTGAAAATTTTATGAAGAGTAAGATCTTTATCATAAGGAATTTTTAGAACTGACATCAAATAAATAGGTAAAGAATGAATCACTTCCTTTAGCATTACCAAATTCCCTGCAAATGAGAGCCATTTGGATTTCCAAAGGAGAATCCTATTCAAAGTGGAAGAAATTAGATCATCCCAAAAGAAATGTTTTTATTTTCCTGAGAAGAAGGGAATTCCTAAATATTTGCAGGGTAGGGTTCCACTTTGGACCCCAAAATTTTAAAATTTTAGATTTAACCAAGAAGTTCACATTCATGAATAAACTATTCAATTTCTCAACATTGAAGGATTCACCTAATGTCAAAGAATATTCTGAAAGGACTGATTTGATTTCCCTTGCTTCATCTATGGAAGCCTAACCAAATAGGAGGGTATCATCAGCAAAGAGAGAATGAGAAATTGGAGTAGGAAAGGGTCTAACAAAAATTCCTTTCTAAACATGTATTGTTTCTTGTTGTAATGATTGGTCTACTTAACCCTTCAGCCATCAAGATGAATAAGGATGGTGAAAGGGGATTACCATGTTTTATACCCCTTGTAGAAGCAAACTTACTAACTGATGAGTCATTTACCAAAATAGAAAATCTTTCTCCAGATAGGCATGATGAGATCCATTTACACCAACTGTTTAAAAATCCTAATTTTTTTAGTACTACTAGAACGAAATCCTACCCAAATTTATCATAAGCTTTCTTCATATCCAATTTCATAACTATCGTGGGGGACTTGTCCTTTATAACTGAATGAAGAACTTAATGAGCTAATATAACCCCTTCAAGAGCATCTTTTCCTTGGAAAAAAATCCCTTGCTCATTTGAGATAATGGAGGGGAGAATTTTTGCAAGTCTAAGAGCTATTTCCTTAGTGAAAATTTTGAAGATTGTATTAAACAAGGCAACTAGCTTGAAATCCTTGAACGACCTTGGATCAGATTTCTTGGGGATGAGACAAATCATAGTTGCATTAAATTCTTCCAAAAACAAATTATTTCTTCTTGATTCTTCCAAGGCTAGGTAAATTTCTCTACCTACAAAATGAAAACACTTTTGAAAAAATAGAGCCATGAAGCCATCAAGTCTAGGAGCCTTTTCAGCAACCATGGAGAGGACCACATTTTTAATTTCATCCATGGTGAATTTGTCCATTAACATTTTATTATTTTGCATCTCAATCAAGGTAGGGATGTTGTCCAAGACAACATTATTTTCCAAGGATCTATTAGTTCTTGTAGGGGCTAACAAATCCTTAAAAATGGAGACTATCGCAGCTTCAATATCCTCATCTAAAATTGAAGTTTCACCAAAAGGGAAAGAATCGATTCAATCTCATTTTTTTTTCTTCTCAATTTCATGGAGGCATAGAAGAATTTAGTGTTTTTATTGTCATCCCTTAAACAAATATCCCTAGATTTTTGTCTCCAGTAACATTCTTTCCTTGCCAAAAGTTCATCTAATTTTTCCTTAAGGGATTTTTTCGTTATCATAATTGATTGAGTCCATTCCATTTGTAATCACTACATCATACAAATTTGACAATTCAAGTTCCACTCTAGATTTTTCTTTGAAAATATTCTTGAAACAAGTTTTTTTCCATTCCTTTACTTTTCCCTTGATAAAGTTCAGCTCTTTATAGAGTTGATACATATTAGTGCCAACAATTAAATGACACTTAGACCACCATTGTTTAAGGAGAAAAAAAATTGGATCTCTAAAACACATAGATTCAAATTTGAAATAACCCTTCTTAATTGGCTTATTATGAAAAATTGATAGGGAGATTGGGAAATGATCGGATCCAAGAAGAGTCAAAATGGTGGAAGAGATGTCCCAAGGGGAATTAAACCAATTTTCAAAAAGGAGAAAGCAATGCAACCTTTCAGCAATCTGAGAAAACTATCTACGTTTATTATTCCGTGTGAAGTTGTCATTCTTTGGTATACAATCATAGAGAGAATTATTAATAATGAACTGATTAAAATCCTCCATAACCTTGGGTGAAGGAATGATACGACCTCTCTTCTCAACAGGGCATCCAATAGAATTAAAGTCACTAGATAAGATTTTTAGGTCATTTTTTAAACAAGATGATGTAGCAGAGAGATGGGTCCATAATTATTTTTTAGCAAAAGTTGCACAAGGACCATAGATGTTAAAGATAAAAAAAATACATTGTTTGTTTTCAAACAATTAACAAAAGCTTTGATCCAATTGTCCTGAATAGATAAAGCTTTTAATTTGGCAGAAAAATTATTCCAAAGTATTACAAGGCCTCTTGAAGCACCATGGAAAGGAGAGGAAATGAAATCCTAGTTGTGCCAGGTGGAAAATACATCTAAAGCTGATTGGGCTGAAAGATTCACTTCTTGTAAGAGAAAATTATATGAATTAGTGTTTAAGATTTGACACTTTATGAGGTATAATTTATTAGGGGAATTTAAGCCCCTAACATTCCATGATAAGATCCTCATTTTTCATGAGGAGAAATAATGTATCCCCTCGTTTGAATATTCAATTTTGAGATCTTATTCTCCATAAAAAAATAGGGTTGTCTCGATTGGGAAATACTACCAATATTTTCCAAGTCTTTGAGGTTTTTTGCAGAAGATCTTAAGTTATTTTCAAGAGTCATTTGTATGCCCATGGCTACTTCAATTTTTGTTTTCTCACTGTTAGGTTTCCTACCCCGTTTATGTTCAGAAGTTGTTGAGATGATTTATCATTGTTGTCATTGGTGTCAAAACCTTGGATCCGTAAGGTTATGCTTCAAATGATGTACAAATTTGATCCATCCTATCGTATGCTATGATGTTGTGTTGTGTGGAGATTATCCTTGATCCAGATATGATAATATTACTTTTTTGGACACATGTTGAATTCAGTATGCAGTATAATGAAGACTAATACTTTGATGATGGTTGTTGTAATCAAAGATTACTCCAAGTAACCTTTCTATCTGGAACTTCGTGTAGCTAGTTACAAGTTCTTGTATGCCAAATTATGTTTCTCTGGTTGACACTAATATTAATGATAATCAAGATTTGGTCTTGGCTATGGCATTCTCATTGGCTCCAGAATATATTTCATGTAATTCAAATTATGTTATCTTCTGCATGACCTAATATTGGTCCCTTGGTAATGTGGTAAGAAGATCTTTATGTGCAACCTATATTTTGGGTTTGGTCTTAGCATGCAAGGTCTTATTGAATATTTCAAGTTTTTTCTTCATGTCGAATGACTTGTGGTGATCTAAATTCAAATGGTGGTTGGTCGACTTAGAAGATAACGAAGATATTATGTGGCTGATTTAATTTTGTTCTATGGGTATACATGCATATATATAGAGAACATATTTTTGATTGAAGAGATAGATGAATGAAAGTAGTATGATGTGTGCAAATAGATAGAAGAGTGTGATGGAAGTAGTATGATATGAGAGAAAAATAGAAGAGTGCAAAGGAAGGAGTAATCTGTTTTGGAAGAAATTTGTACAAAGGTTGTGGAAGGATGGTGTGCAGAAGATTCTTAACCGGATCTACTCCAAACAAAGATTGTTCTCTTAACCAAAACTGAACTCATGAATATGTAGATGCAACTTCATCAGTTCACTTTTTTCAGTGAGACTATTTGTAATCAGTTATTTTGTATTAAGAAATGATCCCACTAGTAGTGAGCTAACCAACAATGAGCCACCCTGTAGTGAGCAACTTGGTAGTGAGCCTTTGTAAAAATCACCTTAACTGGTGCTTTATAATTGAGAATTAGCATTCTCCATGATTTTTCCTAGCTTGGGTTTCCACATAATTTTTCGTGTTCATTGTGCATGGTGTAGTTTGGTGCTTGCATGTTCATGTCTATTTTAATTAATTTATGAATGGTTTATGATTGCTCAAGATTAATTAAAGAAAGAAAATTGTTTTAAGATAATTGATTCACCCCCCCTCTCAGATATCCAAACTGTTCAACAATTGGTATCAAAGCTTGGTCCCTTGTAGATAAATCTTAACTACTTGAGGAAGATCTTGATAGTTTGAACAGATGGTAGGAAATTATTACTTTGAGGAAGAACTGAAGTCAATATTGAGAGACAGTGAAAGTAAAAATATGAGAATGAAGAGTTGAAAGAAAATCTTAAGGAAGCATATGATTGTATCTCAAAGCTAAGGGAGAAAATCTGGAAATTCAAAGCAAGACACAAAGAGGTCAGCTAGCAATTAAAGGAGACAAAGGAGAGAGTTGTGAATTTGAAGAAGAAACTAGATGAATGCAAAATGAATGAAGAAAATTTCAATAATACCATCAAATAGAAATCATAAGAAAATGAGAAGTTAGATCAAGAGTTAAGAAGGTTTAAATCAGAAGAAAGAGTATGTGAAAGTAGCATAATTTTGGATCAACTTCTATCCCTACAAAAATGTCACAAGGATATAGGACGACTTGGATTCACTAGTGAAAGCTCAAATCAGAACACTAAGGGTGAAGACAAAGTAGTTGAAGCTAAAGCAAGATCAGTTGTAATAAGCAAGGTCCAGAACTCTAATGCACCTACAAAACAACCTCTTGTTAGGAAACCAAATGCTCAAAGGTATTTAACATTCAATGGTAGCTATTTTATATTCAAAAAATTGGACATAAGGTTGTAGAATCTAGAAGCAGGATAGAATAGAAAACTCAATGCTTTAACTATCACAAGTCTGGTCACAAATAAAGTCAATGCAGAAGTCAATTTTCTAATCCGACTAGAAGAAATGGAATGAAAAATATATTTCATGGTTATTGCTATTTATGCTATGGTTATGGTCACAAAGCTAATCAATGCAGACCTAGGGTTCACTCAGTAAAGTTAGGACAAAGATGTTACAAGTGTAGTCAACTCAGACATTATGCTAACGCATGTAGATATGTTGCTCCAAAAAAGTTTGAGAACAAAAAGAAGGTGACTAGGGTTTGGAGGAAAAAGGAAACAAGTGTGGAGAACACTTCTATGGTACTGGATCTCGCTATGTGCCCTACTGGTAACTGAGCCAATCTTCCTTGCCTGAGGGGGAGTTTTGCATTGTGTATCCTATCAGTTCCCCCTCTCTAGAGGAATATTGATGTGATTTTTAACATGATTAAGTCTGAACCAGTTGATGATATATTATGAATCTTGATCTAACTGATTGAAAAGTGAAGTACAATTGTTGGCATCATCCATGTGAAAATTTGGCGGCTAAATCATTATGAGTAATTAAGGATAAAAGGTGGAGTTTTCAAAATCATTTCTCATAGTTCGCAAAGGAGAAGAAGAAGATTTTTTGAGTGATAAAAAGTTGGAAAAAAAGGCTAGTGTGATGATGGAATCTATTAATAGAGGATCAAGTGATGTTATTTTGTTGAGGCTGAAGGGAGTTGAGTTGGATGAGATTGATCATCAGAAAATGAAGGAAATGGAAATAGGGTTGAAGACGAATGAGTTGTAGAGTGTAAATACTCTAGGTATGGACTTATGGGGAGAATTTTTTTGGTTTGTAGATAAGGAAGCTATTATATGTTTGTGTCATGTTGGTGATCTCCCTGGGAAGAAAATAGTGAAATATAGAGATGTAGAGGAAATTAATGGTATCAACAAAGACCCTTGATCTCTACTAATAAATACCATTGTTGATCCTATAGTAAGGTATGTTGCTTACTACATCACTTATAAAATCTATTTCAAAAATCCTGAAGGTTCTACTTCGGCTATTGCTATATATCTTGCACACATGATGGTGAAGGAAAAAAATAAGTTTGATTTGTCTATCCTAGTAATGGAAAACATAATTGAGAATGTCAGAATGTCTTTGGTTGAAATTTATCCTTTCGATTTGGGTCTCTACTCACATGTTTTGTATTTTAATTTGTTAGTTCATTACTGGCAAAAGAGAATGTTAAGTGGAAGTTTGGCATCCCTATCAGAAAGAAAGTTTACAAGTATTTTGAATGTATGAAGGATAAATAAAGTGCATGCAAAGTCCATTTCTCATCCCTATAGATGAATCTGTGCTCCGATGTGATATTATCAAGTCAATTTTTGAGGAGGGTTCCTCCTTTGGTAAGAAGGAGTTGGAAGTTGTCATTAGTGGTTCCCCTCTAGAACCTAGAAGGAGGAAAGTTAATACAAAATATGTCATCACTATCTTGGAAGAGAAGGAGAAGGAAGAAAAATCTTTGTCTGGATCTGAATCTTTTGATCCAAATGATATTCAGTTAGTGTTAGATAAAGGTGATATGAAGAAGGTTGGTGAAGTGTGGTTTTCTCGTTATCCAATTAGAAGGCTTAAAATTGATCATGCTTTTTTTTATTATCTACTCAAGAAGGGTATTACTATTTTGGATGTTTCTGACTTGTTACCAAATGATCTAGTAGAAGTTGTTGAAGAAAGAATGTTGTTGGAAGGACCTGAAGGACATAAGTTTCAAACTATGATGAGATGATTGACATCTACAAGTATTGTCTCTGGTGGCCTATAGCCATTGATAATTTTAGAAGTAGAATTGAAGCTATTGAATCTGAGATGAATAATATTGGAAAGAGTTTTGATTTCTTCAAAGACAAAGAGGGAAAAAAGAGAATAATAGTTGGTGAGTTGTAAGCGAAGTTTTTGATTATTCAGAGACATAGAGAATACTTTGTTAGAACTTTTTGGTTGGTCAGAGAAATTGTTGAGGTCCAATTGGATCATCTCTCTGGGATACTTTCTGATGCAGAAGATTGTGAACAACAGTGCCTATCTCTAGACTGGTCATCCTCATTTATGCTATTGACTTTGTTGGATGGTATGAGTTCTAGCTTGGTTTTCGTAATGCTAGCTTGGAAGAGGATTCTTCCAACTATTAGAGAAAGGTACAAGAAAAAATTTTAGGTGAAAAGTGTTATTTTTACTTGAGTTTCTAAATTTTCAAATTTTGGCCCTTTGCCTTTCATGGCAAAAAGGGGGAGAAAAATGAAAACAAAAAGAAGAATTGAAATTATTGACTAAGGGGGAGTGCTTGGAGTTTTGGAGTTTTGTGTTTTTGAACTTTTGTTGTTTTTCCATCAATGCCAAAGGGGGAGATTGTTGAGAAGTTGTTGAGATTATTTAGCATTTTTTTCATTGATGTCAAAACCATGGATCCAAAAGGTTGTGCTCCGTATGATGTACAGATTTTATTTATCCTATCATATGCTATGATGTTGCATTGTGTGGAGATTATCCTTGGTCTAGGTATGAGAGTATTCCTTTTTGGGACATCTATTGAATTCATTTGATGCATTATAATGAAGAATAATCCTTTGATGATGGCTATTGTACTCAAAGCTTACTTTAGGTAACCTTTCTATCTGGAACTTCACATAGCATGTTACAATTTCTTGTATATCAAATTGTGTTTCTCTAGTTGACACTAAAATTAATGATAATCAAGATTTTCTCTTGGTTGTCGCATTCTCAATGGATTCAAAATATATTTCATGTAATTCAAATTATGTTATCTTATGTATGGCCTATTCTTGGTCCCTTGGTAATGTGGTAAGAAGATATTTATGTGTGACCTATATTTTTTGTCTAGTGTTAGCGTGCAAAGTGTTATTTAATATTTCAAGCTTTTTCTTCATGCCAACATGCCTTGTGGTGATCTAAATTCAAATGGTGGTTAGCTAAATTATAAGACTATGAAGATATTATGTGGTTGACCTAATGTTTTTCTATGGTATACATGCATATATATATAGAACATCTTTTTTGATTGAAGAGATAGATGCATGGAAGTAGTATGATGTGTGTGAACAAATAGAAGAGTGTGATGGAAGTAATATGATATGTGTGAATAGATAGAAGAGTGTGAAGGAAGGAGTAATCTGTTTTGGAAAAAAGTTGTGTGAAGGTTGTGGAAGGAAGGTGTACAAAATATTCTTAACCAGATCAACTATAGATAGAGATTGTGCTCTTAAACAAAACTAAATTCATGCATATGTAGATGTAACTTCATTAGTTCACCTTTGTCAGTGAAACTATTTGTAATCACTCATTTTGTATTGGGTAGTGAGCCCACCAACATTGAGCAACCTGATAGTGAGCCACCCTATAGTGAGCAACTTGGTAGTGATTCTTTGTAAAAATAACCTTGATTGATGCTTTATAATTGATAATTAACATTCTCTGTGGTTTTTCCCATCTTGGGTTTCCACGTAATTTTTGGTGTTCATTGTGTATGGTGCAGTTTGGTGCTTGCATGTTCATGTCTATTTTGATTAATATATGAATGGTTTCTAATTGCTCTAGATTAAGTAAAGAAAGAGATTTTTTTTAAGATAACTGATTCACTCCCCCTCTTAGTTATCCAAACTATTCAATAGTTTATATTTGGGGGATATCAGAATTTGAGCATCTGCTTGTGATATGGGTGTGGGAAAAGGGGAGGTTTGGCCTATAGGGGAAGCTTCAATAGACTCCTTGACCAAAGCAGTCAATTTACCAAAAGGAGGGGGGTCCCTTGTATCAAATTGTGAAATTGGAAAAGAGGGAATTTATTTCTCATATTCAAATTTAGCAAGAAATTCATTAGTTGTTTCTTCAATGAATTCTTCACACACTTTAGTGTAAACCTCATTAGAAAATTCCATGAGGTTTTCCTCCGTTATCGAACCCTTTAATAAATTTTCAAAATGGGAAACATTATTCAAAATGTCCACACTAGTCTGTAAAGGATTCATGTTTGATGAGATGAAAGGTGAAGGTACTTGAAGTGAAGGAGTAAGCTTTGGTGTAGAAGAGATACTAGGTTGTATAGGTCAAAAAATTTCCCTCACACACTTTGCCTCTGGATCTTAGCCTCTTTCTAAGAAATGATATCCAGAACCAAATTTTTATGTCACCCACCTTTGCTATTGAGGATTTTCAAGGCATATGGGACCTTGCTCAATTTGGAAATTAGGGCCTAAACCATAATAGTAGGTAACCCATTAACCAAATCAAATTTATTTTTTAAGAAATCCCCAAAGTGAGAGACAATTGTCTTAATTACATGAGATTTCATGTATTCCAATAGAAGATGAGGGAGTGTGAAACAAATCGGCCTCTAGGGTAAAGAGATGGAATCCAATAGTAAATTAGTTTTCTAGTTACAAGCTCCTAGGAATTTTTTTCTGAACCAAAAGGGACCTTTTCTTAAAACCCTATTCTTAATAGTAATATTTTTAAAGAAAATGTAAAAGGAAGAGGACAAAACCATTGTGAGGTCAAAAATTCATACCATTAATCTTTTATCTAGGAGAGAATAGTAGATAATGTCTTGTCCTCTCCCAAAATCTACATGAATTTTGAGATCTAGGTGTCGACATTAATGGGTATTGATGGAATCAGCTTCCAACAAAGATCATGGCCTAAGGATGGATCCGTTGCTGAATCATTTCCCTTTGGGCATGGATTTTAGCTTTAGAGTCAGTTTCAATATAAGGCTATGAAGAAGAAGCCATCTTGTGAGGTTGTCATGTCCATTTTGATTGGTCATCTCTTGAAGATTCCCCCAAATACTCATCAGGAGATAATTGAGAGGAGGTATCTCTTTCTCTATAAGACATCCTTTGTTTTGAGTCAAATGGAGTAGGACAATTCGAGGTATGGTAATTAACCCTATAGTGGTGTGAGGAATGCTAATAAGACTGAGATTGCTGAGGAAACATGTTAGGGTTATGAGGTGGGTGTCGAGAGATGTTTCGGGGATAGAAACGTAGAGGGCCTAGAGCCTTCCGAATGCCACGACCATGACACAAGGGTTGATTAGGGTTAAAAGGTGGTAAGTATTCAGGGTCCACTTCATCCTCTACATCATCTGCCTAGTGAACCTATCTAGTCTGAGGATAGTATTTCCTACTTGCACCAGGGTCCAATGGTCTACTCCCATGAGCCATCATACCTTATCCACCACAATGAAAAATAATTTATTTTCATTAAGAAACTCAAATTCTTTTTCAAAACAAATAAAAAATTACATTTATATTCTAAACATGAAATCCCAAAGTCAATACTTCACATCATCTTCAAATTCTTAACAATTTAGGCATGCCATGAGTGATAGATTATGAGAATTTACTATGAAAAATAGTCATAAAATATAAAATACATAGTGATTAGATTTAGAACACTCATATCAAAAACTCAATACATATATATCAAAAACAATTGCCACATCCTTTGAATTTTTCAAGCTATATAAGGATTTCTTGATTTTAAAAACTAAACTCCTTTTAGTTTTACTACTCTAGTTGTGTCATATAATTATCTTCCTCTAAATCTCAATGAGGGAATACTATTGTCAAATCCATTTTCTCAACCTCTAAATTATAATCTACAATAGTAAAAAGTAAGAATCTACTTGATGCAATTTTTTATTAGGAGAAATTATTTCATCGTGGTTAAGATCCTCAACCAAGGATTAACCTTTCACAAGTAAGTGTACTTTGTATTTCCTAAAATTTTCATCTAAACCAATCTTATTTTTAGACTCGTATTTGTAACCAATAGGCCTAGATCCTTTAGGAAATGGTACTAGGTCCTATGTGTTGGTGTGAATAGGGGTATTTCTTATTTTATTTCCCTTTTCTAGTGTGAATATGAAACATTATCTAACTATTCATTAAAGGTAGGTCCTATCACACATGTTCACATGTTAAATTTTAGGGACTTAGGAATATTTCTAGAAGTACCTAGTAGTAATGAGATTATCTTATATGATCTCTACTTGTTAAATGACATATGATTAAGACACTTGTCATTATCATAATTTTGTATTATCTCTCAACCTTTCCTAGATAAGAAAGATATTGTATGTACATTTTTTAAGGGTTTTAATCATAATCCATTTTTCACCATAATCAAGAAATATTTCCTCTTGTTACTCTCTTGTGGAAGGTAATATTTGGTTTTTCAAATGATCCTATGAGATTGATTCCATTGGTGACTCTAACACCATGTATCATTATATGTTAGCATATAAATTTATATTTCCAAGGCTATATATTCCAAGACATTGCATTGTTCATAACTAATTTATGTTTTATACATATTCATTCATTAGTGTTAGTATTAATAGAGAAAAACACCTCTAACGATCAAGAGAATACCTTTCTTTTAGTTTTTACACCCTATAAACCTTTGAAAATGTTGAGGTGGATATTCTTCCACCTCATTTAAATATTCGAAGCTTCATAACCTCTCTTCAACTTCTTGTTTATCTAAGGGTCTCGATTCAATTTTTTTAGGAATGTATCGAAGATGAATGAAATAAAAAAAATTTATTCCTTTAGGTTCCCATATGATATAAGAAGGCTTAGTTTCTCTAAAAATTACACTACTACGGGTATGTGCAGGATCATCATGGAAAAAACAGGTCCTTAAGTGGCAATAAAAAGACAAAAAATCAGAGTTAGACAACTTGACATAAAAATTTGAATAAGTTATCTATATTATTTCAAAAAAATGTAAAAATAGAATCTGTAGCAAATTGAATGTAGTTTCTAAACTACTAGAAATTTATTGAAAAAAATATATATATTTGGTAAAAATTTGAAATTTCAATGCAGTAGTATTTAAATTTCAGGGTAAAAATAAGAAGTAGGTGTCTGTCTAACCACCCTAACCACAATAAAATGATAATATTTTTTTATAATATTTTAGATATAAGTAGAGGACTCATGTCCCGATGTGATGCATATTTTTTTATAATTTTTTTCCAAGTAAATAATTAATTATGAATTTTTTCTTACAAATTTTAAAAAATATAAAATCTGATTTGTCTAACCACCTTAACTTGGTCAAAAATTCATGAAATTCATTTTTATTTTTTTAATCCTATAGTATGTGAAGCATAGAATGTGACGCATGTTTCGGATTCAAATAATGTGATACTGTTTGAAAGTTATAGATGTTTTTGAATCAGCCTATCAATCATGACTTTATTTGTAATTCTAATAGAAAATGAATAATAATTATTTATTAAATTCAAAGTAAAGAATAATTTATATTGGTGGAAAGCTGAGAATATCCTCTAAAAACCCTTTTCGTTTCATCAATTTTGGGTAAAAAAAAAGTCATCAGCTACATGGCCCGTCATGATCATGCACATATCCCTACAATATAATATATTTTATTGCACAAGGATCCAAATAATTGTATCCCTTCACATCATAATTGTAATTGATGAGGATATATTTAAAAACCTTGTTCTTAAATGTTATTAACCTCTCTCATGGTACATGTGCATATGCCTCACAACTAAATTTTTCATATATTTTAATGAAGGCTTGTGACTTGAATATTCATCCATGGGAATTTTATTCATATGATTCAATGTAGGAGAACTATGAATGGAGTAGTAAGCAGTGGCTATTATCTCAATTCAAAACTTTTGTTTCAAGCTAGCTCTAGTTGGCTAGGAATAAAATATAAACAACTAAATTAGATGGAAATATAAACATTAGTTTTATAATATGAATTTTTTTTCTATTAATCATGAAAATTATTTTAACCCTAAGTTTAGAATACCATACAAAGATTAATTAAATAAATTACCAATAAAAGAACCCAATAAACCACTTGAAAATATCACAACACAAATTTAGTGTTGAGAAACCCTTAAAAGAAAAAAAATCACCTAGAAGGGAGTTCAAATATGTATTATATTCAAAATTAAGATGATAATATAACATAATTTATTTCTCCTTCCTTTGTCTTTAATTTGATAGTTCCTATGAGTCTATGAACACTCAATCTAAAACATTCAATGCATGACTCCAATTTATAGTTAAGGAGAAAGGAAAATTATATTTAGTTTCCCAACATAAGAGGGGTGTCAAAATACCTCTTAAGAAACTAAAATACCATATCCCTTGCATTCTCTCTCAATAATAGTAGAGACAGATCAAACATGGTGCCCAAAATTACTTTCCTCCCAAAAAAAATCACCTTAATGAACACCAATGAAATATCCTTTCAAGTTCCCCACTTGATTATTTAATTAATATTGATTAAAATAATTAATTTATATTGCACATGTACCCCTTCACCCTTTAGAATGCATTTAAAAACTATAGGAAAAAATTATTGCAACAATTTAACACCTTAAGTACCTAGAGAAATATTTACACAGATGTTGGAATAAGAATGACATAATATTTACAAGGTCGATGGAACCTTAATTATAACATACTAATCATGCTCCTATAATTTTCAATCAATTTATTCTTTATTCTTTATAAAACTCTAGTTGTATGTGGAGAATATCTAGTTGTGTTTTTTCTCTAATGTCACAATTATAAATTTATCAAATTTAGTAGAAAAAATTCCATGACTATTGGCAGTCATTGATCATTTTATTTTATTTCTATTATGCAATTTAATCATTTCTTTAAATTATTTTATATGATTGGAAACTTTATATTTATCTTAAAAAAAAAACCAAATATTTTTTCTATAATAATAAATAAATAAATCCTAATAAGTGGACTTTATAATCAAAGAAACATAGGGGTGGGAGGCATATCTTGACTAGTTGAATAATCCTATTGTAGGAAAGAGGTCACAAGGTCTAGTCTCCCCCCTATCCCCATGGTACTGAAGGGCATGTCATGCTAGCATCACCAGTCATGTGAAAAAAGTTTACCAATCGCAGTACAGTTTATAAGGGGGCTACCTGATTCCCATAGTCTACAAAAAATTAAAAAATCAAAGAAACATCAATAGAAATAAACACATCCAAATGAATAAAATCCAAAATCCCAAAATATTTATGAAAAATTGAGTTAAACTAAATATAATTTTATTTCATAAATTTAATGCTTAAAAAGAAAAATTTATATTACAATAAAAAACACTTCAATAATGTTTATTATTCTTCATTGTTCTTAGACCATTCTCTCCTATGTGACCTAATAATTAGTGTCATAAAATTTTACTTTTTTAGGTAACTTTTTTTCAATAGAAATATCACCCTTAAGTAATCAAAAGCTGTGACAATAGATCAATTTACAATGCTAGTTTACAATTTCTAGGAGATTCTATTTTTTGTTGAAATCACATATTTTTAGAAAATATAATGATTTAAGCCTTTAAAAGTTCCATTTGAAAGATTAAAATTGAATAGGGTTTGATCAAACCACCTTAGATCAAACCCCCTTGGATAGAACCTTGCTAGTTTTAAACCATACCTATAATGGAGTCTCCTTTACACCTATCAAAATGTTAATAAAAAACCACTTTTGATTTACCTTTTGGGGGATCAAATGAATTCATTTAAAATTTATTTTTTGTAAATTTGTAATCCTTATTATAATCTTTTATTTAAAAGTATAATTTTAAATAAATTTAATTTTATTATTATGTTTATTTTTTATTTCTTGTGAATGTAGGTTTTTCACCAAAAATCAAGCTCTTTGTTCTGCACATGTGGAAAAATAGTAGATTATCAAAAAAAAATTTGAAAAATATCAGTGCACTAGATATTGAAATCCTTGGTCCAACAAAAAAAAGGTTGAATTTCGATACATACAATAAAATTTATGTTGTATACAATCCGCCTATGTTTGAATTGTAATTGGTTTGACTTCGAAAATCGATTAAGTAAAATATATTCAATAAAACACTATAAAACCAAATGAAAGTGCTAGATATCATAGTTACAAATCTAAATTAAAAAAAAAAAAAATTATCCTTCATGGAAAAATAGTTATGTTGTATACAGTGAGCATCACTCCTTAAAATTGGTGTTTACTAAAAAAAACTAGTTTTCAGAGATGGAAAAAGAAGTGCAATTCGATTCCAAAAAAATTTAAAAAAATATATTTAGAATCTATAGACAAAATTTCACAAATCACTAGTTTGCATCATCTTCAAATTCCTCATAGTTTAGCTGCTATAGGTGCTTGAAAGTGAAGATTTAGTTAGAAAAAATCAATTCAGTGTCCAGTTTGGCCAAAAATTGTAAGCCAATATTGTGGGATCATGTCCATCTTTTAAAGATGAAATCATCTCCTTACCAGATGAAGTAACTACAAACACTCTTTTCATATAATTAATATTACACTCAATAAACCAATCAGCAAGATGAAATAAAGTTCCCAATCTACTACATCTAAAAATTTTCATTATAGCTCTCACCACTTTTACACCTACTTATAAATAGATTGATGGTGGAACTAGAATTATAGACCATGGTTAATGAGGCTATAAAAAAAAAAAAAAGATAATAAGGTGAAGGGAAAGAAGGGTGAACATATTTTACATTTTCATTTGATCATTGAAATTCTATCCAAGAAAAAACCCAACATATTTGAGGTTTAAATTTCATAATAATTTATTGATTTTACCTTATTTTTCCATTACTTTTTTCATCAATATAAGGTATTTATTTTATTTATAAAGTGTTTTTATATTTTATTTTGTTTCTTATTTGGATTACCAAATTGAATGTTTAATATATAGACATCTATGTGTGTGTGTGTATGTGACACAAAACAAAAATACCCCTCAAGCCTTATCAAGCTGACACAATTCACAAACAAACGATCAATTTAATTCACAATTTATTTTGGTAATCAACCACCAATTCTTCACCCACATGAAATATTACTGACCAGTCCACTATTTTTAATTCCAATAAAAATACAATTTGCATTCACATTCAAATAGAATTCAAATAATTTTACTTATTCTTACTTCAAAGGACAACATTTACAATTGATAAATTGATAATGTTCTCAGGCTTTAAAATTGTTGATTCTTTGATTGTGTGTTGCCTCTTAATCTACAACTCTTATTATTGCAATTATTTTCTCCACCTTTGCTATAACCCCTCAGATCCTTCATATTTCTTCTTCCTACTATCACCTCATGTCTCCTCAACTATTCCTCTTGTTCATGCCTCTCACTATTTCTTATGAATTTGATTTTGTTTGGTTGATATGTGGCACATTCCTTCTCTTTGTTATTGCACCTATTCTCCCCATTCTTCTTTTTATCTTTTCAAATCTACTCTTATTCTTCCTTGCACAACACTATTTTCTATCTACTTTTCCTTTCCCTTTTATCACTACCAATTATATTCATCATATGCCTTAGTATTTCTAATGCTTCCATTATTTTTCCCTCTAATAGTGTGGAACATCCTTTTGGCATGAGCTGATTTTCTCTATAGTTACCTTTTCTATTACCAAGATACAACCTCCCTAGCTCTCCATTTTGTGTTCCCTTTACTCTTCCTACACACTTTTATTTGTTTTAACTTATCCACTTCACTATCATAGCATTCCCCCCGAATCTGAGTATCTCTCCTCTTTTATTTTTTATTCTCTTATGTGCCTATCTTTTGTTTTTCTATTCTATAAAAAATTAACTCCTTCTCTAGCCATGACCCTTTGCATTCTTTGGTTCTGGACACACCTATCTTTAGAATTCTATAGCTCATCATTTCTCAATGCCAACTCCAGTTTCTTCTATGATTGATTCTTCATATTCCTACCTTGGTGTTGGTCATTTTAAATTTTAAGCATTCATTTATGTTATCAATTATATATACATTAATTCCCATGCTACATCAAATAATCAAACAAAATATTAAAATTAAATTAAGAAATTTTGTTAATTAGAATTGACAAAATTTCACCCATACTTTTCCTCCATAAACATGAAACTAAAATTGAATTGCTTATCCAAAAAGGAAATCCAAAATCAAAACAATGATTTCAAAACAAAACATTTTTGGTGATGCAGATCACCAATCTGCATGGATGCTCCCACATTAGACACACTGTGTAGGAAATTTGTGATCATAGGATCATAAAGGTGGAGTTGATTATTCAAACTAGTCTTCCAGGTTGCAACCAACCTACAACAAACTTCATCACTAGGAAAAGTACAAAAATTCATTTCTTGTTTCTCCTCTTCTAGCATCTTGTTGGAACAAGCTTCAAACTCCTCTCACAACTCCACTCACCATTCTTCTCTCCTCTCATGTATTTGTATCCACCATGTATTGCCCTCCTCCTCCAAAAAATCTCTCCTCTTTGATCCTCATTTGTGGGATCTATCCCACCATCAATCAACCACCTCCACCAAAATCTCACATCATCCTTATAATAACCTTCAACATCCTCAGCAAAATTTGCATCTACAACTTCATGAAAATTAAATATTTCCATATATTTTTCTTCACACTCTCCAATCCTCATCATAGAAAATGAAGGGAAATTAATATCATCACAAAATAAAATAATATTTTCCTCAACTATGATATCTCCCTCGTCACCATCAACTATGACTTTTCATTCTTCACCATTCACTACAACAACAATTTTTTCCATCCATTCTTCTTTTATCACCAACATCTTCCAAAAAAAATCTTATTCATCTTCACCATTTGCTACATCATTCTTGCACTCCATCACTGCAACTACATCCTCTATAGCTACAATCTCATTAATAACTACAATTTTTGCACTACTCATTTCTTTACCTTTGCCATCTTCAGCCACTACTATTGCATTTTCATCCTCTTTATCATTCTCCTTATTCATTGCAACCTTATGCTCAACAAATTCTTCATGCTACCATGCTTCCATCCTATCTAATCTCATATTATTTCAATCATCATCTTCAAAATATTCCTCCTTTCATATTACCTCCAACCATCCCATATCATGGGATTCTTCCTCAATAATATCCCCATCTCATTTACTACAATATTTCACAACTCTCAACTCGTTCTCTATAGTCTACAATTACACTACTTTTTGTATCTCCCTAGCTTTGGATTACTCAAGGCTTCACTCTACCTAAAATAATCCTCATAATACTTACCTCTCCACAACCATGTTTTCTTTATCCACCAACCAGTTCTAGCATACATTGTCTCATGTTTTTCCCTCTACCTATGCACTCAAAACCTCTAGGTTTGATACCATTTGACACAAAACAAAAATACCCCTTGAGCCTTATTAGGTTGACACAATTCATAGAAAAATGACTTCTTGAATTGATAATTTCATTTGTCAATAAATCCCCAATTCTTCACCCACATGAAATATTCCTGACCAATGCACTATTTTTAATTTCAATTAAAGAAAAATTTGTGTTCACATTCAAATACAATTCAAATAATTTTATTTATTCTCAGTTCATAGGTTAACATTTACAATTGAAAAATTGACACTATTTTTAGGATTTCAAATTTTTTGTTCTTCAATTTTGTGCTCCATTTTAATTTGGAACTCTTATTCTTGTAATTATTGTCTTCACCTTTGCCACAACCCCTTAGATCTTCTCCATATTTCTTATCCTTAATATCTCCTCATCACTCCTCAACTCTTCTTCCAGGTTGTGCCTCTCACTTTTCCCCATGCATTTGATTTTTTTAGCTGATATGTGGTGCATTCATTCTCTTTTTTGTTGTGCATATCCTCCCCATTAAACCTTTTATATTTTTAAATCTCCTCTTATTCTTCCTAGTGTGACACTATTTTCTATCTCCTCTGCCATTCCCTTCTATCCTTACCAATTATATTCATTATATGCCTTAGTATTTCTTATGATTCCATTGCTTTTCCCTTTCATAGCAATGCACCTTCTTTTGACATGAGCTAATTTATTTTGTACTTACATTTTCTATTACCAAGTTGTAGCCTCCCCAACTCACCATTTTGTATTCCCTTTCCTCTTCCTACACACTTTTATTGGTTATGATTAGTTGGAGAAATGGATTATCTTATGGTTTATGACATAGAACATCACTTTTCTCCAACTAACATTCAAAGATGCCCCTAGAGACCTCAACCCAATGGAGGATGAAATGATAGATCTGATAATAGGGTATCTTAGGATATGTTTAGAGATTAATTAAGGCTGAATGAGGGGTTCACCACAAAGTTTAGACTTGGAAAAGACAATGCAATGCAATTTGTAAGGAAAAACCCTAATTTAATGTAAACTAACTCTAAATGACCTAGCAAGATGAATAAAATGTAATAGAAAACTATAAGAAAAAAATTATGCACCTTAAAACTTGTAGATTATTGAATGAAGGCTAGAAATTCCACTAATCCTAAAATTTTAACCTACTAGGACTCATTTTCCATTATAGGAAAATCAATCCCAATTCTAGATTTTTGCACAAGAGCAAGTTTTGAACAAATGGGTATCCAAATATATAAAAATCCCTAAAAACACTTATAATGGGACACATTCACCACCTATGGAAAATGAGTCTAGTTTGGCTTTTCTGGAAATTCAAATTTTTGATCTACACCTCCCAGTCTGCTCTTTATGCTCCTCTAAGTTCTTGAATCTAGAACTTTGATTTCAGGGTTGTAGATGACCTTTTAGTTAAGATTATGACCTTGCAAATGGGGAGACAAATCCAACAATTTTGTAACCTAATCTTCAATGATCTTCGAGTCTTCAAAGTACTTAGATCTGCAATCACACAAAGAGAGAGAGAGAGAGAGAGAGAGAGAGAGAGAGAGAGAGAAACTTGTTAATTGTTAGGGAATAATGGGTTTGCCTTGGTCAAACCCCTTTTAGGAAATTAAACCAAATGATGAAATAAAATAATGAAGCATGAAAATGAAATAACACAATTAGAACCTTTCCATGATTATAGATCTTGAATTTTTGCAACAATTGATGAAGAATCTACCCTTGAATGCCTTAGAAATGATCTTGAAAGCTATCTTGATGATCTTGTGAAGACTTGGAATATTCAACTCTTGCTTACTTGACTTGATAACATGAATGCATTATGAAATAATTATTTGAGAGCTCGTTTATATAGGAAATCCACTCAAATGACTGTTAATTTGATCCCAAAGGCTATCATGGAAGAAATTTGAATTAAAAACCCACTTTTCCCACTCAGAACCTTCAAAATAGGCCAAATGGGACTCATTCGCCATCTTGGGTAAATGAGTCACACCTGGATGGGACTCATTCACCCAAGGTGGCGAATGGGTCCCACAAGGGCTATTTTTGTCCTAAAGTGTCGAGGAGTGAGGAAATTAAGCTTATAAGTTCATATTGTCGGGTTTTTGATTAAAATATGCCTTGGGATACACAATATGGGGTCATAGGGGCCTATTAGTGATTATATAAAGGTTATAAATGCAAGGGGGCCTAAAATCCAATGTGAAAGTGTAAATAAATACACTTTACAACACTAAATTAAGTCAGAATTAAGTCTATTTAGCTTAGAAATTAAAGGCCCTAAATCCAATGTGAATGTGTAAAATACATTACCAAACTAGATTAGGTCCACTTTAGTTTACAATCCCCCTAAATTTAATGTGAAGGTGTAATTAAATACACTTTACAACATTAAATTGAGTTAGAGTTAAGTTAATTTAGCTTAAAAAATGGCCCAAGACCTAATGTGAATGTGTAAAACACCTCACAACACTAGATCAAGGTGAAATTACGTTTAATTTATCCTTAATTATTTCCAAATCAAACAAAGGATACTTTTTTCTACACTACATTTAGCCCCCGCTTTAGTGAGAGGATGAACTTGCTTCAAACTCACACTAAAGTAGTCATTCAAGAGGGGTCCAAGTGTACTGATGCGGATGTCTAGGATAACAAAGATGAAGGAGGTGGTCAAGCCTTCAAAATCCAAGATCCTAAGTCAAAACAACATAAGCACAAAAAGGACACTCACAAAGGTATATAATATGTAGCATCAAGATACACAAACATGCAATATCAATAGCTAGAAAGAAAAATGAAAAAGATGCGGTCACTCTGGGGCCATAGAACATTAGATCGTCAGTGGGGTGAGTTGTCCCAAAGAAGTGGTTTAGTGATAAATTCATGCCAGTGTGTCGGCTTCCCATAATACTAACCATACCAAATTTATCCTCCTAATAATTTTTCATAAGGCACCATAATGTAATGCTTTTTGTAAATTCTTTTTTCATGTAAAAATTTTGTTAAAGGGGACTTTTCTTTGTTTGTGTAATGGTCCTCCTCTTAGGGAGCATTGTGCCTAATGTCTCCAAGAGAGGAAAATTCAAAAGTATCAAATCATCACCCATGGGATGCCTCATTTGCATCATGCCATGTCAATATATTGTACACTCTTAGATGGAATCAATCCCAATCACATTACCAAGAAGAGGACACATCACAAGAAAAAACAAAAATCACGCCATGAAATTTTTCCAAAAGATGTCATCTATGTATGCCCCCACTTTAAAGTGGTTGCTAACACCATTTATGTAGTAATTTATTTTAAGTAGCCAATGATAAATGATAACATGAAAGAAGACATGAGAGTTAACCTGGAAATCCCTATGCCAAGTCATATGTTTCCAAATCAAACTACATCATGGATAAGTATGTCACAAGTGAGCGAACTTAAGGCATGTCATCCAAATCCAAAGCTTGCTCTTATATGTACATGAAAGGAAGTCAAATAGCCAAAAGAGACAATGGAAAGTGACATACATGGATAAGGCTTCCTAACCCCCTTTCCCCCACTTCGTGCAAGACAAGGGTGAGCCCGAAATGGATGATGATATGTTGCTCCTTGTAGAAAGGGAATGACATGCAATAGTGAGTATGCTATGATCCTACAACTATTGCATGGAAAGGAGCAACAACTAAGTTTAATTATTATGATGAGTAAACAAAGCGTCAAATCGATACATATTCAATGAGATATCTTTTAGTTTCGGATGCATCAAAGTTAAATACTTTGTCTTGGAAGAATCTTTTGTCATAGTGTTGAAATTGAGTGAAGGATTTTTTTTTGAGGGACAATGACCAAGAACATTAGTCATTTCTTGTTTTTTAGGCTCTATAGGGACATGGTTACCTTATTCTATAGCATCAAATCCTTTCCCAAGTTGCTTCATAAGTCCAAGTCCTCTTCCACAAATATTTTTCACTTCTTTTGGATTTGGTGGTTGTTCAACTTCCTCATTGAAGTTTGTCTTCGATGTTATCTTTTCTTCTAAGGCTTTTGAATTTTTGTATTTCAGTTACTAATTTTTCTTTTCTCTTTTTAGACTCCTTTTTTATGCTCTTGTATTCTCCCATGAATATAGGTATGAACTCAAAGGTTTCTAAAGCATCTTTTAATAAATTTATGGCTTCTTCAATTTGTTTTTGTTTTTCTCTCTTGTATGGGTTCGATAAGTCTGGTTGATGTCAAGGGATGTCTAATGTGCATGATGTCAAAATATTATCCATAGTTTCATGATCTCTTAGTGAGGAGGAGTCTAATTTCACTTCATCATATTCATCTAAGGATTCCATATTACTATCGTTTGAAAGAGGTGTGTCAATTTTGTCATGTGCTCGCACCATGATACCCTCCCTAGTAGGAGATTTTTTAGGAGAAGAAACTAGTGTTCATGACATTCAAAGGTGGGTTCTTCTAAAATAACTCCATCACAATTAAGGAGGTTATCAATGGTTAGATTTTGCATGTCAATGATGGTATGTTCTTTTTCAATAATTTTTCCCTCATGATTCTCATCGATTGGATCTTATAACAAGGTATGTGCAGGATCATCATGGAAAAGACAAGCCCTTCAGTGGCAATAAAATTCAGAAAATTAGAGTTAGGAAAATTGACGTAAAAATTTGAATAAATTATCTATATTATTTCAAAAATATGTAAGAATAGAATCTATAGAAAATTGAATGTAGTTTCCAAACTACTAGGTTTATTTTTATTTTTTAAATCTATTTGGTCAAAATTTGAAATTTCAATATAGTAGTACTTAAATTTCAGGGAAAAAATAAGAAGTAGGTGTTTGTTTGACCACCCTAACCACAATAAAATGATAATATTTTTTTATAAGATTTTAGATATAAGTAGGGGACTCATGTCCCAATGTGATGCATATTTTATTCTAATTGTTTTCCAAGTAAATAATTAATTATGAATTTTTTATTACAAATTTTAAAAAAATATAAAAACTTGTATGTCTAACCACCTTAACTTGGTCAAAACTTCATGAAATTCAATTTTTTTTTTTTAATCCTATAGTATGTGAAGCATAGAATATGGCGCATGTTTTGGATTCAAAAAATGTGATACTTTTTGAAAGCTATAGATATTTTTCAATCAACCTATCAATTAGGACTTTAGTCATAATTCAAATAAAAAATGAATAATAATTATCTATTAAATTCAAAGTAAAGCATAATTTATATTGGTGGAAAGTTGAGAGCCTCCTTTAAAAACCCTTTTTGTTTCATCAATTTTGGGTAAAAAAAAATTTGTCAGCCACATGGGCCATCATATCACTTAGATATCACCACTTTTTGGCCCATCATGATCCTGCACATACCCAACACCATAATATATTCTTCACCAATAGGAGAGAATTTGATTGTTGTCAATAATTTTCTATAAGGTCTCAGTCTTTTGTGCCATAATATATACCCTAGTAGGATAGCTTTTAGGAAAGTGACAAATAGTAGGTTCATCACATTTCATGGTTAGATGTTGTAAAGTGGCTTCAACACACATAGGGGAAGCATCAAGAGAAGGATAACTATGAGTTTCATGGTTACCAATGATTGGAATTTTTTGTTTAAATAGGTCTTCCCAAATGGTAGGGGCATTTGGAAAGGGAGTGAAAATATTCTCATGAGTTTTAATAAGGATATCTTCTAACACTAAACTATCTTCTTCATGTCTAGAGAAGATATTAGGAGAAGGAAAGGTTTTATTGCCAAGATTATCTATATTTACTTCCCCATTTCCTATAATTTCTTCCCAAGTAGGAGAAGTAGGATTGTCATAGCTCTCAATTGTTGGATCTCTTAATATCAACATATCCTCTTGTAAGAGAGGGGGACCAACCATGTCAAGGCCCTAGGTCATAGAGGGCCAAGAGCAGAGGGCTTCCATAACTTACCTTAGCTTAAGGGAGTGTCAAGAAATGCAGGATGAGAATGATGAGGACTATAAGGTCCTTCGACCACTCTACAGACCCAAGACTCAAAATGAGGCTAGGTGAGTCATTTTTCAGGATCAACACTATGTCTAAGGAGGATCTTTGTCTATGGATGAAAGCAAGGCTCTGGGATGAAAGTGCGGTGCACTACCATCTCCTAGGTGCACAAGTGTTCGTACAACCAGAGGACTAAAGAGATAAGGCTGGACTCCAGAAAATAGACTAATGACCTAGCTAGCTACGTTTGAAAGGCCAAAACAACACTATAACATAAATAAAGTATGCACGAATATGACAAAGAAAATAAACAAGATTAAGGATAGTGAGGATGAATTCACAAAGATTTTTTTTCACCAACAAGCTCCAAGAATACTTCCACCTACACACAAAAGAGAGGAAAATTATTGTGGGGTTGTATAGGGGTCTACCTTAGTTAGACCCCCATTTTGGTGTTCTTGCCTCCATGGACAACCAAGATGATGATAATGGAAAAAATTATGCTAAAGCAAGAAATAGAGTAAAGAGAACTAAATCACTACAAAATAGTGTTATACTACTCAAACCAAATCATTAAGGAGAGGAGTAGAAATCTTACCACCTCCACCAAGAGCTCACTAGCTAAAGGGAGAGAAAATGAGAGGACTCAAGCCTCTGTTGCAATGGTGTTGGTTCCACACTTTCTCTATGGATTTGATGGAGTGTTGATATTTCTGTTGTGAAGTACAAGAATGATGCTTGAGAGTGATGGATTGAAGGCTTAGAGATTGAACTAAATTCTTAGATATTATGGAAGGATCAAAATGAAGGAATGAATGGTGAATTTGAAGGAGAAATGAAGGAAAACAACCATATTAAGGTTGGTACATTGAAGAGGGCATTACAATTCGACTTCCAATGGGAAGTGTAATGCCTCTATAGGCTCCAGACGTGGGAATCTACTAGGGACGTAGGTGCACCATGTGGATTTTTGCGTGTCATGTGGGCATCCTCGATAGTTATTCCTCTTTAGAAAAACAAAACATACACCAAGTGGAGTGAAGGCAATGGGCTTATGTGGAATTTTTCCTTCAGATTTGGTTTTCTAAGGTGAGGATGTGTAAAAGGGGAATTTTTGTAAGGGGTGCAAATTCGGTCCTATACATTTTTCCCCCATTTTAGCGAGCATGAATAATGATGAGTGCTTTGGTAAAGTAGTTCAAAGAAATAGTAGATTTAAAAATATATACCGAAACCATCGAGGAAGTAGACCGCAATCTAGAAAACTCGAGGGTGTGGAACAAGAAAAGGACTTCATAGCCCCACAAAAATATGAAGCTGAAGAAAGCTAGTGCCTTATAGGCCCGCAGACCTACAAGGAAAGTATATCCCAAGATCTCTCACATGAAGGAGACCCAGGAAGTAAGTGCCTTATATGCTCGCGGACCTGCAAGGAATGTGTATCCCAAGATCTCTCAGATGAAGGATACCTAGGAAGTAAGCACCTTACAGGCCCGTAGACCTACAAGGAAAGTGTATCCCAAGATCTCTCACATGAAGGAGACCCAAGAAGTAAGCACCTTATAGGCCCAAAAACCTACAAGGAAGGTGTATCCCAAGATCTCTCACATGAAGGAGACCCACGAAAGCAGACTCCACAGAGTCAAAAAGCAACTTCATAGACACACCCATAAAGTGACATGTTTACCCGTAGATAGAACACGTAAGGAAGCGGCCATGCAGGAAAGTAAGTGGAAAGTCATGCAGACTGTCAACAAGTTGGAAGACTTTCAAAGGGGTCCACTTAAGGGATGTACTATTTGAGAAGTGAGGTCTAGTTAGGCTACCCCCAAGCTAGACACAAAGATGTGAAGTAGGTCTAGTCAGGCTGCCCCCAAGCTAGACACCATGAAATCCATTTGAGATAAAAACTTTCAAAGTGGGTCCCTCAGGGACCCTTTAAGACAATAAGGGATCCACTCAAGGGATGCGTTGTTCGAACGCTAGTGTTCTCTTTCTCAAATCGATTCATCATCAAGGAATCCTTCTGAAAGATGTTCAATTCATGTCAAGGAATTCAAAGGGAAGAACATGCCCCCATGTGAGGGGAAGATCAAAGTTGTTCCCACTTCAGAGGAAGGTTCTCAAGCTCTTTCTTTATGAACCCATGATGAAGGAAACATGTTCCATTAGGGTTTGAAGTTGAGAATGCAATTCTTACAAAGAGGTGTGTGAAGATTCTTAAGAAATTTTTTGTTGGTTATGAATGTGTTTTCAAAAGATCAAAGTGATGTAGATGTGGCGTTGTCACACATGAGAGGGAAAACTCAAGAAAATAAGAGATAAAAATAAAGGAAAAGAAAAAAGGAAGGAGAGCACGGACAAAGGGAAAAAGGGTAGCCTGATATTTCAGGGTCAGAACTACTCATAAATATATATAATTATAATAATATTATATAAATGAACTATCATCAACTCCCTACTATATCGGGCCATGTGAAGAATGCACGAGAACACAAAGTAAAAATAAGAAAATTGGGTCAACATGGAAGGGAAGTCTAAATGCTCCCAATGCTTTGCATCATACCCAATTTTCCAAAAGGCAATCACAAACATGGATGAATGATGATACAAAGAGAAGAAGGTTTACAACATGAAAACCACACCTATATCCAAGCACAAATAGGGGTGATGAGGGTCATCCAGGCACAAATATCATGATTACGGGAGAAGCACATCACATACACACATCTAATCTAAAGGTAAAGAAGAGCCCCCCCCCTAACACTGATCGACAAGGAGGTTGTCTTCTTGCCACTCTAGATCATCGTAGGGGGGAGCAGGATGAGCTTGCAATGGTGGAATGTTAAGGGGAGGAGCTTCCAAACCTCCTACAATAAGGGCTAAGGAAGAGGGACCCACAAGGTCTCCTTCACTTAGATCTTGTGGGTCTAAGGTCAACAACTTCACAAAGATCATTGACAAGGTCAGAACTTCATCCATCGAGTTAAACATGCAATTAACAGGAGTTCCATATTTAACCTTGATAGATGGAGAAGGTTGCACCTAAGGTTCACTGCTAAGCTCACTGAGTGATTCAGAAGTGGTGACGAACTTAGGAGAATCCGAGACTAATTCTATTACTAGGAAAGAATAGGTCAGTGTAGGGCCATCTTTCAGAGAAGGCAGGCTCCTCTTATGTCCTCTGTTGTTGGAAGAACCACTCTCTACCTTATTTTTATTCAGGGGAGGTGAACTCCCCACAAATGAGGCAAGAAGGGTAGAGGAAGAGGATGAAGAAAGAACCACAGTAGATACGACCAAGGTATTATTCATATCTATTGGCCTTGGGAAGTGTGGAACATCTGAAATGGATTTCAACAAAGGTGGCTCCATCGAAGGAGTGATGAACACCTACACTTTTTTGGGGTCAGGTGCATGTGCACTCGCAGTGAAAGCCGAAAGCGATAAAGAGATGGTTTGAAGGGAAACAAAGGAGAGGAGAGAGGAGGACATGACAGGAGGTCCTGATACACGAGCAGTCATCTCCTCTTCCTTCCTTTGTAAGGAAGCTTGCTCATCTAAGAGAGCCTTTCACATGAAAGATGATTTATGTGACTCTTAATTTAAATAGAGGTCAAAGGTTGCAAAGGAACAAAAGGCTCCAGCTCATCCATGGGAGTGTCCTCTTCACCTATTTCATCAGAGGGACAAAATCTTGAATGGGAGCAGGAGGAGTAGGTTTAGAAATAGCTAGGGGAGTAAACTCTAACACCTCAGTAGTGGGATTTTTCCCATTCACTGCTTTAGGAGAAGAGGCGGTAGGAGGCCATGAAGGTCGGGTCATAGAGGATCCCTATGGGGGGATTTCCACCTATTGTACCAAATGGGCCTAGGCTCCATGAGTAGGATAGGAATCTCAAATGTGGGATTCTTAGGCTTTCACCAAGTGGGCACCATATCATTTTCTCGCAAACATGAGGCAAAAGAGGATAGCACCTCAGTAGAGCGAGAGGGGGCGTTAGGCTGGATAGTGGAAGAGGAAGAAGTAGGATCTTGAGACCACTTCTCTTCTTCTCTTCTACTTGCCTTGGTAGCATCACTATCAACTTTCAGGCAAGCCCTATGTGAAGCAACATGAGGTGAAGGAGGAGGCCTCACTTTTTTCCTAGAATGCCCTTTCTTATAATTTTGATATGTGTGATATAGGAGGTCCTTCTTGGGTAGAGAGGACCAACAGGTGCAAGCCAAAAGTAATCTAAGGAGTAGCTACCATGTGTAACTGGCGGTCTATAGCTAGTGTCATGGATTACATGTATGGAACCCTCATGAGTTAATTTTGAACACTTATGCACAACCAAAAGAACTACATTCATAGCTACCAGCCCCAGGATACCCAGCTTCGCTCTAAAGATTTCAGATCTTGATATAATGTCAAACATAAGGTTTACAGACTTAGGTATGATGAGAAACGATAGGACAATACTACCTATAGGAGGTACAAAAATTCTATCGTGTGTACGAACAATACTCACAGAGGCATTGTGTCCATCCTTATGCGGAAATTTGATTAACATGATCTCCTTAGTTATAATGTTCACTTGAGACATCAAATAATTGAGAACACCTACTATGATATTTCCATTTATCCTTGTAGGAATATAGAGAGGAGATGGTTCTCTATTAAATCTCATTGGCAGGTCTTGTGAAGTGAAGGTTATACTAGTACCACTGGTCACAGGTTGCACAAAGGGAATGGGTTGATTCAAGAAAGAGGCCATCACATATGCTAAAAGATACTTTCACAAATCCCCCTAAAGGTTACAAGATAAGGCAGTGCCCTAATTAAGGTTTCATTATGTAATAATTTTGGAACCTTCTAACTATGTCTAGTAGGGGTTACAAGTTGGGTTGTAAGGAAAAAGCTTGACAACACTCCTAGAATATGAGGAAAGGAGCTTTTAGTATCACAAAACGAAACCAAAATGGTTCACGTCGGGTTTACCAAAAATGTAAGAGAGGGGGACCAACCATGTCAAGGCCCCAGGTCATGGAGGGTCGAGAGCAGAGGGCTACCCTAACTTACCTCAACTTAAGGGAGTGTCAAGAAAAGAGGGATGAGAATGATGAGGAATATAAGGTCCTTCAACCACTCTATAGACCCAAGACTCAAAATGGGGCTAGGTGAGTTAGTTTTTAGGATCAACACTATGTCTCAGGAGTATCTAAGGATGAAAGTGTGGCTCTAGGACGGTATCACAATGCCCTAGTATATCCCAAGTGCGTAGGTGTCTATATGACCATAGGACTAAGGAGACAAGGTTGGATTCAAGAAAATAGACTAATGGCCTAACTAGCTATGCTCGAAAGGCCAAAACATCACTATGGCATAGATAACATATGCACGAATATGACATAGAAAATAAACAAGAGTAAGGATAGCGAGGATGATCTCACAAATATGTTTGTTCACCAGCTAGCTCCAAGAATACTTCCACCTACATAAAAAGAGAGGAATTTTTTTGGGGAGCTATATAGGGGTCTACCTTAGTCATACCCCCTTTTTGTTGTTCCCACCTCCATGAACATCCAAGATGATGATAATGGAGAAAAATATGCTAAAGCAAGAAATAGAGTAAAGAGCACTAAAGCACTACAAAACAGTGTTATGTTACTCAACCAAATTGTAGAGTAGAGGAGTAGAAAGCTTACCACCTCCACCAAGAGCTCACTAGCTAATGAGAGAGAAAATGAGAGGACTCAAGCCTCTGTCGTAATGGTGTTGGTTCCAAACTTGCTCTATGGAGTTGACAAAGTGTTTATATTGTTGCTGTGAAGTACAAGAATGATGCTTGAGAGTGATGGATTGGAGGCTTGGAGCTTAAACTAAATGCTTCTAGACATTGTGGAAGGATCAAAATGAAGGAATCAATAGTTAATTTGAACGGGAGATGAAGGAAAATGACCATATTCGGGTTAGTTTATCAAAGAGGGTGTTACAATTCGACTTCCAATGGGAAGTGTAATGCCTTTATAGGCTCTAGACGTGGGAATATACTAGGGACGTAAGAGCGTCGCGCGGACATCTATGTGTTGTGCGATCATCACCAATAGTTATTCCTTTGCCGACACATAAAACATATGCCAAGTGGAATGAAGGCAACAGGCTTAAATGTGGAATTTCACCTTCGTATTTGGTTTTTGAAGTTGAGGATGTGTAAAAGGGGAATTTGTGTAAGGGGTGCAAATTCGCTCCTATACACCTCCACACAAATGTGTTTGTCATGATCATTGATGATTGTATCCTTATTCACTAAAGCATTCTCACAAGTAGGGGATGTGTTGGGAGATGAATGGAAACTAGGTAAAGTAGTGGGCATGATCTTAGCTTCATGCGTCATAATATATTTCTAAGAGGGAAGACAAACAATAATTTCATGATTCTCAATGATTGTATCTCCTATCACCAAGATACGTTCGTCACTAATAGGAGAGGTATGGAGAGGAAAAATTATGATTATCATGATTGTCAAGGATTGCATCCTCTTGTATCAAACCTTTAGTGGATGAACTAGGAGAGATGAAGTCATAAAGGGCTTCATCTAACATGTCAAGGTCATCACTACTAAAGGGTTTGAATGATATGCTTTCTCTAAGGTTAACCATTTTTTCTTTATTTCTTTTGATGTTTTTATTTTTTTGTTTTTATTTTCTAATGAATGTTGAATGTAATCTAATCTAATTGAACTAATATTGAAATTGAAAAGTGAAAAAATCTAATTTTATCCATAATTTCAATGAATGTAAATTATGCTAATTCTAATGATTTGAATGTAACATAAGTTGTGGAATCTTAAAATTCAATGTAAAGACCTAAGATGAAATAAAAAAATTAGATTTCAAACAAGGTAATTTACTAATTACACTATGAAATGATCTGAAAATGAAATGTTATGAATGAAAATTTGGAATTAAGCAATGCATGAAATAGACCAATTTGAGCTAGATTTTGTAAAATGCATGAAACATAAATTCAACCAACTGAAACATATAACCAATGGCACAAAATAGAAGTGCATAAAAAAGGTTTTGGATGTTGTAAAAGCTATTTTTAGATCGGCATTGGGACTGATTCACCTAGGGTGGTGAGTGAGTCCCAATAAGGATTTTTTTCAAAAATTTCAGAAGTTTTCAATTGATTTTTATGATTTATAAGTTGTATGATGTGTATCCTAAATGAAAATGTAGTTATTATATATGCTTTTCAATGATTTGACATGAAAAAATGCAACCTATATTCAATTTCACTAATGCAAAGTTTTTAAACCCTATAATACCAATTAACTAATGCAAAATACAATCCAAAGTTAATGCAAGCTAGATCTAGGATAATGATGGAATCAAAATTAGAAAAGAAGGTATTCTAAATGTAGGTTCACCAAAATGATTAGTGGAAAAAATAGATTCTATTATGGTTTATGACATAGAACATCATTTTTCTCCAACATTCAAAGATGCCCTAGAGACCTCAACCCAATGGACGATGAAAGAATAGATCTGACAATAGGGTATCTTAGGATAGGTTTAGAGACTAATTAAGGATGATTGAGGGGTTCACCACCAAATTTAGACTTGAAAAAGACAATGCAATACAAGTTGTAATATAAAACCCCAATTTAATGTAAACTAACTCTAAATGACCTAGAAAGATGAATAAAATGCAACAAAAAATTGTAAAACAAAAGGTGTGCACTTGAAAAACTTGTAGAGGATTGAATGAAGGCTAGAAATATCACTGATCCTAAAATTTTGACCTATTGGAACTCATTTTCCATTTTGGGTGAATCAGTCCTCATTTTGGATTTTTGCACAAGAGCAAGTTTTAGGGAAATGGGTATCCAAATATGTAAAAATATCTAAATAACACATACAGTGGGACTCATTTGTCACTTGTGTAAAATGAGTCTAGTTTGGCTTTTTTGGAAATTCAAATTTTTGATATGCACTTCTGAGTTTTCTCTTTCTATTCATCTGAGTTCCTAGATTTGAAACTCTAATTTTGGGGTTGTAAATGACCTTTTAGTGAAGATTATGACCTTGCAAATGGGGAGAAAACTCCAACAATCTTGTAACCTAATCTTCAATGATCTTTGAGCCTTTAAAAGAACCTATATCTACAATCACACAAAGAGAGAGAGAGAGAGAGAGAGAGAGAGAGAGAGAGAGAGAGAGAGAGAGAGAGAGAGAGAGAGAGAGAGAAACTTGTTGATTGTTAGGGAATAGGGGTTTGCCTTGGTCAAATCCCTTTTAGGTAATAAAACCAAATGATGAAATAAGATAATGAATCATGAACATGAAATAATTGAATTATAACCTTTCCATGATGATGGATATTAAATTATTGCAACAATTGATGAAGAATCTACCCTTGAATGCCTTAGAAATAATCTTGAAATCTATCTTGATGATCTTATGAAGACTTGAAATGCTCAACTCTTGCTTTCTTGACATGATAACGTGAATGCATGATGAAATAATGATTTGAGAGCTCATTTATATAGGAAATCCACTCAAATGATTATTAATTTGATCCCCAAGGCTGACATGGAAGAAATTTGAATTAAAAACCCACTTTTCTTGCTCAAAACCTTAAAAATAGGCCAAATGGGACTCATTCTCCATCCTAGGTGAATGTGTCCCACTTTGATGGGACTCATTCACCCAAGGTAGTGAATGGGTCCCACATGGGCTATTTTTGGTCCTAAAGTGTCAAAAGTGAAGAAATTAAGCTTATATGTTGATATTGTCGGGTTTTTGATTAAAGTAGGCCTTGGGATGCACAATATGGGGTAATATGGGTCTATTAGTGATTATATAAAGGTTATAAATTCAATGGGGCCCAAAATCTAATGTGAAAGTGTAAATAAATACACTTTACAACACTAAATTAAGGCAAAATTGAATCTATTTAGCTTAGGAGGAGGGTCGTAAATCCCATGTGAATGTATAAAACACATTCTAACACTGGATTAGGTCCACTGTAGTTTGCAAGCCCCCTAAATTTAATGTGAATATGTTAATAAATACACTTTACAACATTAAATTAAGGTAGAGTTAAGTTAATTTAGCTTAAAAATGGCCCAAGACCTAATGTGGATGTGTAAAACACCTCACAACACTAGATAAAGGTGACATTAAGTCTAGTTTATCCTTAATTATTCCCAAATCAAACAAGGGATACTATTTTCTACACTATAGGTTATAACTTATCCTCTTCATTGGGATAGTGTGCCCCTCACTTAGAGTATCTCCCCTCATTTATTTTTTATTCTTTTATTTGCGTATCTTTTGTCTTCTATTCTTGAAAATTTTAACTCCTCCTCTAGTCGTGACCCTTTGTATTCTTTGGTTCTACACACACATACCTTTAGCATTAAATAAATCTTTATTTCTCAATGCCAACTCCACTTTCTTCTATGATTGATTCGTTATACTCATACCTTGGCATTGGTCATTTTAAATTCTAAGAAATTTTTTATGTTATCAATGATATATACAGTAATCCTCAGGCTCCATCAAATCTCAAATTGAATATTGAAAGTGAAATAAGACATTTTGTTAATTAGAAATGACAACTATATCTGCCTCCATGATCATAAAACCAAAATTGAACTTTCAATCCAAAAATAAAAGCCAAAACCAAAACATTTTGAGTGATGTATGTATGTATGTATTTATGTATGTATTTATGTATGTATGTATGTACGTACGTATGTATGTATGTATGTATGTATGTATGTATGTATGTATATCCATATTCAAAGATGGTGGACTCAACCTTTCTTAGGTACCCTTATGTTCCATCTAGCATAAAAAATAAAGAGGGTTAAGGAGAAAATTAAAGACTAGAATAAATTCTCTTTTGGAAATATTTTTCAAGACAAATAAAAAATTATTCTATCCTTTAGGAGATTCATAAAATTTTGGAAGGAGATAAGAAGGTGAGCACTTCAAGTAAAGAAAAGTAATTAAGAATTGAATAGCTCAACCTCTCAAAAAGGGAGGAGATTTGGTGGAAATAAAAATTGAGAGTTTAATGGCTAAGAGAGGATAAAAAAATGCTAAATTATTTCACCAATCCACCTTGATACATAAAAAAGAGAATATTATCATATCCTCAATTGAGGAAAATGGTTTTATCCTCAATGAGGAAAAAGACATAGTTGATGTTGTTGTTTCTTTCTTTATAGATTCTTTGGTTGGACATAATCCATATTTATCTAATATGGAGGATCTTATTGACATTATTCCCAATATCCTCAATGAACAAGACCTTAATTTTTTAGGGAAGCCTATGTTGTATCAAGAATTAAAAATTTTTTTTTTTTCTTTTGGTGCTTACAAGGCCCCAAGCTTCGATGGATTTCCCTCTACCTTCTTACAAGACTTCTAGGAGGTGATTTCTATAGACCTCCTTAATGCTACAAGGAATTTTTCTAGATCGAGAATTTTTTTAAAACAATTAAACTATGTGTTCATCATGTTGATCCCTAAGAAAGGTGATGCTCTCACTATGCAAGAATTTAGATCCATAATTCTATGTAACATAGTTTATAATATTTTCTCCAAACTCATAGTCAACAGACTAAAAGGTTTTCTTCATAAAATGATTTCCCCCAATTAGAAAGGATTTGGAAAAGGTAGATAGATTCTTGTTCTTTCTTTTATTACTTATGAGTATACCCATTCTATGGAATACATGAAGAAGCCTAGTATGGCCCTCAAATTGGACATTTCCAAGGCATATGATAAGGTTTCTTGGTAGTTTTTGATGGCTATCCAATAGAAGTATGGGTTCAAAGGAAGGATTATGAATTTTATTAAATCTTTTGTCATAACACCTAATATTTATGTTCTTGTATTTATATATATGCATATGTATATGTGTGTATGCATATATCCATACATGCATAAGTATATATGAATGTATGTATATAGATATATGTATATATGTTTAATTATGAATATAATAAAATATAATTTAAAATTAGTCTCAATATAAATAAAAAATATTGAAAATGATAAAAAACAACTAAAAGAAAATGAATATATAATATATTCTTCAATTATAAATTTTTGCTTAAAAAATTGCATTCACTAGGTAACCATATATTTTGAGAAACCTATTCAATTGTTAAGTTCTTTTTCAAGAAAATCCTTTCACTAGGTGACCACATATTTCAAGACATCTATTCTAAGTATTAATTTCAACTTTAAAAAAAATCTTTCATTAGGTGACAACATATTTCAAGAAACCTATTCAATTATTAACTTCCATAATATTGTAATGTGTTATATAAAGGCATAGATTAAGATAGTACATGACCATATATTTGAACAAACTCATTAGAATGGATTTCTTCACCTTATTATGTGTTTGATGGTAACATAATATATATAGATAACATCCACTTAAAAATATTATTTTTAATAAAAGATGACAAATAACACATTATTTTAATATTTTCTCTTTTAAAAAATGATGAATAATTTTCATTTTTGTATGTATATGAAATAATATTAAGGTTGACGAGTTCTAATCTTTCAAGGATGAGGTCTACCAAAAACTTCAAGAAATCCATTAAAATTTATTTATGAAACTACTTATATATTTATTAAGTTTGGTAAATTATATTAAATTTATAATAAAAAATTTAAAATTTTATTTAAGTTCATTTTAACGTTAGAGTCCTATAAATCTAATATATTTAATTTGCATATATTCATTATATTCATTGAATATAACAAGATATAAACTTAATATTGCTAAAATCTAATTTAGAATTAACATAACTACAAAATAAATAAATAAATACAATAATTACCATATTTTATATACACACAAAAAAAAATTCAAAACATGATTATATAATATATTTTCTAATTATAGACTTCTACATAAAAACATTGCTTTCACTAGGTAACCACAGATTTCAAGAAACCTATTCAATTATTATCTTCCTCTTCAAAAAAAATTGTACTTAGAAAGAATTTCTTTCACATAGTATTCACATATTTCAACAAACCTATTCAATTATTAGCTTGGTCTTTTAAAAAAATGTTCTCAATATTGCACTTTGAAAAATTGCTTTCAATTCAATTATTAATATCTACATATAAATTTTATAAAAAAAATCACTTTTACAAAATGATCATATATTTTGATGGTTTTTTTTTTTAATTGAACAATGCAAAATAGGTAATACAATGAATATGGACAGTCAACAGATTATTAAAAAACAATCATAATCAACTTTGAAACAACAAAACAAGATTACAAAGAGCTGAGACAATACATGACAATAACAGCAATAATAACTACCTGTCAAACTACATGTCAATAACAACACAACTAGAACTTCTAATGGATTTGGTAGAAGGGATTGTTTACAATAAATTGCCAACTTTTGACTTCCACATCAGGAAAATTATTTTAAGTGGAATGCCAACCATTTCAAGAAGGTAACCGACTATCCACGCAAGAAACACATTAAATTTAATTCTTTCAGCGCCTTCGTTTTCAGGTTTGGTAATACGGATTTTTCCCAATAAATCGCGACAACCGTTGAATTGACTTCATTAAAGAGTCTCGTCTTACAAATATGATCTGTTTAGTGTGATCCAGCTGCAAATCACTTCTTCTCTTATGTTTATTCTGCATTACATTTGTATAAAGATAATCAAGCTATGGAGGTACTTTGCAGGAGTGCGGTGGCCATGGTGGTAGTGATTGTCCTGAGCATTATCGGAATATATTTTAGGATAGGGCCGCTAAATTGGCCAGTAGTAGCCTAGTAGGTTTTAGACTGTGGCTGTGGCATTTAAGCAATATTTATGAGCAGACGGCCAAATTGGTACTCGAGAATGGTGGGACTTTCATAGTTGGAGGGCCCTGGTTGTGCGGAAGCAATCTGTTCGAAGTAATCACATCTAATCCTGCTAATTTAGAATATATTCTCAAGGCTGATTTAAGCAACTTCCCTAAGGGTCCCTACTTCAGAGAAGCATTTTTTGACATGTTTGGGAATGGTTTATTTAACTCAGATGAACTGTGGAAGCGCCAGCGAAAGTCCACCGTGATGGCATTAAGCAGTAGCAAATTCAGAGAAAGGTTTTTAAGTCTGGTGCATAAATCTCTGCAGCAGAAATTTTTGCCACTTCTTGAAGAAGTAAAAAAGGAAGAAGCTTCAGTTGATCTGCACCATGTACTCAACTCAGCTGCACCATGTACTCCTTGAGTTGAGTATGGATAATATCTGTATGGCTGTTTTAGGGAGGGAAGTAGGAAATGAAACTTTTGCTTCGGCCTTTGATGAAGCTATCGAATGCTGCATTTATCGTTTGCTCTGCCCTTCATTTATATGGAAGGTTATGAGATTTCTCAACGTGGGTTTTGAGAAGAGGTTGAACACAGCTCAAGCAATAGTGCGAGACTCTGTAGCAGAGATGGTGAAGAATAAAGTGAGGGAGCTGGAGGAAGGGAATGAATCGCAGGGTGACATATTATCCACCTTCATCAGGTTGGAAAGAGAACAAGGATGCTCCCCTTCTCAAAATATGTTGCAGGTATGTAGAGTTAATGAAAATCATTTATGTATTGTTGCACATAGTTATTGAGATTGATTAGTGTGATAAATTATTGAATGTGATTTTGAAATGTCAAATTAAATAAACATACATAATTGGATCAGAAATGATCAGTATGAAATGTTGTTTATGTATTCATTTTAAGTATTTTTTTAACTTCTATAGATAAGTTAATAACGTTTTTGAAATCGTAGGAATTAACCACGAGCATATTCCTTGCGGGTAAAGATACTACTTCACTGGCAATGTCATGGTTCTTTTGGCTTTTAAGCATGCATCCACGTGTGGAGGAAAACATAGTCTCTGAGCTTTCCAAGTTTTTGAATTCAAAACATTTGAGCAGTGATAACAATGAATATGATAAGGTGGGGATTTTTTGTTGGGAAGAATTGAGAGGTATGAATTATTTGCAGGCTGCTTTGTCTGAATGAATGAGGCTTTACCCTCCAGTTCCATTGCTTTTCAAAGAAGCAACAATTGACAACATTCTACCGGATGGAACTCATGTTAAGAAAGGCTCAAAGCTTCTGCTATTCATTTATACCACCAATAGAATGGAAAATATATGGGGAAACGATGCCCTCGAATTCAAGCCTGAGAGATGGATTACTGAAAAGGGTGTCTGTATGAAGGAGAGCGATTACAAGAATCCTGTGTTTAGTGCAGGTCCTAGGATATGCCTTGGGAAAGATGTTGCCTATCTGAGTATGAAATACATAGTTGCCAATATCCTTGTACGCTATCGAGTAAAAATTGAAGCTGGTCATCAAGTGAAGCATGGCCTCAAAGTCACCGTGCATGCCAGAAATAATATTCTACAGTAAAATAGTATTAATAGATATATCTGCATAGATCAAAGGTTATAGATATATTTCAATAGTCTAGCCTTTGGTTAGCCTCTATTTGTAGTCAGAATGTAAGAATATATAAAATCTGTAGTCTATTGTTCACTTTGGCAGCAAGTCAGATCTCAGTAACGTTGCTAGAATGTACAATATAATAATTTATAGAATATTATATATGCTTATATTATTAAGCCTCGTTTGATTGTCACAAATAGTTGCTCTCAATTATTTTATTTTATTAAAAACAATTATAAAGTGTAAATTTGTTCTAAGTATGCAAGTGAATTGATTTATTTTAGAAAGCAGATTATCAAGCAAAGTTGAAACATTCTGATTGAAATATTATTTATCTTAAGTTTTTTTTTGTTTTTCTTTTTTCTCTCCAACGAAGACATCGAAAACATAAAAATGTGTATAATAATAATATAAATTAGGTTTGGTAATTTTAATTAGATTTTAACTTACAAAATTATTATGTTTAAATTTAAAGAAAATAAATTATATGTTCATATTATTAAATCTCACTTGATAGGCACAATTGGTTGCTCTCAATTATCTTTCTTTTCATTTAAAACAAACATTGCAAATGTAAGTTAGTTTCAACTATACAAACAAATTGATTTATTTCATAAAAAAGGTTTTCAGATGAAACCCTCTACTCCACATAATATTTTTTCTAAGAAGGCTTCTTTTTCTTTTTCTTTTCTTTTTTGTTTTCTCTAAAGAAGGTATCTTAAACTAAAAAATGTATAAGATAAACTAACGCTTTACATTCAGGTTTGGTATTCTTAGTTAGATTGAAATCTATAAAATTATTATTTCTAAATTTACACAGAATGAAATATATGTTCATATTATTAAGTCCCACTTGATTGTCACAACTAGTTATTCTCAATTACCTATATTTTTATCAAAATAAATGTTACAAAAGTAACTAGGTTTTAATATGCAAGCAAATTGATTTATTTTAGAAAATAGGTTGCCATGCGATCTTGAAACCCTCTAATTGACAAATTATTTATTCTAAGAATGCTTTTTTTTCTTCTCCTTTTTCTTTTTTACCTAAAGAGGGTATCTTAAACTAAAATATATATAAAGATAATCTAACACTTAACATTTAGGGATAATAATCTTATTTTATAAGTATTTCAAAGAATAAGGGGCGATGGGAAGAAGAAGACTATGGCAGTGAGAGGGAAAAACCCTAAATGATAGAGGTAGAGGTCGCTACTTTGTAGTGTATGAAGCAAGAAGTGCAATGTGTGTGATTCTTCTTGGGAAGGAGAGGGTGATGAGGACAAAGTAGAGGTAGATGGAGGTGCATGTTTGGAGCTACTAGTACTTACAGATGGTGTGTGTGCTTCTACATAAACCATGATCCTTGTGATGGATTAGATGTTGTGTTGAGCAGTGATTTATACTCTTGGGAGGCTAATGGTGTTGTTGGTCTGGGTGCTGATGGTTTTTCTATTAGATCTGGATTTGAAGGAGCATATTTTGATGGTTGCTGAGATTCTTCGAGTATGGAGGAGGATGAATCCATTTTTGACATTCTTCTAGAGGCTTTTTTGAAAGCTAAGAAAATGGATCTATTGGATTCACCTATAGAGAAGTCTATGTTGAGTGTTGAGGGGTATGTTAGTTTAAACTAGGTTGGGTCTAACTTGTGCAGATCTCTTAAGAGGGGCTATTGTTGTTGTCTCATTTGCCTCCTTCCCTGTTTTTGGTTGTTTCTCAAGCCTCCCTTGTGATGGTTGGTCTTTCTAGGGGTTTTGTGTCCTCTTTTAGGGGGTTCTATTTTGGGGTCTTTGTTGGAGGTCCCCAGTCCTTCTCCTCCTATTTAGATTGTGTTGTAGGATAGCCCTTCTTTGGGTGCTCCTTGCTCCTTGGCTCCTCTACCTCATTGTTCAGATTTTGATCTGCATGATCCTTAGGGTGTTGTTGTTTCTAGAGTTGTTTCTTTAGAATCTTCTCTGACTTCTCTCAACAATATTGAGACTCCTATTGCTCCTCCTTATTTCTCTCTCACCATTCCTAATGGGTGGATTGATAGAAATGTGGTTGGTCAGCAAGATACCCTTATTAGGAGATTTTATGGCTTTAAACCAAATATTGATGTTATTCAGAAGTGGGACTCTGAGCTTTGGGTTTCTCCTCATCTTCATATCTTGGCTTTGATGAATGGGTTTATTTTATTTTTTCCTTCAGTTCCTTGGAGGACTGTATTCGCATTTGTCACGAAGTCCCTTCATTTTTTGGTAATGAATTTCTTAACCTTCAACATTGGTCTATTGGATTTGATGCCACTAAGATTAACTTGTAGCTTCTGGATTCATCTCCCTGAGCTTCCATTGGAATTTTGGAATGATGATATTATTCAAGATATTGATAAATTTGTTGGTCATTTTCTTACCTTAGATAAGGTCACTAAAGATAGATCCAACTTTCTTTTTGCCCAATTTTTTTGTTTTAGTTGAGTCTGGTTTCGTGCTACCCAAATTTGTGAACATTTGCTCCAAGATTGGTTCTTTGGAGTAAGAACTGATTTACAAATCTCCTCAGTTGTTGCAACCTATTTCTCAGGGTCATCATCATCATGAGAAAGATCTAAATACTTTTGTGTGTTCGCAAAATGGAGAAAATATTTTCTATTTTGTTCCAACCTTGGCCTCCCATGGCATTGTGGGTAATGGTACTATGTTAGGGATAAAAAGGATTTTGTATGTTGGGTTTGGTGCTTCTTCTTCTTGGTTGCCTTCCACTGTTATTAATAATGAGAAATGTTTTTGCTAGGAACTTTAGGTTGGATGATGCTTCTTGCAAGCATATGAGAAATTTTGTGGATAAGATTGGTCACTCGCCTATTTTGGGCCCTACTCCTACTTTATGTTCTATGTTGAATTTTTGATTCAAACCTCCTTGATTGGCTCTTTGGGTTTTGGGTCTTTCCAAAACCTTCTTCTGATTCTTATCTCTAGTCAAAAGCCTTGTTAGTTTTGTTATTCTTTTTGTTATCTTTGTCTTGTCCTTGTCTCACCTTTGGTGAGCTTTATTTTCCTTTTCATTTTATGGCTACTTTGTAATGGTTATTATCCCTTCTAGTCTTATCTAATCAAAACATTTATGCATGGTATTATTAGTTAGATTTAAATCTACAAAAGTACTATGTTTAAATTCTAATTTAGCTATTTTATGTTAACAAAATTTGATACCTATTGAATTTTACTATAGGACTTTGTAATATCAATATAGAAATGTTGATGATAAGCTTTTTCTATTTATTTTTATATGTCCCTCTCCAATAATCATGATTTATTTCAAAGATACACAAGTTATCAATGCAACACATTAACTACTTACCCATAGGGCTAATGTGGTGAATTTTTTTCTAGAAAGTATTTATTCTTGTGATGATGTCAAGGATGCTAATCACAGTAATGAGCCACCACCAACTTATACACCCATATTGTCAAATTTTACACTCCACAACATTCCTCATCCCTATCCTCTTAGTTTACACTTTACATCGATCACTTTGGTAACCATATATGCCCACAATTTTCTTATTTAAGAATCCTAATCTACTTTTTCAATAACCCTTTACTCTACTAAATTTTTACCACTCTCCTTTGGTATTTGGAAAATATCTTTCATCTTGTACATCTACTCATCCTTTCAAACTCCCCATGAAGAATAATTGTTGATAAACCATGAAAATTTAGCTCATAAAATCTATGGGGGTAACTATTAATGGTCAAAGTTCCAGATAACATAGTTGAAGCCATTTTAGGTTGCAAAGCTAGATCAATATTTATTTTCTTCCTAAAAGGATACACTTTAAGATAACAATTCATTAAATGTACTCACATAAACTTTCAACAAAGGGTTGGGTGATAGAATCCTTTAGCAGGTTGAGTAGTTTTTATATTTCTTACACATTAATTAGTCTTGAACATGCATGTTTGGCCCTTCAATATGAAATCTTGGTTACCTACTCAAACAAATAAAAATAGGTGCTTCAAATGCAAGGTTCACCAAAATGATAATAGATATACAGGTATTCTCCTTTATTTAATTAGTTAATGAGATCCACACAATGAAATCACTAACAACCTTGAGGTGAATCAATTCAAAGTGTGAATCTATTGATTTCATTTTTTTGCAAGGATAAGGATCCTAATTAAACATCACTTTGGGGAGAAGGATTAAAAATAGAAAATCAAACACAAAATGCAATCTACAACTTGGATCTTGAAGCTTAAGCTCAATACTGATAGAACCATAACAAAATTATGGATTAGAGAGATGAAGGGTGACGTTTATCAATCACCAAAAGTGTTTATTAAAGCTGACCTGTGACTCATTCCCCCAAGGGTGAATGGGTCCTAGTTTAGGTTTTTTTTTAATCTCTTGGGAGCTTTTTCTACTGATCTGAATCCTTCAATTTTCCCAGGTTTCATTTTTGGAAAGCTGGAAATAAATTATGTAGTTGATTTTCCATGAGAAGACAACTTTATTGACAATTTTCTCAACTTTGACAACTTCTTCATGTTTTCTCTTCAACAGATCTTCAAAATTTCTTCCACCTAAATCTGCAAAGAAAAATCAAGAGGGAATTTTATTTTTGGTGAATGGGGGTTTTCCTTGGTCAAACCCCATTTTGGTAATTAAAAATTGTAAAGAAACAAAGTAGCATGAAAGAAATGATGAATGAACAACTCTATGTCACAGCTCACCAATCCCTTAGATGAACCTTTGAATGTGGATCTGAAACTAGCATGAAATGGCTTCAATGGATGTGGATCTTGATCTTGAAACTTCATTTGAAACAATTCCTTGAATGCTTGAATGGGTCATGAACTCTACATCAACATATTAGCTCCAATAACATGCATGAAGGAAGAATACTTTGACATGAGTATTGGATCTTGATTGTTGCGATAATTCTTCAATAAATTTGCTCTTAAATCCCTTAAAATTCTCTTGTGAAAGTAATCTTGATCTCATTAAAATTGCTTAGATTTCTTGAAACTCTTAGGTGAAACATAGTGAAATGACCTTATATTATGTAACATTAATTTCTCAAAATTCAAATAATACAAGCTAACATGTGAATATAGATTTGAAATCATTAAAATACTACCAAAAAAAAAATAGTTCTTAGGTCTAAGTTAGGACCCATTTTCCCATGGGAAAATGGGTCCTAAGTCACTCACCTAGGACACTCATTGCTCAATGATATGTGTTATGTTTAGGCATCAATGGATGTCAGGTTTCTTGTTTAGAAAATGTAATTAATTAAGCTTGTATTTGAGTTAAATGGGCCAATTAAGGAAAATTAACCTCAAATAATTAAAGGAGACCTAAATAAGTGTGAAACTGTAAAGAGGTAAACTCTACAACACTAAAAATAGGGCATAATTAAGTCAGTTTTAATTAATAGGTCCCTAAACTTAATGTGAATATGTAAAATGCATATTACAACACTAAATTAAGGCATAATTAAGTTCATTTCTAAAATTTAATAACTAAACTAGGTGTGAAAATGTAAAAGGATACATTTTATATGCTACATTTAGCCCCCACTTTAGTGAGAGGATGACCATGTGTCAAACTCACACTAAAGTAGACATTCGAGACACCTATGTATGCAACAATGAAAAAGATTCTCAATCGTAAAACATCAAAGACCTAAGAAAAGGTGTGTGGATCAAGATTTGATTGTCCAATGCAATGTGGAAAATGCCTCAACTATTTTTAAGGTTAGTATATATTTTCTACAATGTGATTATAGACCTCAAAAATTTCATCATTCCCCAAATACTCATAGAATAGGAAGAATGACACATAGAGAGAAAAAACAAAGAAAAGGATTTTGGCTCAACATGGAAGAGACCTAAATGTCTCGATGCCTTGTGTCATCCCCAAAAGGAAAACAAAAGATAAATGAAAAGATAAATGTTTACAACATAAAGAAGAGTGTAGATACAAATAGAGGAATGCACATGAAGAGATATACATCAAACATAAATGTATACACCTAATTTTTGTCTTGAGAATTAATTAATTAAATACAAGTTATTTAATTAATAAACCTTTTAATTAATCTACCTAAATTTATTTATATAGTTCACTTTTATAATTCTTCTATCTTAAATCATATTCTTCTAATCTTAATTAAATAAACAAATTTAAATAGTTTGCTCTATTTAATTAACTTTTTTTTATTAAATTTAAATGCTTAATTTATATTTAGTTACATGTCTATGGATTTTTCCTCCTTCCACCTCATCATTTGTCTCAACAAATTGGATATTCCAAATATTTAATTTGGGCTTTATCCTCAACAAATTCCAAACAACTTTGTGAGACTTGGTTGTTCTATTCCATTTATTCTCCTCTACACTTGGCAGATTCTTTAAATCATGAAGGGAACACTCTCTTTATTTCTCTCTAACTTCTTCATCCCCCACCACTCATATAGACAGATGAAATCCAAGCCATTGGTTGTTGCCACATTAGTTTATGCCTTGTAAAATCTATAAATACAACCTCATTCTATAGTAAAAGGGATCAAATCTTGAGCAATCTTACTCTGTAGAATTTTCATTAGAGCATTTAGAAATTAGAATTTAGAAACAATTAATTTATTCATGACTTTAGCATTATCTCCATCCTAATTACTATAGTTTCTTCACATCATTATCATATCATAGTCTCCATTTTCATACAACATCATTATCATAGCATCATTATCATTATCATCTAGCTTAGCAATCAATCATGTAGGAATATATTCTTGCATTTTCCAGCATCTCGTTCTTCAAGTCATCATTCTAAAGGTCATAGTGCACAAAAAATCTGAGAGAAATTATGATTTAACGAATCCTTGGAGATAGAGAACAATGGGATGACATTAGAGAGTTTTCTTTGTTTCAATTCAGCTATATTGTTATTTGAATTCTCTCATATAATGTTTCATTGGTTTGTTATTTAGCTTTAATTTTCTTATTCACATTTTAAACTCACACATAAATTGACACCTACCATGGGGTTGAGCCTCATTTTTATTAACGTTTTCTAGAAAGTTTGTTTATAGATTTGGATGTGAATTTTTATGTAGCACATATGTGGTTTCTTTCAGTGCATATGAAACATCTTTCAATGCATCCAAGCCCTATTGTACTACATCCAGAGCATCTTTCAACACATTTGGCTCATATTTTAGCACATTTAATAGTTATTTTAGCGTATTCAATAGTTCTTTTAGCGCATATGGTCTTTGTTATAGCGCATCTAGTTTTCTTTGTAGGAATTCAAAATTTTGGAAACTGTCCCATATTCTCTGTATTGTAGAAGCTCAAATACGCTTTCCAAACACAATTATCTGAAACTACTAACGATGTTTGCAGGGGATGGAGTTATCTTTTCTTTCTTTTGATTAAATTAGGCACCTAGTTTAAGTAAGAGGATTAGTGAACTCCATGTAGTTTGTGCTTGTAAAGTGATAGGCCTATGCTCTCCCCTTCACTAGGTGACCAAAAGGATAGGCTTCACTCTTTCTTTTCTTGCATAACACCTTTAGAAGGCCTACCATAGTGGGAAAAAGTACTCACCCTATGGGAATGACCTAAGTGGGAACAACTAAAGCTAATCATTTCAACCCACTATAATCAAACATGATTGTGATGAAATTCACATTCAACGGTAGTGTGCATTGATAACCATCCCCAAAGCCTTTGTTATAAAGGTTGGGAGGTATCCTGAGGGAGTTTTTATTTTTGTTGCACCGAACGGAACCCTTACTAAGAACCTTAAGTGTAGAAACCAGTCGAATCATTTTTCGAACATTTTTAATATTCACAGTGCAAGGGGAGAGAATAATCTACCCCTAAGATACTCACCATATAAATATCAAGGATTTCTTCCCGAAAGTGGAGGATTTGACTTTGGTTAAGACCTAAAAAAGGTAAAAAATAGAGCGTCCTCTGGGGGGTGACATGGTTGTGTGAGATGGCATAGTTCTAAGATGTGGGTTGTGATATTATTAATGACCCTTGACATTAGGAGTGTCTAATATGTTTGTTCTTGTTCTATACCTATGGAAATCAAAGGAATCAGACCAGATTCTTGAACATACACCCAATGTTTAGATCATAGGCTTGAAATAACTAGTTTACAAATTTTTGCTATGTTTGAAATCATTATTCAAGAAATCATCCATTTAAGACACTTAATTCGTATAATTCAAAAAACAAGGAAATCAAATAAAAAAATCATTGTTCAAAAGATTATCCTTGAAAACATTCAAATTCACTGATTCAAAGAAAAATAACCAAACATACTTTCAAAACAGTGGAACACTTCCAGTTTAGCGCATACATTCCTTGTTTCGGCACATTGAGTTCATATTCTAGCGCATTTGATTCATTTTCTAGCACTTTTGACCCATCTTCTAGCGTATATAGTCCATTTTTTGGCATATTTGCATCATCTTTTAGAGCATCAGTTTCCTGTTCTAGCACATCTGAGGAACAATCTTGTGCATTTGAGCCATCTTATAGAGCATCCATCCCATTTTCTAGCACATATGTACCCTATTCTAGTGCATCTAGGGATCCCTTGAGTTATTTTCACCATATGTCTAACAATTTGAACCACATTCAGGGATCCTTTTCTGAGCATAACCATTCCTCAGTCACAACAGTTTTTTAAACTTAAAAAAATGTCCTTTGCAAGTGGAATTCTTTAACTAATCTAGGATCTACCACCTCATAGTGCCTAAATCATCAAACACATCTCTGATTGTTAAGCTAAGTTTCATCATTAGGATTTGTCATCCTTCATCATGAAACAATGCTATATAATCAAATTCACCTTAGTCTCATCAATAGGATTTGTCATTCTATTTGACTTGGGTATATCCTTGCACTCTCCAACAAAGATGAAAGTCTAGTAAAACTTCAACACTTGTATGCCCATTTTAACAAGATCATAAAAACAAAAACTCAAAGAAAAGGAACTTGAAACTCAAACTACCATGGCTAAGGGTGAAGAAAACCCCTTTCTTAGATTCCACCAACCTGAAAATGATGAAATCACTAAGGAAGAAATTCAAACAGCTCAACAACATCCCAAATTCCACAAGTTTATGGAAAAGATTATGGAAAAAGAGGGAGAAAAATGTTTTATGATGTTAGCCAACCAAGGTGTGAAACTACCCCATGAATTTGATGTAAATCAATTAAAAGGACCTCCTAAAAGAACAAAAATTGACCCACCAAACACAGATCTAATGGGTTCTTTAACTCATCAAATGTGAAATCTCCAACAGCAAATCCAAGACATGCAAGGAGGAACCACAAAAATATATCTACTACAAGACATCTACCCATATCCTTTTGACAAAACAATGAACATGATTCTTTTTCCCAAACATTGTAAATTTTTTAAGTATGATAAATATAATGGAAAAATTGATCCTATAGATCATGTAAGGGAATTTCACACCATGAGTCTTGAGTTTACACATGAAGAGACTTATTTGATGAGATTTTTTCCATGAAGTTTGGGTGGCCAATGCATGCAATGGTTTTCACAACCCCCACCAGGTATCAGATCATTTGAAGAGTTGTTCAAAAAATTCATCATACAATATCCATACAACATCCAACACAAGATAACAATGAAGGACCTTTGCAATGAAAAACAAAAAAAGGGTGAGTCATTTCTCATATTTTTACAAAGATGGAGAAGATTATTTTCTAGATATCCTCATCCTATGCCTAAAAAGGAAAAGATGAAAATCTTCATTCACAATATAACTGATGATATTAGCTATAGACTCAAATTGCAATGGGCTAAGTGCACCAAGATGGTTCCCAAAAAGGGGACTTAAGTGGACATTTTTTTTCTGAAATTAGGAAATACTGACCTTGGACGTGAAATTGAGGATACTTACACTCAAAATTTTGAGATGGAACAAAAAGAAGGATTCAAGTGCACTGATTGTACTTTCTAAACTACAAATTTATTTTGAAAATGGTTGAGATTAAGGGGTCCAAACGAGGGACATACACAAATTGGTTTTGTTTTTGTTAGAAAAACATAACATAGAAACTCTTGTATGACCCTCGTACGGTGAACTTCTTTTTAGTATTTTTAAAATCCCAGTGGTTCGAAGTTAGCTAACAATATGTAGTTGATACATGATTTTTCTGATAATTTTTTAATGAATATTTGATTTTTTACTAATTTGTGAAGTGGACATTTCCTGAAAAATAGAATTTCGGCCATGCTACCCCTACAAATTTTGGAAACTAATTGATTGTTTTTTAATTTTTATTTTAAAATTTTTAGAATGGAGTCTAGTTTCTTAAAATGTAATTTATTTGAAAAATCGATGAACAGTTAATTTATAACGAAAAAAATACCAAACACTGCTTTTTGGAAAAAAAAAGACATACAAATAAATTAAATTATGGATGAAAGGCTTAACATTTTCAGAAAGTGAAAAAAATTAAATCGTTGGATAGCTAAGAGAGAACCCAACATTACCCATGTGTTTGATTTTTTCGATATTGAACCACGTGCAATTCTGACAGTGAGCACAAACTCGATTATGAGAAATGTGGTAGATTTTTTAAAAACACGTCTTTGGTCGTTGGGAATTCCCTCCAAGCCTTTGGGTTGGTATTCCAAGGCAAATACCAAGCCTAAGGCTCAGAAATTCACAAAGCAAGATATAACACAAGCATGTTATATCTCACTTTTGACAAGGTTTTTGCTTTTACGAAAAACATGTCAACTAAGACATAACACGAGCGTGTTATAACGCACTCGCGTTATGTCTTCCTTTATGTTAAATGCCAATATATTGAATGTGTTATGATATATTTTTATGTTTGTATGTCATGTATGTGTGTATGCTTGTATGGATGTAAGATTATATGTACATATGTATTATGATTGTATGTATCCATTTATGTATGTCTTTAGACGGACGGAGAATTTAGAGAGAGAGAGTCTAGAGAGATGGAGAGGGGGTGGAAGTGAGAGTTTAAGAGAGAGGGAGTGGGAGAGAAGGGGTTGGAGTGTGAGGGACTTAGCTAGGTAGGGTGGGAGGGATAGATGGAGGGAGAGAGAGAAAGGATGAGTGGGAGAGAGATAATTGAGGGAGGGAGAGAGAGAGGGGGGGTGGGAGAGAGAGAATTGAGGGAGAGGGAGAGAGAGAGGGGAGAGAGAGAGCGAAGAGAGAGTTATGTAGGTAGCGTGCCAAAGGGAGATACTTGAGAGTGAGAGGGGGGTGAGAGGGAGAGACTTGAGAGATAGGTAGTGAGAGGGAGTGAGAGAGAGATGGAGTGTGAGAGAGAGGGAGTGCGAGAGAGAGGGAGTGTGAGTGAGAGACCTGAGAGAGGGAGAGGGTGTGGGAAGGAGTGACCTAAGAGAGGTAGACAAAGAGGGGGGTGGAGTGAGAGGGACATATCTAAGTAGTGTTGGAGGTATATATAGAGAGAGGGGAGAGAGACAAAGAGAGTTACCTAGGTAGGTTTCTAGAGGGAGAGACCTAAGAGAGAGAGGGGGTGGCAAGGAGAGACATGAGAGAGAGAGGGAGAGAGAGGTAGTGGGAGAGAGTGGGATGGAGTGGGAGGGACATAAAGAGAGATGGATAGAGGGAGCGAGAAAGGGTGGTAGGGATTGATTGAACAAGAGGTACATAGAAAGAGGGAAATGATAGATAGAGACAATTAGAGAGGGTAGGAGGGAGGGAAAGAGGGAGAGGTGAGATGTATAGATAGAGATAAAGTGATAGGAGTTGAGGGTATAGGGTTGAGGGATTAGGGTGGAGGACCTATAGGGTTGATGGTTTCTAGGGTATTAGGGTTTAAGGTTTGAGGGTTGAGGGAATCGGGTTGATGGTAGAGGGTATTTGGTTGAGGGTATAGGGTAGAAGGTTTAAGGTTTTAGGGTTGAAGGGTTTGTGATTAAGGGTTTAGGGTTAAGGGTTTACTTGGTTGAGGGTAGAGGGTTTAGGGTATAGGTTTGAGGCTATATGGTTGAAGGATTAGGATTAGGTTCAGGGTCCAATGTAAGGGGTATAGGGTTTAGGGTTTCAGGATTGAGGGTTGAGGGATTAAGGGTTAAGGGTTGAGAATTGAGGGTTGAGGGTTTAATGTATAGGGTAAAGGGTAGAGGGTAGAGGTTTTAAGGGTTGAGGGTTGAAGATTGAGGGTTTAAGGTATAGGGTTGAGGGTCCAATATATAGGGTAAAGGTTATAGGGGTTGAGAGATTAAGCGTTGACGGTTTAGGGATTAGGGTAGAGAGTTTTCTTGGATTTCACGGTATAAGGGTTGAGGGATTAGGGTTGAGGGATTAGGGTGTAGGGTAGAGAGTATTGGGTTGAGGGTAGAGGGTAGAGGGTAGAGGGTTTAACAGTTTAGGTTTCAAGGGTTGAGGGTTGAGGGTCGAGGGTTTAGGGTTGAGTGTTTAAGGGTTTAAGGGTTGAGGGTTTAAGGGTCAATAAGGGTGAGGGATTATGGTAGAGAGTTTACTAATTGGGTTTAAGGGTTGGGGGATTAGGGTTGAGGGTTGAGGGTAGAGGGTAGAGGATTGATGGTAGAGGGTAGAGGGTTTACGGGTTAGGGTTTAAGGATTTAGG
>CM021106.1:169548573-169685489 GCA_007115665.2 Sequoiadendron giganteum | reverse complement strand
GGGTTGAGGGATTAAGGTTTAAGGGTTGAGGGATTAGGGTTTTAGGTTGAGGGATTAAGAGGGTATAGGGGTTGATGGATTAGCGTTTAAGGGTTGAGGGTTGAGGGATTAAGAGGGTATAGGGGTTGAGGGATTAGGGTTGAAGAGTTGAGGGTTGAGGGTTGAGGGATTAAGAGGGTATAGGGGTTGAGGGATTAGGGTTTAAGGGTTGAGGGTTGAGGGGATTAAGAGGGTATAAGAGGTAGAGGATTAGGAATTTGAAAGAGGTTGAGGGTGACATTGATGGTTGTGAGAAGTTAATAGAGGTATAGAGGTAGAAGTTAGGGTTGAAGGGTTTGAGGGTTGGCGTTGAAAGTTCCAGCAGAGGATTCAAAGGGTATAGGGGTTGAGGGATTAAAGTTTAAGGGTTGAGGGTTGAGGGATTAAGAGGGTATAGGGGTTGAGGGATTAGGGTTTAAGGGTTGAGGGTTGACGGATTAAGAGGGTATAGGGGTTTTGGGATTAGGGTTTAAAGGTTGAGGGTTGAGGGATTAAGAGGATATAGAGGTTGAGGGATTAGGGTTTAAGGGTTGAGGGTTGAGGGTTGAGGGATTAAGAGGGTATACGGGTTGATGGATTAGGGTTTAAGGGTTGAGGGTTGAGGGTTGAGGGTTGAGGGTTCAAGGATTAGGAGGGTATAGGGGTAGAGGGATTAGGGTTGAAGGGTTGAGGATTGAGGGTTGAGGGTTGAGGGATTAATAGAGTATAGGGGTAGAGGGATTAGGGTTGATAGATTAAGGGTTGAACATTGAGGGTTCAGGTATTAAGAGGGTATAGAGGTTCAGGGATTAGGGTTTAAGGGTTGAGGGTTGAGGGATTAAGAGGGTATAGGGGTTGAGAGATTAAGCTTTGACGGTTTAGGGATTAGGGTAGAGAGTTTTCTTGGATTTCACGGTATAAGGGTTGAGGTATTAGCATTTAGGGTAGAGAGTATTGGGTTGAGGGTTGAGGGTAGAGGGTAGAGAGTTTAACAGTTTAGGGTTTAAGGGTTGAGGGTTGAGGGTTGAGGGTTGAGGGTTTAGGGTTGAGTGTTTAAAGGTATAAAGGTTGAGGGTTTAAGGGTCAAGAGGGTTGAGGGATTAGGGTAGAGAGTTTACTAAGTGGGTTTAAGGGTTGGGGGATTAGGGTTGAGGGTAGAGGGTAGAGGATTGATGGTAGATGGTAGAGGGTAGAGGGTTAGGGTTTAAGGGTTTAGGGTTGAGGGTTGAGGGATTAATAGGCTATAGGGTAGATGGTATAGGGGTTGAGGGATTAGGGTTTAAGGGTTGAGGGTTGAGGGTTGAGGGATTAAGAGGGTATAGGGGTTGAGGGATTAGGGTTTATGGGGCTATGCTTGAGGGTTCATGGATTAAGATGGTATAGGTGTAGAGAGCTTAGGGTTGAAGGGTTGAGGGTTGAGGGTTGAGGTTTGAGAGATTAAGATGGTATAGGGGGAGAGGGATTAGGGTTGAATGGTTGAGGCTTGAGCATTGATGGTTGAGGGATTAAGAGGGTATAGGGGTTGAGGGATTAGGGTTTAAGGGTTGAGGGTTGAGGGTATATCCCTCAACCCTAATCCCTCAACCCTCTCTCCATCTCCCACTCTCCCCTTCTCCCACTTTCCCACTCTCTCTTTCTACCACTCTCCCCTCTCTCTCTCCCACTCTCTCCCCCTCTCTCCCTTCCACTCTTCTCTTTCTCCCACTCTCCCACTCTCTTTCTCCCACTCTCCCCCTCTCTCTCTCTCTCTCTCTCTATCTCTCCTCTCCCTCTCTCTCTCTCCCTCTCTCCCTCAGTCTCTTTCTCCCATCTCCCCTTCTCCCCTTCTCCCCTTCTCCCACTTTTCCCCTCTCCCCTCTCTCTTTATCTCCCAGTCTCCCCCATCCCTCCACTCTATCTTTCTCCCTATCCCCTTCTCCCTCTCCCACTCTCTCTTTCTCCCACTCTCCCTCTCTCCCTCCCTCTCTATCTCCATCTCTCCCACTATCTCTTTCTCCCCCTCTCCCTCTCCCTCCTTCTCTCCCTCTTTCTCTCCCACTCCCTCTCCCTCCCTCTCCCTCCCTTCCTCCCTCCCTCTCTGTCCCTCTCTCCCCCTCTTTCTCTCCCACTCTCCCTCTACCTCTCTCTCTCTCTCACACACACACACACACTCACCTCTATCTCCTCTACTATAAGGGTGCAGGGGATAGATATAGAATTAGGATAGAGGCTATAGACAAAGAGGGAGAAAAGAAATATATTAATAAAACCATATTTCACATAATGTGCTCGCGTTATAACATGAGCGTGTGTTTTACTCCACTAAAAACTGTAAAAAACTCTATATACCCATTATTTCAAGGCCCACAGTCTACATATTCCCCTGGTTCTGCACGTGCTCCAATAAAAAGTAGTTTTTTGATGATGTTGTGAAGTGTGCAAGCATGTTTTTCACATTCCATCACCTTTTCCATGATCTTTCTACCACCTTTGCATGAAATAGCAAAGTTTCCACATTGAAAGACATATATTATCAATTGAAGTTTGAATTCCATTAAAAACTGATATACAATTGAATTTTTGAGGGGAACAAGCTTTTGAACAATTCAAATTGTTGTGGAGTTTGAAGAAAGAAGAAGCTAAGGCTACATAATTGGGCTGAACTCCTCCATTTGAAAGTTTTTTTTTTTAGGTATGTGAAGTCTTTACACATTTTCCTTCATTCTATTATGGCTTGCTTTCATTTTTGTTTGTCATTATAACCTTATGTTGTCAATGCACATTTTAAATTACCATTATATACACAATTATATACAATTTCCAATTACCATTTTAAACTTGATGCAGAGCATCTACCAGGATCCACAAATCATCAAGGGTACTGCTGACCCTAACTTAAATTGAAGAAGATCAACAAAAAACTCAATAATCTTTTCATCAAAACATTAGAACTTGGTTTCAACTCTTTGTCAAACTCAAAAAAATAGATTAACCATCATAAAATTGATTGTAACATAGCATAAAGCTGATTAGAAACTCAGAACCATTCAATTCGTTCATGACACACTAATTCAAGAACTCAATGCTTCAACTTACATGGAAAAATAACAACAAATCATGTGGAAGGTAACTACCAACCTTTATCCAGACATCCAAGTCACTATAATCAACATGTTATTGATTGAAATAAACCAAATATGCATTCCAAATATCACACCAAAATTCATCCTTTAATACAACTCCAAGCCTCTCCCATTCCTCTGAAGGGTCCAAACACCTTCCAATACCTCTGCACAAACTGATGCAGTACAAAGGAAGAAATCAACACCTTTCTTGACACACTTATTCAACTATATTTCCCTTCACAAAACATTTGATTCATATACTCAAATTAGCATTAAGAGTTACCAATTCCTTAAGGACCTTCAAAACACCTTGTAAATCTTGAAAATAACTTATTGCAATCAACTAGGCTCCTCAAAACATCAACCAGTTATTATGTCATTCACAAGTTGTATTAAATCTTCCATAATGGCACCATTATTTACAAACACAAACTATAATTCTTAAGGCACAAGCAAACCATTATTTTCTTAAGAAATCTTTGTTTGAGTCAGTACAACAAAAATGAAACCTTTCAGAAGTCCACACCCTTACACACAAACTTAGTTCCTTTGTTCAATGTCTGCATTAATAGTAGCCAAGCATCTGTAAACTGTCACATGTATCTCCCAAACCATGCACACACTTCAGGCTGTGATACTCATTTTTGATGCAGAATTAGAGGACCCAAAACCAATTAAGATATCAACTTGCCTTTACGAGGCATCTAAAAAGATTAAAAAGGCCTAATGGACCAATCCCAACACTCCTCCAAGTTGGACAACAAACAAAAACATTGTTTCCCACATTTCACCCTTGGAATCTAGTTGTTGTGCAAAACCATTTTTGGGCCCTTAGCTCCAAAACTTTCCAAAAAACAAGGAAACTAAAAGAATGATTCTAGCACCCATTTCAGATTTTCAAGACATACCTTAACCCATCACATGACTCCTTTGGGACAAATTTAAGAAAACTGACCTTTTCACTGTTTTAGGCCTCCAAGTAGGCCAATTTTATAAAGTAACTACCCTTAGATCCTCACACCAGACTTCCAAACCCAAAAATAGTCTTTAATTAGGTCTCAAAACAATATATTTTCTAGGTCTTAGGACCTTACCTGCTCAACTAGGCTTCCAATACAAAAACCCCCATTTTTCAATGTAAAGAGGGAAGGTTTATAGAAACTCCTATACCCAGGCCTTCCCAGACCATTCCAAAGCATAAAACATCTTGAAAATACCCTACACAAGGTCAAAAGTTCATTACATAGACCACTCCTTCAATACTTTTTCAAAATCACTCCTTGGTTCCTCAAATTCTCATGGAAAAGTATTTGTTTCAGCCTAAGAACCCCCTCCTATTGTCATTAGTTTGATTCCAAGGAATGTTAAACAATAAAAGACCCTACTATAACAATGTACATGCCATACCACCAAGAAAAAAGTCAATACAGTAGGTGGGATGGTCATTTCATAAATAAATCCATTCAAACCCTTGACTGGCTTGAAATGAGCAGTTTCAAAAAATTGTCAATTTCTCCCTTCAAAAGTATTGTTAAGCCCTCATAACTGATGCATTAGAGAGTTAAGACATGTTCCTAAAATATTATATTAGTTTTGTATCAAGGGGAGGCTGTATAGATCCGTACAAGCATAGGAAAGTGCAAAAAAACCAGTGAATTTTTGGAAAACAACATTTTTTTATCATAAAAATGGATTTCAAAATGAACAAAACTCCTCCCTTCAAGCCAATGGAGGTTGTTTGAACCTTTTTACATTAAAACACAAACTCCCCCCAACACCTATAAATAACAAACAACCACCTTTGAAAGCATATAACCAGTACATGGAAAATGTCTTTAATGACCCTCTTACAACATGGAGATACACAAAATTGAATCAAATTTCAAAATGGAAGCATAGATTGTCAAGGTGCTCCTGCACCACAAACCTATCAAACACTCACAATTCCATTACACTCATTATTTTTCAGAATCACCATCATGGTTATTCACTTTCACATAGAAATGTACTTTGGCTAGTCTAGTGTTTCCATAGTTTGTACACATTTGTCTATGCTAGGTTAACTTTTGTACATGATGATTGTAAGTATTATTTAAATGAAGCCTTGAATGACATATTTTTCAATTAACTTGAATGGATACATTTTTTAGGAACTAATATTTGTCTCATTACCATGGTACAGATAAAATTATCCACCGTGCCCAAGAAAAAGACAAAGAGGAAACTAATAGATGAAGAGAACGAAACCTTGAAAGAAAAGGAGAGAGTTCGGGTGGTGGCATATCGTGAAAAGAATAAATTGGAAACAATTGATGAAAACAACCTGATTGTATAGGAACCTCAACCATCAAAAAGAGAATGATAATTGGCAGCATAACAGGCATGAATGCAAAAGCATCATCGTAAGACAGATTCAGATACTGTAGTTGGAGACACACCCTCTATGACAAGTGAATATGAAGGGAAACCATTAAGAACAAGTGAATATGGAGGGACACCATCTAGCACAAGTGAATATGGAGGGACACCATGTACCGCAAGCGAATATTGTTGGACACCATCCAACACATCTCAAGTTGAGAGTACATCATCACTCAGAATTGATGAAGAAGGTATGCCATAATCCCCATGTGAACCTCAAGGTATGTCTTCTTGTCCACCCTCGATCGAAGGTACGCAATCTAGCCCACCTCAATTAAATATTGATGAAATTCCTAATGTTGAGATGTATGTACCTAGGAGAACACCACCTATAATTTTGCGTAGAAAGCCAAAGTATTTGATTAATATTGATGATGAGATTTTGCAGCACATGGAAGGTAAGATTTCAACACACACTTGTAGAAGATATGCTGATAAGATTTGGGAATGATTCTTTGAAAGGCTAAATGAGACTGCAAGATGTCAACTATTTTTTGAAATGATGTCGGGTGTAAAGTATAGGAACATCATGAAGACTCTTGGGTTGAAAACATCGAATGCATCGAGTGAAGACACTATTGTGAAGAATCTAATGGATACTTATGAGAGTGTGGGTAAGACCTCATACTCAAAGGATAGTAATATCACCCGACATGTCATTACATTGACTTTGGTAAGCTTTCAAACAAAGAGAGCTTATCTAATTAAAAATACTAGAGAACAAACGAGAATTAGTAGAAAAACTTTATCAAGAGCCATTCAAAGGTGGAAAAGAATTGAGGGCAATGATTCAAATGAATTATGGGCATTCTCGGGGAGACTATCACGAAAAGATAAAGAATTTTTCAAATCCTTGAGAACACTAATTAAAGAGTATTGGAAGAATAACACAAGGCCATCTCCGAATCAAAGGGGTGTGGTAAGAAGGAGAATCAGCAGTCGGAATCGTGAGCCACATCCAAAGCATTTTTTGGATATGACTCAAACCCAATTTTTTTGAAAATTTGAAAATGATTATCCTCAAATTAGTATTTCTCAAAGATTTTTTGAAATGCTTAAACCTTTTTATGTCAAGATAAATCACACACGCACTACTTATTGTTGTAGACTACATATTGAATTTTCTAACCATTATGATGTTTATCATTCTATATGTTTAGATTTGCATACTAACGATGTTTTGTAGGATTGTGGCATAGAAGCCCCACCAAAATATTCAAGAGAGTTCTTATCAAAAAAATTATGTGAAATAGAGGATGGCCAAATATTCTTTAGGACAACATGCTTGGATAGTTCATGCGAGCATCATGGTGGCTTCCAACATATGCCAGTATGTCAACATATGGAAAGCATAGATGAGGTGGGACATAAACTAGTAGAGTTCAGGAAGTATAAAACAGTGGCATATTCTACAAAAGATGGGTCTAGAGCAAAAGGTGTGATTTGGTTATTGAGAATATTCCAGTGTACCATTTTATGACCACATTTTGTGACAATATAATGTCTGAGTATGCAATGCATACCCATAGAGCCCGATGGTTTGACACACAATTCAAGCTATGCAAGGACACCTTTCAAGTTGGAAGCATAGTATCCATGGTTGACTTTGTAGAAAACTACACTCTACAGCCACAACATGAAGTGCAGTCATAGTATTACAACTCCACACAAGTTTTGATATTTGTGCACATAGCATTCATTCATGCATTTGATAGTATAGATGAGCAAAGGAAGGTATTGAGGGAGTACCACTTTTACATTAGTGATGATCGCACACATTCTCCAAAGTTTGTGGAAGGTTAATTCTAGATGTTCTACAGTGGTTTGGCTCAGAGGGGCATAGAATACGATCAACATATAATATGGTTTGATAATTGTGCAACACAGTTCAAGAACTCACACATGTTCTACTAGTTGTGTAGGATGCATGTCATTACATGTGTTCAACATATGTGGAACTTTTGTGAGGCCAGACATGGAAAGGGGGAGCATGCTGGTGCAGGAGCATGTGTGAAAAGAGCATTAGCACAAGAAGAGTTAAAGTATAAAGACAGTGCAAAGTTGACAGATGCAAAATCAATCGCTGAGTGGTGTAATGTTTTGATGGGTCTAGGTAATGAAGGTACGTCTTCAGTTCATAGATTTTTTTGGCCGATGGATGATACTAACATTGCACCATATGAAGACCGTTGTACACTAATAGGATCGAGTGAGGTACACTCTTTCCTTATCTCAAATGCAGGTTCATGGAGTATCAATACATGAAATATGGCATGCTTTTTTTCTTCATGTACAATGCAACCCTAGAATGATTGTGAGTCAACGGAGTGGGTTGAAAAATAGTTCACAAGTTATCTTAGCCCACACATGTATAACCCTCCGACGGAATTGGAACTAACATAGATGGAATCATCAATTGACTTTGACCGCGTATCAGATCTAGTTCAACAAGGTGATATATTTACTTGCTTAGTTGTTGAAATTCCATATTGTTATCTTACTTTGTATTGTATTCGTAATGTTGACAAATTTCAAGAGATTTTCTACACATATCAATGCAGGGCATGTTTATGCAATTATTGTAGATGAAGACAATAAAGAGGGAACAAACTATTACTTGTGTCGTTGTGTTGAGGCCAAAAATAATTTGGAGGCCCTAGTTATAGATGGAGAAAACATCGAATACCCTACAGGCTCAGTTGTGGTTACTAGAACATGGCTTAGAAGGTACCCACATTCAAGTGTTAAACATTGGCTATTTCAGGACTTTTTTTACATGCATCATAAGATTCTTCATTACTCAAACCTTGTTGTGGCATCCAATGTTCATTTGACCAAATATGGGGGTAGACCTTTGAACAAGACCTTGTGGAAGGTCTGTGATTCTGACCATGGGGCAATACTTGACACAATAAAGAGTAGAGCAGACCCGGATGGTTCGTTGGATTAATTTGTAAGTATATGCACATTGGTTCTTATTAATTTATACTTGTATGCACATTAATTTTTTTGATGCCAATGCTATCATCTTATTTTATAGTGATTGGTGTTCCCTCACAAAAAATGCAGATATATGAGCCATCCAAGAGAATGTCGGCCAAAAAATCAATGCAACATCCTTATTTTGATGTCTGCATGCAACATCTACAAGTGCCTTCCATCTATTTTTATTTCATTTCCATTTTGGATGCTCTTTATTTTTCTCTTTTACTTTGCATATTTTTAAGTAAACTACTAAAAATTGATTGATCTCTCGTTGCAGAAAATGCTGATTTAAGAGCCATCAAAGAGAAACTCAGCCAAAAAAGCAATGCAACATCCTTATTTTGATGATCTTGACAAATCTCAATTTTGATTTCAAGCCATTATAAAAGAGAATGTGAAGCTTAGCGAGGGAATCTCAAGTTACTCAATTGATGTTAACCTCATAATGAGAACCTATGATGTAGACATTTAAAGAGAATCTCAAATGTATGAATGAAATTGTACAAGATCAATGAGAACGAAGTGCCTGACGCATTGTAATAAGATTTACATACATAATGAGATATAATCAAATATTATAAGGTTGGATTTCATGTTTGGTGTAGTAGCACCTTGTTCTATAAATGCCTTCAATAGGAAAATTTGCAAAATTTGAATTTTGAAATGTAAACAATGTGAAAAAGGTCATATAAAGGTCATGTAAACAATTTGCAAATTTTGTTTTGCAACTTGTGTCACCAAGCAGACTATTCCAACATGTCTGAATAGGTATTTTTATGCTAGGAATGGTCCTCTTTCACACCGAAAAATGTGGAATCGCTCTGAGCTATGTTCCATCGGATCGATCCCTTAAGGGTCCAAAGTGTAAAATGGCTGCAAATTTCAACATGCTATTACTTGGATACTGTGACACTTATAAAATTCTCGTCTAATCCTAATGGATTGCATTGGACCCCTCTAGAAAAACCTCTCTCATTTTTGGCTATCTCAGAGTGCTTTTCTCGTGACAGCGGATTTTCACTTGATGGAAAAAGTGTCAAATTCAAGTTGTGCAAAGTTGCAAAGTGGTGCAACTTTCGTTCTACAACTCGTGTGACCAAACTAACTACTCCAACACATCCAACTAGGTATTTTTATGCTAGGCATGGTCTTGTTTCACACTGAAACACGCAAAATCGCTCTGAGCTATGTTCCACCGGATCGATCCCTTAAGGGTCCAAACTACAAAATGGCTGCAAACTTCAGCATGCTATTACTCGAATACCATAATGCTTATAGAATTCCTGTCTAATCTTATAGGATTGTGTTGGGCCCCTCTACAAAAATCTCTCTTGATTTTGGCTATCTCAGAGTGGTTTTCCCATGGTAGCAGATTTTCACTTGATGGAAAAAGCATCAAATGCAAGCAGTGCAAAGTTGCAAAGTGGTGCAAATTTTGTTATGCAACTTATGTGACCAAGTAGACTATTCCAAAACATCTGAATAGGTATTTTTATGCTAGGCATGGTCCTTTTTTGCACTGAAACACATGGAATCACTCTGAGCTATGTTCCACCGAATCAATCCCTTAAGGGTCCAAAGTGCAAAATGGCTGCAAACTCTATCATGCTATTACATGGATACCGTGACACTTAGAAAATTATTTTCTGATCCTATAGGATCATGTTGGGCCCCTCTAGAAAAACCTCTCTCGGTTTTGGCTATCGGGGAGTGGTTTTCTCGTGGCAGCGGATTTTCGCTTGATGGAAAAAGTGTCAAGTTCAAGTTGTGCAAAGTTGCAAAGTGGTGCAACTTTCACTTTGCAACTCGTGTGACCAAACTAACTGCTGAAATGCATTTGAATAGGTATTTTTATGCTATGAATGGTCTTGTTTCGAACCGAAACACGTGGAATCGCTCTGAGCTATGTTCCATCAGATCGATCCCTTAAGGGTCCAAAGTGCAAAATGGATGCAAACTTCAAAATGCTATTACTCGGATACTGTGATTCTTATAAAATTCTCATCTAATCCTCTAGGATTGCATTGGGACCCTCTACAAAAACCTCTCTCGGTTTTGGCTATCTCAAAGTGGTTTTCCTGTGGTGGCGGATTTTCACGTGATGGAAAAAGCATCAAATGCAAGTAGTGCAAAGTTGCAAAGTGGTGCAACTATCGTTCTACAACTTGTGTGACCAAGAGGACTATTACAACACATCCAAATAGGTATTTTTACACTAGGCATTGTCCTCTTTCACACCGAAACACTTGGAATCGCTTTGAGCTATGTTCCACCGGATCGATCCCTTAAGGGTCCAAAGTACAAAATGGATGCAAACTTCAACATGCTATTACTTGGATACCATGATAGTTAGAAACTTCACATTTGATCCTACAAGATTTTGTTTTGCCCCTCTAGAAAAACCTCTCGGTTTTGGCTATCTTGGAGTGGTTTTCTCATGGCGACAAATTTTCACTTGATGGAAAAAGTGTCAAATTCAAGTTGTGCAAAGTTGCAAAGTGGTGCAACTTTCCTTTGCAACTTATGTGACCAAAATAAATGCTCCAACGCATCCGAATAGGTATTTTTATACTATGCATGGTTTTTTTTTTTACCGAAACACGTGGAATCACTCTGAGCTATGTTCCACCGGATCGATCCCTTAAGGGTCCAAAGTGCAAAATGGCTGCGAACTTCAGTATGCTATTACTTAGATATTGTGATGCTTAGAAACTTCTCGCTAATCCTATAGGATTGTGTTGGGCCCCTCTACAAAAACCTCTCTCGGTTTTGGCTATCTCGGAGTGGTTTTCCCGTGGTGGCAGATTTTCACTTGATGGAAAAAGCATCAAATGCAAGCAGTGCAAAGTTACAAAGTGGTGCAACTTTCGTTCTGCAGCTTGTGTGACCAAACGGAATGTTCCAACATGTCTAAATAGGTATGTTTATGCTAGGAATGGTCCTCTTTCACACTGAAACACGTGGAATCGCTCTGAGCTATGCTCCACCGGATCAATCCCTTAGGTTGGAGGAGTCTAAAGTTGCAAATTTGTAAGTTGCTTAAAGCAACAAATTTGAAATGCAACGGTTACTTGTTTTGAAAGTTGGTTTCTAGTTAGTTGAGGGCATGGATAAGTTAGAGAAGGGTGTTAAAAACTATGTAAATCCTTGAGAGGCTCGACTGGAGGTTGTTGATGAACTTTTGGAGAATATCTAATAAGAATTATTCACACTGTTCTCTATTTTTTAGATTTTTTGTACAAACTTGATGATCCCGTACTTGGTATGACCTCCAGCTTCCTGTACGGTCCCAAGGCTAACATGGATGGAAAGAGGGTTGAGTTCACAATAACCCATCTCTCATGATAATGAATGGCCCACTTAGCACTCATTGCATCTAGGTGATGCTCACAGAGGTGAGGCACTAGGCCTTCCCGGGAGGTCACCCATCCCAGTACTACTCCAGCTCAAGCGCTTAACCATGAAGTTTTTTCCTCAAGGTTAATCCCACTTAGCTTTCAACCCCATTTGAAAAACCTTCAAAAAGTGTTGTGCCTTATGAAAAATTCATTATAGATCCCCTTTAGCTCATCAATTGATAAGTAGGAGGTATTTTCTACAATGTGTCAAATTGTGATATTGCTATCAAGATTCAATTGTATAGTTTTTGAGTATAAAAGAGAGTAAGAAGGGAAGATCAGGGTAATCAATTTGTAGACTTATTTTTATTATTGAATTACCTAGTGTGGGATTGGTCTATATGAGCAAAAATTTATAATATGGGAGTATACGTTTCAAGCATATAATCCAGAAAGGACTCAAAGTAAGATGAATGAGTACAAAGTATCGATCAGGAAAGGCATCCCAATTCTCAAGGCCTATATATCATTGATAGGTAGATTCATATTCAAAGCTAGCACATGATTTTTATTGATTAATTAGAAACAACTATTATATTTATTTATCAAATTTCTATTATCAAATTAATATTTGAATTAGACTTCATATTCAGAATTTATTTCATTTATAATTTGGGGACTCTGTTATCTATCTTAATAATATTGGATGACAACCTTTGTCAATCCAATAAGAAATAAATCAAAAAATCTATTGATCCAAAGCTTGATTCATTATAGTGGTATTAGAGCGAATGAACCTACTAGCCTTTGGGTATTGCAACAAATTGACTTTCCATTGGAAGCATGGAAACTGATGATAGTGGTTGGCAAGATTAATTTATGAATCAGGTAGTAAGCTTAGTAGTTTATCTTAAAGGAATACCATTATGGTCACATTGAAAAGAATAGAAGAATTTTTAAGCTTTATTGAGCAGTCATTTGTAGTATTAGATATAGCTCTATCTTCTATAGTATTGCACATGATTGCAAACAGTTTCAAAGATCTAGATGACATCAATAGTTTTCATTACTCAAGAAGGATGAACATCTTAAAGACATTTGCAGAAATCGGGACAAGTAACCTTCTTGTGGACTTAGGGTTGCAAGATTTGATCTACAACATGTTCCACCATTTCTTCAGTAGGATCAAGAACACACATAATGAAGGTGTGTTTGCAGCCATGAAAGATTATGGTTCGAACTATCCAGAAGAGTGATGTTTTATCTCGACCAACAATATCTATACTATGGTTTGTTTGGAAACAAGGATGGGTTCTCTCTTCATCGGCATATACATTATTCCTCGATGTGTTCACACTAGTGTTACAAGACTTGGACTCGCCTCGAAAGTTTGACAAGCAAAGTTTTTACTTGGACTCAGGCTCAAAGCCCAAACTCGACAAATAGAAAAACCTAAGAAATTCAAAGATTTTTAAGGATTTAAAACTTGTTTCATGTACCCTTTAATAAATAAACCTTAAAGACACAATAGTATCATCAAATAGAAATTACTATGATCCCATACACAAACATACATCAATCACATAAGTATAAGTGCAAATTTTAGCTGAAGGAAATAACACATTTAGATATATAAATATTGTGATATTGCTATCAGGATTCACTCATATAGTTTTACAAGTCAAACGCATTTACCCATGATTCATGAGTAGTGGTTCACAAGAACCCATCTCTCATGATAATGAATGGATCATAAGGAGGAAGATAAATCTTCATACATTTCTTCTATCACAAATGAGATAAGTGTTTGGTTTCATGAAGGTCATGAGGTAGCCATTAGTGGGGAGTGGATACATGAAGAACCGACGGAGAATGATAATGGATTTAGACCTAATATAAAGGATAACTTTTTTCGTTTCAACAATGCAAGAGGTTTTTGGTTTGGCTACCAAAACAGGCCTATGAAGAATGCCTGTGAAACTCCTTTTGACCTTGAGGGTGTTCTTACTCCATCTCAAGGATCATGCATTGAGGATGACATAGATCAATGCTAGGGCTAACCAATTAATAATTATACACATGAATAAGTCAAGCATGTACATGTCAATAAGGGAAGTACAAGTACTCAAAAACACATAAGCCTCAAAAAGTATACACACGAATACATAGTATACACAAATTAAAACAAATTATATGCACGAATACAAGGTATACGCATGAAAACACATAAGCCACAAAGTATACATTCGAATGCACGTAAGTCACAAAGTATACACGTAAGTTGTAAAGTATACACTTGAATACACGTAACTCATATCTATTGGACCATCAATTTAGAATGCAAATATGGACAGGCATCGATAAAAGATATTTGTATTAACCAAATAGCCATGTAGGCATATATCAATATATGTCAATATAAGTATGAAATATATGTACAAAATAGCCATATAGGCTTACGCGAATTCCATATAGTCATACAATTTCAAATATGTCCAATAAAAAATATGTACAAAACTGCAATGTAGGCATACAACAAAGGGCTCTAGAATCAAAAGTCATTGCTCTCCATGCCTTGGAAATAAAATCTTTCCCTATCCTTTTTGATCAGATGGAAATAGGTCTATCACTCATTTTTGCTACACTCATGGAGTGCTCCTCCTGCTCCTCCTAGGGTTTAGTTCATGGTGAAGTTTTAACTGTTACAATAAGAAGTAAAGACATGAATATATAGAAATTACATTATAAAAATTGATATATTTGACAAAATAATCACTTACCTCCATCTCACAATCTCTCTCCATGAGGGAAATATTCTCACGCCCATGCTCAGGTGTGCTCAAGCCCTGTATAAACCATACAAATAGAAATTAAACTATGTGAATCAATAATGGTTTGATTTTTCACTAACTAACATCTATAACAACAAATGTAAATTAAAATTTACTAATTTTCCTCATACCTCTTTTGTCAGAGCCATCGAGGATTGTATAGCAGACGTCACACCAATATCCATTTCCCTCATCACATTCAGAGGTGTATCATCTCACAATGATTGAAAAGAAAACAACAAATTATTCAACATAATCAATGATGTGCATATAAACTACACAAATCTTTTAAGTACTTGATTCATTAGTTAAACTCTTTATTCTATTACCTGTGTGTAGATTTGAGTAAATCCACTGCCACTGGGAAGTGTTCCATCAAAACCTCCAATATTAGTCTATTCAACATCCAAAATCGCATATTAAATTACCATTCATAAAACAATGCTATTAACATGCAATAAATTTATAATTGTTTACTAGTTGCATACCCTAGCAATAGGTGTACTACAAAAATAAGTTGGTGGGGGGTCGATGTATCCAGTCTCAACACTGTGACCCTACAGTTTTATTAAAATCATAAAACATTTTTAGTTAATCTTGCATTTCAAAATCAAAATTTAATAAATTAAATTCAATGAACATGCACTAACTTTTACCTGACTATTAATGCCATATTCCTAATGCAAAATTTTAGTTTCCCTCTCCATCTCCATAGCTGTAGATGGATCTTGTGTACTAGTCTCCTAAGTGTCAGTGGGGTCATATCAACAAGTAGCCCCGCAAGATTGACACACATGTGTTCGAAGGCCACCACTCGAAGACTCCCCTAGATGGCGCTATAGAATAGGGCTAGTATGATGGATGACACTCTGGGTCAAAGTGTTGATCACCTACAATGTCTCTACGTCAGCACTTTCCTTCACGATGAAAGACATAACAACGTGCTCACGAGGTGGCCTAGTGAGAGATCATCTACCTTGCTGTGTAGGATCCGGTTGTGCACTAGGTCTATCCTGAGCTGACCCCCCACGTCTCCCCTCGAAATCCCTCATATCAAAATAATTTTGGATTTTGTTCAATATGAACTCACTATATAGTTTCCTAAGGAAATATTGCAGGACCTCACAATTGTTGCACAGTGGGTAATCGAAGACCATGTACCACCTATCATAAAATTGGTCCCTAATCTATTGGTGGTGGCACCAATGGATAGGAAACCTCTTCGCATTGAGGGTAAGATTTTTTTTTTGCATGGGTCGGTGAATAATGAGCACAAATCACCTTTTGTAATTTTTAAATCCTTTACATCCTTGTATGATAGTTTATTTGTATAATAATCCCTAGTCGACTGCCTCCTATCTTGCCATCCAGTTATTTGTTTGCTAATTGAATCTACATTTTTTAACATATCTTTCAATGAATTTTCTAGGGTCATTCTTTCTACGGTTGAACCATTTGGATCACTCAACCTACTGATCAAATCCTCAATTTGATTTTTGTTGTTCTCAATTTCACTCATTAAATTTTGTTGAGTGCGAGGAGGGGGTTGAGTGATTGGTGGAGGAGGTTGATGTTGTGGTTGATTTTTATTTTGAGGATTGGTTGGTCTTCCTGTTGAGGATTTGGTTGGTCTTCCTACTGAGTATTTTGAGGGTTTGCAAGTTCATTTGCATCTCCTAAAAATTAAAAAAAATATATATCAAATTCAACCTAAAACTAACTAATTCAAAACAAAAACCATAGAATCCTTACCTCTCACAGCTCCTCATCGTCGTGGCACCATCGTTGCGAAGAAATATCATTTTTTGGTGAATAAATTTGTTGAATTGCCCCTCCTAGAACGTGAGCATGAAATTGTGGGGGTTTTGGTCGCGGCTGCAAAAAAAAGACAGTCGAAATGCTAATGACAAATTTGCATTTCTTTTTTTTCTTTTAACAGTCAATAATGTGAGCGCATTATAACATGCTCAAGTTATTGGTTTGTAGTTGTCGAGCCTCGGGCTTGGAATAACAAGTCATAATGTGAGTGCGTTATAAAATGCGCGCATTTTGGATTTTCAAAAGTTTTTTTAGAGGGTGTCCACAAAATTGCTACCCATTTCCACGCACCCACCCAATGCCCACCTAGCTTTGAGAAGATGATTGAAAATGGGCTCAAAATTAAAGAAGCCTTGGTTAAAAGAGGGTTAATACAAATCTACAATGAAGGAAAAAATTCAAAAAACTCCTCCAATCATTATAAAAACAATGATAAACCAAAATTTTGGCAAAGAAACAAGAATGTTGGTAATGATACTATAGTTGATACACAAAATGAAAAACCAGTCTTTAACTTGATAGTTGTTGCCTCTAAAAATAATCCAAACAACAATCAAAACACCAATCAAAATACCAATCAAAATAACAATCAAAAAAATATTGAATCTAAAACACCACCTTATCGAACACCATCAAATCAAAGAAGATTCACACCTTTGGGGTAGTCATTGGAATCAATGTTAAAAGAACTCCTTGTAGCCAAAATTATAGCATTACCAAAGGCACGAGATTGGGAACCAAGAGTTAAACCATCTTTGTGGAATGATGCATACTATTGTGACTTTCATCGAAACAAAGGACACAAAACAAATGATTGTATGCAACTAAAACATCTGGTACAAGACTTGATTGACATAAAATAAATATTGGTAGAGAGACCTCAAAAAAATAATAAACATGGAGCATTCAAGAATCCTTTACCAAACTATGAAAAAGGAGAATCCTCTTCTTCGAATGACAAAGGTAAAAATGTGAACTATGTTTATGACACCATTATCCTTCACATTTTTGCAGTTGAAGATAAGAACAATGACATTGAAATCAATGACAAAAAAGACATTTTTGTAGCTGGTAATCAAACTAATGACACTATTATAGCTAAAAATCCACTCAATGACAACAACATCAAATCAAAACAAATAAATGAAATCATACCAATAATTTTGACCACAAACATGGTTGCAAATGATAATTAGATCAATGTCATTAAAATCAGAGAAAAACAAGACAATTTACTAGTCAATGCAACCACAAGAGGACAATCCAAATTAATATTAAAAGGAGCTACATCTAAAACATCCATTGTCGCATCAAGCCAATACAACATAGTTGATCAATTACAGAAAATCCCAACTCAGATATCAATATTGGAACTTCTTAAAATTTCTCCAGCCCACAAGGAGATTTTGGAACAAGCTCTAGTAGCCACCATAGTACCAAATAATCTAGAAGTTTGTCAATTCCAGGCCATGGTGGGACATTTGACTGCACCTAATTATCTATCACTTTTTGAACATGATGACATATCACTTACTCATCCACAAAATGTCGCCCTCCATATTGAGGTTCTAATTCATAAAAACCAGGTCAAACATGTTTTAATAGATGGAGGAGCTGGTCTAAATATCTACACTTTAAGGCTTCTCCATACATTAGGATATTTATAAAATGCAATTGATGCTAGAAGAAAGATCACTATAAAATACTATGATGATGAAGGTAGATCTTCCCAAGGATTGATTGTGTTACCAATTCAAGTAGGGCCAGTTGTAAAGGATACAATCTGTCAGGTTTTGGACAAAGAGTTGACATAAAACATACTCTTGGGACATCCTTGGATTCATGAGATGCAAGCAGTGTTGTCAATGTATTATAAATGATCGAAATTTCCTTTCAATAGATAGGAAATCACTATTTCAGCTAACTCCAACAATCATCAATACTGCAACACACTAAAAACCACCCAAGATACTTTTGTGCCACATAAAAGAGAATCTCACACTCCTAGTTCATCAAATAATTAAAGACAACTAAATTCTTTGTCAAAATTGGTTGAGAAAAAGGTTTAGTCAAAGGAAAAAGGTACCAGTGACTCTACTTCATCAAGTAAAAAAAGTCAACTAAATTCTTTGTCAAATCAACTTGAGGAAAAAGTTTAATCAAAAGACAAAGGAATTGGTGATTCTACTCCATCAAATCATGGAAGTTAACTCAATTCATTATCAAAGCTATTTGAGTAAAAGATCCAGTTGAAGGACAAAGGTATGGGTGAATATTCAATTGAACATTCCTTGTGTCTATCACAATTATTTCCTTCTCCAAAATCCTATGGACAACCATCAACACCAAGACAAAAATCTTTGCAAGTAATCATTTTTTTGATGGTAGATTTGTAAAATAAGGTACCCAAGATGATGAGTCTAAGGATAAAGAAATTTTAAATTGGATTTACAAAGATGAAGAATCCTAAGTATCAACTTCTAATGTCCAAACAAAACAATATGGTAAAGGGTTTACGATCCTAGAGAAGATGGGATATGAAGGAAAAGGTCCTATTGGTAAATGACAAGAAGGTGTTGTGGAACCAATTAAGCCTAGATCATAACCAATCCAAAGGATAAGGAAAGACTAGGATACAAAGAAGAAATAAAGGAAGACACAAAAGAGAATATTTGTGAGTGAATCCTACAGCTACAAGCTAGTTTTAAAACTAATTCAAATGAGTATGAATGGGATTCATTGTCTAAGGAGTCTTGTCAAGACAAAGAAGTTTATGTGATAAAAAGGTACACACCTACATGTATTGAGTGAAAAATCTTAGGGTCTAGATCTCTTGAATTTAGATCACAACATATCAATGACTTTATTGAGGATGAACAAACATCGAGCGAGATAGATGAGTCAGAGGAGAGTAACATCGTAGACCTCTAAATTGCTATCAAAAACTTTGACAATGTTTCCATCACAACCCTCACTATCATTGACCTTGATCAATCCGATGATCCTTTACCTATAATGTAACCCGAACTCATCGATTGGGAACAATTTGAGCCTCTTAATGTCCCTATCTTTTTGAACAATGATGCCATTGTCAACTTTCTCTATTCTAACAATCCAGAAACAAGTTCCACCATAAAATATCATAACGAAGCTTTGAGCTAGGAGGGTGCCAAATCTCGTAGCTGCAAAATGAAAAATATGAAAAATTAATCTAATGGTGAAAACCATTTAATGGCAATATTAGATCAGAAAAAAGTAAAAAAAAAAATAGTGTATCCAACAATGAAAACCTCTCTAAGGCACTGAAAGATGAGAGATTTGACACTCTTTCGAAACACTATCATGAAAGATCATCGATGTTGATTGAACCTACACAATCCATCAACATTGGTACGACTAAAAAAGTAAAGACTCTACATCTAGCAACATCCCTAAAAAATCATGAAAAGCCAATTTTTACCAAATTATTTGAAGAGAGACAAATCAACTTTTCTTGGTCTTACGCTGACATGCCAGGCATAGATCTAGATCTCATAATTCACCATTTATCTCTACCACCTAGGGTGAATTCGGTAAAGAAGAAAATGAGAAAGATGCATCCACACATCGCCTTGTTAGTGAAAGTAGAATTGAAGAATTTTTTAGATGTAGGGTTCAATCGATTATGTTGAATGGATTTCCAATATTGTACCAGTCTCTAGACCATACAGAAGCATCAGAATATGTATTGATTTCAAAGATTTTAATAAGACATGTCTAAAAGATGATTTTCCCTTGCCTAACATTGAAATCATTGTGGATTTGACAACAAGACATGTCATGTTATCATTCATGGATGGCTTTTCAAGATACAATCAGATCAAAATTGTGCCTAAAGATCAAGATAAAACAAATTTTACCTATCCATGGGATACATTTTGCTAGAATGTCATGCCTTTTGGGTTGAATAACATAGGAGCCACTTATCAGTGAGCAATGACGACAATATTTCATGAGATGATGCACACATTCATGGAGGATTATGTGGATGAACTTTTAGAAAAATATTTCACCAAGGAGGGACATCTATAAATCCTAGATAAAATTTTCACTCGATTGCAAAATTGCAATGTGAGATTAAACCCAAAGAAGTGTGTGTTTGGTGTGACATGAAAAAAATTCCTAGGGTACATAGTCTAAGAAAAGGGCATCCTAGTAGATCCCACCAAATTCAAAGCCATCATGGAAATGCCACCTCCCAAGAACACCAGTCAGCTAAGATCTCTGCAGGGAAGGTTTCAATCTATTAGGAGGTTCATTGCACAATTTACAGATAAAAGTCATCCTTTAACTCATCTCCTACACAAGAATGTTTATTTCAAGTGGGATGAAAATTTTGAAGCAAATTTTAATCAACTTAAATAGTATCTAATGTCTTCACCCATACTGGTTCCACCAACAGAAGGAAAACCACTATTACTTTACATAGCAACAACTGAGGTATCTTTGGGTGCTCTATTAGCACAAGAAGACTCTATGGGAAAAGAAAGTGGTATTTATTACATCAGCAGAACATTGAATGACTATGAAATCAACTACATATTCATTGAAAAATATTTCTTGCGGGTAGTGTTTTCTACTCAACAACTATGACACTACATGCTAACTCATACTATCAAACTCATAGCCAATATTGATCCCTTGAAGTATTTACTCAACAAAGCTACCCTAACAAGAAGTCTAGCCAAGTGGGCAATGATATTAAGTGAATTTGACATTCAGTATGTGGATTGAAGAGCAATCAAGGGTCAGGTGATAGTAGATTAGTTAGCCGAAGCACAACTGTAAGACAACTATCCCATACACGTTGAATTTCCAAATGTAAATGTCCTTACCATGACTACACACAACAATGGATGTTACATTTTCATGGGTCTTACACTCAACACGGGTCAAGTGCTGGAATCTTGTTTATTACACCTCAAGGACATACATACCAAAATCTTACAAGCTCATGTTTCATTGCACAAATAACATTGTTGAGTATGAAGCACTCATCATCGATATCAAGGTGGCAGTCGAATGGAAGATCACAAAGTTATAAGTCTATGGATATTCTCAACTGGTCATCAACTAGGTTAATGAGGATTATTAGAAAAAATATGACAAGCTGATGCCATATAAAAGTGATAGATTATTTCAAAAATTACTTTGTTGAGATCAAACTTGAACAAATTCCTAGAGTGGATAACAAAATTGTTGATGCCATGGAAACAATTTCTTCTCTTCTACAAATACCTAAAAAATGAAGCCATTATGAGTTCATGGTGGAACAAGTGTATAACCCCGCCTACGACAACCCTGAATCCCAATTCATATTCCATATGGTTGACACTGAATCCTTAATTTATGATAAGATCTATACCTATTTGAGAGATAATACCCTTCCACCTGATCTATCCCAAAACCAGAAATGTAACTTTATCTGGCAAGTTGCACGATATACCCTAATAGCCAACACACTTTACTAATGAGGTCTTACAGGTACTCTCCTTAGATGTCTTGAACATCACAAATCTGAAATGGCCTTACACAAAGTTCATTAAGGTATTTGTGTAACTCATTCAAGTGCACTAACTCTTGCTAAGAAACTCTTACGCTTGGGGTATTACTAGTCGAATATGGGTATTACTAGTCGAATATGGAGAAGGAGTCTTTTTAATTTTTCAAGAAGTGCAAAAAATGTCAAATCCATGGAAATCTGATACATGCACTAGTGCAGGAGCTGCAACCATTCACATCAACATGGCCTTTATGTCAATGGGGATTAGATCTTGTGGGTAAAATTCATTTGCCATCCTCTAATGGACACAAATTCATCATCACAGCAACAAAGTATTTTAAAAAGTGGATTGAAGTAGTTCCCTTAACCACAATCACTAGAAAAAAAATTGCTTATTTCATCCTAAATTACATTATTTGTCGGTATGGCATCCCTCAATCCATTATCACTAACAATGGTAGACCTTTCAGAAACTAGGATGTCTAAGAACTTTGTGAAAGGTTTCATATCTAGCATCTATTTTCCACACCATACTACCCTCAAGGAAATGGCCAAGCAGTGGCCTCAAACAAAAACATTTTGAAAATATTAAAGAAAAATGTTGACGATGTTGGACATGACTGACATGTTCAATTAAATATTTCTTTGTGGGAATATCGAACTAGCATCTGTACCCCTATAGGGTCCATTTAATATGCCCTTGTATATGGATCATAAGCCATTTTACCTATTGAGTTTGAGTTATCATCACTTCGTGCATCATTAAAGGGAATCATATCAGAAGAAGACTATCAAGAGCTAGAACTATTGGATGAATGTCGTCAACATGCTATGGATCATTTGAAATCCTATAACAGAGGATTTCCAAAATCTATAATCAAAAGGTCAAAGCAATAAAATTTCAAATTGGTGACTTGGTCCTAAAAGAGAACCCTTGCAATCAATAGAATTGCAAAAAGAAAGGAAAGTTTGAACCAAAATGGCTAGGTCCTTTTTTTGTTGTATCAATCTATGGATCGGGAACCTATCAGTTGTCTACACCCAAAGGGGGCCAATTTGAGGAACCTATTAACAATATCCATCTCAAAAATTTATATACCTAGCTCATCCAGTGCATGGTTGAAAAGCAAAAAAATACAAAAAAGTCAAAAATCCAAAAAAAGCAAAAAGAAAATGAAAATACAAAAAAGGTGAAAAATTAAAAAAATAGTTGCTTTGATGAAAACCTGGCAAATAGGCATCTTGGTAATAGAACAAAATCATAAAATTTGAAAAAGTGCAAAAAAAAAAAGTAGTGAAAACCTAACAACAGGTGCTATTTGTGATAGATCAGCTTTTCCATCTATTTTTCGTGTGTGTCAGTCATTCTCTCTCACCACCATTATTCATATCATAAAAAGGACCCTCATGTTCATATCCAAGCTTCATGGTCGTGTTTCACCCTGGTCTGGGGCTAAAATCTTGAACCTACTGGGGGCAATAAAATTTGAGCTTAAACCAACAAACAAGAAAACAATAAGACAACGTAGTAGACACAACAATCACACTGAAAAATCAACATTGAACATCAATCAAAATTTTCAAAAAATCAACCATCCAAAATAGAAACAATATCAGTAAAAAAAAATTCAAGATTCTAATGGTAGGCTCATCTTAGCTATGGCATTCCCTTTGGGAATCCAGACAAACCACTACGCGGAGGCAGTAGAAGCCTATCATGCACTCAAATTGGCTCAAAGCAAAGGGTATAGGAAGGTTTGGTTGGAAGGTGACTCTCTGAATATTATAAATAATTTGAAGAATGCCTCACCTTCATCTTGGACTATTGAGGCCTTGGTCAGGGACTCCATTGAAATTATCAATTCCTTTGATAATGTTTATAGCTTTCATATATTGAGAGAGTGAAATATGTTAGTTGATTTCTTCACTAACTTTGGTGTTAGAGAAAGAAAGGAGAAGGATTTAAATGATCCTATTCCTTTTGAAGCAATGACTATTATTAATAATGAGTGTTAATCTTAAACTAATATTAGTTTTCATTGAGGGGTGCACATCCTTACTCATGTGGTCAAATGTTATGAATGAGGATGTTAAAGTTATAAGTATGGGGGATGGCTTTCACAAGGACCGGAGTTCAAATTCATTATTTCTTATCTGTCCTTTTGCTATCTTCGCACAGATTTTGGGTGATATTCACCTTAGTTTCCAGAGTCTTTTGTTGTTTAATTCTACTCTAAGCGGCATTTGTCTTAGTCTCCTGAGGTTTCTATTGTATTTTTGGCTTCTATTTGTGAATCCTTTTTCGATGGGTGGGGACAAAAACCATGCCAAGCCTAAGTCTTATGTTTTTGCTAAGCAAAGGAAGGAGGTGTGGGATATTTTAGAGAAGGGTGGTTTAACTCTATATATGGAGAAACCACATGGTTACGATCCCCAGGTCACTGATTTGGTTGCTCAAGGGTGGAATTAGAGAACCCTAAATTTGGGTGGTAGGGAAGTTGTGGTTGATGAAGAATTCATAACCCAAATTACAGGCTTGGCTATGCAAGGTATGAAGGTTTTCAAAGACAAAAAACAATTGCACACTACGATGTCTATTTTCTGTAAAGGGAATGAGGTTGCGAATTTGAAAATGGCGAAGAGTGGTGGTTATCAGAGGAGTTCCGTGAAAGCATTGTGGTGTGATAAGGTTAAAGAGATTATGAGATAGGTCACCTTGGAAGGCAGGTATATGTTAACTATTTATGGCATAAGAAATGGATTTCCTTTCCTTACGATTTGTTGATGTCGCTTAACTCCAGGATTAAGGATCATATGAAAAACCCCAAGAACCCTATCCTACATGTGGGGTTAATTCTCCCGATCTATGAACATGTCAAAGTTCATGAGGTGCATAAAACTCTTGTGTCTCCGAAGGAAAATATTGCTAAACCTTGGGAGGTTTATGAGATAGAATCGGGAGAGGAAAGGGTTAGTAAAACATCTAAGAAGAGGAGGCTCATTTTGAGCAAATATTATGAGTCTTTTAGGGATGATGGTGTTGACTATATCCTAGATTTGTATGCCTCTTTTGAGGAGGGTCTCATTTCCCCTATTCCAAGTAAGACTGGGAAAAGGAATTCGGATGATAAAAAGGGTTATATGACTTGTTGTGATGAGGTGGTAGCGATTTTTCTTTCTAAGGGGGTTAAGGAAAAAATGAACTTTATGGGGAAGCTTCGTCTCCTCCCCCAATGAATAGACAAGTGTAGGGGACTAAGGAGGGGATCCATAAGAGAAGGGTGTTGAGAACTGATGGCCAACTCCTGGAGAAGGGTTTCCCTCTTTCCCTGGCTGGAGGTATATTTTGTGAGGCCTCTCTAAGTGTTGACATTGGGATGCTGAAGTAGGGGAAGGAAATTTTTTTGGGTGGAGGACATGTTGTGGGAACTATCAAATAAAATGTGGATAGGATGATGAAAAGGAAGGCTATTACAGAGGAAATCGTTTGCTCCATTTCAAAGATGAAGACCCATGTCTCCACTGGCAAACGTAAGGATATTTTTTCTGATAAATTTCATGTTAGTTCTTCTGATGAGGATGTTGCTATGGGAAAAAAAACTGAAAACTTTGACAGGAAGGAGTTGTCTGATATGTTGGGCTCAGCCCGTGAGGGTGCTAATTTTTTGTTTAAACATTTTAAGTGGTTCTTCCATGAGATTAATAGGACCATTGTTAGAATTAGAGGTGTTTCTAGTAAGGCTGTGGACCCTTCTATCCAAAGCCAAATTAATAATCTTATGGATTCTCTTAATACTGTGGCTAATAATATGGTGGAGGAAACCATTAATTTGAAACAGAATTTGGAAGGAAAAATCTTATCCCTTGAGGATAAATTTGATAAAATGTGGAATGTTGTGATGAATAGTGGAGATGTCTCTAAGGTTTTGGGCATTTAAAATTTTGCTAAGGTGATCTCCCCTATGATTACTGTGAAAAAGACAAAGGAGATGGTGTATATTGATGATGCTGCTATTGAGGTTAAGCTACTGGATGTGGATTGTGTTGGTGAGAAGAGTGTTGTTAAAGGTAGTGTTTTGAGTGGTGAGGTAAAAACCGGTGGGTCAAGGGTCAGAACTAGAAATAGAATGAAAGCTCAAGTTGAGGCCTCTAGTATAGAGGTGTATGATACTGTGGATAATGTACATAAGATGATTGCTAGTGAAATGGAAGCTATTGATATTCTAAAAAATATGTAGTGTTGTTGGTTGGATACCTTCTTTTTGGCTAATTTTTGGTTGTTGGTTTGTTGTCGTTGGGCTGATTATTGTGTAATGTTCTCTTTTTTTATCAGTTAATTTATTTTGTAAAGGGTTATGGGCCCCTTCAAAACCCATTTTTTACCTCCAATAAAAAACAAATTAGTCAAACACAAATCTAAATGGATGATGTTCTTATGAATAATGGTTTTATTACTTCAGCATGAATGTTCAACTATTGTATTTTGATTTTTGTTATCATTTTCTCTGGAGAAACTCAAGGATGTCATGGAATAGAGGAGCTAATAAGGAGTATTTTTTTTGTTCTTCGTCTATAAGTTAATCATTACTACTATGAAAATTTCCGTGGGACATGCTCTACAAAGTATCATTGATGACATTCTGAATTTACATAGGAACAAGATTAACCCTTCTTCGTTTACACAAGAAATTCTTAGGTCATATCGGTTCAATTATTCCTAGTTGCTTGTATTACCTTGCAATATCAAAAATCATGGAAGTAGTACTCAAGTAATCATGGTCTAATTATACCATCGATGTTTGTACTCACTTTCAACATTTCAAAATCTCAATGATGATAAAATCACAACAAATCAATTGACAAAATGAAAACATTGCATATTTATATTTGTATGGTTAGATAGATTACATCCATATTAGTTTTGCATCTACATTATAGATTTTTCCAAGGATAGAATTTTTTTTTAAATATTCTTATCTCTCTAATCAATGGATTGAGTACATTTGACATTAACAAAAACAAGATCATTCGCATATAGTTGCATAAACATCATCATATCATACATACATTAGGAAAGCATTATCATACATCCATTTGTGCATTAGATCATATATTTTCATTCGTAAAACACTAAAATAAAGTGCATTACATCTAATTGGAATAGTTAAATTCATCCCATATAGTATAGAGGCATCATATATTTTCATTCAAAAAACATACAAAAATAAAGTGCATTACATCTCATTCATCTCAAATAACATAAAAGTATCATACATAGAACACATACAACATCATGATCTATATATGATCATCATTACATAATCATAAATAGTTCATTAATGCATCCATACACATAACCATGCAATAATCATGTAAACATCACATAGCACATAGAATAGAAATCAAATTTCATTCATCATAAGCATCCATCATAAAATCATATAGAAAACACATAGATTCATAATAGTATCTACTACATATCATATATAATCTCAAAAATAACTGTCAAGTGTATAGTGATGTCATGAAACATAGAGAGATACATCATCAAAAATGGAGCAAAGTATCATAAAATCCTTAACTAAATAAATGTATACATCATCAAAGTATCAGTACATCAAATAAAAGCATGGGAGTTATGTGGTGCTCCACCCAGATGTTGTCAGTCTCTCTGACCCTCCTGTTACACCTCCTAATGTCCCTACACCTATATCCCTTCCTAGTGGATCTCGGGGAGGTGGCCCAGTAACACCTCTACTCATGGTTCATGAATGACTATGACCTGATCTGGCACTCATCGACTGTGCATAGATAACTCATTTTTCTATAGGCACTACCTCATGATATTTTCCCCTAGAATAATCTTCCTCTTGAGTGACACATGTGACCTCTCAAAGCATATCCCCTATGGTGGTACCCTCAGCTACTCTCTGTAACCACTCAGCTAGAGTCTATGCCTGCTCACATCACTGCCTCAAAGTATCTCTCTTTTTTGTCAGAGAAGTGATCTATTCCTGTGCCTGGGCCTATGCCTGAGCCTATGCCTGAGCTTGTACAAGCTATCCCTACAAGGTCTGTAATTGTGTCTGTAAGAAAAATATTTAAGCTTGCTACTAATGGGAGGGCAAACAAATCTAAATATGCCACGGTGTTGTAGGCATTGTGGATCTCCTCCTCCTAGCCACTCTCATATCCTATACTAGTCCACCACCTCCGTCAAATCAATCATCTCCACCTCCATCACCTCCACCATCTCTACCACCCCCTTCATCTCCATGCCCATTTCCTCCATCCCTCCTCTATCTGGGTGCATGAGGTGGTGTTGTATCATCACCATCTAATCCTGGCACTGGATCCTTTGGGCTGGATATCCTCAAGAATGGATGAGTGAAGAAGTAATATGCATAATCATCAATGATGAGTGCATCGACAATCTTTGGATGATAATCCCATATTTGTGCCTACAAACCAAAATTCTCCTGACAAGTTGTTGGGTCTCAAAAATGCAGGTTTGAGCCACGAGAGGTTGCCAAGATCTCACAATGCTTTTGGCCAACGTATAAGGCCAATTGATGAAATTGAACCCTCTTCTCTTTAGGTTCTACTAGACGAAGGCGGGTGAACCTATGTGAATGATGTAGATTGAAAAGTGTTTCCTGATTGAGCAATCTATCCAAAATGGAAAATGGAAGTGAATAGATGAAAATCACTACAACTAATCCTACTCCTACTACACAAAATAAATGATTTGAATAACTTGTTTGATATGAAATTCTATCTCTGGGTTGAGGCAGATCAGTGCCTTTTATCCACATGGGCAATGGAGTAAAAAATCATGAATTATGTGTGTTTCCTTCTTTGGCTTAACTCTAGTTGTTAGGCACTTTGAAAATGAAATCCTAATGATTGGCATACAACTTTAATTATTTATGCTTTGCACAAATAGTGTTGGAATTTTTTTCTTACCAAATTATACTTCAACTATCCAAAACAAATCCTAAGTCACTGTGACTTACTTGAAGGAATTTAATTCTGATTTGCAGACACCGGCAAATAAAAATCACACAAAGTGGGAAAATGCACCTTGATAAATCACACAGATGCTTGATACATTCACTTAAATGATCAGAGGAATTCAAGTTGGAGAAAACTAGATAAGAAATATAAATGATTATAACACAACAACTCAACATAGTAAAGGTTTTACCAATCCACAAAAAATTCATCCATTGCTCTGCTTCAAAAAAGGATCTGTCATTATTTAAATTCCTAGTTTCGTTTTCTGGAAAAATCTAACTACTGCTCTCTCTTCTTTTTGCAACTGATTTTACAAAGTATTATACAATACATACCAAGCGTTGCAACCATTCACTTTCCCGTTACAACTGTTTGTATTCATTAATCATAAAATAAAATATTTGATTAAGTTGCCTTATCGGCAAATCAAATATTTTCAATAATAGTTATTTTTTATTTCTTACTTTAATACTTTTTGCTACCTGTATTTTACCTTCCTGTGGCTTTTATTTCATTTAATGCTCCATTGTTGGCTTCACACTTTCTCCCCACGGTATTGCGGTGTTTGACTTTGACTGCACTGCCATGACCTTCCTTTTCCTTACCGTCATGGTTATCTCCATTGTTTACCACCTTACTGCAGTCTACTTGTTGCCTCACCTAGTACTACAGTGTCTCCTCCTAACCGTTGCTTAGTCGTTGCTTCCCTGTCACCGCACTACCACGATCACTAGCTTGACTACCAGCGGTACCGCAGTAGCTGCTCTGCAAACCGCTAACTATTCACCCCCGTCCACCTCGCCACCGTTGGCTTCATTCTAACTATTCGTGGTATAGCAGTGTCTGGCATGAACTGTTAACCTCACCGCTACCCGCGCTACCGCTGTCTCTATCCTGACCATGTGCGGTACCATGGTAATTCTTTAGACCGCTTCCTCGTTGTTACTTACCGCCCACCACAGTCTATGTTTAGACCGTGCGCGGTGGTGTGACAATAATTCTATGCCTTCCCTAAGCTGATACCGCCATACCGTGGTGACTATTCAATCTGCGTATGGTTGCATGGTATCCGTTCCATCCAATTCCACCCCCTGCTGATTGTTTACCACGGTCACCACGATGCATGTGCTAACCACCCATGGTGCAGTGGTAACAGTTACTTTGACTATGTCTAACCATCACTGCTATACCGTGAGCCACTTTGCAAAAGGCCACGATAAAGTGGTAAAGGGTGTGAGCGCATGAAATTTGATTAATGTGGCAAAAGTATAGGACATTTTAGCTTTATGAAAGGTGGTGAAACAAATTTTTATAGAAAGATAGTGAAAACATTAGGCTCAAAATGGAAAATCATTTAGTTTTTTTGATGGAAATTTTGGGTTCTAACAGTGGCTCCTGTTGGGGATGAGTGGTTTTGCAAATCACTAGAAGAATCCAAAATATCTCTAGGAGAGCAAACCAAGCAAAAAATGGAAAATGAGAGATGGAAAATGGAGGATGGAGGAAATAGAAAATGGAAAACTCTAGACTACTGTACATGGAAAGAAAACAGAGTTTTCAATGAGGGAATTTATGAGAATGTCCATGTACTGGAAAACCCAAACCCTTCCTAGACTACTGTGCATGGAAGAGAATGCTTAAAGAGGTTTGTTAGGAATTGTCCATGCACTGACAATCCTTAATCCTTTGTATCTGCTATGGTTCAAAAATCAAATCATAAGGGATGGCCCCAGGCCACCCCAAAATAAGAACTTGTACTTTCCTCTATCATAGACCTTATTCTGTTTAGATCTCATCAGGTTTCTTTTAAAACTGTCCATTCCATTTTCCTTGCAACATGCACTGTGATTAAAAAATTTCAGGAAATCATTGTATTCAACCTGACTCATATTCATTTCACCACTTTGCATTTCATCATTCCTATTATCATATGACAAATCTTTTTCATCTTCAGCATACAAAGTGTATCCATATTCAACAAAAATTTCATAGGCTTGATCATTATCATAAGTTGTTGACTGATCCAGCAAATGCACTGGGACCTAAAAATCTGAATGCTTTTCTTGGAAATCAAAAAATTCTATCTCATCAATATTTTCTAAAACAATCAAATCACTTTCCATTTCTTTCCTATCACCATTTGGAATTGACACACACATTTGATCCATATAGTCTTTTGTATACATACTTGAATCAACAAATATTGAACACTCATCATCAACAACATGCAAACCAACATCCTTTTCTTGCAAGAAAGAATTATTCAAATCACATACCTCTTCTTGGACACAAATAGATTCATGATCAGCTTCAAAAATTTCATCACTGTAAGAGATGGACATGGAACCATTTGAATCATTACACATAGTACATTCACTATCAAAGCATACATAAGCTAGAAGCAAAACTCTGGAATCATCTTTATTTGCATACTTCTGGTATTCAAGAGTTAACAAATCTGAAACTTGCTCACTGTTGAGTGAACAAGTCTCTACTTCCATATCTTCTACCATGTATCCAACCTCTTCTTGATCTTCATAAGGACTACAAAATCATCTTGTTGTAGATTCACAAGTTCTTCTTCACAATTTGAATCACAATTTGTTATGTAAGAGAGACTCTCCATGTCTTCATTGTTGGACAACATGATATCATTTTCTATTGCAGCTTCTGAAGCACTATTGGTAGTATCCACATACCTCATCCCAAGTATGGAATCAATAAGTTTATTCACCGCATCCAAGGCACACTGTTTTGATGATTTTGGTCAATAAACTGATTCAGGCTCTGATGCTCTTAGAAGTTGTGCAACAAATGTGGGTCTTGTAGGCCTATAACAAGGAGGTAATTGCATACAAATATCTACCATCCTGTTGTACAAAGAACTTATAGATTCTCCCTTATATTTCCTTATGTCAAAAAAGGCATCCACAAGACCTGTACCTCTCTCTTGAACTTGAGTATACTCGTCAAAATTTTTTTGATGTGAATAGAGTACATTACCTTTATTACCAAATTTCTCAATTGCACCATGTGGTATTTGTGGTGTCCAAGATCTCCTGGCATTTGTGTCTTCATTCTTACTGTATGATGGCCTATTCCGTGGTGTACTTGGAGCACATTCGGCTCTCAATTGCAGCATTCGTTGTTTCACTTGTAGTGTTTTTTGTTTCCAGTGTAACCTTTTTTGTTCCAATTCTTCCAACTCTCTTATTGACTGTTGTCTTCTCTCTTCTTTTGACATCTTGACAAAATGTGACTGTTCCACAATATCCATGAATTATTTATCAAATCTGAAACAGCGTCACCACCTACTTTTCCCAAAAGTAGGAAAATGAAAAATATTATGATATTGCTTTGGTTTGCCCCAGCGGAATCTCCAAAAAAAATGTAAAACTTTGTTGACTCTATAAATGGATAGGCTGAAAAAAATTTCCTGAGTATAGTTCCCCAGCAGAGTCGCCAAACAGTTGGGTCTCAAAAACGAAGGTTTGAACCACGAGAGGTTGCCAATCTCTCACAACTCTTTTGGCCAACAACATACAAGGCCAATTGATGCAATTGAACCTTCTTCTCTTTAGGTTCTGCTAGACCAAGGTGGGTGAACCTATGTGAATGATGCAGATTGAAATGTGTTTCCTGATTGAGCAATCTATCGAAAATGGCAAATGGAAGTGAATAGATGAAAATCACTTCAACTACTACTCCTACTGCACAAAAGAAAGGACTTGAATAAGTTGTTTGATATGAAATTTTATCTCTAGGTTGAGGCAGATCAGTGCCTTCTATCCACATGGGAAATGGAGTCAAAAATCATGAATTATGTGTGTTTCCTTCTCTGGCTTAACTCTAGCTGTTAGGCACTTTGAAAATGAAATCCTAATGACTGGCATACAACTTCAATTATTTATGATTTTCACAAATAGTGTTGGAATTTTTTTCTTACCAAATTCTACTTCAACAATCCAAAAGAAATCCTAAGTCACTGTGACTTACTTAAAGGAATTTAATTCTGACATGCAAACACCAACAAATAAAAATCACACAAAGTGGGAAAATGCGCCTTGATAAATCACATAGATGCTTGATACATTGACTTAAATGATCAGAGGACTTCAAGTTGGAGACAACTAGGTAAGAAATATAAATGAATATAACACAACAACTCAACACAGTAAAGGTTTCACCTATCCAAAAATAATTCATCCATTGCTCTGCTTCAACAAAGGATTTGTCATTATTTACATTCCCAGTTCCATTTTCTGGAAAAATCTAACTACTACTCTAACTACTGGTCTCTCTCCTTTTTGCAACTAATTTTACAAAGTATTTATACAATACATACCAAGCATTGCAACCATTCACTTTCCTGTTACAACTGTTTGTATTCGTTAATCAAAAAATAAAATATTTGATTAAGTTGCCTTATCGGCAAATCAAATATTTTCAATTATAGTTCTTTTTTATTTCTTACTTTAATAATTTTTCCCGCCTATATTTTACCTTCTTGTGGATTTTATTTCATTTAACGCTCTATTGCTGGTTTCACACTTTCTCCCCATGGTATCGTAGTGTTTGACTTTGACTGCACTGCCACGGCCTTCCTTTTCCTTATCACCACAGTTATCTCCACCGTTTACCACCTTACCGCGGTCTGCTTGTTGCCTCACCACGGTACCGTAGTGTCTTCTTCTAACCGTTGCTTAGTCATTGCTTCCCTATCACCACACTACTACGTTCACTAGCTTGACTGCCAACGGTACCATGGTAGCCACTCTACAAACCACTAACTATTCACCCTTGTCCACTACACCACCACCGGCTTCATTCTAACTGTTCGCGGTATAGTGGTGTTTGGCATTAACTGTTAACCTCACTGCTACCCGCACTACCATTGTCTCTATCCTAACCGTGTGCGGTACTGCGGTAAGTCTTCGGACTGCTTCCTCGCTGTTACTTACCTCCCACCACAGTCTATGTTTAGACTGTGTGCGGTGGCCCGGTAAGCATTTTATGCCTACCCTGAGCTGCTACCACCATATCGCAGTGACTATTCAATCTACACGTAGTTGCGCGGTATCCGTTCCATCCAACACCATCCCCTATTGATTGTTTACCGTGGTCACCACGGTGTATGTGCTAACCACCCGCAGTGCAGCGGTAACAGTTACTTTGACTGTTTCTAACCATCACCGCTATACTGCGAGACACTTTGCAAAAGGCCATGGTAAAGTAGTAAAGGGTGCAAGCGCATGACATGTGATTAATGTGGAAATATTATAGGACATTTTAGCTTTATGAAAGGTGGTGAATCAATTTTTTATAGAAATATAGTGAAAACATTAGGCTCAAAATGGAAAATCATTTAGTTTTTTTTATGGAAATTTTAGGTTCTAACACAAGCAACATTGTATGATAAGGAGGGTCCCCACTCTGGAATGTCCTATCATCATCGCTCATACAAATCAACTCACTGAGGAATAACCTGGGTATGTGCAGGATCATCATGGAAAAATAAGCCCTTAAGTGGCGATGAAAACTCAGAAAATCAAAGTTATGCAACTTGACATAAAAATTTAAATAAGTTATCTATATTATTTCAAAAATATGTAAGAATAGAATTTGTACCAAATGGAATGTAGTTTGTAAACTACTTGGTTTAGTTTGTAAAAAAAATCTATTTGGTGAAAATTTGATATTTCAATGGAGTAGTACTTAAATTTCAGGGAAAAAATAAAAAGTAGGTGTCTGTCTGACCACCCTAACCACAATAAAATGATAATATTTTTTTATAAGATTTTAGATATAAGTAGAGGACTCATGTCCCAATGTGATGCATATTTTTTTTTTTAAAATTTCCATGTAAATATTTAATTATGAATTTTTTATTATAACTTTTAAAAAATATAAAAACTTGTATGTCTAACCACCTTAACTTGGTCAAAACTTCATGAAATTCAATTTTTATTTTTTGAATCCTATAGTATGCGAAGCATAGAATGTGACACATAGAATGTGATGCATAGAATGTGATGCATGTTTCAGATTCAAAAAAATTGATATCATTTGAAAGCTATAGATTTTTTTCAATCATCTTATCAATCAGGACTTTAGTCATAATTCAAATAGAAAATAAACAATAATGATTTATTAAATTCAAAGTAAAGCATAATTTATATTGGTGGAAAGCTGAGAATCTCCTCTAAAAACCCTTTTTGTTTCATCAATTTTGGGTAAAAAAAAAGTCGTCAACCACATGGGCCATCATATCACTTACATATCACCACTTTTTGGCCCATCATGATCTTGCACATACCTACCTATGCTTTGTCATACTGTCGAGGTACCCTTATCACTAGTAATCTCTCTATAACATATGGTGTCTACCCAATCAAGTATCTAGAAAAGAACACATAAGGCATCTCAACATCATCATCTAGCCACTACTCACAATCTAAATAGGTCCTCTAAGTCATAGTATCCAAGTCATCTAATACTCGGCACCAATACTACAGCTTGCCCAGCTTATGCTGGACAATTAGACCTATATATCCAAAAAAATAGGGTCTCTCAATAGGATGATCTCTATCTCCAACCGACCGTGTGACAACTATATGCTCCCATGCCCAAATATGTAGTAATGTAACCCTTATCGATAGACTAACAGCTCCGAGATATACCAGCTGATGAAGATCATGATATAAATGAGCCAACATGCAAGATCCCCAAGCATATCTAATACCATATATAATAATGCTCTCCATAATCCGGCCCCATCCAACTTATAGTCCCTTCGACCTATGGTCAAGACATATAAACCCTCCAATGAATCCAGCAAGCACACATGACAATGGCTGATATAGTGCAACCATCTCCCACTGTGGGATCTCATAACCACTAATCTCATCATCATGAAAAATCCTCTATAGTGCATCTATACCTCTTTACTCTATGTGGTCATAAACCACTAGCTCACCCACAACTCGAATCCCCAAGATGTGATACACATCCTCTAACATGACTATCATCTCACCAGTTACTAAATGAAAGGTGTTGTGTTCACTGTGCCACCTCTCAACCAAAGCAATCAGATGTCCCCAATTAATCCTATACTAGACATGTTAATCAAAGAAGTCAACCCGCACTATGCAATCAAGTCTAAGTCAACCTACATCAACTGTGGAATCATGTTCCAGGTCTTCGAGAATCGCTCTTGAGACTGCAGAATCCTAAAATCATCCTATAATCATAATATATCACAAATCAATAATCCTATCAATCAATATCAATCAACCTAATCAGCTCTAATGATATTTTGATCAAATCATAGGAGTGTCTATCATTGATCCTCACCTATCATGAGGTCAATCATCATCATCCTCTCATTGAGTCTCACCTATCATGAGATCAATCATCATATAGTCTATCAACATCATCAAACAACATCAACACATTGGCCAACACAATAAAAAATCATCAAAATCAATGGGAAAAATCAAAATTTCAACAATCTAGTGTCAATGCACTAGAAGAGTGTTTTTATGCACTAAAAACATGGATGCACTAGAAAACTTCATAAACACACTAAAACAATGCATGAATGTGCCATAATTCTAGATGCGCAATAGCATTTACCAAATGCACTAAATTAATTAATGCGCTAAATTACCCAATGCACTGGAAAAATCACCCTATGTGCTAATTCATGACCTATATGCACCACAAATCTACATGCACTACATCATTCATCAAATGTGCTAAATCTAGGCAAGGATGTGTTAAAAGTCCTGATGCGCAATTTTTTTGACCTAATGCGCTACATCTTGATATTAATGCACTAGAAAACCTTATGCAGCAAAATAGTCTACCAATGCACTAAAGTGGAGCTCAAATGCACTAAAACGCAAATTGCAAAAAATCAAACAATAAAAACCTGCAATAAATGAAATTCAAAATTCACAAGGAGTTTTTTCAGGGTACATATTGGAGGTCCATATGTGGACGGAAAGTTGTGACATCAAATGTGCTCAGATCGATGGGTGTGGTAAGGGATCACCATGTTGCTCAAAGTTGCTCAAAGTTGCTCTTCTCAATCTAAATCTCAAAATGGAAATGACACAAATGAGCTCTTTTCACATCTTTTTACCCTTTTAAACGTGGTAATTAAGTGGGATTGATTTTATTTTTTCAAAAAGGGCCTTACTTAATCAATTCATCAAAATGGCAGGTTCAACATTATTTTTGGGAGATAAATAGTCTCAGCATCACAAAATTTGAAAATTTGAAAACTCATCAAAAATATTCAAAACTTTCAAAAATTTAAAATATCCTAAAAATTCAAAAAAATCTCCGGTTTATCTCTTGAGGGGGAATATACCCATCATCACTCAAAAAATCAATGTCTTGGGCATATTGAATTTTTTTTTATTGCACCATCAACAAATTTTTCTTTGAAGTAATGTGTAAACACATCAGTTTAAAGAGGGAAAAAATGCATACACCTAATTTTGGTCTGGAGATTTAATTAATTAAATACAATTTATTTAATTAATAAACCTTTTAATTCATCTACTTATAAATAAATTCTAAATTTATTTATATAGTTCACTTTTTTAATTCTTCTATCTTAAATTATATTCTTCTAATCTTAATTAAATAAACAAATTTAAATAGTTTATTCTATTTAATTAACTTCTTATTAAATTTAAATGCTAAATTTAAATTTAGTCACATGTCTACAACTTTTTCCTCCTTCCACCTCATCATGTGTCTCAACAAATTGAATATTCCAAATATTTAATTTGATCTTTGTCCTCAACAAATTTCAAACAACTTTGGGACAATTGGCTCTTTTATTCAATTTATTCTCCTCTACACTTGGCAAATTGTTTTCATGAAGGGAAAACTCCTTATTTCTCTCTAACTTCTTCATCCTCCACCGTTCATTTATCTAGATTAAATCCAGGCCGTTGGTTGCTACCACATCAATTTATGCCTTGGAAAATCTATAAATACAACTTGATTCTACAATAAAAAGGATCCCATCTTGAGCAATATTACTCTGTAGAATTTTTATTAGATTATTTAGCATTTTGAGAATTTAGAATTTGAGCATTTAAAAATTAGCATTTATAAGAAATTATTTTAATCATGGCTTTAGCATTAGTTGCATCCTTATTATTGCAGTTTCTTCACATCATTATCATAACATATTCTCCATTTTCATACAACATCATTATCATAGAATCGTTATCATTATCATATAGGTTAGCAATCAATCATGTAGGAATAGATTCTTGCATTTTCCAGTATCTCATTCTTCAGGTTGTCATTCTAAAGGTCAAAGTGCACAAAAAATTTGAGAGAAATTATGATTTAATGAATCCTTAGAGATAGAGAAAAATGGGATGGCATTAGAGAGTTTTCTTTATTTTCAATTCAGTTGTATTTTTATTTGAATTCTCTAATATATTGTTTCATTGGTGTGGTTTTTATCTTTAATTTTCTTATTCACATTTTAAACTCATGAAATAATAGTATGGGGGGTCACATTACACACATGAAATCACACAAAGAAACATGAAAAATAAAACAAAGAAAAAGACTAGTGAGGAACATGTGAGTCAACCCATAACAGGTCATCAGCATCCCAATCTTGTTTAGTATATACAAAAGGAAGACAACTAGCCAAAGGGATAACATCAAGTGTCGAACTAGGACAAGCACCAAGTTCAACACTCTTATTAGGATGATCATCATTTAAGCTTATAGAAGATGAAAGCAATGAATTCAACTCATTTTGCACTTGTTCGTCAATCTTTGCAATTCTATTATCATCATCCAAGTTAATCACAAATTGGAGGTCTAATGAAAAATATCCATAGAATTTTTTTGTTGTTTATGTTGTAGTGAAGGTGGGGAAGTATCATGCAATGCTTTAGACAAGTTTGGATTTTGATTTTCTATGCTTTTTCTTCTTTTATTTATAATGAACGAGTAATAGCATGATGTCTATGCCTACGCTCTCTATCATTTCGGTTTCATTTCATTTCGTTTTGAAGTTGTGTTTATGTAGGAGGGGGTTTATCAACCATAGGTTTCTTTTCTTCCCTTAAGGGAGGAGCGGAAGGAACCGTGGGAGGTTGTTCAACCACTTTCTCTTTAGCCTTGTAAACTTTTTTTACTTTAGGAGGCATAACAAGATTTGTTTGATTATCTCAGAGTCTCTTATATGAAACAAGGGAAGAATTTATCATAGGTTTCTCTTGGTTACTTGGAAGGTATTTTGGTTCAATCTTGGTCTCACCAATGATAGGAGCCTCAATCATGGGTTGAGCTATATTGCTAAGGGATAATTTTGCTATGTGCTTTGCCTTAAAACTTTGATAGGATTTGAAAAAGAAGTCTTCATGGGGTCTAATGGGTTCTATAGGCTCAAGCCAAAGGAAATATAATGAAAATTTCCCATGGGAAGATATAGGATTAAAGCCACTATGATGCACTATAAAATTCTCATTTCCAAATGGAAAATTTAAACATTTATATAAAACCAATGGGATTACATTCATGGAGAAAATACATGGACAACCTAGCTTCACATGAAATTGGTCTACAGATGGGATGATGGTGAATGAGGCAGTTAATTCTTTTGATCCAACCTTTAGAGGGAGATTTATCAAGGCAATCGTAGGGAAAGCAAAACCCTTATGTGTTTTGATCCATGATTTCTATTTTTTATATGTATCTTGATAAAGCTCATGCACAAATAGGAATTCTTCAATGATCACATTCTCTACATAGATGAGATCACTAATATCCCATTAGTAGACTTATCATTGATTCTTCCAGCTATGTAAAGAGGACCATCAGATGCATGTTTATTTATGTCTTTTTGTGAGAAAGAAATGTCAAGTGACATCTTAGTTAGGCCCTTCCAAGGTTTAGCATTGATAAATGCAATAAAATCATTAATAAGGTCGTTCTCATTATCTTTTGTGCTTTCATCATTTGTGTCCACATTCATCACACCATTATTTGTTTCACTAGATTTGAAAAGGAGATATTATTATTAGACATGGGATTGGAAAAGATTTGCAAATTTTGATTAGGGGGAGCCACAGAGTTATTACCTTGATCATTAACACTTCTAATTAGGATATGATTAGAATCAATGAGGTATTACACAATAAGTTTAAGATGCTTACAAAGTTCCATATAATGTCCATTTTGTCGATGCAAATGGAAATAAGCATTTGGTAAATAGTTGGGAGGTAAAGGCTTAGTAGGATCAGGGGATCTTGGAGGAGCTATGGAATCAAATTCTTCTCTAAGAGCTGCAACATGGTATTATGAAAGGTATTAGGTCGATGTGTAAATTATTTATTTCTATCTATAAAGGCATATGGTTTTTTTGTCCTTATATCATACATTTGAGTGTCAAAATTTTGATTTGATTGAGGGGGATTAGGTTGTAAAAATTCCTTATTTTTTTTCGTGAAAGGTTGGTAGTTGGTTTGAGGTGTGTTTTCAAACATTTCACGATGGTTAAAGGGATTTTTTATTTCACAACTACTAACTAAATTTTGATAATCATGAAGGGTTGTACACAACTATGTGAAGGAAGGAAATATCAAAATCTCAGGCTTATTTTTCATCTTAAATTGAAATTTGGAAATAAACATTCTTTGAAGACCAACATCAAGAATCTTAATGTTTATTTTTTAATACAGTATTAGATATCATGCTATGAAATCAGTAACCTTTTCATCATCATTTTGATTACATGTCACTAAATTAGCTAGGATAATCTTGGGACCCATGTGAATTTGGAAGTGGTTGTAAAAGGAATCAATAAGTTCATTGAATGAATGAATTGAATTATTCGGTAAGGAGAAAAACACTCTAAAGTAGCATCTTTTAATGATGGAGGGAAGAGTTTAGCTAAGAGTTTATCTTCAAAAATGAAGTCTCTACATAAGGTTCTGTAAGAAGAAGCATGGCTAATAGGATCTCATTTCCCACCATATTTCTTAAACCTAGGAACCTCTATACCTTGTGGCATTTGTGTTCTCAATATCTCCAAGGATAACAAATTATTTTAATGTATTGTGAGGGATGATCATTATTGTTTTGGAAGGTGGCGATTTTTTGTTGGAGGGGTAACATGTTTTGTAAAAGTGTGTTAAGGATTGGATCATTTTTGGTAGTGTGAGATGGAGGTGAATAAGGTGGAGTGGTGTATGTACATAAAGGGCAAGTGAATTATATATTTTTGAGAGGGGATGGTTGAGAAGATATGATATTTGAATTCACAAAGGTAGAAGGATTCCTAGTGGAAATACCTAAGGAGGTGTTGAAATTGATAGTAGGTTGGATGGTTGTGGTAACATGAGTACTAGTGTGTGTAGCAATAGAGGTGAGTGTTGTGGAAGGAGAAATTAAATTTCCACCTTGGATTTGAGTATACCCCAAAGCTTGAGCACAACTAGTCATGGTAGGTATATTCTGATTAACAATATGAGCTAGACATCACACAAGCTCTATTCCATGTTCATTTTCAAGAATGTTTATCACAATATCTAAAGTAGGAATGAATCTTCTAGTAATATTTTTAGAAGTCACAAAGTTCTGTAATTTTTCTATTTTTTGATCCATCCTTCTTATGTTCTCTTGCAGGACACTAGAAACATCATGTACATTGTTTGTAGGTAGGGAAGTCATTGGAAATGAGGTATCAAGACTATGGTTCATAGAAGGTTGATTATCAACACTATTAGTCAAAGAGTTGGATAACCCAATATCCACAAAAAATGGTGTATCGTGGGATGACATGAGTCTCAAAATACATCTCAATAGTATTGCTAATAGGATTACAAATTTTGAAGCTCATACAATATTCACAAACTCAATGTAAACCCAAAATGGAAAGAAGGTGAAATACAATGCAATGACCTAGAATTTAAGTAATTTTAAGATTTTAAACAAGATATTTTTTTAATTATGCTATGTAAAAACCTGAAAATGATGTCTTGTAAATGCAATTTTGAAATCACACAATGCACTAAATTTATCAAATGAAGCTAAATATCATCGATTCCAGTTAATATAAATTATACAAATTGAAATAGAAGACTGAAAAATAGTAAAGTAGTGAAACAACAGGAAATAGGATGTGGCCTACTATCCTTGAGGAGATAGAGTTCCTATTTCGCACTAAAGTTTCACTCAAGGAAAACCTAGAGGTCTTCATCTAAAGTATGAAAAGGAGAAAGAGATCTTGTAATAAGGTTGTCCTAGGGTCTAATTATAAAATTAATAGGGGTTCACCACCAAACTAAGGATCAAAATACTAATGAAATGCAAGATCTAACACTAAAACCTAATGTAATGCAAGATTTCACTAAGTGACCTAGAAAAATATGTAAATAAGAATAGAAAGCTAAGAGATGAAATTTGTGCACCTAGAAACCTTAAGAGGCCTAAATGAAGTCTTGAAATGTTGGAAACACTAAATTTAATGCTAACTAGGACTCACATGCCAGACTAGGTGATTTAGTCCCAAGTTAGGGTTTTTGGGTAAAAAGTAGAATCTGGCAGAGAGATGTCTGGAACTCCTAAAATCTACAAAATTTCCTATACTAGGACCCATACGCCAAAATTGGCATATCAATCCAGTTAAGGCTTTGTGGAAATTAAAAAATTTATTCTTCTCTTCAAATTTTTCTCTATCCTCTCCACTTGATTTCCAGATTTGAATCTTTGATTTGCAACCTATAGATGTCTTCCAATGATCTCCAATGCAAAGTGACAACTTGGACAACTTTGAATAGTTTGACAACTTTCTGCAAACTTTCTCTTCAATATGTCTTCAACCTAGATATGTAAATCACAACTAAAGAGAGGGAAATTTTTTGTTTTGTTAGTAGAAAGGGGTTTGCCTTGGTAAAAATCTATTTTGGTAATCAAACCCTAGAATGAAATGAAATAAGATAAAGGAACAATGAATGAAAAAAATGCAATGTTACAACTCACCAAACCCTAGCAATAAAGTTCAATAAACATGTATGAGATTGCTCCAATGGATGTAGACCTTGAATCTTTCTTGAATGTGATAGATCTTGAATTGAATGCTAGCTTGAATCATGAAACCCTACATCACAATTGTTAGCTCAAAAAAAAACATGATGCATGATGACATTGACATGATGCTTGATGCTTGAATAATGCTCTAAATCACTTGATAATGCACCCTTGAATGGTCTTGAATTCTCTTGTAATCATAACTTTCTAGAATGCATGAATACTTGAAAGCTTAGGATGAAAATGAGTGAAAGAAACTTGTATTTATACTTGTTTATGCAAAATTTCTAAAAATTACAACACTACAAGCCGACATCACATCTAGGAGAATAAAATATCACCAAGTATTTGAATTAAATTTGGTTTTGGGATGCACAATATTCATACGCCAAAAGTGGTGTATGAGTCCCATTAGGCATTAATTATGGAACACTTTTTCCAAAAATTCTTAGAATGATGTGAGATCCTGATCGAGGCCCAAAAACCTAGGTGGGACTCATATGCCCAATGTGCGGTATGAGTACTAGATCACTACATATGGGCCACACAACCTAAACACACCTGAATTATGATTGGATGTTGATTTATAGTGAGATTATCCTTGAAAAGATACATTAATTAAGGCTTGTGGATACAAAATAAGGCCAAACAAGGCATAAAAATGCCTAATTAATAATGAAATCTTAGAAAAGTGTGAAAATGTGTTAGAATTTTTTACAACACTCTAAATAAGGTATAATTGAGTTCATTTGGCTCAAAAGAGTCCAGGAGCTAATGTGAAGGTGTCAAACACATTAGAACACTAGATCAAGGCAACATTATTCTCAAATTAACAAGGAGGACCCAAACAAGCAAGGAAAAGTAGAGGGATACTTTCTCCATTTCCACATTTAGCCCCCAAATCAGTGAGAGGATGAACTTGCTTCAAACTCATACTAGAGTAGACAAACTTGCATCAAGAGACATGCAAATGCACCAATTCCGATAAGATAGGATGACAACGATCAATAGGGGTGATGAAACCCCCAGGATCAAGATCATATGGAAAACAAACATAGAAAAAAAATAACACACGTGAAAATTATGTGAAGAGAAATAACAAGGCATACACATTCACTGTCGAAGACAAAGAAAAAAGAAAAATAAAACAAAATAGGTGGATCAAGTTTTGACCATTTGTCAAATATGATGTGGATCGGATCTAGGTTGTTTATCAGAAAAATGCACTCTCACTCTGAGGTAATGAAACTTTAGGATATCCACTAGTTGAGTATCCAAAGAGCTGAGACACATACACACATGACTGGTATGCACTCACAAACACATGGGAGTGGCTATTGGAAATTAATGCCTTGGTTTGGCTTCTCCTCCAACCAAACCAAAGTTATACATCCTTATAAATTTGATAAGGTGCCACACAACAATGAACTTCGGGCTTCATGAGGCAAGAAAATATTTGTATGCTTTGAACTCATGAACAAACAAGATGGCTCCACAAGCATGCAAGGCATGTTATGCAAGGTGGGAATATAACATAAAATTAAAATGCAACAATAGGGAATGTTCAAAGGAGTCTTGCATAGTTCATGTAAGGTCGATAACTTAGGGAACATTATTTCCAATGTCTCCAAGAGAGAACCAATCAAGGAATAGAACATTCATAACTTAGGGGATGCAATGTGTCGCATCAAGACACTAAGAGGAATTTAATATGTTCAGAGAGATCATTCTCTTGAAGGACATCACACCTGATGTCACCACAAAGTGAGACACATCACATGAAGCAAGAAGACTACACCATGAAACATGATAAATGCAAATGAATAATGACAATGTATGCCCCTAATTTAAAGAAATTGCTAAACACCATGTTGTGAGAAATTACTTTAAAGTAGCAAATGACAAATGCTAACAACAAAGAAGACATGGGAGCCAAGTTGGAAATCCCTATACCAAGTCATATTTTTCAAAATAAAGTTATGCCATGGACAAGGAAGGGGAGGGGTTGCCCCCAAAATGGAACTCCAAACACACATAAGGGATCTATGAATTCGGGGTTAGTGTGTTCTTGCTACAATGATTTTAAGAGAGCTCAAAGTTGTCATCATTCACAAAATACTCATAGAACTAGAAGAATTACATGAAGAGAGCGAAAACAAAGAAAAAAAATTGGATCAACATGGAAGAGACATGAATGTCTTGATACCTTGTGTCATCCCCACAAGGAAAACAAAAGATAAATGAAAAAGATAAAGAAAATGATTTTGGGTCAACATGGAAGAGACGTGGATGTCTTGACGCCTTGCATCATCCCCAAAAGGAAAACACAAGATAAGATAAAAAGAAAATATAAAATATTTAAGACATAGAGAAGAATGAAAGTACAAATAGAGGAGTCACAAAGAGAGAGAGAGAGAGAGAGAGAGAGATACATCCATTAGAATAGTATAGGGGATCATATTATGCACATGCAATCACAAAAAGAAAAATAAATAATGCAAAAGACTAGTAAGGCACATGTGAGTCAACTTAAAGCAAGTTGTTTGCATCCCAATTATGTTCATTGTATACCAAAGGTGGAAAACTAGCCAAAGGGACAATAACAAGTGTTGAACTAGGGTCATCACTAATTACAACACTCTTCTTACTAGAATTTTCATTTAAGCTCATGAAAGAGGAAAACAATGCATTCAATTCATTATGCACCTCTTCGTCAATTTTAGTAATCCCCTCATCTTCAGCTAAATTAATCATGCAATAGGAGGTTGAATAATAATCTCCAAAGAAGGGTTCGAATTTTGTTGCAGTTGTACTATAGGATCCTTTTGTGGCAATGGAAACTCATCATGCATTTCTTTTGTTAGGTTTAGATTTATATTTTCTTTTTTTGTTTCATTGTTTAGCCTTCAAGCAAGGGAACGGTTTATATGGCTACACTCTCTAGCACTTTTGTCTTTTATTATGACTTTCAAGTTTCATTTGTGTAGGAGTAGGTTGCTCTACCATCATTTCCTTTTCTTCCCTAAGGGGAGGAACGAAAGGAACTGTGGAAGGTTGTTCAAATACTTCTCTCTAGCTTTGTAAACTTGTTTTATTCTAGGAGGCATGATAGGATTGTTTTCATTATCTCTTGGTCTTTTGTAGGAAATGGGAAAATGTTCTATCTTAGATTGATCTTGGTTGCTTGGAATTTTGTTAACTTCAATCATGGTTTCATGAACAATGGTAGGTTTAGTCGTGAGATTAGGCATGTTTCGAAGGGATTTTTTTGCTATGAATTTTTCCTTAAAATTTTGATAGGATTTGAAAAATAAATCATCTTGAGGTTTCATAGGTTCCATAGGCTCAGTCGAAAATAAATCTAATGAGAATTTTCCATGGGAAGATAAAGGATTAAAGCCACTATGATGCATGGTGAAGATTTCAGTGTCAAAGGGAAAATTTAAGCATTTATGCACAACCGACGGGACATCTTCAATGGAGCATAGTTATGGGTGACGAAACTTCATATGCAATTGGTCTGATGTTGATATAATGGAGAATGAGACATCTAATGTTTTCAGTCCTATTTGTAAAGGCAAGGTGATTGATCCCATCGTAGGGAAAGTGAAACAGTTATGCATATGTATCCATGATTTCAATTTATCATATGTTTCTTGATAGAACTCATGCAAAAGTATGAATTCCTTGGTGATCACATTCTCTCCACATATGGGGGGGTGATCCCACAATACTAGTTTACAATTTTTGGGCAAACGGGACACTAAACTGATTTTTTAATCTAAATCTTCACTTTCGGGCTCCTATAGCGGCTAAACCATGAGGAATTTAAAAATGATGCAAAGTAGTGATTTGTGAAGTTTTGTCTATAGATTCTAAATATATATTTTTTTAAAAAATTGGAATCAGATTGCACTTTTTTTTCATCTCCTTCGAAAACTAGCTTTTATCAGTAAGCAATATTTTTAAGGAGTGATGTTCACCGTATACAACATAATGTTTTTTGTATGAAGCATAATTTTTTTTTTTTTAATTTAGATTTGTAACTATTTTATCTAACTAGTACATTTGGTTTCATAGTGTTTTATTAAATATTTTTTCCTTAATCAAGTTTTGAAGTCAAACCAATTATAATTCAAACATAGGCGGACTGTATACAACATAACTTTTTCTGTATGTATCAAAATTAAATTTTATTTATTTTAATGGATAAAGGACATCGATACCTAGCCTGAACATATTTTTTTAATTTTTTTTTTATAATCTTCTATTTTTCTACATGTGCAAAACAAAGAGCTTGATTTTTGAGGAAAAACTTACATTCACAAGAAATAAAAAATAAATATAATAATCAAACTAAATTTAATTAAAATTATACTTTCTTGGAAGCTTATAATAAGGACTACATACTTACAAAAATTAAATTTTAAATGAATTCATTTGATCCCCCAAAAGGTAAATCAAAAGTGGTTTTTTATCAGCATTTTGATAGGTGTAAAGGAGACTTTGTTATAGGTATCATTTAAAACTAGCGGTGTTCTATCCAAGGGGGCTTGGTCTAAGGTGGTTTGATAAAACCCTCTTCAATTTTAATCCTTTAAATGGAACTTTTCAAGGCATAAATCATTATATTTTCTAAAAATATGTGATTTCAGCAAAAATTAGGATCTCCCAGAAAGTGTAAACCACTATTGTGGCAGCACCGGTGGTTAATTAATATCCCATTAGTGGGCTTATCATAGATGTGGCCAAGAATGTAGAGAGCACCATCAGGTCCATTTCTAATGATATCTTAGATGAGAAAGCAATTTCAAGAGCCTTTTTAGTTCAACCCTTATGAGGTTTAGTTTCAATCAACGCAATCAAGCCTTTTCAATAGCATCCATAGGACCTTTTTCAATAGTATCCATATGACTTTGTTGAAATGTATCCATGTTTTCATCATTTGTGTCAACATTCATCACATAATTCTTTATAGTTTCACTAGCTTTGAAAAATGAAGTACTATGTCTTGGCATAGGATTGGTGAAGATTTGAAATTTTTGGTTCAAAGGGGAAATGAACTTATTTCCTTGATCATTAACACCTACAACTGAAAGACAACTGGAATCAATGAGGTCTTGCACAATATGTTTAAGATGCTTATAATGTTTTGTATCATGTCTATTTGATCAATGATAATGGCAACAAGCATTCGATCTAAAGCTCATAGGAAAAGGTTTATGAGGATTGGGAGTTTTAATAGGAGGAAAGGTGATCATTTGTTGTTCTAAAAGTTGTGACATTGTATTATGTAGGGTATTGGGTAGGGGAGTCAATTTCCTTTTTGGGTCCCCATAGCTAAAAGGTATCACCACTTTTTTAGTAGCTACTTGGTGACATGTTGAGTTGTTTTCTGAGGGGGATTTAGTTGAAGGAAACCTTTATTTTGCTTCCTAAAAAGTTGGTAATTGTTTTGATTTGTAGACTCGGACTTCTCAGCTCAACTAGAGGTAGATTTTGTATGAAAACTACTAACAAAGTTTTGATAATCATGGAGGATAGTAAATAAGTTCATGAAGGAGATTAATTTCATCATGGTAAGCTTATATTGTATCTTACTTTGTAAGTTCTCTATTAACATCTTTTGAAGGTGGGGGTCAAGGACCTTTACATCGATTTGGGAATAAAGTTAGTAATCTTTTCTTCTTCTTTTTTCTTACATCTCATCAAAATGGCCAAGGCCATTTTAGGGGTCATATGCACTTGGAAATGGTTGATAAATGCCTCAACAAGTTTATTGAATGAACAAATTGAGTTGTTCTGTAACACATAAAAACATGGTTAGAAGGATTTTTTTTTCAACCATATTTCTCGAATCTAGGAACCTATACACCTTGTGGAATCAGTGTTCACAATATCTCCAAGGAAAATGGGTTGCTTTTGACATAATATATAGGCAGGCCATTTTGATTTTGGTTAATAGTGGAAACTTGCTTTTCAAGGGATGAAATAATTTGCAAAATTTGGTTTATGAGAGGGTCATTGTTTGTATTGTGAGATGGAGGTGAATATAGTGAAGGTGTGTATGTGTTCGAAGGACAAGTGAATGGAATTCTTATAGGTGCTAAAGTGATTAGAGATATAACATGTGATGCTACAAAGGTACTAGGGATGGTAGTGGAAATACCCAAGGAAGGAATCACATTATTAGTCTATTGCATCGTTGTTGTGACTTGAGGGTTGGTATAGGTAGGAATAGAGGAAATTGTTATGGGAGGAGGGGTTTGAATTCCTCATTGGCTTGTGACATTATTCGGTGGTAAAGCACAACTAGTGGTTGAGGTAAGATGTTTTTCAAAGATCTAAACTATGTCTTATGTTATGCATAGCATCAACTATGTCTTCACTTTAAAGCATGTGATGAATGTTATCTATGGTACGGATGGTGGTAGTTGAAATGTTCTGAGTACTTATTTGATTTTGTAGGTTTGCCAAGTCTTCATGAATTTGGATTATGTTTTCTTGTAGAACACTAGCAACCATTGTTTCAACATGTGTCACACTACTTGAAGGCAAGGAATTGTTAAGGGTATGGTCTAGGTGGTCTCAAGGGCTCATCAATTGATGGCCTTGCCTACGTTATACACGAAGAGACCTCATAGTTCAACACAACTTGACTTTGCTTTATTTGACAAAGACTAAGTCATGATTATATTGTTTGACCAAACCTGGAAGGACTGACCTAATGTCTTAGAGGCTCATTTAGGATGAGCCTTGCCTACATAGAAAATGTGTAGAGACAATGTAGTTCAACCCTACTAATACAAAAAACTAAGTTAGACTCAGAGTCAAATGACTTTGTTTTTGGATTTGTGACAATTTTATAGTTTTTTTTTGGATTTTGATGTTTTATGATTTTTTTTTGGCTTTTCAAAAAAATTGAGCATTTTATAATATTTGGAATATTTGATTATTTTTATTTTTTCACGATTTTCTATGATTTTCTATGATTTTTCAGGAGATTTTATGATTTTTATGATTTTTTGAGGAAATTTTATGATTTTTATGATTTGTTTAGGACATTTTATGATTTTTAATGATTTTTTTCAAGACATTTTATGATTTTTATGATTTGTTAAGGACATTTTATGATTTTTTCAAGATATTTTATGATTTTTATGATTTTAAAAGGTTGATACCATGTGTGATTTCCCATGTAGACGTAGATCGAGAAATTGCCCCCAGTTCAGTATAGGACTAGTTTATGATGGGAAAGAGGAAGTAGCAGGTGAAGGTGAAGGATGATCATGAAAGCAAAGGGTATTGAATGTTTTTTGTTCTCAATCCATGAGAAGGATGTTGAAGCTTTATTATGGAAGAGTGATGTAGGTGGATGGAAGAGTGAAAGATGAAAGACTAGATAGAGTGAAAGTAGATGAAAGAGCATAGACTGGCTACACATGGAGCCTATTTTCTAGGTTTTCACCATGGTACTTATCCAAAGTGCTACCAAATTTTTTCCCACTTTCGGATGAATTATTTCTCTTTACTATATCTTTGATTTTTTTTTCTTTTTTTTTTGTTGTCACCAAGATGCCTGTTTGCCAGGTTTTCATCAAGGCGGCTATTTTTTTGGGTATTTTTTAATCTTTAGGAGGGTACTCTAAGAATTAGGCATAGCACTTGCAAATATTCATGTTGTTGATAGGATTGGGAAATGGATCACCATCAAAAGTAGCAAGCTGATAAGCACCAGATCTATAGGTTGTTGTGACGATGTAAGGTCCCAACCAATTGGGCTCAAATTTTTTGTGCTTTTCTATGTTTGGCTAATTCTTTTGGTTTTATTTCAAGACTAAATAACCAATATCAAAGGCTCTATGTTAAACCTTTTTTTTTTAGTTGTGTCAAAGGTGATTCTAATATAATTGTAGATGTGTGAAGGAATTTTGTCTCTTTTCATCCAGTAGTTCTAACTCTTGTAGATGGGATACATGGTATTCTTCTTAGTCAATAAGTCATTCCATAGATACTGTTAGAGATGGTAACTCAACCTTAATAGGAAGTATTGATTCAAATCCAAATACAAGGGAATACAGAGTGTCTTCGGTAGGGGTACAAAAACTTGTACGATAGGCCTATAAAGCATGATTAAGTTGTACGTGATAGTCATAACCAACATCATTGATAGTAGTTTTCAATATTTTCAGAATAGTCTTATTAGATGCCTCAAATTGACCATTACCCTGGGGGTATTATGGGGTGGAGAAGTGGTGTTAGATATGAAATTTATCACAAAGCTCTTTGACATCTAGATTTTTGAAAGGATGACTATTATTCATAATGATGGACTATGGGATGCCATAATGGTAGATGATGTAATTAGAATGAACTTGGCTAAATTTTTTTCAGTAATGTAAGTCAGTGGAATGAACTCAATCCACTTGGTGAATTATTCAATGGAGACAAGGATAAACTTATGTCTATTTGCAGAGGTAGGAAGGATCTTTCCTACGAGGTCAAGTCCCCATTGAGATAATGGCCACAAAGAGGTAAGTGGATGTAAGTCCTGAGCTGGTGCATGTATTAGGTCTCAATGAATCTAACACTAATGTCATTTATTCACAAAATAATATGCATCAATTTCCATTGTAGGCCAATAATATCCCATCCTCATAAGCCTTTTGGCTAAGGTCAGGTGAGCAGAATGACCTTCACATATACCCTGATGTACCTCTTGTAAGGTTGTTTGTGCTTCATTTGAGATAAGACATTGATGAAGGGTACTATCTAGGATATGATGATAAAGGTTGTCTCCGATGATGGAATATTTAGAGGCTCATCAGATAAAGGTCTTGCATTGGTTAAGGGACATTTTGGGAGGGTTAATATGGTCACAAAAATAGATGTAAATGTCTTTATACCAAGAATATTCAAGACTAGAAAGTTCACACACGAGTTCAGTTTCAGGGACCTTGAATGCAAGGATCAAAAATTGTTCCACCAAGAACTCATATTGCGAGGCATTATTAAGAATATCCAAAAGAGATCCAATGGTGGCCATTGTGTTAGCTACTTTGTTCTAGATTCTTGGTATCTGCTCAAAGGTAAGATTATCAAAGTATAATTTGAAACTGTTGACCATGTCCTTACATGGCATTAACTTCTCATCTTTTGTGTCATAATCATCATTGACCTACTTAATTACTAGCTATGAATCACCATAAAATTGAAGATCCTTGATTTTCCATTTTATTACCATCATAAGTCCTATCAATAGTGCTTCATATTCATCCATGTTATTTGTGAAATTGAATGATATCCAAAATGATCTTAGAATGGAGTCTCCTTGGGGTGTGAAAAACAAAATTCCAGCTCTTGAACCATGACTTGTATAAGAGCCATCAAAATAGAGTTTCCATGTGATTTATGTTTCTATGTCAAAGATTTACTCATCTAGGAAGTCAGATATCAAAGGGTGATTTGTCTTCACTTGTGCATCTGCAAGTTGGTCAGCTATCACTTGTCATTTTATTAATTTTTTATCAATGTACTCAATGTCATATTCACTCAATATAATTACCCATTTAGCCAAGTGTCTTGTCAAAGCTTCTTGACTGAGATGATATTTCAAAGGGCCAATTTTGGTGACCAATTTTGTCTTGTGATTCAACATGTAGTGCCTCAATTTTTTTGTTGCGAAGACAACTACTAAGTATGCTTATTCAATGGTGTTGTAGTTTAATTCATATCTAACCAAATTTTGAATGATGTAGTAAATTGCACATTCTTTTTCATTATCATCATTTTGTGCTAACAATTCCCCTAGTGCTAACATGGTTGTTGTGACATATAGTATCAAGTGTCTACCATTAGCTGGTTCCATAAGTTTTGGTGGAGTTAATAAATAATGCTTGATTTGGTCAAATGCTTCTTGACACTTGTCTATCCAGATGAAGGTAATTCCTTTTTTCAATAGATGCTAAAAAGGATGAATCTTATCTTCTAATTGAGCAACAAACCTATAGATTGATTGGAGTCTTCCTTACAAAGTTCTTAACTAACTGATGTTCATAGGAGGCAACATATCCAAGATATATATCACTTTAGTTGGATCAACTTCTATTCCTCTATGGGAGACAATGTACCCTAAGAGTTTTCCTGACTAGACCCCAAAAACACACTTCTTTGGATTTAGTCTGAGCTGGTTCTTTTCAATTCATGTAAAGATTTTGTCCAAAATAGGTAGGTGACCTCTTCATTCTAAATATACTGAAATAAGATCATCAACATAATCCTCCATAAGTACATACATATAATCATGAAAAATAGTTTCCATTGCTCTTTGATATGTTGCTCCGACATTCTTGAGTCCAAATGGCATCACATTCCAACAAATAGTTCTCCAAGAACATGTGAAGGATTTTTTAGGCTGATCTTCAAGGGTGATCCTTATTTGATTATAATCGAAAACTCCATCCATGAGTGATAGTTCTTCATATCCACCAATGAGATCCATTATGCTATCAATAATTGGTAGATGAAAGTCATCTTTAGGGAAAGATTTTTTGAGATCCCTAAATTATGTGCATATTCTTATCTTACCATTTGGTTTTGAGACAAAAACAAGATTTGATAGCCATTCTGCATAATCAATTGAGCATGTGAATCCAACATCTAGTAACTTCTTTAGTTCAACTTTGACTGAGAGGGCAATTTGTGGATGTATTTTTCTTAATTTCTGCTTGTATGGCTTGGCATTTGGTAGTAATGGTAAATGATGTAAAAAAAGCTGAAGGTCCAATCTAGGCATGTCAATGTATGACCAAGCAAAATTGATTTGTCTTGCTAAAAAGAATGCTTTGAACTCAAGGTTTTCCTTGGTCATTAGAGATGCTACTAGTTGTATGATCTTGGAATTTTCTTGTGTGCCAATGTTTACTTCTTATGTCTCCTCTATAAGCAATGATAATCTATCTTATTCTAAAGGGAGGTTGTCAATTCTTCCATCCTTAGTCTAAAGGGAGGCTGTCAAGTCTTCTCCTCAACCAGTTCATTGAATCTGACCTGTTCAAAAATTTCCATTACACGAGACTGGGCACATATGTGATCTTTGATGATGACCTAGTCTATCTGAAACTGATGAAGGATCAGAAAAGGTATGATGATCCAAAGGATAATCGTCTATGGACCCTATACTTTGACGGGGCTAAATGCAAAGCCGATTCTGGAGCAAGAGTCTGATTACTATCTTTGACAATATCTGAGACCCTCAAGGCTTATCAATTCTAGTTTTTGTGTTCTAACAATGACATGGAATATGAATCCTTGATCCATGGGTTGTTTCTCATCGAACAGATGGGCGTTAAGAGGTTGTAGGTATTTAGAGATTTTGAGTTGATTATGAGCTAGGTTTGTGGTTAAGAAGCTATTAAAAATGTGAGAATGAAGTCCTATAAACATCATATATGGGATTTAATTGAAGGTTTTGAAGCTTTCAATGTGAATTTTATTTCTATATCTCAAAAAAGTATAGAAAATCAGATGGCTTCAATTGGGTCACAGTTTGAGCTTATTTTTGATTCAAAGCAAAGTGCAATGCAGATCATTTTTCGATCATTGATTCCCAACAATGATCACAATTGGCAAGTGTTTGAAGATGACACCCAAACACAACTAGAATTTCAACCTTTTGAAAGGCAGGTCATTTAGCTAAAAGGAAATAAGATCCCCCAAGGTTTAATTTCCCTCAAAAACCTCTTTAACTATGAAGATGTGAGGAATGGCAAGCAAAGATTTACAACTGATGAAAAGGATTATGAGGAGTTGGATGTCAGAAATAGTAGAAAGCTAAAATTCAGGAGAAATGTTTCATGGGAAGATAAGGAAAGGTTAAGGGACCTGTGCTCTAGGTACAACAGAGTTATAACATGGACCTATGATTATCTCAGAGGGTATGATCTCAACATAATTCAACATACCATTGACTTGGTGGAAGGGTCAAAACCAGTCTGAAAAAAGAAGAGGCTTGTCAACCTGAAAGTTGATGAACTAATGGACCAAGAGCTCACTAAATTGATTGAGTCCTGAATCATTTACTCGATTAAGCACTCAACTTGGGTGTCTAATTTGATACCGATTTGAAAGAAAAATGGTGAAATCCAACTTTGTTTCAATTTTGAGACCTTAATAAGGCCTCGCTAAAAGACCATTACCCTTTTCCATCCATGGAGAAGATCTTGCAGACTATGAGTGAGTCAAAGATGTTCTCATTACTTGATGGTTTCTCAAGATACGATCAGGTATATGTCAAGGAAGGATACCAACATAAAATGATTTTTACAACTAAGTGGGGAATGTTTGCATATGCAAAGATGCCCTTCAGAATATCAAATGTCGATGTGACCTTTTAGCAAGCCATGGAAATTTCTTTCAAGGGATTGATCAATTTGATCATTTTGATTTATTTGGAAAACCTGATAGTTTTTTTAAAGTTAAAGGTTGGTCATTTTGATCATCTAGAATAGTTTTTCCAAAGGTTTCAAAATTTTGGGATTTCTTTAAATCCCAAAAAATGTGTTTTCGGAGTACCTCAAGGTAAGCTACCTGGCTTTGTAGTATCCTAGGAGGGAATTACAATAGATCCCAAAAGAGTGGGATCTATAATTGACCTACCCTTACCAGTGAATCAAAAAGGACTACAATATTTCTTAGGGAAGATTTATTTTGTTAGCTAGTTCATTTCAAACTTTGTAGGCATCGTGAGACCCATCATGTTTATGCTCAAGAAGAACTTGATGTTCAAATTGACCCCTGAAGGTAAGGAAACTTTTGATAAAATAAAAAAGTCTATTTCCACTGCTCTAGTGTTGGCCAATCTAGACTTTTCTAAATCTTTTTTTATTTATGTATACAATGGTCAGCATAGCATAGCTTTTGTGCTCATGCAAAGGGATTAAGAAAATAACGAGAAGAATTTGATTTCTTTTCATTAAAAAACCCTTAAGGGTTATAAAACCAGACACAATTTTGTAGAAAAGAAAGCTTTTTCCATTATTAAGAACCTTAAGAAGTTTCGACACTTGGTGTCGGCTAATAAAATTAGTATTTTCGTTGCTCACCCGAGTGTAAGGGAATATATTACCGAAGGAGAAATAACTAAAAAAAGAGCCAATTGGATCACCAAGATCCTAGAATACGATGTAGATATCAGATTGACTAAGATGGTATGAGGAAGAGGCCTTTGTTAGTATCTTGCACAAGAGTCAGGATCTGAAGCCAACAAGGAGATTGATCAAGTCTATTCAAATCATTTTGAGTCTGACGAATCCTGGGTGGTGGATCGGATGATATATATGTAGAATGGACATTATATGAAAACCCTCTCATTCCATAAAAGGAGATATTATCGATTGCAAGGCACTAGGTATGTATTAGTTGAGGGGATTTTATTTAAAATAAATTATGATGGTGTATTGCTCTAATGTTTAGACAAGCACCAAGCAGAAAGGGTTCTGATGGAATTCCATAGTAGTCTCGAGGGTGGAAATTTTTTCGCTAAGACTACTAGCCTGAAAATCATGCGAGTGGGATACTATTGGACCTCAATGTTTTTTGAAGTGCTCCATTTAGTGCAAAAATGTACTCAGTGTCAATTTTTTGTTGGCAAGAGGAAAAAATTTTGCTTTGCCTTTAAGTCCCATCATAACTAAAGAGTCTTTTTCTCAATGGGGATTGGAATTTTTTGGAATTATAAAAACCATCTCCAATGCTGGTCACAAGTGGATCCTCATGACTGATTACTTTACAAGGTGGATAGAGGCCATTACCCTAAAAAGTGCTACAGAAGGTGAAATTGTTAGCTTCCTTGAGGAGTTGGTGACTAGGTTTGGTTCACCAAAATTGTCATATTTGACAATTCTCAGGCCCTTGTAGGTTCAAGGATTTCAATTTTTTCTATTAATAATTGGATCTACCTCAAGAATTTTTCAAACTATTACCCATAAGGAAATGGGTTAGCGGAGTCAAAAAATAAAAACCTAATTAGGTTAATCAAGCGCATTGGGTCTGAATGACAAAGATAATGTCACAAGTATCTATGGGCTATTCTATGGTTAGACTGGATCATGACAAAGTAGATCCTAAAGACATCTCCCTATGAGTTAGTGTATGTGAAAGAGGTAGTTTTACCTTTATCCATTGAACTCCTCGCTCTATAATTACTGAAAGCCCTAGAAATAGAGGAAAGTGGGGGAATGGAGGTATCGATAGAAAAACTCCTCAAGCTTGAGGAAGATAGAGAGAATTCCTTTGGATCGATGATTGGTCACCAATAGATAGTCAAGTGATGGTTTGACAAAAATACTTCTAACCCAGATTTTTAGAAATGAAGCCTAGTGCTAAAATATGATGAACATACTGCAAAACTAGGGAACCACTCCAAATTCGAAGCACTATGAAAGGGACCCTTCTGAATTAACACGTGCAAGGAGAATAATGTGTATGAGCTCGAATACATGGAGGGAAATTCTTTAGAGATACCGGTGAATGATATTTATCTGAAATTATTCCATTAAAGTATGATATTCTTTAAAAATTTCATAGATATGTACCATATGTAAAATTTTGTAAATATTGTTTTAAGTTTTAGAATAAGACATAAGGAAAATGAAGAACATAGAAGAAATAAGGAAATACTGTACTATATTATATATTCATCAAAATTTACAAGTATAAAGTAGCCTGAGGCTCAAATTTTGATAGAAAGCTCTCTCGAGAAAAACTGAAAAAGCGTCTTTGAGTGAAAAGTGCAGAAAAGAACAAAATGGAGGCATTTTACAAAAATCAGAAGGGTAGGCCTCCAACCATAGTTATGCGGGCCTATTGCCCATAATCATTATTTTCTTCTTCTTCTTCTTCTTCATTGATAGGAAATTGGGAAACACACAACACACGGTGCACTGACCTTGACCCTAGTCTCCATGATTGTATGCCAGAAGCTCAAAATGCTTCTTGAAGCCCAACCCAGGAACAACATCAACACCATACTCCTGAAGGAAGTAGTTGGCTATAGGTAGAGATAGAGAATGATGACTATCCAAGTCCATGGTATGGAAGTCACTCAGAAAAGGTATCCAAGGCACATCCATGCCATGATCAACATGTTGACGAATGTCCATCACACTGGGGATGCCAACACCTCAGATGAAAACTTGCACAATCTCGTTAAGACCTTCCAGTAGAGGCATCAAATATTTGGCAGTGAAGCTCCACTATCTGAGCTTTTGCGATATTCAGGTCCAAAAGGGAGGCCACGAAGCGGGATAGGATGTTGCAACTACTCCTCATTTGGTTTCCATCCTTGATTAAATCTGTGTCAACAACCTAGCAAAAGGACATTTATCCAAGCCGGTCACACCTCTTTACTAGGTGTTTGATTCTATCAGCAATAATCTCCCCAATTAAGGCATATTATGGCCTTCATGAAGACAAACAGGAGTGCCTAGGTCGACAGACATGGCTAAAATCAGCAAAGAACAAGACGATATGAAAATGGAGAAGAGGTTGGATAAACTCAAAAGGATTACTTTTTGAATGAATATAGCCTTAAGGTGGCATAGCTATTTATAGAAAAGAGGTGTTGGTGAACCCAAACAACAGAAGGTCTATTTTTGGTTGGACGGTAATGATAAAATATCAAAATAGCTGGTGTACGGAGAATCTGACATAAGGTCCAAAAATTAATTTTTGGGCATTGGGAGTAAATTCTCACATAAGTCGATTGTCAATGTGTGTCCGTTTTCATCATCAACATCAGCTAGATTGCATAAGTGAAAAGACATGGATTAACTCAGTAATATCTAAAAAATTAATGAGCACATTTTTTCAAAGGTACTTCACATCACCTAAGTAAGATCGACATAACTAAAGGAACTCTCCCTGAGACAACGAGCTTATTTGTGAAGAGAGGCAGTGAAGGGAATGTACTAATTCCATTCTTGCAGAGTTTTTTGGTATTCCTGAGGGATACAGATCTCCAACCCACACGTATCATCTTGTTGGTAGCATTTAATGGACAGCAGTAACAACATTGCCTTAACTACATGTACTTACTCATGGAATTAACTACACAAAAAAAAGCAGATTTTTCTAAAGAAGAAAAAAGAAAGTGGTTGTTTCAGTGAAAAACCTCTCTACAAATTTTGAAGCAGCCATGGTGGAGCCATCAATGACTGGTAGAAGGGTAGAGTCTAAATTGAAAAATCCTATTTTTTCTAATATCTTTGGTCCAAAATAGTTTTCCAATGCCCTAGTGCCTGAAGATCGACCGTATGAGTTTTGTAAAAGGGTGCTGGTGGAAAAAAGTGTTCCTAGAGAAGCAATGTGAGATGCTGCTAACAATGTTTATGACCCGAAATTGGTGAAAAGCCCTAAAAATGTTAGAGAGGGAGCATTCCAAAGAATGAAAGAATATGGTTCCTCTAAGGGTTTTTCCTCTCGGCTTTGGAATTATGGTTTTCCATAGTTTATGTTACATGTCATACACCCATGCCCAAACCTAGTGGATGCATTTGCTAGAAGGATTGACAGAGAAAATGGAACCATTACATGCAATAGAGTCAAGGTCACGATTTCTACTATAGCTATACGGGATATGTTGTGTATCCCTCCTAACTAGCCCTTTGAATCATTCAGTGAGGAAGATATGGAGATTTAATGGGAAGAAGCAAACAAAAGAGAAAGTTTATATCAAGATGAGACTGGAGAAAAGTTTTTGAGAGGTCAATTTACTTTTCCCCTGGGAATCAGAAATTTCAAAAACAACACACATGATTTTTTCTCGATGTTGGCTTGGCTTTTTAGGCTAGATGATGATGAAGAGTTCAATGCTTTCCAAGTGGCCTTGGCTCTGATACTAAAACAAGAAAGGGGGTAGAGATATTTTGATTTTTCTGACCTATTAGCTACAAACATGTTGATGCAGTTCAGTAATTACCAAACCAATTCTAAATTTAGGTATTCTTCTTTCTTGTCTCACTTAATTTTGCATTAGAATTTTGGGTTTCTAGAAAAGCATTTACCAGTCTCTAGGTTTGATGAAGAGGGTTTAGGTGAGCCAATTTCTATATGGACCTATGTACTATCAAGAACATGTAATTACTACTAATTTGTAAACCACTTTCTGAGAATGGTACTTCATGAGCTATTACTGTGTCCAATAGGTCATTTGTCCCCTGATATTAAGAAATGGATCAAGAATTCATCAACTCTGATAGATTATTTCTTCGAAGAAGATTTCACATTTATCAAATATCATGGTTTCATAAGAGAGCCCTTTTGACCACAAATTTATGATGAATAGAGTTTTTCGCATTGGAGGCATTTTGTTAGGTAACTCTTACCAACAACGCCTATGATAATTGAAGGAAAAAAACAAACCTATATCCACTTCTCCTTTGCAATGTGAATAGTAGGGTGGTACTAGAAAACTAAGAAGCATAGAGGGAGCTTACAAATCTGTTGGCGGCTCTAGGCTTAGTCCTTATATGTGATACATGGGACTACAATCCAACAAAAATTTTCCCTCTAAAACACACGAAGTGGGACTATGTGGAGTCCAAGAAAAATATGACTCAGGAGAAGCCAAAAATATCCATCAACCTATCCTTCATGTTGTGCATATTTTGCACACATGCCCCGCCATAGGCAGGGACCCTCTTTTTTCGCTCCTGACGGGCTTCTTAGCTCCCATCTCATTTTGCGTGCCCCTCATTTTGTTGTCCTAGTTGGTCAATGTGCCCTTCAAAGTCTCATTTTTGGTTGACCATATTTTTCCCCTAAAATAAAAAATGGCTAAGTCTTGGGTTTTTCAGGCTTCGCCCCCGCTCGCTCGCTCGATTCGCTTTTTCCTTCATTCTTTGACTTTGGGGATAGATTTACTATGGATTTTGGATGTTTTTGTGGTGCCTAAGTGAACTGAAAAGATTTTATTAAGTTTCAGGAAGTTTTGAAAATTTTAAAACTATGTTTCTACAGCGGCTTCCCCGCAACGACTTGCCTGCAGCAGCTTCCCCGCAACAGCATTCCTACAGCGGCATTTCGGGCTCATGTTTCCGGAACGTACTAGCGCACCTCCAAATCAAAAACAGACTTTGACCCAGATGCTAAAATGGGGTCTTATCCTCCCTTGTCTTTTCAAATTCCAAATTTGCATCTGGGAAGTTCCATCCGGAGTTCCGTGCTCTCGCGGCCGTTTCAAAACAGCATTCCTACAGCGGCATTCTGGGCTCATGTTTCTGGAACATACTAGCGCACCTCCAAATCAAAAATGAACTTCGACCCAGATGCTAAAATGGGGTCTTATCCTCCCCTAGCTTTTCAAATTCCAAATTTTCATCCGGGAAGTACCATCCGGAGTTCCGTGCTCTCGCGACCGTTTCAAAACAGCATTCCTACAGCGGCATTCCAGGCTCATGTTTTCGAAATGTACTAGCGCATCTCCAAATCAAAAATGGACTTCAACCCAGATGCTAAAATGGGGTCTTATCCTCCCCTAGCTTTTCAAATTCCAAATTTGCATCCGGGAAGTACCATCCGGAGTTTCGTGCTCTTGCGGCTGTTTCAAAACAGCATTCCTACAGCGGCATTCTGGGCTCATGTTTCCGGAATGTACTAGCGCACTTCCAAATCAGAAACGGACTTCAACCCAGATGCTAAAATGGGGTCTTATCGTCCCTTGGATTTTCAAATTCCAAATTTTCATTTGGGAAGTACCATCCGGAGTTCCGTGCTCTCGCGGCCGTTTCAAAACAACATTCCTATAGCGGCATTTTGGCCTTGTGTTTCCGAAACATACCAGCGCATCTCAAAATCAAAAACGGACTTCGACCCAGATGCTAAAATGGGGTCTTATCTTCCCCTGGATTTTCAAATTCCAAATTTGCATGCGAGAAGTACCATCCGGAGTTCCGTGCTCTCACAACCGTTTCAAAACAGCATTTCGGCCTCTCATTTCCGGTTTCAAGAAGCCTACCATGGGTCCGTCGACAAAACCATTTGATGCAATGAAGAATGTTGGAATTCCATTGGGAAGAAGGCATCTTTCAGCCAGTTTCAGCTACAGTAAAAGGGAAATTAGCTAGAAGGCAAAACTGCTACAGTGACTGGCCACTACAAAACAGAATAGGGAAAAAACAACAAATGTTTTTAAATTGCTGAATATTGTGGGGTAGGTGAAGCCCTAATATAATTGAATCTAGGCCACACAATGTAACTCAATCCTGGCCATTCATTTGGGCTTTGGTAAACTATAAATAGGGGTCTCCGCCTCATTTGTAACTGTTGGAGAGCTGTTGTAAAAACATTTTGTAGCAATAGAAAGTAGCATTGCATGATCTATGGGTGTTACATTTTGATTTTACTCAGTATGTGTGCATGGTTCTACCTTCCAAGTTAGTTTTAGTTGTAGTTTCTTAAATGGAAGTGGTAATGGTGATTGTTGTTACAGTATTTGATGAACTTTCAGCCCATACTTTTGGCACTTGTTGATGGCAAGCTGCTGTGCAAAGTTAGCCTGGACTTATTTATTTGATTGCTGCAACCTAGTTTATTTGCATGTTCATGATGTGTGTATGCAAACTGAAAATCTGCAGTCCTTAGAAGATTGCACTGGTTTTGTGTAACTGTAGGATTCTCTTGGCCAAGCAAAACCCAGTTTAGGGATTTTATCTACTGTAGCAGCCTCCATGATCACTGTTCATTCATAGTTTCAGATCCAGGAACCTTCTCTCTTCCCTACCTTTTTTCCTTTTTTTTAATAAGTAATCTTAGGCAAGGTTCATTGCACATTGTAAAGCTAAATCTTATGTTGAAATGGAGTTCCAGATTGCTATTTGAACCTATAGCAAACACTCAACAACTTTCCCATCTTCAGAACTCCATTTGCAGATCCAACTTCCCCGCTTTGTAACTCATCCGTAAGTCCACCTTATGATTCTAGCAAATCACATAAACAACTGAAATATTCCAAGCACTGTCAAGACCTGACATCTGAGAGACCTTGGGATAGTGTTCTACAATTTGATTGTGGAAGATTGTCTTTCAAGAGAGGTGATGCACCTACGTATTACCTGTGTTGTGAAGTGCATGAAAACACCATCAACACTTCATATTGACCAAAAGGCTAAAGTGGCTGAGTTTTTATACGCTGCGAGAAAAGTATTAGAGGAACCTTCTGATATAAAAAACCATCAAAAATCAAATGAAGAGGGAAGGCTGTTCAAAAAGAAAGATGATGGATTTCTGGAGGTTTTGACAAGAGATGGGAAGTATACATAAGCTGCTCAAGGATTTTTACCCATATGATGAACAGTTAGAGGACATTTATGATTGAGAAGCTAATTTCGATAACAGTAACCAAGAGTTGAGCCATGAGATAATAGAGGAGAAACTTCCATGCCATACTTCCCAACCATAGGATTTTGACATAGGAAGAAGCTCTAAGAAAAAGGACTCACAAGTTGCATCCTCTGCCAGTGTCTGAAGTAAGGGGAGGAGAACCCGACAGTCACCAAGAGAATCAGTTACAGAATAAGAGAGCCAAGCTTTAGTGGGATCATCCACTAAGGGATCGGGATGATCCAGTTTGGGTCGAATGAAGAAAAGGCGAGTCCAAGACCTGGATATACCTGATGCGGCCAACAGAAATGAAGAAGCAAAGTCTACACAATCACGGTCTAAGTAAGTCTTGCTCCCCCTCTTCTTCCTACTTCTGCATATTTGGTCAATCCTTTGCCTCCACCCATGGAAAATAATTCTCCATCCACAAACCCCAAACTTTTGGTTCTAAATGAGCCCCTTGCCATCAACACACCAAGTGATGTACCCCCGTGTGCCAAGCAAGCAATATCTGCTTCATCCGCTATTGAATTTTTTATCACCCTATCTAGGGCCCCTATTGAGAAATTTGAACCATCAATGTTACCCTTTACCCCAATTACATCCATACTCATATAAAAATCATCCATTCCATCTACTTCTCTTTTTACTCCAAATGGTCCTTTTGGTGCCCAATCTCAATTTGGCATCCCACCATTTTCAATGATTACTCTCCCATTCACCTCCCCACATGCTCATACATCTGATGTCTCCCCTTTCATTACCATTTTCATTCTACCCCCTGGTGCTTCCCTTGCAGCACAAATCATGGATTCCCTAAAGACTCTTCAAAAACATTTTGATGTGACTAAGTGGGCTCGACAAGCCAAGAAACAGAAAAGGAGGATGAAGAATGTTGAGTTGTCAGTTGCCAAGAAGATTCAAACATGTTTCAATGAAGAGCAGAATTCTCTGTGGATCACTACCACAAAGCCACTCGCATCTTGGCCCGAAGGATAAATGAAGATGGAGGATTATGACATCAAGGCAGTGGGTTTGGATTTAAATGAAATTTGTCTGTGTGACAAAGTAGATCTCACCAAGACTACTCAGAAGGTAGTGTATATGGATTATGAGAGGCTAGATCAGAAGTTAAGGAAGTGCGAAGTTGAGCTGGCAAATGTAAAGGAAATGGGTATGTCCAGGATCATGATGGGCCAAAAAGTGGCAATGTGAAAAAGTTGCATTTTGCATCGACCCAAAAACATGAAAATATTGAGTTGACTTTTTTCTGGCTTGGGTGTCAATACATTTCTCCAAAGCAATGCCCAAGGAAAGAAGTAAATGTTGAATATCCGATCCAAATCAGATATTCAATTTGAATCAGCTATAAATACATAAGAGCAGCATTTTAAAATCATTTTAGTCATTTTAAACAACTGAGGGCAAACAGTGAGAGCGACTTTTGGATATCAGATATCCGATTTGAGCAGATATCCAATTTTGAAGGTGAGTTTTTGGTTTTTTTTTTTTAAATCGATTTTTCTATTAGATTTGTATAATTTTAAGTAGTTTATTATGGATTTTTATTAAAAAGTAGGGTTTTTTATTGATTTTTATTAAAAACTAGAGTTTACAATGGATTTTTATTAAAAATTGATGTTTTTTATGGATTTTGATTAAAAACTAGTTTTGTTTATGTATTTTTATTAAAAACTAGAGTTTGTTATGGATTTTTGTTAAAAAGAAGGGTTTTTTTTGGATTTTTATTAAAAACTAGGGTTTTATTACAATAATTTTATTTATATTGTGTAATTTCAATTAGATTAATTAGTTTTTAACTTTAATCAAGTATTATGGCTAAGAATGAAAATGCACAAATGCCAAATGCTCCACCACCTCCATAGCCATCAATTGAAAACTTAATTGGTAAAAAATTGGAGCAATTGAGGGGCATTTGTGATGTTTATAAGACAATCCCTTGATTATTCGAGATGACAAACACATTGAAGGAAATAATTAAAAATATAGAAACCCTCTCCACCCAATATAATGCCTTTCATTCATGGTAAGAAGATTTGAGGGAATATTACTCATGTGGATTGTCTTACGATGATGTGAAAGATCTCCAAATAAAAAAATCTCAAATAGCCTCTTTATTCATTAACCCCCACACCGATTTGCCAGTTAATGTTAATAAACCAAAACTTTATATAAAATGGTGCACGGATAGGGACATTGTAGATAACTTTCGGGATTGTTGGTGTATGGTTTTTGATAAACCACCAAACAACAATTGTGATATACCATTTTACTTTATTAAAAAATTGTATGTTGATTTTTTCTCAGGGAATCACGCCAATTACTTTGACATTAAACCCTTCCAAGGCATCAGTGGAGGTATGCCCCAGGATAGACCAGGAGAAATTAGAGTAGTCCTATGCCCATATTTTCCCCTTCTTCCCTTCCTCTTCCACCTCCAGTATATGATCCAAATATTATCTAGGATGTAGCCACACAAACTATTCAGGTTATTCACTCTTTGAGTGGTCTTTTGGTTTCGCATGCTTCTACAGTAGCTCAACCACATTCCGTTGATGTTGGTGATGGCTCTAGTGATGTTACATCATCCTCCTCAGGTCCACATATTTGTGTGCCACATACTTACACGATGTTCCACCAGATATGCTTAAGTCCTTTTGTACAACTCATTGAGCATCCCTTGGACACTTTTGGTTATGACCTCCATGATTTGGACATTATAGATTAGACGCAAGGGAGTGGAGCACACCCTATAGAGTCCTCTCTTGCTAGAGAGGGGGACGTTGGAATAGTGACACGGGTAAGATTTAAGTTGTAAATTCATAACTTGCATTTTTTTTTAAATGAATATTAATAAGAGATAGTATCAAGTACTAATATTTATTTACATGGTCTATTTAATAGTTGATGTCTGAGGAGGAGCTCACATGGGAGACTAATAGCACCCTTAGGGCCATTTCATTTGGCCTCAACATGCACATAGTATATATTTTCACACTCACTAATTTACATTTTTTTATTATATACTTTATTTTCATTTGAATTGTCATTAATGAAATTATATAATAAATTATATGTTTATCTTATTTTCCTCTTGTAGGAAATACCTAGTACGAGCGAGGTGCAGCCTTGTCCAGACTATGGAGGCACAAAGTTAGATAAGGGGAAGGTAATTGAACTCAAATTGGATTGAATTAATATTTTTAAGATCTTATATTGATTATACATACATCGACATAGATTGGTAGTTTCATATGTACTTGTAATTTTTATGTATAGGCAGTTATGAGCTATACATCGTTGTTGACAAGTGTCACAATGCCTAAAGGATTGGGTATTGGAACACCTCAAGGAGTAGGTTTTGAAACACCTCAAGGAGGAGATGTCGAAACACCTGAAGGAGATAAAGAAAAGATCAACCTAAAGAGGTATGTGTTTATTTTATTGTGTTTGGTAAATATGTTCCTATTACCAACAATTGTATGCTAACTTGGATCAATTTTATGTTTTTGTTCACATATGTAGATTGGAATTTCAAAAGTTGGTTTGGTTGGTTCTTTGAGAGGGGCATATTCTAGGACTCCTGACCCTTTGAAGAGACGTATATTTCAGGTAATCAAGATTTCAATTTTAGAGGTCAATTAAAATTCAATGTATATTGATTTTGATGTTAATTATTCGATTTTAAATTATATATTATAACTAATCTAAATTGTGGTTTGAATTTTTCTTGTACAGCTACCTTCAAAGCCAAAGAGTGCTTTAAAGAGGCTCCATTTTGATGATCCACTAGTATATTAGGATGAGATAGATATTTTGGCTTGTAAATTTTGAATAGATATTGAGATGGCATATGCCACATTTTGTAAAACTTTGTTTGAGTTGGTGTTGATGCCATTTTTTTATATGTACATACACTTGATTATTGGATAATTTGATATATAGAAGTTGACAATCAAAATTTAATTTTTTCCTCATGTGCATGATTAAACTCTTTGAAAAATGAATCTTGAGAAATGGTTAAATATCAATGTACAATAGCATAAAGAATCATTATATTACGTAGATTATATTCATATCGTTGATTAAATTGCATTGCACGTCTTTCAAACTCAAAGCATTACTTCACATTGCATAACTAACAACTAGATGCTAATAGATGAAAAAAATTAAATTACAATATAGTTTTTACAAAGTCAACCTAAGCAATTATGCAATTACTTCATATTGCATAACTAATAACTAGGAGCAATTTTCAATTGCATTTGCTTGTCATGGAATTATATGAGACCATATTTCTTTGAAGATTTTTTTCAAATAGTCCACTCCCTTGTCTATGCTACCACATTTTTCATACATGTCTACCAAATATTTTTATCAAACAGTTCACAAGCTTGTTGCTATGGCTAAAATCCTAAAACAAGTGCTTTCAAACAAGCTATGGATGCTTGGAAAAATTATATCAAAGCATAATAGTAAGAAATAGCATAGACAAGGTAATGAACTGTTTGAAAAAATGCCTCAAAGAAATGAGATCTCATGGTGATGGAATGCCATGACAATCAAAAGAAATTTTGATTCTCATGGCATTCCATCACCATGAGACCTCATTTTTTTGAGGTATTTTTTCAAACAGTTGACTACCTTGTTGATTTTCATGGCATTCCATCACCATGCGACCTCATTTTATTAGGGCATTTTTTCAAACAGTTCATTTCCTTGTCTATGCTACCATATTTATCATACATTTCTATCAAAGAATTCTATCAAACATTTAATTGCCTTGCTGCTATAGCTAAAATCCTACAACAAGTGCTTTCGAACAAGCTATGGATGCTTGAAAATAATCTAACAAAGCATAATAGTAAGCAATACTATAGACAAGGCAATGGACTATTTAAAGAAAATGCCTCAAAGAAATGTGGTCTCATGGTGATGGAATGCCATCACAAGAAAATTACTATAGATTTTCATGGCATTCCATCACCATGAGACCACCTTTTTTTGAGGCATTTTTTCAAACAATTCACTGCCTTGTATATGCTATCACATTTTTAATACATCTACTAAAGCATTTTATCAAACGGTTCACTGCCTTGCTTCTATGGCTAAAAGCCTCAAATAGGTGCTTTCAAACAAGCTATATGGATACATAGAAAATGGTGTAGGAGCACCTTGGAAATAGAGGACTAGTTGATGGTTAGTTGATGCAACCAAGGATGGAAAACCACTCACTTTCATAATACAAGGGATTCCTAAACACCTTTCTCAACTTAACTCTCAGATCTCTTTAAAAAATCTTGCAACTATTAATCATTCTAGACACCCATTTTAGTCCCCTTCAACATATTTCCAACTCACATAGGACTCCTTTGGAACAAATTTCACAAATCATGCAAACTGTGTTGCTCAACCTAGCCAAATAGGTCGAATTTCCAAATCAACCACCCTTGGAACACTTCAGAGACCCTAAAACTTATTGGGGAAGCACTCAATAGATGACAAAACCTCAAATTTTCCCATTTATCCTCTAGAACTTGCCCTTTAAGACCCTATTCCACAAAACCCTCAAATTTCTCAAATTTGACAAGGGTTTATTGAAAAACCTACTTGCAGACTTCCCTAGACTTTACCACAAACTACAACACCCTTGAATAACATTGCCCAAGCTTTAAAGAACAACAAAAGTGACTTCCCTCAAACAATTCCCAATTTTACCCTCTCTAACCTCACTTTTTCATGTAGAAACACCCCAAATGCTATCTAGGGCATCACCAAATATCATAATGCTAACCTCCCATGCACAAGAAACAATGAAAACATGTTTATCTATCCTCACTAAGCCTATCCACCAAGTTATAACATCATAGAGTGGATGGAAAGCTTAAAAGTCCATTTTAAATGTACTCACACCCTTGGAATAGGGCTCATAGACTAACCTCCAGTAAAATGCCTCTTAAATGTACAAAAATGAATAAAATTACTTGAAACCAAGTTTGTGAAGAATTTAACTTTTTTTCCCACTAGTTTCCATTAAAAAGAAAGCAACAAGCTATGGTCTCATGGATTTTTTCACACGAAAATCAATGTTGGAGTTCGGTTGGAGGCTGAAAACTACTTGTAAGGGCATAAATAAATCTTGTTCTACAACTCGTATGACCAAATCAATTGTTCCATCATGTCTAGATGGGTACATTAAGGTTAGGTATGGTCCCATTTCACACCCAAATAGGTCGAAGCAGTTCGAGCTACATTCAATTAGCAAAATCCCTTAAGAGTCCAAAGTGCTAAAAGGCAACAATATTTGAATGTCTATTTCTCAGAAATCGTGATGCTTATAGACTCTTTGTCTAAGGCTATGGGATTGTGTCGGGACCATCCACAATAACCTCTCTCAGTTTTTCTATATCAGAGGCGTTTTCTCATGGTGATGAGTTTTTAGTTGAGGGAAAAGTTGTAAGATGCAAGTAGTGTAAAGTTGCAAAGTGGTGCAACTTTCATTATGCAACTCATACGACCAAACAAACTATTACATGTCCAGATGGGTAAATTTATGCTAGGGATGGTCCTCTTTTGCACCCAAATATATCGAATCACTTTGAGCTACATTGGACCAGTGATTTCCCTTAAGAGTCCAAAGTGCTAAAAGGCAGCAATCTTTGAAGGGCTATTTATTAGAAACCATGATGCTTACAGACTCTTTTTTTGAGGCTATGGGATTGTGTTGGGACCATCTAAAATAACCTCTCTTTATTTTTGCTATCTTGGAGGCATTTTCCCATGGTGATGAGTTTTCAGTTGAGGGAAAAGTTGCCAAATGCAAGCAATGTAAAGTTGCAAAGTGGTGCAAATTTCATTCTCCAACTCGTATGACCAAAGAGATTGTTCCAACATGTCTATATGGATACTTTTATACTATGGATGGTCCTCTTTTGCACCCAAATACGCTGAATCGCTCTAAGCTACATTAGGCCGGTGATTTCCCTTAAGAGTCCAAAGTGCTAAAAGGCAGCAATCTTTGAAGGGATATTTATCAAAAACCATAGCGCTTATAGACTCTTTTTTTAAGACTATGGGATTGTGTTCGAACCATCTACAATAACCTCTCTCGGTTTTTTCTATCTCAGAGGCATTTTCTTCTGGTGATAAGTTTTATGTTGAAGGAAAAGTTGTCAAATGCAATAGTGTAAAGTTGCAAAGTGGTGCAACTTTTATTATCCAGCTCGTATGACCAAAAAAACTATTCCAACACGTTTGTATGGGTAATTTTTCACTATGTATGGTCCTTTTTTGCACCCAAATACGCCGAATCACTCTAAGCTACATTGGACTGGTGATTTCCCTTAAGAGTCCAAAGTGCTAAAAGACAACAATCTTTGAAGGGATATTTCTCAGAAACCGTGATTCTTACAGACTCTTTTTCTAAGGATATGGGATTATATTGGGACCATCTACAATAACCTATCTCATTTTTTCTATCTCGGAGGCGCTTTCCCATGGTGATGAGTTTTCAGTTGAGGGAAAAGTTGTCAAATGCAAGCAGTGTAAAGTTGCAAAGTGGTGCAACTTTCATTATCCAACTTGTACGACCAAACAGACTATTCCAACACGTCCATATGGGTAATTTTATGCTATGGATGGTCCTGAATTGCACCCAAATACGCCGAATCACTTCGAGCTACATTGGACCGATGATTTCCCTTAAGAGTCCAAAGTGCTAAAAACCAGCAATTTTGAAGGGTTATTTCTTAGAAACCGTGGTGCTTACCGACTCTCCATTTGAGGCTATGGGATTATTTTGGGACCATCTACAATAACCTCTCTCATTTCTTTCTATCTCAAAGGAATTTTCTCGTGGTGATGATTTTTCAGTTGAGGGAAAAGAATTTAGATGTAAGCAACATAAAGTTGCAAAGTGGTGCAACTTTCATTATGCAACTCTTACGACCAAACGGATTGTTCCAAAATGTCAAAATGGGTATTTTTATGCTAGGGATGGTCCTTTTTTTCACCCAAATATGTCGAATCACTCCGAGCTACATTGGACTGACGATTTCCCTTAAGAGTCTAAAGTGCTAAAAGACAACAATCTTTGAAGGGATATTTCTAAGAAACTGTGATGCTTACAGACTCTTTGTCTAAGGATATGGAATTTTTTTGGGACCATTTACAATAACCTCTCTCGGTTTTTTCTATATCAGAGGCGTTTTCTCGTGGTGACAAGTTTTCAGTTGGGGGAAAAGTTGTCATATGCAAGCAGTGTAAAGTTGCAAAGTGGTGCAACTTTCATTCTACAACTCATACGACCAAATGGGTTGTTTCAACACGTCTGGATGCATACATTTACACTAGGGATGGTCCTCTTTTTCACCCAAATACACTAAATCACTCTGAGCTACATTGGACCGACAATTTCCCTCAAGAGTCTAAAGTGCTAAAAAGCCATACCATCTATTGTACGGTTTGTAGCTCGATGGTATGAACATGGTAGATGTTATTAGGACTAGATAAGGTGAATATGTGGGTATAAAGAGCTGGAAAGGTTTGTAGTTGAGTTGGTGAGTTTCCATGCATGGCAAAAATGAGTGAAATTAGGTGAAAAATGGTGGTTAGAACATTCTAATGTCAATGAAACGTGGGGGCAGCAAGAGTTAAGGTTGGATCAATCTTGTGCATGTCCTAATAGATTTTTTTGATGATTTTATAGGGTGTGGCAAGTCTGGAAACAATTATTTCCTTAAAACCCTCATGAAAGTTGCTAAAAATGACGGCTTGTTGAAATAGAGCTTTAGAAAGCGTATCTCACCAAAAAAAATTATGGTTTTGGTAGTTTGGTAGGATTTTTAATGCTGCCTCATCAAAATTTAAGGTTTGGTAAGTGGTTAAAAATGAGTCTCTTTGTGAAATGGGCCTATTGTAGTTATGTTACACCCAAGTTTGGGTTTGAGGATCAAATTGGAGTTTGAATCATCTTTAATTGTAATTGTGTTGTTTAAAGCCACCTAGCTCTTGCATCAGAAAACTCTTACCCAATCAACTTAAACATTATGCACACCCAAATACCTTGTTTGCACTTTGCATGATCAAAGACTCAATTACATAGGAAATGACCTTCACATGACCTTTTTACAAAAAAATTTGGAAAAAGTGGCAAGCCACTATAATTTATTATATATAAATAGGATATACTACAAAATCTAGTTCAAATGAGCATACCGACAGGAAAGAACCAGGAAGAAAACCTCCAGTTGTAGCTCGACTAAGTACAAAAAGCTCTTATAGAATTATCCCAATAACAGTAACAAAGCATACACCTATATGACTATTTCAACCTATGATTTTCCAAAATACAGACCCCTTTACATTTTAAACATACCCTTTATACAATGCCAGACATTTGACCCATATTTCAAAAAACATCACTGGATATAGCTTATGCTCATACACAGTTATGACCTTTTTACATTGTTTCACATTTGAAAATTCAAATTTTACAAAATTTTCCTATTGGAGGCATTCAGGGCACAATCTTCCACAAGAGTAGTATGTTTACATTCTGGAGTGACAAACACCTGTACAAACCATCAAGGTAGCAATTAAACTACATGTACAATATAAAATATGCTTAGAATAACCAATCTATATTATTTGAATTTATCGCATACCTCTTTGAAAGGATCAGAGCTACCTATTGTTGCAGCAAGTCCATGATCAATCATGCCAAGAATATCGCAAAAATTTTCAAATGAGAAATCTATATTGTCACAATAGAAAAAATTCTTAGACTAACAAATCTATATTAATCTAAACAACCTGAATGATGATGAATTGGTAATGCAAACTATAAAATAAGCTTAGAATAACCAATCTATATTATTCTAAATGACCTGATTGATGATGAGATGGTAATGAAAACTATAAAATACGCATTGAATAACCAATCTATATTATTGTAATATGTGTCATACCTCTCTGAAAGGATCAGAGTTGGATATTGTTGCAATACGTCCATGATCAATCATGCCAAAAAAATTGCAAAATTTGTCAAATGATAAATCTATATTGTCACAATAGAAAAGATGCTTAGACTAACAAATCTATATTAATCTAAACAACTTGAATGATGATGAATTTGTACTGAAAACTATAAAATATGCTTAGAATAACCAATCTATATTATTCTAAATGAATTAATTGATGATGAGATGGTAATGCAAATTATAAAAGATGCTTTGAATAACCAATCTATATTATTGTAATATGTGGCATACCTCTCTGAAAGGATCAAAGTTGGCTATTGTTGCAACAGGTCCATGATCAATCATGCCAAAAATATCACAAAAGTTGTCAAATGATAAATCTATATTGTCACAGTAGAAAATATTATTAGACTAACAAATCTATATTAATCTAAACAACCTGAATGATGATGAATTAGTAATGCAAACTATAAAAGATGCTTAGAATAACCAATCTATATTACTCTAAATGACCTAATTGATGATTATATGGTAATGAAAACTATATAAGATTCTTTGGATAATCAATCTATATTATTGTAATATGTTGCATACCTCTCTAAAAGGATCAGAGCTGGCTATTGTTGCAGTAGGTCCATGATCAATTGTGCCAAAAATATCACAAAAGTACATACAAAATATCACTATTAAAGACACTTGCATTGCAATAGTATACAAAATATCAATATTAAATAAACAACACTAATGAACTTAAGCATAATGAACTTAAGCATAATGAACCTAAGCATTATACCTTCCATTCTTTAATATGCTATTCAAGTGTGCTTGAAGGGTCATTTCTTTGCTTAAGAGCATCCAATATTGCTTCATGATGAACATTACTAAGTGTCCATAATTTATTTTTCTTTGGTTTTGCATGATGCTTCAACAACTTAACATTTGTTGCTATAACAAGGTGTGAATACATGAGAATGGTTTTGTGTTTCTCATAGTCTTCAAATGCAAGTATGCCATTCTTTCTAATCATGTATGTTTGCAACCAAGTTCCTACAACCACAACTGAACCTATAGGATAAACAAACTCATCATCATCTTCCATCGATTGTGTTAGCTTGTGCTTTACCCACATACATCAGAGCCAACCAATAGTCTGATCTCTCTTCATTCCCCTATAGTGCAACAACTGCAAAAATATGTCTTGGTCGTAGTAAATCTAAAATCCGGTCGTAATCAACTAAAATTTGCATTGTTTCATTTGTCATGTATATAGTTTGAGATAAAGGAGTTAGATACTATGGAACCCATGTATCTACCCACTCACTTGACTCACATTGATCCCACTTGCACTGAATACATATCTGAAAAAAACAAGCCAATTTTCATGTCCAAATGGTCCATTTGCTTGCATATGAGCTTCAAATAAAATGCATCTTTGAAGAATCTTTGATTGTATGACAATCCAATCTACCTCCCACTATACCATCCTCAACCAACCAAAAGAATCTGTGCACTGTTGAATCAAGTGTCCCTCCCTATAACAATGTTAAACTACACCAATCAACAATAGAATGTGCATCACTAATTTTTTCTCCTAAAATCTTCATTTTCTCCTTAACTAGAGCTCTCTTTACACATGCACCCACTCCATCGTGCTCCCCTTTCCCATGCCTAGCTTCAAAAAAACTCCAAATATGAGGTACACCCCTCGCTACATGCATTCTACTCAATGAATAAAAATATGAGCATTCTTGAACTAACCTGTGTAGTTATATGACCAAATGAAATGTCAACCTAGTGCTATATCATGCTCCTACAAGAACTCAAAAAATTCTTGAAACAATGTTGGACATACTAGGACGGGTGAGATCTATCATCACTCATATAAAAATGATACTCTTTGGTTATCTTTCAATCCTCCTTTGTACTATTAGGTGCATGTCTAAACATTATGTGGACAAAATATAAATCTAAATGGAATTGTAATACAGAGATTGTACCTCATTTTGTGGCTGCAATGTGTATTTTTCTGCAAAATCAACCACTGATATAATAGTGCCAATCAAAAAAGAGTCCTTATGCATCATGAATTGTTGATCCAACCATTGAGACCTATGACTATGCCTTGCATACTTGTAGAAAATATTGTCCTAAAAATCTGAAATAAAATCAACAACACTGCATTCTTTTGTAACCAACTCATATCTAGAACCTTCACCTCCACTCTGCAAAGTATGTTTGACTATCTCATATCTCTTTTTCTCAAAAAGCTTCTTTCCAAATTCATGTTTGAAACCCTCATGAAAACATTGAACAAACTTTGAAAAGCCACCACATTGTGAGAACTTCGCATTTAAACAATCATTTCTATAGAAAAAACAACCATCATCTCTAGAACATAAAAATAGATCTAGCAAGTCCCTTGATGATTTTAGAAGATGCATTGCACCACACTCCTACAAAATTTCATTAGCATGCAAATTAGAATGGATATAGCATAATATTTCATGGTACATTGAAAACTCCACATGGTATTTGCAACAAGTATTACGAATCTTAAGAGGCACACAATAAAATGGCTTCAAACCTTCAAAAGTTCTTTGTGAGATTTCCATATTTGGAAGTGTTTCAATAAAAATTTTGAACAACGTTGTTTGGTTTAATTCCAAGAAATTTTTAGGATGCAATGTATGGTCTTGATTGCCAATTCTTAACTTTAAAACATCCTTTGCATTGGATGATACTCTAGAGTTATCATGCCAAAATTGTTGAATTACCTGCTTTACATTATCAGTTAGCTTCTTGTCAACACGTGGAAGCCTCCCGGTAAAAGCCCATGTATCATTTTGAAGACGGTCATCTATTATTTGTCTTCTTGCAAGTGCTTTATCCAAAGTTTTACAATTTATGTCAAAATCAATACAAGTCTGGCTCATAAAGAGGGCCTTTTTTAATTGATGGCTTACTAGGGTGGTTGTAATGACTCTCTAAGTAGTTCTCTTATCTTTTTCCTTGTTATTTTTTCCAATAGACTTGAGAGCATTAAAAATATTTTTGACAATAATAGAATTTTTTTCGGTCTTCTTCTTTACACGAATCTTCAATTTGGCTAGCAAAGGTCTCATCTTTTGATTCTTTAGCAATTGTACAAAAAATTGGCATTGCTCGGTCAATGTCTTATCACTAAAATATTGGTTGAAAAGTCTTGTATCTCACAACCGAATAGTTCGTGTTGACCTCTTTCCTTCAAAATTGTTTATAATGTTCTCATCAATTTCAAGTAGCCATTTAGGGGTTCTTGAAGATCTTTAATTTGGAATATGTCTTTCTTCCACACAAGGTTCTTCATTTCTCATGTAATCTGGTGAAACATAATTTACACTTGGTTCAATATTATTTTCAACATCTTCAATTCCAACATTTTCACCTTGAACATTTTCAATAACAATTTGAATAATTTCATTCCCAATTTCAATATCATGTTCAACATCTTCAATTCCAACATTTTCACCTTGAACATTTTCATTATCAATTTCAATATTTTCATACCCAATTTGAATATCATGTTCAACATTTTCAATTCCAACATTTTCACCTTGAACATTTTCAATATCAATTTGAACATTTTCATTCCCAATTTCAATATCATGTTCAACATTTTCACCTTGAACATATTTAATTTCCTCTTCACTTGAAAGACCATAGGGCTCAGGTTCACCAATATTTAACATACATTGTCTTCTCTTCCTATGACCTTCTTTATCTCTTTGTCTATATGCTTCAATTTGTTCTTTTGTAATATTTCTCTCATGTTTTTGCTTTTGACAACTGCCGCTCCCCATTATACCTCATAAAGATACTAAAAATCATTGCTTAAGAAAAATTTGAGTAGAATATGCTCCAAAAAGTTTATCTTTGTCTCTTCTTATCTAAAACAACGTGTTTGATGCCTGCAAAGCCTACAAACAAAATGTAGGGTCTGTTGAAATGCACAAAATGACCCACATGGGGTTTTTCTATGGCCCATAAATTTGATATCCAATAAAATCTAATATCCGATTTGAAAAACATTTTTAAATGTTTTGCAATGGTGGGATTTTAGTGCTACAAATCGGATATCCGATTCAAATTGGATATTCAATTTGAATCGGATATCCGATTTGTGCACACATAGACCTAAGGGTTAATGGTAGAGGGTAGACGGTTTAAGGGTTAAGGGTTTAGGGTTAAGGGTTAAGGGTTTAGGGTAGAGGGTAGAGGGTTTAAGGGTTAAGTGTTTAGGGTATAGGGTAGAGGGTTTAAGGGTTAAGGGTTTAGGGTTAAGGGTTAAGGGTATAGGGTTTAAGGTAGAAGGTTATAAGGGTTTAGGGTTTAAGGGTTAAGGGTTTAGGGTTAAGGGTATAGGGGAGAGAGATATATGGAGTGAGTGAGAGACCTGGGAGAAGGAGAGGGGGTATGAGGGAGAGACTTGAGAGAGAGAGAGGGAGTAGAGGGTAGAGGAAGAGAGAGACAAGGTTAAGGGTTAAGGTTAGAGGGTTTAAGGGTTTAGGGTTTAAGGGTTGAGGGTTGAGGGTTGATGGTTTTAGGGTTGAGGATTTAGGGTTAAGGGTATAGGGGAGAGAGATAGATGGAGTGAGTGAGTGAGAGACCTGAGAGAGTACGAGAGGGGGTACAGATGGAGAGAGAGAGAGAGAGGGTAGAGGGTAGAGGGTTAAGGGTGGAGGGTTTAAGGGTTTAGGGTTTAAGGGTATAGGGTAGAGGGTTTAAGGGTTAAGGGTTTAGGGTTTAGGGTATAAGGGAGAGAGATATATGGAGTGAGAGAGTGAGAGAGAGACCTGAGAGAGGGAAAGGGGATGTGATGGAGAGACTTGAGAGAGAGAGAGAGATTAGAGGGTAGAGGGTTTAAGGGTAGAGGGAGAGAGAGAGGGTAGAGGGGACAAAGAGAGACCTAAGAGAGGGAGAGGGGGTAGGAGGGAGAGACTTGAGAGAGAGAGAGAGAGAGAGTAGAGGGTAGAAGGTTTAAGGGTTTAGGGTTTAGGGCTAATAGTAGAGGGGAGAGAGATAGATGGAGTCATTGAAAGAGAGGGAGGGAGATAAGGAAGAGAGGGTTAATGGTAGAGGGTAGAGGGTTTAAGGGTTAAGGGTTTAGGGTTTAGGGTATAGGGTATATGGTTTAGGGTAGAGGGTTATAAGGGTTTAGGGTTTAAGGGTTAAGGGTATAGGGGAGAGAGATAGATGGAGTGAGTGAGTGAGAGAGAGAAACCTAAGAGAGGGAGAGGGGGTACAAGGGAGAGAATTGGGAGAGAGAGAGTGGGAGAGAGATAGAGGGCACATGGTTTCAGGGTTAAGGGTAGAGGGGGATATATATAGGGAGTGAGTGAGAGAGAGAGAGACCTGAGAGAGGGAGAGGCAATCGGAGGGAGAGACTTGAGAGAGAGAGAGTAGAGGGTAGAGGGTTTAAGTGTTTAGGGTTAAGGGTTACATAGGGGAGAGAAATAGAGGGAGTTAGTGAAAGAGAGGGAGGGAAGAAGATGGAGAGAGATAGACAGAGTGAATGAGAGAGATAGATACCTAAGAGAAGGAGAGGGGTATGAGGGAGAGACTTGAGAGAGAGATAGAGTGGGATAGAGATAAAGGGTATAGGGTTTAAGGGTAGAGGGAGAGATATAGAGGGAGTGAGAGAGAGAGAGAGTAGAGGGTAGAGGGTTTAAGGGTTAAGGGTTCATGGTTTAGGGTTATGGGTAGAGGGGAGAGAGATAGAGGGATTCAATGAAAGAGGGAGAGGGAGGGAGTGGGAGAGAGATAGAGGGTAGTGGGGGGAGAGATAGGAGTGATTGAGTGAGAGGCTTGACAGAGAAAGAGATTAGAGGGTAGAGGATTTAAAGACCTTAAGGGTTTAGGGTTAAGGGTAGAGGGGAGAGAGATAGATGGAGTGAATGAGAGAGAGACTTGAGAGAAAGAGAGGGGGTGTGAGGGAGAGACTTGAGAGAGAGAGAGAGATAGAGAGAGTGGGAGAGAGATAGAGGGTTAAGGGTAGAGGGAGAGATATAGAGGGAGTGAGTGAGAGAGAGAGAGACATAAGAGAGGGAGAGGGGATATGAGGGAGAGACTTGAGAGAGAGAGAGTAGAGGGTAGAGGGCTTAAGGGTTTAGGGTTAAGGGTTACAGAGGGGAGAGAAATAGAGGGACTCGGTGAAAGAGAGGGAGGGAGGGAGTGGGAGAGAGATAGATAGAGGGAATGAGAGAGAGAGAGAGACCTGAGAGAAGGAGAGGGGATATGAGGGAGAATTGAGAGAGAGAGAGAGAGAGTGGAGAGAGATAGAGGGTACAAGGTTTAAGGGTTAAGGGTAGAGGGAGAGATATAGAGGGGGTGAGAGAGAGAGAGAGAGAGAGAGAGTAGATGGTATAGGGTTTAAGGGTTAAGGGTAGAGGGGAGAGAGATAGAGGGAGTTAGTGAAAGAGGGGGAGGGAGGGAGTGGGAGAGAGATAGAGGGTAGAGGGGGGAGATATAGGATTTATTGAGTGAGAGACTTGAGAGAGAGAGAGAGTAGAGGATAGAGGGTTTAAGGACCTTAAGGGTTTAGGGTTTAGGTTTAAGGGTAGAGGGGAGAGAGATAGACAAAGTGAATGAGGGAGAGAGAGACCTAAGAGAAGGAGAGGGGGTACAAGGGAGAGACTTGACAGAGAGAGAGATAGAGAGTGGGAGAGAGATAGAGGATACATGGATTAAAGGTTAAGGGTAGAGTGAGAGATATAGAGGGAGTGAGAGAGAGAGACCTAAGAGAGGGAGAGGGGATAGGAGGGAGAGAATTGAGAGAGAGAGAGAGAGTAGATGGTAGAGGGATTAAGGGTTAAGGGTTTAGGGTTTAGGGTTAAGGGTAGAGGGGAGAGAAATAGAGGGAGTTGGTGAAAGAAGGGGAGGGAGGGAGTGGGAGAGAGGTAGAGGGTAGAATGGGGAGATATAGGAGTTATTGAGTGAGAGACTTGAGAGAGAGAGTAGAGAGTAGATGGTTTAAGGGTTTAGGGTTTAGGGTTTAGGGTTAAGGGTTATAGAGGGGAGAGAGATAGAGGGAGTGACTCTGAGAGGGTAGAGGGTAGAGGATTTAAGGGTTTAGGGTAGAGGGGAAAGAGATAGAGGGAGTGACTCTGAGAGAGAGACCTAAGAGATAGAGAGGGGGTAGAATTGAGAGAGAGAGGGAGTGGGATAGTGATACAGGGTATATAGGGTTAATGGTAGAGGGTAGAAGGTTTAAGGGTTAAGGGTTTAGTGTTTAGGGTTAAGGGTAGAGGGAGATATATAGAGGGAGTGAGTGTGTGTGTGTGTGTGTGTGTGTGTGTGTGTGAGAGAGAGAGAGAGAGAGAGGGTTGAGGGTTGAGGGTTTAAGGGTTAAGGGTAGAGGGGAAAGAGAAAGAGGGAGTGACTCTAAGAGAGATACCTGGGAGAGGGAGAGGGGGTAGGAGGGAGATTTGAGAGAGAGAGGGAGTGGGAGAGGGGTAGAGGGTATATATGGTTAATGGTAGAGGGTAGAGGGTTTAAGGGTTTAGGGTTTAAAGGTTAAGGGTTTAGGGTTTAGGGTTAAGGGTAGAGGGAGATATATAGAGGGAGTGAGTGAGAGAGAGAGACCTGAGAGAGGGAGAGGGGGAGAGGGGGTTAGGAGAGACTTGAGAGAGAGAGAGTAGAGGGTAGAGGGTTTAAGGATTAAGGGTTTAGGGTTTATGGTAGAGGGGAGAGAGAGAGGAGTGATTGAGTGAGAGACTTGGGAGAGAGAGAGAGATGGAGAGAGACAAAGGGAAAGAGATAATATTTAAATATTTAATATATTAGTAATATATATATATATATTTAAATATTTATACATTAACTAAAATATTTAAATAATATTTAAATATTATACATAATAATATAATATATTTATATTAAATACATAATTCGGTAAGAGATTGTCATAAATTGTAAATTATATATTACATTATAAACTATAAACTATATTGTATATTCTATATTAAATTATAAACTTTATTGCATTTTTAAAATCATATATTATAAATTGTATAGCATTTTTTAAACTCATATCTAAAACATATCGGATATATCTGATTTGAATCGGATATCTGATATGTTTGACACAAAATTTAATGCCTAGGGATTAGCCTCGGGTTTGCTTTGGAATTTGGTTCGGACCTACCAATCCTAAGAAGTCAACACAAAAAAAATGTGTTTAACAACTTACAATTGCTTTTCTAGACTTTACCCATGTGGCTGATGACTTTTTTTTACCCAAAATTGATGAAACGGAAAGGTTTTGTAAGGGAGCTTCTCAACTTTCCACCAATATAAATTATACTTTACTTTGAATCTAATAAATAATTATTATTCATTTTCTATTAGAATTATGACTAAATCCTGATTGATAGGCTAATTGAAAAACATCTATAGCTTTCAAATGGTATCACATTTTTTGAATCCAAAACGTGTGTCACATTCTATGCTTCGCATAATATAGGATTAAAAAAAGTGAATTTCATGAAGTTTTGACCAAGTTAAGGTGGTCAGACATATGAGTTTTTATATTTTTTAAAAGTTGTAATAAAAAATTAATAATTAATTATTTACTTGGAAAAAAATTACAAAAAAATATGCATCACATCCAGACATGAGTCCTCTACTTATATCTAAAATCTTATAAAAAATAATTATCATTTTATTATGGTTAGGGTGGTCAGACAGACACCTACTTTTTATTTTTTCCCTAAAATTTAAGTACTACTGCATTGAAATTTCAATTTTTCACCAAATAGATTTAAAAAAAATAAAAATAAACCTGGTAGTTTAGAAACTAAATTCAATTTTCCACAGATTCTATTGTTACATATTTTTGAAATAATATAAATAACCTATTCAAATGTTTATGTCAAGTTGCCTAACTCTGATTTTTTGAATTTTCATTGCCACTTAAGGGACTATTCTTTCCATGATGATCCTGCACATACCCAAACAATGAATTGTTTAGAATCGAAACTTAAGGCCCAAAATGCTGAAATGACCCACATAATGCAGATACAAGATTAACAAGAGGAAGCGACATGATCCCTTGTAGAACTTCAAAATGAGTGGATTCAATTGTATGCCAAAATTGATAGATTAAAAGGTGAACTTGTAGTTGAGCGTCAATCAAATTTAGAATACAAGTTTGTTCAAGAGAGCATGAAGAAGGAGCTAAATGGTGTCTGATCTTAGGCCTCTAATGACTTGTAGAAGGCCCGAGAGGAAGCCGAAAATTTAAGAGGTGACAAGTGAGAATTCGATTCTTCTCTGCACGCTTGTAATCAGGAGGTCGAAAACTTAGTTTCTAAACTAGAAAGTGCTCTCGATCAAAAGGATCAAATGGAGGAGAGAATGAAGGAAAAAGAGGCTCAACTACATGAAGAGCTAGTAGTTGCACAAAGGTTTGTGACTCTTCTTGTGAAAAGAAGGTTGGTATTTGCCTATTCGGAGTGAATCATCATTGAACTCACCATTCAAAAACTAGCCCAACCATTTTTGAGGGATGGCCAATAAATAAATGAAAGGGTTGGCTCGTTGGCCGCCCAAACTCTACAGGAATATCCCCCCTGAGTGGTTGAGTCTCAGAGTCTGATTTCTAAGTTATGTGTGGTGACAGATGAGGCTCTGAGAAATGCGGGAATATGAGATCGAAGGGCTTCCTCTAGCAAGGCAAGAAAATTTTCCCACTATCATAAGGTAGCAGTGAAAACCAAGAATAGTCAGGCGGTGCTGAACAAAAGGGTCGAAGAAATCAAGAAGGATTTTGGTGTCTTGTATAGCTTCGAATTACCTCCCTTCCTTTCAAAAAATGGGGATGTGTTATCAGTTGAGTAGATTATTGAAGAGGTCGAGAATAAGGTTCAGACTTTAGCAGACCTTCCAGAATCAAGCACAACACCCACTACGAAAGAAATTGAGAGTGAGGTTCTTCAACTTTCACGTCTATATTATAATTTGGGAATTGTTTCAGCAAGGTGGGGATTTGTTTCTTTCAAAGAATTATTCAAGCTAGATCAAGCGTATAAAGCCTTTTGTAGTCTTGCCTAATTGACTAATGCAGATTGGGAAATGTTGCACTCTACTTTCCTCAAACTCCAAGAATAGCTAGAGGTCTAGGTTCATGTCTTCACAAGTGAAACCCCCTTGTGAGTTGCTAGAACTATGAAGAACTTTTTTTCCTTAGTCTATTTTTTATTTTCAGCTTTTACTTTTGGCTTCAAGAAGATCCACACGCAAAAGGTTGTGTTTTCGATAGGCACACAACATGCCACATGGTGGTTGCATGCATTTTTTTGATCGTTTTCCTTTCACCTGAGAGTTAGACCACATGTCAACTTGGTGGATGATTTCCTAAAATTGCTTTTCGCGAATTTGGGACTATCCACCTGCTCGACACGTCATCTCTTTGTTGCAAAACATTTGTACTGTGGGGAGCCTTCGTTTAAAGTTTTTTGGAGTGTGCCTTGCTTACTTTTAAAAGAAAGGATGTGATTATGTGCCACCCAAATCCACTTGATTGGTTGACAAGACCTTCGCCAGACTTTTTTTGGATCTAAGTGATTACAAGGAGCAATCTTGTTAAAATATCTAAAGGATATTAATGTGGCATTTGAAAGTTGGTGAGCAAGACTGCAGTGACCTAATTAAAAGATCTGGGATCAAATTCCAAGCTATCAGGTGCAGACATCTGGTATTCATTATTTTTGAATGAATTCAACGTTTCTCTCTCCTTGGCAGCTATAAATTGGAAGCAAAAATATATAGAAAAGGTTCTTGAAGTTTTCCTTTTGGAAAAATTTTCTTAGTTTTCATAGTGATAGGATTATTTTCTTTAAAAATTTATAGAAAACTACTTCACACTGGCATGTTATATCTTTTATTTACTCAAACTATTGTTGGATTGGAATCTTATCTCTATTTTAAGTTCATTTAATATTTGAAGTATGATTTATTTGGGAGAAATACTTGAACTATGCATTATATGGCCTCTATCAATATTTCTTTCTTTATATCTTTGTCCAATAGAACACTATGTCTAGCTTAATCTAAATAGTTTGATTATTCAATTTCCTTGTGGTATGTATACATGATAAAGTTATAGTCTACAGAAACTGGATTATGTCCTTCGACTTCTCTATTTTCTTTGTAAGTTATCATTTCTTCATGCTATGATGTGTTAAGATAAAGAGTTTATGTGGCTTTTGAGTGTTTTTCTATTGACTCTTGAAACTTCTATGCTTGGTCGGATGTTAATTCACACTTCTTGTAGGTGGATTGAATGATTACATTGTGCTTGTATCTAGCCTATGTTGCTCATTCTCTTCCCAACAATGAACATATATGGCATTTTGTGTCTATCATATCATTCATAGAAAGGAACTTGTGGTTTTGAAATGTTATAAATGTGTTCACACATCGCCACTTTCATGTTTTTCTATTTAAATTCCTTGTCACCCTTTTCCCAAACTCAAATAAGAGTCAGCTTTCTATAAAAATCTTAGAGGTATTCCATGAGGCGCATATTGTTCCCCCACTCATTGAATTTCCCATAAGACTGCCAGAGAGGTGCAAGCTTTGATGATCAACAATATGTAAGTGATCAACTCCAATAGATTATTGCTTGAAGTTCTTAGAGTGCTTGAATGCTTGATGCTTGCTTGAGAAGATAGATTGTTTGATTTCTTATGAAGATAGGGGGCTGGGAGATAGAAAATGAGGAGAAAGACCAACCTTAAGGTTTAGGAGATAATATCCCACCAGAATTTTTGATTTAATTTGATTTCTATGCCACATGGGACCAACTTGCCCAAGGTGGTGACTTAGTCCACCTAGGAAAATTTAAGTGGTTGTCGGGAATTGAAGTGTGATTACTATTACTTAATGGGATTGTCTTCTGAAACACACTTAAGTGGGACCTATGAGTGCATTAAGGGGTCATTATATCATAAGAAAGGATTGATTTATTGATGAAAAGCCTAGGAAAGTGTGAGATTTTGTTACAACTCTTTACAACACTTTGAAATAGGTCTTGGTAAAGGGTAAAAAGAGGTTGTTTAGATGAATTATAATGAAAAGGTCTTTGAAAAGTGGGAAAATGTATTACAAAACTTCACAACACCTTTGCAAGACATTTTTTAGGCTTTTATTGATTTGCAAGTGTTCAAGGCCTAATGTGAATGTGTTGGCCACATTACAACATTAAATATAGGCAAAATCAAGCCAAAATCCATAGGAAAAGGCTCAAATGAGTGTGAAAAAGGATACTTTTTTCTACATTACAATATGCAACTCTTATTCTTGTAATTCATGTCTCCACCTTTTCCACGACCCCTCTGATCTTATCCATATTTCTTCTCCCTTCTATCACCTCATCTCTCCTCAACTCTTCCTATTGGTAATGCCTCTCACATTTTCTTGTACATTTTATTTTGTTTGGTTGATATGTGGCATATTCCTTCTCTTTGTTTATGTGCCTATCCTCCCCATTTTACTTTTTATCTTTTTGGTTCGACACTATTTTCTATCTAATCTACCATTCCCTTCTATCCCTACCAATTATATTCATTATATTCCTTAGTATCTATTATCCTGAACTATTCTTTTTCCTTATGATAGCATGGCACCTCCTTCTGGAATTAGCTAATTTCCTCTATAGTTACCTTTTTCTATTACTAATTTGTAGCCTTCCCAGTATGTCAAACCTATCCTCTTCTTGCACACTTTTATGGGTTTTCACTTATCCTTTTCACTACAATAGCATGCCCTTTCCCCAGTTAGAGTATCTTCATGCTTTTATTGTTTATTCTTTGATCTGCCTGTCTTTTATTTTCTATTCTTGAAAATTATAACTCCTCATCTAGTCACAACCTTATGTATTCTTTGGTTTTGCACACACATATCTTTAGCATTATATAACTCTTCATTTCTCAACACCAACTCCACTTTCTTCTATGATTGATTCTTCATATTCCTACCTTGGCATTGGTCATTTCAAATTTTAACCATTTATTTATGTTATTAATGATATATACATTAATCCTCATGCTACATCAAATAATCAAACTGAAGATTGAAATTAAAATAAGACATTTTGTTAATTACGAATGAAAAAAATTAACCCATGTCTTCCTCCATGATCATGAAACTTAAATTGAATTGTCGATCCGAAAGTGAAACCTTAAACTAAAACAATGATTTTAAGCTAAAACATTTTTGGTGATGTGGATCACCAATATTCATAGATGGTCCTACATTAGTATGTATGTATGTATGTATGTATGTATGTATGTATGTATGCATATATGTATGTATGTATGTATGTATGTATGTATGTATGTATGTATGTATATGTATGTATGTATGTATGTATGTATGTATGTATGTATGTATGTATGTATGTACGTATGTATGTATGTATGTATGTATGTATGTATGTATGTATACATGTATGCATATGTGTATGTATGTATATGCATATTCAAATATGGTGGACTCAACCTTGCCTAGGTACCCCTATGTTCCATCTAGCCCAAAAACTAAAGCAGGTTAAGGAGATGGTTAAAGGCTAGAATAAAGTCTCTTTTGGAAATATTTTTCAAGAAAAGTAAAAAAATTACTCTATCCTTCAAGAGATTCATAAAAGGTTGGAAGAAGTAGATAATGAAGTGGATACTTCAACAAAAGAAAACGAATTAAGAATGGAATGGCTCAACCTGTTTTCTAACAGTTACCTGCTAAGGGATAGTTAAAATTTGGTTGGTGACATAGAAGAAAGTGGAGTTGGTTAAAATATATTGATAGAGACCAACTTATGAACTTTTCAAATATATCTATCTTCTTCATGAAATGTATCTATCTAATATTCCTAGTTTGAGATATATTTGAAAATTTCATAAGCTGGTCTTTGTCAATATATTATGATCCTACATGTTTTATTTAAGTGACTCTGAGATCAATATTTTTCTTGTCCTTGAGATGAGATCTTGAATTTTTTTTTGGCAGTAATAGTGCTTAAGATCGTTTTTAGGCCTACATTGGAATGATATCTTTGTTTCTTACTTTGAATTGGCAACATAGATCCTACATAAGAACTTGAGTAGAAATGTTTTTATGAAGAAGGATTTTCTACAGTACATGTTCTACTCTATTCAAGGCACTTAGAGAAAATATTAACTATATTACTAGAGTTTCTTTAGATGAGTTTAGAATGCAATAAATATCTGATCTTTTGTTATGTATTAGTCCAGGTGCAAGTTCAACATCTCAAATGCCTGTCTAGTTAGAATTCTAAAGGTTTTGACATTTGCTCAGCTAAAGAGGTCTTTATTGCATCATTTTTGTTATCTAGAATCAAATTGAGTGATTTATGAAGGAGTGAAATCAAGAATGTGAGCAGGTAAAAGATCAAAATTTTTTTGGTCATTGAGAACTTTGAGCTTCATACAGTACATTGTTGTAAAACAAAGGCCAATATAGATTGATAATTAAGTAATGATTTGTGTTAGCTTTGAATACTTTCGAGAACAATAGCTAATGGGTGGAGAACATTTGCAGTGTTATTTGAACAAGTGACTATCTTGAACTAATCATTTCACATTGGTGGAACAGTGTTGCTAAAAATTGCTTGATAGTTGCACAAATAGTAGAGTTTCTTCATGATTCAAGGAGGACAATTTCTTGAAGATCAAATGATCAGTACTCATTTTGATATGTGGTTGAGTGAAGTTAATGTATTTTTTGCAACATTGAACACTTAGCACAAATTGTTTTCTGGTATATCTTTGAATTTTTTGCTAGAATTGATTTCCTCTTGATAACAAATTTCATGTCAATAATGACAACAAGTTCTCAATAAAATATTGGACTATGAATATGTGTTTGATAGTAATTAAATGGATCAAATAATGGTTGATAATTCTCATACTGGTCAATGATTTTAGTTGTTTCCTTGCTTTGAAAAATAGAGCACAATTTTCATTTGTCATTAGGGGGAGCTTTCTTGTTCATTTTACACCCCTGGTTCAACTATATTCATGTGTATGCTTTTGAGAATTTATGTTTTATACCAGCACAATGATGATACACTATTTATATTTTATTAGTGTATAATCATTCTTATCTATTTGCACCATTTGTTATTTGAGCATTGGTTTATTGTATGGTTGCATTTGGCTCTCTTAGCATTATCAATGATCATTTTTTTGACATATTCAGTGATATTTAGTTTGGTATTCACTTGATGAAGTTACATACACTTGGCTTTGCATTACAGTTTGAATTTATTTTTAGAATAATGGTTGGTTGATGTTTCAAATTGGGCATTCAGGTTGATTCAGATTTTATGTGCTAGTAATTTCTAGACAAAAATAAAGCTTAGTTGTTATTTGAGATACTTGTTTCAGGAGGTTTAAGTGTTTATACTTGATGAAACATAGCAGTATTTACTTTGAACTATGGATACTGATACTCTTGATCATGACAGTGTGCAGTGTTAGCAACATTTATTTGGTGCTTGAGCAAAAGTAATGAAATTCACATTACAATACAAGAATCTCATTTCCTTCAGTGATTCAGCTCTTTACTTTAGTGACTTCTATTCATAATAGTGCTCTTAACACAATATTTGGTTGGTGACATCCCATCTTCTTTTGATACTTTTGACATCTTTCTCGATCTTGCAGGACAGTTTGAGAAATTCATCAGCCTTTGTAAATTTGATATGAATGTTTTGGCTAAGTAGTAAATAAGGGGGATTTTATTGGCCCTTATTTGTTGTCTTTAGTGATCTTTCTTACTTTGATGGGTTTCTTAAAAGTTTAGTTACATGAACAGGTTTTCAGATTTGTGTATTTAGTTTGGTCAGATTTACTTGATGAATGTTACACTTTGATGTTGTATGTTTCAATGGTAGTACTTGGTGATATTTCAGCCTTGTTGATTACTTAGTATACAATGTGTCACAGAGGTATAGTTTGGTTTGCATGCATTTTCAGACTCTCATGAATACTTGATCATTTTGGTTTCATATCTTGGTATATAAATTGAGGCATTGCACATCTTTCTTTTCCATTTGTCTTTGATGCAAAAAGGGGGAGAGGCTTTGGTGTTTTTCCATCAAGGCCAAAGGGGGAGTTTTTTCTCCCTCAGTTATTGCCCTTGATGTCAGAGACACACAAAGATATTTTCTTTCAATGATATTGTCTTTTGAATAGAATGGTATCTTACAAAAAAAATGGAATGATGTTAATCCTTGACATGGTTTAGAGGTTATGGTGCTTTGATTTATAATTATATGAACAAGGTTTCAGTTGACTTAAAGGTATTTGGTGCACTTTATTGATGAATAGGGTTTCAGTTGGCTTCAAGTGACCTCATCATATTCAAAATGTGATCATTTGTATATCCTTGATCGCATTATTTGTATGGTGATGCTTTGGGTCATTGGTGTACTTTTTTTTAGAGGTTTTATTGCTTATCCATTGAGAAGATTTTCAAGTGATTATAAGGTGATGAAAATTTTGATCATGTCCTGCTTCACATGGTCAGAATCTTGGCATTAGTGGACATCTTATTTCTATTGAGAAACATGTGATAAAGGTAGCAATTATCAAAGTTGTGAATTTCAGAGTTGACATGAGGAATGTTGATATGAGTGGCATCATAATGTTTTAGTCTTCATGTTTTTAATTGGCATAATGTTTGGTTTCAAAAGTCAATAAAAAATTGTAATACCTATCAGGCTTGGAAGATAAATATCATAACATAAAGTTTTTTTCAAAGTATCTTTCAAAATCTTTTGTAAGACTTTTTTTTTTGGAGAGCCCTTAAGCTCAAGCTAGGGCACAACCCAAAATAGTTAGGGCATTGAAAATATTGGCCAAGGAAAGTATTGTGATGGCAATGACAGTTGGTTATTCTCTGACAGGTGTATAACAAGTTATATCCTCCATAAGAAGGCATTCTTTAGTTTCTTAGGATTAATCTACATTTTTGTTTATTAAGAGTCTTAACTTTGATTAAGCAAATCTGGATCATTATTCTGAGTGTTTTTATTTTATTTTATGCATTTGTGTTTCCTATTAATAATCTTGTGTGTGAAGTCTTGAAAAAGTTCAAGTATGTGTTTAAAAGATTTTTTTTGTTAAGATTAAACACCTATTCGGGCTATGTAACTAATGAAATTCTTGGACCTGAACTTTAGTTTATCATCTGTTAAAAGGTGTGTGCTTATGCCTTCGAGTTTTTTCAAACCCTAGTCAAGGGTTGTTGTATACTCTTTGTTCAATAGGATTAAAGTGTATAAAGCTTATCCTTGCTTTTGAACCCTAGATGCAATGTTGTTTTGGAACCCTATGTTGGGTATTGGGTCAAAGCTGGTTCATCTTCATTTTGTTTGTGTATATTTTTTTTTTTTTTGTAACATTATGCATATTGGGGTTAAGATTCTCCATGTTTGGATTGAGTTTAGTTATTGTCAAGTTCCTTTCATGTGTTTACCATTGTTGGTTTGCATAGTGTCAAGATTTAGTTGTTCCAGTCATGATTCAATTTTATTATCATTTGGGTACACAAGTTATACTTTCAAATATCATTATGATATATTGTTAAATTAGGATAGCAAGGCATTGTTTCATGAAAGTATTGATTAAAATTTGTTAAAAGCATTTCAGTTTTGTAACGGTTACCTGATAAGGGATAGTTAGAGATGAAAGTTACATTTTAGGTTGAAAGTGGAAGTTATACTTTAGTGTAGAAATACAAAACATTATATATATACTTTCATGTATTCTTTCTCATTAGTGTGTTGAGTAGAAAATAAATATTATTCTTAGATTGGAAATGGGATTTCATTGATTCATATTTGAAAGTTGGTTGGATAGCACATTTAGTGCTTTGTGAAATTGATCAATTATGTTGTACTTCAACTTCTGCCTTTGAATCTTGAGTGATGCAAGATCAGAGGATGGTAAAGAGAGAAATAGAGATGATACTTTGTATATGAAATTCAAATGGTGTTTGTGAATAGGAAAGTGTAGCCAATGAGGTATTGAAAAGTCTATTAGTAAGATATAGCATTGTCAGTGAGACATACAAATAGCCAATGGGGCATTAAAAAGTCTATCAGCGAGATAGCATTATTAGTGAGACATACAAACAACTAGTGAGGCATTGTAAAAGAGAATATTTTAGATAAGCCAGTGAGGCATTTTTCGAGTGGTTTTATTTCCTAGGAGGGTTTCCACTCAGGATAGATCATTGTGTCATATTCTTGTGTATGTTTTGTTTATACTTTTGCCTATTCTATTGCATCATATTGTTTACTTAAGTCAAATTTGAATAAAGCATTTACAAAGTGAAAATTGAATGAATTTATCTAGACATTGATTCAACTCTCAAGTGTCTCACATAATCCAACATCATCTAGCCCAAAAACTAAAGCAGGTTAAGGAGATGGTTAAAGGCTAGAATAAAGTCTCTTTTGGCAATATTTTTCAAGAAAAGTAAAAAAAAATTATTCTATCCTTCAAGAGATTTACAAAAGGTTGGAAGAAGTAGATAAGGAAGTGGATACTTCAAAAAAATAAAATGAATTAAGAATGGAATGGCTCAACCTCTTAAAAAAATTGGAGATTTACTAGAAACAAAAACTAAGAGTTCAATGGCTAAAAAAGGGTGACAAAAATGCTAAATTATTTCACAAATCCACCTTCAGACATAGAAAAAGGAAGAGGGTCCAATCCCTAGTTAAGGAAGATGGATTTATCCTCATTGAGGAAAAAGACATAGTTGGTGTTGATGTTTCTTTATTTATAGATTCTTTGGTTGGACATAATTGTGATTTATTTAATATGGAGGATCTTATTAACATTATTCCCAATATCCTCAATGACCAAGACCTTACATTTTTTGGGGATGCCTATGTTGTATCAAGAGTTAAAAAATGTTTTCATTTATTTTGGTGCTTACAAGGCCCCAAGCGCCAATGGCTTTCCTCAAACCTTCTTTTAAGACTTCTAGGAGGTGATTTCCATAGACCTCCTTAATTCTATGTGGAATTTTTTTAGATCAAGAAAATTGTTAAAACAATTAAACTCTATGTTCATTGTGTTGATCCCTAAGAAAGGTGATGCTCTCACTATGTAGGATTATAGACCCATAAGTCTATGTAACCATTTATAATATTTTCTTTAAACTCATAGTCAATAGATTGAAATGGTTTCTTCATAAAATGATTCCACCCAGTTAGAAAGGATTTGTAACAAGTAGACATATTTTTGATGCTTCTTTGATTACTCATGAGTATATCCATTATATGGAATACATCAAGAAGCCCAGTATGGCCGTCAAATTGGACATTTCCAAGGTGTATGATAAATTTTCTTGGTAGTTTCTGATGGCTATCCAGTAGAAGTATGGGTTTAAAAGAAGGATTTCAAATCTGATTAAAGATTGTTTCACAACACCTAAATATTTTTCTCTAGTATACATATATGTAAATCTATATGTATATGTGTACATATATGTATATGTATATACATATATGTATATGTATATGTATATGTGTATATGCATATATCTATACATGCATAAGCATATATATGAATGTATGTATATAGATATATATTTGTATATATATATGTATGTACAAATGTAAAAATATATATTGATACGGGTTTGATCCCCATTGGTTTCAGGTTTGACACCCGCTCCTAGGTTTAAGAGGGAGAACTACTTGTGGGCTACGGATTCTCCCCATAGGGGATTAGTCTCGCCTCAGATCGCCCCATGGATGTTAGGTTGGGTCGCAGGGATACCCCCATAGTATATATATATATATATATATGTATATATGTATATATATATGTATATATGTATATATATATGTATATATATATGTATATATGTATATATATATATATATGTATATATATGTATATATATATAATATATATATATAATATATATATATATATATATATATATATAATATATATATATAATATATATATATATGTGTGTGTATGTATGTATGTATGTATATGTATATGTATGTTATGTATGTATGTATGTGTATATATTTAATTATAAATATAATAAAATATAATTTAAAATTAATCCCATCGTAAATAAAAAATATTGAACATTACAAAAAATCAATTAAAAGAATATATTTTGAATTTTGATCAAAAAATTACTTTCACTAGATAACCATGTATTTCAAGATATCTATTCAGCTTCAAAAAAATCATTTCACTAGGTGACCACATATTTCAAGACATCGATTCAAGTATTAAATTAAACTTTTAAAAAAATCTTTGATTAGATGACCACATATTTCAAGAAACCTATTGAATTATTAGCTTTCATAATGTTGTAATGTGCTATATAAAAACATAGATGTAGACATCTATGTAATCTAGATTACTTTTAGTAGATGACCACATATTTGAGCAAAGTCATTACAAAGGATTTCTTCACCTTATTGTGTGTGTTTGATTGTAACATAATATATAGAGATAACATCCACTTAAAAGTATTAGTTTTAATAAGTGATAAAAAATTAGACACATTCTTTTAATATTTTCTCTTTTAAAGAAAGGATGAATAATTTTCATTTTTGTATGTATATGAAATAATATTAAGATTGATGAGGTCTATCAAAGACTTCAAAAAGCCCATTAAAATGTATTTATGGAATTTCTTATATATTTATTAAGTTTGTTAAGAAAAATATTAGCTTCAACAAACCTGTTCAATTATTAGCTTCATCTTTTAAAAATTGTCCTCAATAAATAATCAATTATTAACTTCTACTTAAAAAAATGCTTTCAATTCAATTATTAACATCTACTTTAAAAAATCGCTTTTACAAAGTGACCGTATATTTTGATGGTTTTTTTTTCTGTATTGAACAATGAAAAAAAGACAATACAATGAATATAGACAATCAAAAGACTGTCAAGAAAACAATCATAACAAGCTGTCAAACAGCAAAACAAGACTATAAAAGATTGAGACAATACATAACAATAACAATAACAATAGTCATAACTACCTATCAACAGCAAAATAAGACTAGAAAGTGATGAGACAATACATCTCAATAACAACACAATCAGAACTTGGCATGTGTTCGATAAAAGAGATTGTTTACAGTAAACCGCCAACTTTTGACTTCTACTTCAGGAAAATTATTTAAAGCGAAAGGCCAACCATTTCAAGAAGGTAACCATCTATTCACTGAAGAAACACATTGAAATTAATTCTTTCAGCGCCTTTATTTCAATAGGTTTGGTAATACGGATTTTTCCCAATAAATCGCTACAATAGTTTAGTTGACTTCATTAAAGAGTCTCGTCCTACAAATATGATATGTTCTTTATGTTTATTCTGCACTACATTTGTATAAAGATAAACAAGCTATGGAGGGAGTTTGCATAAGTACGGTGGCCACGGTTATAGTGATTGTCCTGAGCATTATGGGAATGTATTTCAGGAAAGGGCCGCTAAATTGGCCAGTAGTAGGTATGATACCATGGCTAGTGTGGCATTGAGGCAATATTTATGAGCAGGCGGCCAAATTGGTACTCGAGAACGGTGGGACTTTCATAGTTAGAGGCCCCTGGTTGTGCAGAAGCAATCTGTTCGAAGTAGTCACATCTAGTCCTGCTAATTTAGAGTATATTCTCAGGGATGATTTAAGCAACTTCCCTAAAGGTCCCTACTTCAGAGAGGTTTTTTTTGGCATATTTGGCAATGGTTTATTTAACTCAGATGATGAACTGTGGAAGCGCCAGCGAAAGCCGGCCGTAATGGCATTGAGCAGTAGCAAATTCAGAGAAAGCTTTTTATATCTGGTGCAGAACTCTCTGCAGCAGAAATTTTTGCCACTTCTTGAACAATTAAAAAGGAAGAAGCTTCAGTTGATCTTCACCATGTACTCCTTCAGTTGAATGTGGATAATATCTGTATGGCTATTTTTGGGAGGGAAGTAGGAAGTGAAGCTTTTGCTTCGGCCTTCGATGAAGCTATTGAATGCTGCATTTATCGTTTGCTCTGCCCTTCACTTATATGGAAAGTTATGAGATTTCTCAACGTGGGTTTTGAGAAGAGGTTGAACACAGCTCAAGCAATAGTACGTGACTCTGTAGCAGAGATGGTGAAGAATAAAGTGAAGGAGCTGGAGGAAGGGAATGAATTGCAGGGTGACATATTATCCACCTTCATCAGATTGGAAAGAGAACAAGGATGTTCTCCTTCTGAACATTTGTTGCAGGTAGTTATTGAGATTGATTAGTGTGAAATGGAGATCGTAGGAAAGGTTCTCCTCATTTTGATGATAAATCAGTGAATGTGATTTTAGAAGTTGATCTAAATAAATATATAGAGTTGAATCTAAAAAATTTCAAATGAAAAAAGTTGATTAGTGTTGTATGAAATGTTGTTTATGTATTCATTTTAAGTATTTTTCAACTTCTATAGATAAGTTAATAACGTTTTTGAGATCGTAGGGATTAACCACGAGCATATTCCTTGCGGGTAAAGATACTACTGCACTGGCAATGTCATGGTTCTTTTGGCTTTTAAGCATGCATCCACGCGTGGAGGAAAACATAGTCTCTGAACTTTCCCAGATTTTGAATACAAAACATTTGAGCAGTGATATCAATGAATATGATAAGATGGGAATTTTTGGTTGGGAAGAATTGAGAGGTATGAATTATTTGCAGGCTGCTTTGTCTGAATCTATGAGGCTTTACCCTCCAGCTCCTTTGATTTTCAAAGAGGCAGCAATTGACAACGTTCTGCCGGATGGAACTCATGTTAAGAAAGGCTCAAAGCTTCTGGTATTCATTTATGCCACTAATAGAATGGAAAATATATGGGGAAAGGATGCCCTCGAATTCAAGCCTGAGAGATGGATTACTGAAAAGGGCGTCTGTATGAAGGAGAGCGATTACAAGTATCCTGTGTTTAGTGCAGGTCCTAGGATATGCCTTGGGAAAGATATTTCCTATCTGAGTATGAAATTCATAGTTGCCAATATCCTTGTACGGTATCGAGTAAAAGTTGAAGCTGGTCATCAAGTGAAGCCTAAGCTTGGGCTTACTCTATTCATGAAGCATGGCCTCAAAGTCACCGTGCATGCCAGAAATGATATTCTACAGTAAAATAGTATTAATAGGTATATCTGCATAGATCAAACCGTTATAGATATATTTCAATAGTCTAGCCTTTGGTTAGCCTCTATTTCTAGTCAGAATGTAAGAATATATAAAATCTGTAAAGTCTATTATTGACATATGCAGCACGTCAGATCTCAGTACCACCGTTAGAATGTACAATATAATAATTTATAGAATAAAATATGCGTTCATATTATTAAGGCCCGGTTGATTGTCAGAAATAGTTGCTCTTGATTACCTTTCTTTTTTTATTAAAACAAAACTACTAGTGTAAATTAGTTTTCAATATGTAAGTGAATTGATTTATTTTAGAAAACAGATTATCAAGCAAGGTTGAAACCCTCTGTTTGAAATATTCTTTATTCTGAGGTGTTTTTTCTCTCTCTAGAGAGGGTATCTAAAACATAAAAATGTATAATTATAATCTGATAAGTTAGGTTTGGTGTTTTTAGTTAAATTTAAACTTACGGAATTATTATGTTTAAATTTATATAGAATAAAATATATGTTCATATTATTAAATCTCACTTGATTTGGTTCAATTAGTTGCTCTCAATTACTTTTTTTTTCATTTAAAATAAACATTACAAATGTAAGTTAGTTTCAAATATACAAACAAAATGATTTATTTCATAAAACAGATTGTTAAACAAACTTGAAACCCTCTACTTCACATATTATGTGAGAACCAGGAGACAGAGATATTTGACAAGCACAAATGAATCCACAAACTGTATAATATTCATCTCAATATGATAGACAGTCAAGGGTCTCCTTATAAAGGAGAAATATCCAAGTGTTGAACAAAATATCAGGAAAATATCAGGAGGGCAAAATATAGGAAAATATCTAGAAAATACTTAGGCATTTATTGTTGTATGACTCATTGACATAGACTAGATATTTTCTACTTTCTAGATATTTTCTTGATATTTTGTTCAGCACTTGGATATTTCTCCTTTATAAGGATACCCTTAACTATCTATCATATTGAGATGAATATTATACAGTTTGTGGATTCATTTGTGCTTGTCAAATATCTATGTCTCCTGATTCTCACATGGTATCAGAGCAGAATAGAGAGTTCTCAGGCCATAGACGTGAAGTAGATAGTTTGTTTTTTGATTGATTCATTTCCCTTAGTGATTGATTAGTTGCAGACCGTGATTCTATTGTCACTTTAGTCTCAATATATCCCAGATACAGCTTCATCTTGTGAATTAGCCAGCAAACTCCTCTTTGTCCGAGATCACTTAGGAGACCTTCCCAACAATCGATTGGAGGCACGCTTTGTGTTTTGGAGGGAAGAACGACATCTGAGAGGCTGTGATTGCAGTTGCTATATTCCCTGTGTTTGGTGTGGCAATAGTTGGATGATTGCAGTTGTTGTGTTTGCATTCATCTTCTAACAAATTGCAGTTGTTGTATACCCTGTGTCTGGCGTTTATTCTAAGAAGGCTTCTTTTATTTTTTCTTTTCATTTTTTTCTCTAGAGAGTGTATCTTAAAATAAAAAAATGTATAAAGATAATCTTAAGATTTACATTTAGGCTTTGTATTCTTAGTTATATTTAAATCTATAAAATTATTATGTTAAAATTTATAGAGTAAACTATATGTCAATATTATTAAGTCTCACTTATTGTCACAATTAGCTTGTCTCAATTACCTTTATTTTTATATTCTTTTTATTTTTCTTTTATCTCTAAATAAGGTATCTTAAACTACATTATAATGATAATCTAACACTCAACATTTAGGCATGTTATCATTAGTTAGATTTAAATCTACAAAAGTAATATGTTTAAATTTTAATTTAGAGATTTTTATGTTAACAAAGATTGATACCTATTGAATTTTATTATAGGGCTTTATAATATCAATATAGAAATGGCGATGATAAATTTTTTATTTTTTATTTTATATTTCCCTCTCTAATAATCATGATGTATTTCAAATATACACAAGTTGTTAATGTGACACATTAACAACTTAACCATAGCTAATGTGACAAAGAAATAGCTTGAAAAATAAGTATTTATTTTTGTGGTGATCTCAAGGATGCTAATCACATTAATGACCCACCACCAAGTTCTACACCCCTATTGTCAAATTTTGCAATTAAAATTCCTCAAACCTATCCCCTTAGCTTGCATCGATCACTTTGGTAACCATATATGCCCATAATTTCCTTATTTAAGAATCCTAATTTCTACTTTAAGTAACCTTTTCCTCCATTAAGTGTGTAACACTCTCCTTTGGTATTAGAAATATATCTTGCATCTTGTACATCTATTCATCCTTTAAAACTCTCCATCATGAACAATTTTGGATAAACCATGAACATTTAGCTCACAAAATCTATGGGGATAACTATTAATGGTCAAAGTTATAGATAACATAGTTGAAGTCACTTTAGATTAAAAATATAGATCAATCTTGTTTTCTTCCTAAAAGGAGTAATGTTAGGATAATATTTCTTTAAATGCACACATAAACCTAGAACAAAGGGTTGGTTTATAGAATCCTTTAGTGGATTGATTAGTTGGTATATTTCCTACATATTAATAGTCTCAAACATGCATGTTTGGCCCTTCAATATGGCATCTAGATTACCTACAAAAAAAATTATATATTCAAGCCTTTTAACATTTATTTCCACCCAAATTTGATCTCTAGGTCAAAATACCTCACTGGTTTGGAACACCCATTGTTAAATATATATTTCCATCTCTTTCTTCATGGTATTATAGCTAAATTGGGTAGGATTATATTATTACAAACATAGCTCAAAAGAGTGGGCTAGCTTGTGGGTGCAACCAAGGTCTACATAGAGATGAACCTCACATAGCACCTTCCTCAATCTATTGAGACTTTTTTCATAGCACTATAATTAGACTAGAGAATTAACTCTCTCGATAAACCCAATGGATGCTTCTATTTCTATCTTGAAGGTGACCTCATTTAATATTATCTTTCTTGCAAGAAGCATCCTACCCTCTCCTCTAATGACTCATGTCCTATTTACTCTACTCTAATTTGGGACATCTTCAAACCTCCTATTATTGATGAAACTTTGTAACCTAATATCCCTAAGTAAATTAACATTCAACATTAGCATTTTATAATCCCATATAATCCCTCTACTTACCACCAATCATCTTATTCCATATACTCTCTCTTGTAAATATATTATGCTATATGAATAAAAATGAGTTACAAAATTGAGAAAGGAAACACTTCCCTCAGTATTTTAGACCTTGGAATTTTCTCATTCACGTAACCTATAAGCCCATTGAGTGATTATTCCTTATTTACTTAATGGGAATGAGCTCTCTAAGTAATTATCATAGAGATCCAGAATCTCACCTTAAAAAAATATTTCAATGTGCTTTAGGCCAATCAGGATAGCCCCCTCAACTCTTCTCAATGATTTGTAAAACTTAATCTTGGAATGTTAGGGGATTGACTATACTTATCTATAAGTATGAAGTCATACAATTTATTATATCCAATTTAATTAATATTATTATGCTCCAAATAGTAACACATAATATTATTCAGGTTGGACATGCCCGCAAATTTGCATCTCTTGTATCTTATTTGTCCCCTATTCTCCATGTTACCATCATTGATAATATATTTTAGATGTTTAAAAAATAGGTCCCATTTAATTATTTTACCATTCTCATATGTGCGGCCTTGTGGTTAATATGCTCCCATGTTGTAGCCATGGTGGCCTATGTATGATCTAATGACCTTATTGAGTTATATATAGGTGATTGAAATACTGGAAAAAGGATTTTATACTTATGGTTTAGGAAATAGAGAAAACACATTCTCCAACCATTTCATTGAACGCGGGCCCAAGAGATCTTAATATAAAGTATGCAAGGAGAGAGAGATCTTGCAATGGGGTTGTCCTAGGGTCTGATTGTAAACTAAAGAGGGGTTCACTACCAAGCTAGGGATTGGAAAGAGAAATAAAATGTAAGACCTGATGCTTAAACCTAATTTAATGCAATCTTTCACTAAATGACCTAGAAAAGCATGTAAAATAAAATAAAAACTTGAGAGATGAAAGGTGTGCACCTGGAAACCTGAAGAGGATTGGATGAAAATCTAAAATTCAAAAAGTAGTAATTTTATTGTTGATTGGGACACATACACCAGTCTAGATGATTTAGTCCTAAATCAAGGTTTTTGAATAGGAACATGTTTCTATCATTGTAGATTCTGAATCCACAAAAATCAATAAATTGACCTATACTAGGACTTATACACAAGAAGTGGCGTATCAATCTGGCTATGGTTTTGTGGAAATTCAAGGTCTAAATCTGCTCTTCAATGTTTTCTTTGTCCTTTCCAATTGATTTTCGGATTCAAAACCCTGATTTACAACCTGAAGAAGTCTTCCAATGATATCCAATGCAAGGTGACAACTTTGAAAACTTTGAATACTTTAACAACTTTCTCCAAACTTCATCTTCAATGTGTCTTCGACCTAGATCTACAAATCACACACCAAAGAGAGGGGAAAAAAAAAATTGTTAGTGGAAAGGTGTTTTCCTTGGTTAAACCCTCTTTTGGTAATCAAATGTTGAAATGAAATAAAATAAGAATGGAGGATGATGAATGAACAGCATGCAAATGTTACAACTCACCAACCCTAGCAATGAAGTGCTACAAATATGTATGAAGTGGCTCCAATGGATGTAGATCCTGACTCCTTCTTGAATGTGATAGATCTTGAATTGAATTCTATCTTGAATCATGAAAATATACATCATAATTGTTAGCTCAAAAAAAAACATGATGCTTGAATAATGCTCAAAATCGCTTGATAATCTTCGCTTGAATGCTCTTGAATGCTCTTGCAAACACATGAATTCTCTTATGAACTCAAATTTTCTATAAGGATGCTCATTCAACTTGCTAGGTGTAAAATGAGTTAAAGAAAGTTGTATTTATACTTGATTATGCCAAATTACCCAAAATTGGAACACTCCAAGCCAACATTAGATCTAGGAGAATAAAATCCTACCAAGAATTTGAATTAAATTTTATTTTGGGCCACACGAAACTCATACACCTGAATTTGTATATGAGTCCCATTAGGCATTAATCATGGGACCATTTTCAAAAATACTTGCAAAGGTGTGAAATCTAGATTGGGACCCAAAAACCTAGGTGGGACTCATACACCCAAGGTGGCGTATGAGTCCCAGATCACTCGATTTGGGACACACAACCTCAAAACACCTAAATTATGATTGGATGTTTATTTATGTCAGGATTATCCTCATAAAGATGCATTAAATGAGGCTTGCGGATGCAAAGTAAGGCCAAATAAGGTATAAAGAAGCCCAATTATTTATGAAAACCCTAGAAAAGTGTGAAAGTGTGTTATAAAACTTTACAACACTCCGAAATAAGGTACATTTAAGTTTATTTAGCTCACATGGTCCCAAGACCTAATGTGAATGTGTCAAACACATTACAACACTATATCAAGGCATCATTAATACTCAATTTAACAAAGAGGGCACAAACAAGAAAGGAAAAGTAAAGGGATACTTTTTCCATTTCCTCATTTAGCCACCACTCTAGTGAGAGGAGGATCTAGCTTCAAACTCATACTAAAGTAGACAAACTCACTTCAAGAGGGGTTCAAGTGCACCAATGCTAGTAAGATAGGATGACAAAAATCAATAGGGGTGATCAAGCCCCCAGGATTGAGATCCTATGACAAACCAACATAGGAAAAAAAGAACACACATGAAAATGATATAAGGAGAAACATCAAGCCACAAACATACACTTCCAAAGGCAAAGAGAAAAGGAAAAATAAAACAAAAGGGGTGGATCAAACCTCGACAATTTTTCCATCGTGATGTGGATCATATTTAGGTTGTTTGTCCAAAAATAAAATTCCCACTTTGAGGCAATGGGACTTTACATTTTCTAGTGGGTGAGTAACCCAAGAAGGTGAGACACATACACACACAGCTGGTATGTGCTCGCATACAGACGCAAGTGGCTAAGGGAAATTCATGCCTCAGATTGGCTTCCCATCAAACCATACCAAAGTTATACCTCCTGAAAACTTTGATAAGGTGCCATGCAACAATGAACTTTGAGCTTAATGAGGCAAGTAAAACTTTGTATGCTTGGTACTCATGAACAAACAAGATGGATCCATAGGCATGCAAGGTGGCCATATAACTGAAATTTTGAAAATGAAAAATATAAAGAATGTTCAAAGGAGTCTTGCTTAGTTCATGTAAAGTCTTAAACTTAGGGGACATTGTGCCTAATGTCTCCAAGAGATGAAAAATCAAAGAATATAATATTTGCAACTTAGGGGATGTAGTGTGTCACATCAAACCACTAAAAGGAATGCAATATTCTAAGAGAGATCTCACTCTTGAAGGACAACACACCTGATGTAACCACAAAGTGAGAGACGCATCACATGAAGTAAGAAGACTACACCATGAAACATGAGAAATGAAAAAGAATAATGCCAATGTATTCCCCCACTTTAATGAAATTTCTAAACACCATACTGTGAGAAACTAATTTAAAGTAGAAAATAATAAATGTTAACAATAAAGAAGACATGAGAGCTAACTTGGAAAGCCCTATTCCAAGTCATATGTTTCCAAATAAGCTACGTCATGAAAAGGAAAAAGAGAGGGGATTCTCCCAAAAATAAAATTTCAAACATATAAGGGATCTATGGATTTGGGGCAAGTATGTTCTTGCTACAATGTTCTTAGAGAGCTCAAAACTGTCATCATTCCCCAAATAATCATAGAACTGGAAGAATGACACAAAGAGAGTGAAAACAAAGAAAAACCTTTTGGGTCAACATGGAAGAGACCTAAAGGTCTTGATGCCTTACGTCATCCCTAAAAGGAAAACACAAGACAAAGACAAATATTTTGGTCAACATGAAATAGACATGAATGTCTTGACACCTTGCATCATCCCCAAAAGGAAAACACAAGTCAAATAAAAAGACAAAAGAAAAAGGTAAAATATTTACAATATAGAGAAGAATGAATATAAAAATAGAGGAATGTCACAAAGAGAGAGAGAACATAAAATATAATGTCATGAGTGATCACATCACACACATGCAATCACACAAAAGGAAAAGGAACAAATTCCAAAGACTAGCAAGCAACATGCAATTCAACCTAAATTAGGTTGTCTGCATCCCAATCATGTTCATTGTATAGCGAAGGTGGACAACTAGTCGAAGGGACAACTACAAATGCATTACTAGGACAAGGCTATCTAATTCTTTCCCCAACGATGTGTTGGAAAATAATAAGTTGAGGTAGGTGATGGGAAGGAGCTCCTTGCATCTTGAAATAATTTGTAATAAATGTATAACATGTAATAGTGAGAATGCTATTATCCTACAACTATTACATGGCAAGGAGTGAAAAGGGTCCCACTTTAAGGGATTATTTCTATGATATAAAGTTTTTTAAATATGTGTTGTAAAGCATAAAAATCATTGGTACTATGTCCAAGAGTTATATAGTATCGACAATGTGGAAGATTTGCATCTTTAGGATACAATTTTGGTGGTTCTCGCATGGGTGGTAATGTTATAAGTCCACAGTATAGAAGTATTTGTAAATTCCTTTCAATATCAGTTGGTGGGTCAGGGACTTATAGTTTCTTTAGTTTGTAAGGTCTTTTTCGCTTGCTAGATTCACAAATTTCTCTAGGTGGAATTAGAACAGGGGGACCTGAGATGACCTTTTCTTCTTAATAATTGTCATTAGGAGGCATCGGTTGCTCTTTAGGAAGGAGAACACTTATGTTAGGAGGAGGATTTTAGACAATCCTACCATCGTTATGAAGCACTAGTCGTTCTTTAGGAAGGAGAACACTTATGTGAGGAGGATTATCTTGATATCCTAACCCTTTAGTATCTCCAATTGGTGTCTACTCTAAGAGTTGATGAATTTTATGTTCACTTGTTGTATCACATCCTTGTTTTCTCAAGATTTTGAATCCTTTTCCACATGTCTCTTCTAGGTGGATGGGAGTTTTTGTCACTTTGTTAACATAGAATGGTTGAGTTCTTTATTGCTTAGAGGAATTAGGTTCATCTATTGTAGGGAACTTAGGTTCAATTCTATGATTATGAATATTTATTCACACACCTCTTTTTTCCTTTGTGGTTTCTCTTTTTCGTAGCTTTTCCTTTTATTGTAGTATTGCTTGCAGCTCTCTAACCACTAACATGTGGCATCCTAACAAAGCTTTCTTTCGAGACGCCTCTTCTTCCTTTTTTCGAGCTTCATTTGCTTGACACGTCACCTCCACTTGTTTTCTTTCTGAGTGGAGCCCACATCGTAGTTACCTTTTTCGAGAGCTTTCTGCATGGTGTTCGTTCAAGCATGTGTTGTTTTGGATTCAAAGTTTGTTGCAACAGCCTCCATTTTGTTGTCGCATGTTCTTTCCTTCTGCTACTGCATGGCCTATATCTCCTCAGAATGTATAGGTCTATTGGCATGCTACTGGAGCATCTTTCTGTTGGTGTCGGCTCAAGGAAATCTTGATCGTTGTTGGCTTTGCTAGAGCATACTTCTTGTTAGGGTCTCCAAGCGGTGGGCTGGATTATTTAAGTAGCCTTTTCTTCATTTTGTTTTGGGCGTTGTTAGATGGACAAGATTTTTCTAGCATAGATAATTAGCCTCTATAGTGTTTCATATTAAATCTAGACTCACAGACTATGTCATTTTATTCAGCCTCTCTATTTTCAAGCATTTGATAGAACATTTAATTATGCTTGCATTTTATGAAACATAAATATCTGTTTCAAGCTTTTGTAATCTTTATAAAGCTTAGCGTAATACAAATCATGTTACTACTCTTTTGTGTTAGCTTCTTCTATATGGGTTATATTATGCAAATAGTTTGATATTCTTATGTTTGCAGTGCTAGGAATTGTCTATTTGATATACGCTAATTACTACCCGAGCCTTTGTTTCGACAATGTGCTTACTTACTTCATTACTGCTCTAGCGCATCGCCTTAGTTTAGGTTTTTATATTTTATGTTTATCTTCTTCCCCTTGTTCTCCCCCATTAAAAAATGAAGAGTCGGCTTTGATAAGACCTCAGAGGTCACTTAGCTACGCACATAAGTCCCCCAATAGCTAAGTTTCCAATAAGGTTGTTGCTTGCAAACTTTTGCATCAATAGTTCTTTTTCTAGCATGCCCGGTGGGAAGAACTAGAATGTTCACAAAATAAAAAAGGAGTGTATGAGCCATTGACCCGTCACTAGGTCTCAAACCACTAGAATTTTTGGCCTGCTTGTACCACCATTGGTTTCAATCAAGGTGAGAAGTCAGGAGGCTAACACTTCACCTCCAACTTCTCCTCCGCCCCTTGCGCAAATGGCTAGAAATTTTGTAGCCTAAGATGGTGGTAGCCCTTTTGTACCCCCTATACCACCTGCAGTGTGGGCTCCAATCCCAAATTCCACTTTAAAGGTTGTCTCAAAGTTCTCCGGGGATGATTCAAAAACTCAAGCAGAGCACTTGCAAGATGTGGCTAATGTATGTCTAGTTCATGGCATCACTAACCAGAATGTGGCTTTGTGATTTCTCATAGCCTCTTTCAGAGGGAAGGTGTTGGACTGGTATCCTAATCTTCCAGCTAATACAATTGGCACTTGGTATCAGCTCGAAGATCCTTTCTACGAGCGCTTCTCAAATAATGGTGACAGATCTTTGCTATATCACCAGCTAGCTAATATAAAGTGGGATCCTCATAAAGCCTTGGCTGATTTCAATGCTTGATTTCATTCGACTTGGAAGAGGGTCCCTGTTGGTAGTCGACCATGTCCGGATTTGGCATTCATGTTCTATCTGAGGTCTATAAATTTTGATATTTCTATGATGCTACAAGCTCTCGGTGGGAATACCTTACTTGATGCTTATAGCCTTTCCATCACTACGGAGAACAATCTTATTGCTACCAGAAAATTTGCACTGTGACCTATCATGCCATTGTTCCCAAAATCGATCACAGCAAAACCAGAGGTAGGTTCAACCAGCATTCCTGCATCCCCCTAGTCTATGTATGTGTACCCAGGAACAACGTCGACCATGGCTCCAGTGCCTAACCCCCTGGCGGCTGAAGTGAACTACATGAAGGAGCAGTTGCGAACCATGACAAATGAGTTAACCAGTATAAAGCGGCAACAATATACCTACCAGAAGCCTGCTTACCAAAAATACCAAGGAAAGAAACCTCCTTTCCAGCAGAATCAGTGGTAGGATAGATCGTGCAATAATACCCAAGGTCAACAGAACAATCAGATCATTATCATGACTGTGCCAATGCAAATTGTCTATCCTACTTCAAGTAAAGAGGCAGTAGCAAGACAAAATAATCTTGCTGAGGATATTAATCCATGGTGCTTCCCTTGCAATGATGCACACATGCCCCAAAATTTCCCATGAGGAAATTTGCAACAGAAGATAGCAGAGCAACGTAGTCAAGGCATCATGCCCGATTTTGGAGGCCATACATATGCCTCTCAGCAAATGGAGAACGTAGTTCTCACCGCTCAAATGCAAGGAATTTCTATAGAGAAAGAGCTAGAGATAGCTATGGACCAGGCACTCTTTTCTTGGATGGAAGGAGAGGAGTCAGCATTCCCGAATAACATTCTGGTGACCCAAGCACCGCAAGTACAGTTAGACTACAATACTCGTTACAAGCGGAGGCTCACTAGAGAATTCACGTCTTTGTAGACTAAAGGGTCACCTAATTCAATGCCCAGTTCATCAACAAATATGTCATCAGTTCCACAGCAGCCTAAGGCCGTTGTTCCAAGTCCCGAGAATCCACCTCCTCTGAAAGAAAAGGCTCCCATGGCCACCCCGACAGTTGCCAAACAGTCGGATGCACTAGTTATGAAACAGAAGGAGCCAACCACCATAGCTCATCAGTCATGAATGCCATTCAATGTGGTGGAACAGCTAAAAAAAAATTTGCTAATGTTTCTTTGTGTGATATCCTGGCAATCCCGAAGCAAATTTTTCTATTATAGAGGGCCTTATCGGGAGAAGGGGATATGAAGATGCTTGAGCAACCGTCAGAAGATAAGAAAGCTAAGTCGAGCCCAGATGGAGTTCTAGCAATTCAACTAGCAGAATAGAAGGTCAGGAAAGAGAGTAAGCCTAAACCCAAGCCTTTCTTTCTAACACTTATTATTGGTAAAAAACTATTGCATAATTGTATGGTTGACTCTGGTGCTAGCACCACCGTCATGCCTAAGCAAGTAGTTGAAGCTTTGGGGCTCGAATACGAACCTATTGATAAGGGAGTCATGCAACTCAATGGGAACAAGGTTGAAACCGTCAGAGTAATCAAAGGATTTCCTATGAAATTGTTTGCTTGCCCCAGGATTACTGTGAATCAAGATATTGTGCTCATTGATGTCCCTCCTATGTTTGGGATATGTTTGTCCCAAGAATTCACTGCAAATGTTGGAGGTTACCTATCTTTGGAATGGTCACACCTGATCCTAAGAACCAAACATGGAGCTAAGATGAAGATATTGGTGGAACCTTTACATTCCAAGCATGTGGTTGATGAAGCCATGATCAATTTTTAGGTAGCACATACCTCAATCACCTTTGAAGAGATGCCCAATGCCGAACTTCTTGAGGATGAAGAAGCAAGCAGCTCTCAGACTGAGAATGAGGAGGCTCTCTTGAATGAATTCATAAGTGCAGACCCTTTTGGAAACTATCATGCAACTGGGCTAGGAACATATGTCATACATGAGGAGGATCGGATTATTCCCAGAGTGACTAAAGAGTCTGGAAGTGAAAGGACCTTAGAGTTATGGACCTTGCACTTTGACGGAGCAAGATGTAGAGTAGGAGCGAGCGCAGGAATATATTTGGTATCTCCATCCAAATAAAATACCTTAAGGTCTTACCGTTTCCAGTTCATGTGTTCGAACAACGAAGCAGAGTATGAGGGCCTTGTCCATGGCTTGAGGTTGTGAAACGAATGGGTGCAAAGAAAATACAAGTGTTTGGAGATTGAGAATTGGTGGTCAACCAAATCCAAGGGCTATCAGTCGCCAAGAATTTATGTATGCGATCATACCGACATAGGGTATGGGATCTAATTGAAGGCTTTGAGGCATTCAACATCCAAGTTGTACCTACATAATAGAACTCTAAAGTAGACCGAATGGCAAGTGTCGGATCTCAGTTTGAGCCAACTTCTGAGTTGATTAACAACAAACATTCAGTGTGAGTGATCGTGTGACCTGCAGTCCCAAATAATGATCAAAACTAGCAATTTTTTGATAATGATGCTCATATTCATTTCTCTAGTTGTCTAGAGAATTTTTTGACCGATTACAGCCAAAGATCACTGAGGGCTATGAGGATCAAGTTGTCCAGCTTAAGTCAAAAAATCTCCCTAGGGATCTAGTTACTCTCAAGAGTCTTTTTTATTCTGATGATGCGAGGAAAGACAAGAGAAAGCTTGTAGCCAATAAAGGCGATTACGCCGATTTGCACATCAGAGAAGATAAAAAGCTTAAGTTCAGAAAATGAGTCTCATAGAAGAATAAAGAAAGGTTGAAATATTTTTGTGAGAAGTATCTGAGTATGGTAGCATGGTCATATGATGATCTTAAGGGATATGATCCCGGGATTATCCAACACACCATTGAGCTACTAGAAGGAGAAAAACCTGTGCGTCAAAAGCATAGGCCTGTAAATCCAAAGATCCAGTCGCTAATGTCGTAGGAATTAAAGAAGTTGATTGATCCCGGATAGTGTTCCTGATCAAACACAGTACTTGGGTGTCTAACCTGGTGTGAGTCCGGAAGAAGAATGGTGATATATGACTGTCCATTTACTTCTGAGACCTAAATAGAGCATCTCTGAAGGACCACTACCCTCTGCCTTCCATGGAGGTAATTTTACAAATAGTTGCTAGTTCCAAGATGTTTTCAATGTTGGATGGTTTATCTAGCTATAATCGTATTCGGGTGAAAGAGGAGGACCAACACAAAACGGAGTTTACTACCAAGTGGGGAACATACGCTTATGCTAAAATGCCCTTCTGACTTTCAAATGTCAGAGCCACTTTCTAACGAGCTATGGACATTGCTTTGAGGGATTTGATACATAAGATCATTCTTATTTATCTAGATGACTTGACAGTGTTCTCAAAATCTGTTGAAGATCATTTTGATCATCTTGAGCTTATCTTCTGAAAGTGCCAAGAGTTTGGGATTTATTTGAACCTGAAGAAATGTGTGTTTGGGGTCCCACAAGGGAAGTTGTTGGGTTATGTCATCTCGAAGGAAGGTATTTCCATCGACCTAGAAAGAGTTAAAGAGATCAAGGAACTCCCTCTACCCGTCAACAAAAAAGGATTTTAGTCTTTTTTGGGCAAGGTTAACTTCATCAACTAGTTCATAGCGGACTTCGCAAGGATTTTTCGGCCCATCACCTTGATGTTGAAAAAAGACCAAGTTTTCAAATGGACAGCGGAAGCCAGGAAATCCTTCAAGCAGATTAAAGAGGTCATCTATTCTGCTCTCATGTTGGTTCATCCATATTTGTCAAAATACTTCCTCATGTGCGTCTTTGATGGTAGCACAAGTATCGCTACTATCTTGATGCAGAAAGACAATGAAGATAAAAGAGAAATACCTATTTCCTTTTATTCATGCACTCTAAAAGATTATGAGGTAAAGTACAACTTTGCGGAGAAGAAAGCTTTTGCTATTATAAAGGGGCTAAAGAATTTCTAACACCTCATATCGTGCAACAAGGTGATTGTTTGTGTGTCGCACCCTAGTGTGCGTCAATATATTATGGAAGGTGAAATCATTGAGAAGCGGACTAACTAGATAACCAAGATTCTAGAGTATGACATCGATGAATCCAGCCAAGACTATGAAAGGGAAGGGACTATGCAAATATTTGGCTGAAAATAATGAAGCAATTACTGAGGTTGAAGTCCTGGAACCCATGCTACTGAATGAAGAGAGTTTCGAAGAGGATTGGTTGGACGAAAAAATTATTGATCTAAACATGGCACATGAAAACCTGCACACTCTCTCTGCACCATCGGAGGAGGTCTAGACGTCCCTTCAGGCTTCCCTCTCTAAGTTGTGAGCGATTATCCCAAGGGGTTGGGCTGGTTTGCGAGGCCATAATCTAGGGTTCTTCATTCCACGAGTGAAATGTCTCTGTGAGTCACCAAGTTGTGAATATTTATTCACACATTGCTTTTTTCCTTCGCGGTTTCTCTTTTTTGCGGCTTCGCCTTTTATTTTGGTATCGCTCGCAGCTCTCCAATTGGCACCACATGGCGTCCTACCGGAGCTTTCTTTCGAGATGCCTCTTCTTCCTTTTGTCGGGCTCCATTTGCTTGACACGTCGCCTCTACTTGTTTTATTTCCGAGTGGGGCCCGCACCGCAGTTACCTTCAGCGGGAGCTTTCCATGTGGTGTTCATTCGGGCATCTGTTGTTTTGGGTTCAACATTTGTTGCAATGACCTTCATTTTGTTGTTGCGTGTTCTTTCATTCTACTGCTATGTGGCCCATATCTCCTCAAAATGTACTTGTTGGCGTGCTGCTGGAGCATCTTTCTGTTGGTGTCGGCTTGAGGAAATCTTGATCATTGGTGGCTTTGCTGGAGCATCTTTCTTGTTAGGGTCTCCAGGTGGTGGGCTAGCTTATTTAAGCAGCCTTTTCTTCAATTTTTTTTGGGCTTTGTTAGATGGACAAGATTTTTCTAGCGTTGAGAATTAGCCTTTGTAGTGTTTCATATTAAATCCAGACTCGTTGACTATGCCATTCTATTCAAACTCTCTATTTTCAAGCATTTGATAGAACATTAAATTATGCTTGCATTTTCTAAAACATAATATTTGTTTCAAGCTTTTGTAATCTTTATATAGCTTAGCATAATACAAATCATGTTACTACTCTTTTGTGTTAGCTTCTACTATATGGGTTATATAATGCAAATAGTTTGATATTCTTATGTTTGTAGTGCTGGGAATTATCTATTTGATATACGCTAATTACTACCTGAGCCTTTGTTTCGGCAATGTGCTTACTTACTTCATTACTGCTCTAGCGCATCGCCTTAGTTTAGGTTTGTTTATTTTATGTTTATCTTCTTCCCCTTTTTCTCCCCCCATTAAAAAATGAAGAGTCAGCTTCGATAAGAGCCTGGAGGTCACTTAGCTACGCGTATAAGTCCCCCAATAGCTAAGTTTCCCATAAGGCTGTTGCCTGAATTTTTTTGCATCAACAGTGATATTATAGGGGGTGTTGGTTGTTTCATTGATGGATAAAAGGATACATTAGCTTCAAGGTTGTTAAGGAAATAATTTAGAAATTTACTCATTCTATCATCATCTTCTCCAATGATGTAAACATCATGAGGAGGAAATACATTAGGAGTTGAGGGAGCATGAGTAAGTTCAATTTCGTTAGAGTCATTGTGGAAAAGAACAACTTGACACATCCAATAAGGACTTCAAGGACATCCAAAGATTACCAAAGTACATATCAATGATAAATGCAATGTAAATTTCATATCCTAAACAAGGTAAACAATCTGAAATGAAATGCTCTAGATGCAATTTTGATTTTAAGCAATGCACAAGATGAACCAAATTAAACTATGTGCAATGTATTGAATATAACAGAAACTTTGTGAACTGAAACGTAAAGTTATCAATAGAAAATATAGGATTGGAAAGAAAGTTTTAAATTCTGGAAAATGTAGTGAAAAATTTGCACTGGGACTAAATCGCTCAGAGGGACGTATGAGTCCTAGTGAGGGTTTTCTTCACAATTTGTAGAAACTTTTAAGTTATTTTTATGATTTTTAGTTTGTATGATTTGTAACCTAAATACAAATGTAGTTTTTATATTATTTTTAATGATTCGAGATGAAAAAATGCAAGCTATATGCACTTTCACTAGTACAAAATTTAGAAACCCTAGAATTCCAATTAACTAATGCAAAAAGCAATACAATGTTAATGCAAGCTAAATCTAAGATGATGATGCACTCCAAATCTAACTAGCTAAAAAAAATTATATTAAAACAAACTTTTTGTGAAACAAGCACAAAACCAAGAGCCACAAGATCAAACAACAAACAAATACACCTTCCACATAAGAGATCTGCAAACAATATGTGTAATATTTATCAACAAGGAAAATCTACATAAGAGACTTTCAAGAAGATATGAAAGCTCTAGATAATATCTGATAGATATTTACAATGAGGGTTGAGTTCTTATAGGAACAAAGCCCTAAATGAGAAAGGGATCATATCATGACAAGTGTCAACATCACATGAGATGATACATAATGATCTAATGTTAGCTCAACTAATAAAGCATAAAACACTCCTAAGTTTAGCTTAAAAGTGCATGAGAATAAATTAGACTAATAATCAATTAAATAGAAGCTCAGAAAATGAAATATGGATTGCCATGTCATTCCATCACCACAAGACCACATTGTTTTGAGGCATTTTATGAAATAGTTCACTATGCCATGAAATTTTTCGTACGTGGACCTAACAAAAAAATTAATCAAACAATTCATTTCCTTGTTGCTATGGCTAAAAGCCTAAAACAAGTTCTTTTGAACAAGCTAGGCATGCTTGCAAAAAATCTATTAAAGCATAATAGTAAATATGGATTGTCATGGCTTCCAAACTAGTAAATATGGATTGTTCAAAAAATGTATCAAAGAATAATTCTAAATATGAATTTTCATTGCATTCCAACACCATGGTCTTGGAATTCCATTACAAGCCATAGACAAGCAATCGAAACAATTCATTGCCTTGTTTATGGATTGTCATGGGATTCCAATCACTGTGGTGTTGCAATGCCATGAAAATCCATATTTACTATCATGCTTTGATATTAAACACCCAATGTTTTCCAACAAGCATATACATGCACAATATGATTCAAGTTGGAAATATAGTGTGAGGTGAGTATATGTCTGCCAAAACACAGTGGCAACCCATAGAATAGAAATCATACACAAAAATAGTTAATTTCCTTGTATATGGCTTGTCATGACATTCCAATCACCATGGTGTTGCAATGACATGACAATCCATAATTACTATTATGCTTTGATAGTAAACACCCAATGTTTTCCAAAAAGCATATGCATGCACAATATGATTGCAAGTTGGAAAGCATGGTGTGAGGTGAGTGTATGTCTACCAAAACATAGTAGCAACCCATAGATAAGAAATCATACATAGAAACAGTTCATTGCCTAGTGTATGGCTTGTCATGGAATTCCAATCACCATGGTGTTGCAATGCCATGACAATCCATATTTACTATTATGCTTTGATAGTAAACACCCAATGTTTTCCAACAAGCATATACATGCACAATATTATTGCAAGTTGGAAAACATGATGTTAGGTGAGTATATGTCTACCAAAACACAGTGGCAAGCGATAGATAAGAAATAATACATAGAAATAGTTCATTGCCTTTTCTATGGCTAAGTGTCATGGAATTCCAATCACCATGGTCTTGCAATGCCATGACAATCCATATTTACTATTATGCTTTGATACTAAACACCTGATGTTTTCCAACAAGCATATACATACATAGTATGATTGCAAGTTGGAAAATATAGTGCCAGGTGAGTATATGTCTACCAAAACACAATGGCAACCCATAGATAAGAAATCATGCATAGAAATAGTTCATTGCCTTGTCTATGGCTTTTCATTGCTTTCCAATCACCATGGTGTTGCAATGCCATGATAATCCATATTTACTATTATGATTTACCTGATGTTTTCCAACAAGCATATACATGCATAGTATGATTGCAAGTTGGAAAACACACTATGAGCTTAGTATATGTCTGCAAAAACACAATGGCAACCCATATATAATCAATCATACATAGAAACAGTTCATTTCCTTGTCTATGGCTTGTCATGGCATTCCAAACCACATTGTGTTGGAACATCGCGATAATCCAAATTTACTATTATGCTTTGATAGTAACACACAATTTTTTTGAAAAACCATATTAATTAGAATGATTGCAAACTGGAAATGAGCCCCAACCAAATTGTAATAAGAGGCCTTCAAAAATGTCCCTTTTTATAAAGAGGGCAACCCAATGGAGGTCTTACGATCAAGTTGCCTATGTGTCCAAGTTTAATATTAGAGTGAAATCATTTCATTTAAATATCACACTTTTAAATGGTCAAACAATTTAAAATTAATTTCATATCTCATCCCAACTAAAAAAGATACATAATTATCTTTATTTTTATTGACCAAATTTTAACTTCCTCCGTTAAATTGGGTGATGAATAACCATATCAAATCGAGAGTAGAAACCCCAAAAACCAAAGTGTAACCATATCAAACCCAGAGTAGAAACCCCAAACACCAAAGTGTAACCATACAAACCCAAAGTAGGAACCCCGAACACCAAAGTCTACCCCATGAAGGAGGTTAGGAAAATGAGCCACGTCTGACCTGTAATAAAACACTTGCTCAGGAGCTCATCAACAAGAGCACCCATAGCTCAGAAATACAATAGCCCAATATACACACAAGAAGTCCTAGCAGGTCCAAGTTTAACAAAACACTTTGGACAATTGAGCAATAAATTTTTTTTTAAAACCATAACTCCTACCATGTGAAAGCACTTCCTTTGGCTTAAATAACGAAAATCAAGTTTTTAACCCTACCCTAATATTATGGGTATGAAATTAAATGAGTAGATCCTTCATTGCAATTCATCTACCATCAAGTCTGATTAAGGGCAGATGAGTGGATCAACAAAACCAAAATCAAGTTTTTAATCCTACTCTAGATTTTATGGGTAAGAAATTTGAAGAGCAAAGCCTTCCTTGAAAAACCATATACCATCAAGAGAGATTAAGAGTCATCCATAGTATCAAAAATAGTTTTATAAAGTCATAAAATCCTATTAAACATCACCATTCTTTTAGAATCAAAACTTTTGTGTTAAATTTTATTTCAATTTCCATGTATTTACAGCACTACGTAAATCGACCTTTATATAGTATTGTCTAGCTTATGTTGAAGAATATGCAATCAGCCAATCAGGTTGACTAAGATTTTTTCATGGCATCTATGATTTTCCTAATGCAATGCAAATCCATCCTAAGTTCAAAAATTTACAGTGTACAAGGTAGAAAATTTCACCTCCTAGGACCTACAATAATACCCTCATGATACTAGTCACAAAAAAAATCCATTAATGTTGTGTTATTCCATAGGTTGGAGATTTCATACACTAAGCCCCTATGATTCTTGTTTAGAACTACAAGTTGGCTTAGACTAAACCTTCTTGGACAATTCTTCATTGTATTGAGGGATGTTTGAACAAATTCGATTATCAATGCTTCAAGGACATACATCATACTATCAACCACGTGGTTGATCAATTGGATATCAAAGACGATAACAGAACCTACATAGTTGAAGGCTTTGATTGGTTACTATTCAACTAGGACTACTTCAATTTACAATTTTCTCTTGCTTCAGTTCCAATAGGTATGTGACAAATTTTTTGTTGTTTATATTTTCATTTTTCCCTTCTTTGGAGGGATAATATGTATCTTAATTAGATGGCTGCTATGTAGTTGTACTAGTTATGGCTATTTTTTTCTCATAGCCATGGTTCTCTATATTTTTCTCAACAACTTTAATTCAATAATAAAAAAATGTGCTATACAATTTTTCAAATAGACAACTTTCGCTAATGAAAATTATGTAACTTTAGAAACAAACATACATAATTTAAAAATGAAGTAATATGTATTATGACAATTCTGCAACATAAATACATTAAGTCAGTACTGCAGCAACCCAAACTTGATATCAAGTTGACCTTCCATCAGAGAAGTTCCTAAGAATTTATATCCTCAATCATAACTAGAATTGTACTCTACATCATTGTTGTACCATCCATATCACAAGAAACTCATTTCTATGCAAAAAGATAAAACAAGGTTATCATATATCACAAAGACAAATGGATCTTATATTTTAGGGATTTATTTTGTTAGGTTGTAGAAAGCTACTTTTGTTGGAATGTAAAACATGGTCATAATTGGGAATCAGTAGCATGTAGCAGTATTAAATAGTCAATATTTATTCTAGTGTATACCCTCGTGTATGGACATTTTGGATGTGTATTAAGTTGAAGCTTAGAAATACCTATAGATTATCCTAGTTTAAGCTTAGCATGCCTTTAAATTCAAACTCCATATCAATACAACAAAGCAAGTATATTATAAGCTCTGATGTCTAACTTGCATATTTGTATTCTAGATTTATAAATTTGTTCTAGTAGTTGAAACAGGAAATATGAAACAAATGGTGTGTTGTTTGGAAAAGAGAGGGAATAAAATTATTTAAATTAGTTTATAAATGCACCTGAGACTAGTTCCTGTGATCATTTTGCATGCATGGCACAAAGAGGAAATAACAATATCAAGAAAAAATAAAGTAAAATAACCCCATAAAGTGGCAGATTTATTTCAAAAGACTAATCATTTCATTCTAATGCAAGAAATGAATCAAAATACTATAGATAATTTTTGAATCTTACCTAGGAGGATATGGGTTGTTTCCCAATCCTCGGCCCATAAATTTGCAAAGTTATCACAAAAAATTAATAGTAATACAAATCTCGTCGTTCTAATGCAAGCAATAAAACAAACAATGAAAATGATCTTTCAATCTTACCTGATCACTATGGGTTGCCTTGTAATCTACAGCCCCCAAGAAAGAATAAAAATGCAATAGAACAAAAACATTGAAGTGCGCAATAGAAAATGCACTTCTAACAATAATTATGGTATGATGCATGGAAGGTTACACAACACAATGTGCAATGGATTCTTGTTGTTAGGTTTAATGAAACCACAGACCATAAAATATCTACAACACTCAAAATTAAATGGTAAAATAGATATAAGATAATGGATAGTGTGATTGCAAGTTGGAAAACACAGTGTGAGGTGAGTATATGTCTACCAAAACACAATGGCATGCCATAGATAAGAAATCATACATAGAAATAGTTCATTCCCTTGTCTATGGCTTGTCATTTCATTCCAATCACCATGGTGTTAGAATTCCATGACAATCTGGATCTACTATTATGCTTTGATAGTAAACACACAATGTTTTCCAACAACCATAAACATGCATTCTATAATTGCAAGTTGGAAAACACAATGTCAAGTGAGTATATGTATGCCAAAACGCAATGGAAAGCCATAGATAAGAAATCATACTTACAAATAGTTCATTGCCTTGCTTATGGCTTGTCATGGCATTCCAATCACCATGAAACCACATTTCTTTGAGGAAATTTTCAAACTATTCACTACCTTGTCTCTGTTGTTGCTTACTATTATGCTTATATGCTTTCATAGATAAGGCAGTGAATTGAAAAAATTCCTAAAACAAATGTGGTCTCTTGGAATGCCATGACAAACAAATGCAATTTGCATCTATAATTATCACTCTAGTATGAATAAATTAATATCTTTGAAAATAGTATTTGGTTGCATAGTTGGAGTTCCCTATAGTTATGGGTATAGTTTCATAATATATTGTTGATACCTCTACTGAAGATGACAATATATATCTACGAGACAAACTACATTGCTTGTTAAATAAGGTGTTTCCCATTTTCTAACAAAATTTGGTTAGGGGGTCTAAATAACAAAAGCTTTTTAAAGGCCATGCAAGACTACAATGTTAAAACCCCTAATGAGAATGAGTGTGGGCCTATGGCTTCCACTACTGGTGATTGTGCTCTGGATATCATTTTGGGTGGCTCTCCTGATTTGGCCACGCCTGCAGGGAGGAATACAGATCAAATCTATAAGGTTGTGGTTGTAGGTTGTCTTCTTCAAGATAATAGTGTGCTGGCTTAGCTCGATAAGGCAACACAAGTGGAAGAGGGATGGATAACGATAAAGAGAAAAAAATATAAGTCATCTAAGCCTCCTTTTGACATGAATCTTCGCTCCCACAAGAGTAATTCTAAATGTAAATCCTGATGGTTCTTGTTTGGGGGCTGGTTTTTGGCTGGTTGTTGGCTATTTTGTTGCTTTGTAGTTGATCGCAGTTCTTTGGCTTTGGTTGCCTTTTTTTCCTTGGTTTTCTGTGCTTTCTTGTATTTATGTTTTGACAACCTTCCGGTTGAGGGTTCCAGATCCATTCAAAATATGTTTGTAAAGGGTTTTGGGGTCCCTTCAAAACCTATTTTTACTTTAATCAAAAACAAAAGATTTTTAAAGGCATTTTTATTCTTATGTAAAATTTTAAGATGCAAAACACTAGGTTTTACAAAACCCACAACCCACTTAATGTTTGAAAGAAAATTACAAAAATAAACCCCCATAACATTTTAAACCCCTTTACAACTAACAACCCAAATGATTAGAAACCCATCAACTCACTTCAAATGTTTTTTTAGTCTCCCCTTGCTCTCCAACCTTTCACTTGCAACTCCACTTTCTAACCTTTCACTTTCAACCTACAGAATGAAAGAGAAGAATACACAAAGTGTTAAACATTGTTGGAAAACAGTGGGTGTTTATAAAATGGTCCACATTTCATTGCATTCCTATTGTTTTAATAACAAAAATATTTGAACACATTCATACTACTTTCTAAGATTCCAGGTTCTCAAAACACTGAGTAACCTACAACCCACAACAACAACACACCTATATACATACAAAACCACATGAAACCATACATAAAAAAATACACCATCTACATATAGTTGGTTAGAAACCCCTCACCTTAACTCGGTTGGTCGTCTCCCCTACCTGCAATGCGCCCTTGCTCTCCAACATTTCAATTTCAACCTGTAGAATGAGAAAACCCAAAGAACAATGTGTTTTCCAAGAACAATACTCATTACAATTTAAATCCCATGTCTTAATCACATCAATGCCCTTCCCACTTGCGATGAACGAATAGCTTCTCACACAAGGAAAAAAAATGGTCGGCATAATTCGACGATGGGACATCTCCTCACTTTCCTCACTGTGATATTTCCTTTTGTTATCGGTTTTGTCACTTCTATCATCTATCTGGCGGGCCCTGCACTATGCCATCTCTTCATGTTATGTATGTTACCATGTATGTTATGTATTTTTTCATGCATTTTTGTATGTACATAGGTGATTTTTGTCTAGGAATTAGCCAACTCCTATGAATTAGTATCATTGTTTTAAATATATTTAAGGATCATGCATTGTAAAAACAATGCTATCATTACATATTTTCTGGGGAATTGTGTAAGCATATGTTGTAATGCTCTGGATCTTAATTGGTTACAATATTGATAAGAAAATATAGTTTATGGAAGGCCACATTTCTTGTGTGTGTAATCATTTGTCAATGTGGAAGATTTTAATTTTTTGACAAAGAGTTCTTGTGTAAAGGATATTGATTGATTTGCAATATTTTTCAAGGACTTTGTTGCATACAACTAGTTATTCAAATCTTTTCAACTTTTTATTGATGTTGTGCATGAAGTTAGTTTTTAGAATTTTATTAATGTTTGTCTCTACTAAGTATATTTTTCACAAATACATAGAAAACAGCTTTCATTTTGATGTGGCAGTTTCTCCAACGTTATTTGAAGTTGTCCAAACCATTTGTTTCGTTGAGTATCAATTTTACAATGGTGTGATATATGACACTGGTACTCTACTCAAAGTAAGTTCTTATTTATGTTTAGCAATTTTAAATTTTTTCTTGGTTGATAGTATTGTATATGTTGGGATAAATTTAAATCAAGAGTGTTCTAATAACAACTATTCATGTCCGCATGTCAATACTATGTAAGTATGAAAGGAAATAAGGTATGGCAAAATATGAATATGCCCAATACCACAATATCTTCTTGTAGGGCCTAGCGGCCGGTAACTTGAATTACTATGTCGGAGGTTTCTTCCACAGCGTGTCAAATTATGATATTCTTATCAGGATTCAACCATGTAGTTTTCAAGTCAAACTCATTGACCCAAGATTCATGAGTAGTGGTTCACAAGAACCCATCTCTCATGATAATGAATAATCCACTTAGCACTCATTGCATCTAGGTGATGCTCATAGAGGCAAAGCATTGGTCCGTCCTGGGAGGTCACCCATCCCAGTACTGCTCCAGCTCAAGCGCGCTTAACCATGAAGTTTCCCCCAAGGTTAAGCCCACTTAGCTTGCTACCTCATTTGCAAAACCTTCAGTAAGTGTTATGCCTTATGAACCATTCATTATAGAGCCCCTTTAGCTCATCAATTGATAAGTAGGAGGTTTCTTCTACAGCGTGTCAAATTATGATATTGCTATCAGGATTCAACCGTGTAGTTTTCGAGTCAAATGCATTGACCTAAGATTCATGAGTAGTGGTTCACAAGAACCCATCTCTCATGATAATGAATGATCCACTTAGCACTCATTGCATCTAGGTGATGCTCACAGAGGTGAAGCATTGGTCCATCCTGGGAGGTCACCCATCCCAATACTGCTCCAGCTCAAGAGCGCTTAACCACAGAGTTTCCCCCAAGGTTAAGCCCACTTAGCTTGCTACCTCATTTGCAAAACCTTCAGCAAGTGTTATGCCTTATGAACCATTCATTATAGAGCCCCTTTAGCTCATCAATTGATAAGTAGGAGGTTTCTTCCACAGCGTGTCAAATTATGAGTTTGACTCAAAAACTACACGGTTGAATCCTGATAGCAATATCATAACTTGAATTACCTTTTTATATGATTTATTATATTATTTATTTTATTTATATATAAAATAAATTACATGAGCATTTCATTAATATTTGTTAATTATATAATCAATATTTAATGTTTATGATAATATTTTATATTTAACAATATAAATTATTAATCAATATTATCTAATAATTATTATATAATAGCTTAAATATATTAAATATAGTTTAAATAATATATTATATAGTAATGATAATTATTAAATATAAAATAAAAATATTTATTATTAATACTATATATCATTATATAATAGTGATAATATAATAAAAATTAATTGATAATTATTTTTAATAGTGAATATAGTATATACCTTTATATAAATATATTATAAAATAGTCATTAAAATATTATAATAAAAATAATATATTATAATTAATATAAATGATAATTATATTATTATTTAAATAATCTAAAATAATTATTAAATATATTATAGAATATTACATATAGTTTGAACATATTAATTATTAATTAATATTCTTTAATAATCATTAAATACTTTTATATAAATATATTATAAAATAATCATTCTCAAACCTTAATAGGAAAATTAGTTGCTCTCTGTTTGAAATGTGTAAGACCCCGCTTCACATGTGAATAATACAACTATAGTTTTGTTATATAATTCTCCTAATAGATGCTTCGATATTTTAGACAATGCATAGTGTGATTTCGTGACAATGTGCTTGTATTTCATTTTGACATATCTTATTATCATTGCCATGAATGTATTAGGCACTTGTAAACTATGAACACAAATTGGAATTTTAATAAAATTGTTGTACAATTAAATCTTATTTCAGCTACCAAATTAAGGTGGTATACGATTATTATTTATGATTTCATTGGTAATGTGTAGGAAAGAAAGGGTGCCAATACAAGAAGGGAGAACCAGTGAGAACAAATTGAAAGACATCCTTTTGTGGTTATGTACTCGATTCCTTATTTTTGGAGCTTAGAATGAAATAGAGTTATTGTGTTTATTCTTTTGGGTTGAAAGAGTATTTAATTATGTGTCATGTGAGACGTAAGTTGGGGTTAAGGTTTAGAAACCCTTTTATCCAAATGTGAAACTCGGATGAAACCTTGAGTGGGTCTTTAAAGAGGGTTCTTGCTCAATTTCTTGGGTTGGGATGCATAAAGAAACCCCCTAGGGTCTATATTATAGTGGTAGGAGTCAAGTGGGCATATAATAGTGCCCCAAGGACATGATTTGACCCCTGAAAAATCCTCATAAAGGAGAGTGACGAATTTTGAGGGGAGGATGAGATGAAAAGAGGGAGGGGTTGTCCAAGTGCATGTTTCCTCTTTATGAAGGAAAAGACTTTCATTGATGGAGGTAGGTACACTTCACACCTCCCCACCCAAAAGTTGTAAGTTGAAACTCCTATATAATTTGGAGAGGGAGGATGTGTGGGATGTTACCCACTTCTCCTTTTGGAGAACTTTAGTGAAGATGGTAGAAAGAATGAGGGAGGAGAGAAGAAGGCTTTTGGAAGAGATAGTGATCAAAGTGGCTTGGCTTGGAGAGGAAAGAATGATAAAAGAGTTGAATTCCCTCATCGAAAGAGAAGATATAAGTTCTTCCTTGTTTCCATTTATCTTTTGTTTATTTCCTTTAAGAAAGTGGTTTGTTGCAAGGATCATGGTTGCAACACAAAGTAGAAAACTTAGATACAAGAGATTTGGTGTTATGTAATTTGTATTCCTTTGTAAAAACCTGAAAGAGACTCCATTCATCATCTTGGAGCTAAGATATTTCCTTGCTCGGGGGTATGGCTAGAGCCCACGAGGCTTCATGACGCCATTACAGTGGGGTGGAGAGCAAGCCCCATTGATGTGATTTTTCTATTGACTAAATTGTATCAATCTAATATGGTTTTAATATGAAAATGTATGCATTGAGTCCCCAAAGAAATAAACTTTAAATCTGGTAGCAAATCTGAAAATTTAAGCCTTGTTTATTGGCATGTACTATTTATATATATTGAAGCAAGGTGTGTCTAATGGCATGTTGATTTATTACATCCTTAACATGATTGTGATGATGAAAGCGGGTATTTTACTCATAGAAGAGATCAGCATAATAACAAATCATTTCAAGTTCCCCCAAAAGTTAAAATACATCTATTTGAGAGGTTAACACTATCATAGTTACAAATATCAGGACATAGTTATCTAATCAATAGTTAAGTGACATCTACAACTAGTTTATAAATACAAATGATTTTCTTTTATTCAATTAAAAGAAAAATGTGTCAATAATGAAAGTTTCAGAAAACTGATGTACTCATTTTTATATTGCAAAACTAAGTATATTTATATAAAAAATATATATATAGCAAAACTAAGTATATTTATATAAAAAAAAAAATACATATATATTAAGACATGTATACCTTAAGTATTTGGGATAGGTGTTGAAAAAAGAAAGAGAGAAGGGAAGAAAAATATTAATATATAATTTTAATTAAATTGTTGTCTACTATAACAGATACACCTAAACATTGTCAACATGCGAGCATAGAACCTCTTTCAACATTATGTTTTAGGCATCAATACGAGATTTTGTGGATTCATAGTGCAGAACGCCTATCTCTTCATGAAGATGGAATATGTCTCCATTGCATCACACAGGTGCGCACAGCAATCGTAAATACGCTAAGATATTATCTCTAGTCATATACCTCCAAATGTGCTCTTAAAGTTTATTAATAGTATGGGGTCAGTAACAGTAAGAAAGATAATCAAAGCTGAGCCTGAGAAAACATTGGCTTAAAAGCTAGAACAATGTAACAAGCAACGAAGATGGTGATCAAAGAAGATCCTTATATTGTGATGTAGTAGTTAATGGTATACAATGACTCGTGCCATAAACCTAATTGAGGGAGAACTCTGCAAATAGTTCCTCCTGTCGAGGGTACAGGCATTACATGTATTTAAGCGATACAGACCTTACCACAAATACAGGCCATAACAAAAAAAACAAAAGGGGCTAAAAGTTAAAACATCTAAGGAAAACAAGAAAATGGGTGTTGCCTATCGCCAGCCCTCATTTGTGTGTTTCTCCTATGAACGAAGTGGCCTGTAGAAGCGTATCAACAATTATGTGGTGCCCATATCAGTGCAAGACAATTAAGCGAATCCCAGCCGTTCATCATTCCTTGTTGTCATTTTTGTTTGGCTATCGTTTTAGCATATTTTGCTGCTTTACTCGCTGATGTTGGTTTCCGCTCCTCCAAACTCCTCCTCGCTGGTATTAACCTTTTTCTTCTCCAATGTAGCAAGCTGCAGCCTGAAAAATAACATTTCGGTGGGTTTTCAGAGTATGTTTATTTAAAATGGAAATTACGGCCATTATCCTAAAGTTAGACCAAAATTTATCCTAAATTGACCTTCCGTACGTCTTCAGCATAACCATGGCGCACTAAGGTGTGATTGCTAGTTTGCAAACTATCTGGCTCTGTGTGTGATTGCTGGGTTGTGAACTCTGACTGGGAATATCAACCTCCTTCAGTCTTCTTGGAAATCTCATGTCTAAATGGTTGTTGCGAGTCATAAATTTAGCAACCTAATTATACCATTCCCATCTGCAAACTTGACCATTTATGTAGTTTTACCCGTAGCATTCACTTGGAAACCAACCATGACAAGTAACTGAGATTATTAAAAGCAGTGTCTCCCCTCAGTTCTGAAAAGGTGGAGTAGAGTGTACTAAATCTAAAATGTTGTTTAAAATTTTGGTACAGTCGACACCACTCAGCTTAATCAATTCTGACCAACTACCTCAAAACAACTGGGCCCAAAAAAAAAGGACTCAGATTTCCTGGCATGAAACATTAATGCGTAGCATGGCTACTGAGATAAATTGGCAATAGGGAGTAGTAGTTGTTATCATTATGTAGGAGAAGCCATGTTTTGTCCATCGAATCATGGCAACATTTATTTGGTACTGCCTCTATTAAAATTGCTCTCATAAACAGTGTAGATATTGACTGTTGTCACCCTGAAAATAGAAAAAAAAAAAAAGTGTAGATATTGACTGGTGTCACCCTGAAAATAGGAAAAAAAGAAAAGAAGCAACGCCTGAGTAGGAAAACATGTTTATTCCTTTCAAATACTCTATATTGGTGTGGTTGCATTTACAGAAGTCAGATCAAACCCATTTGGTTTGGAGTACATTAGAATTTAAGAAATCTACCTTCATGCCGTCTGATGGTAACGACGGTGCCCAAGAATGGTGTAGGGGATCAAAGAAAATAATCAACCCAGGCTGCTCTGCAAAATGGAGCCAACAGTAAAAGAGAAAAAAAATTAAAAATGAAATAAGACATTGGGACGCACTATCGTGAGTTTTCCCACGTGAGGATCTAAATGCTAATCTCAAATATAATTTTTTCTTCCTTCCTTTAATTTAATTCCATAAACGCTATAATCATGGGCACCTCCTACTTGGGAATGGTAAGAAACTTTAAAATAATGTAACAAACATATTTTCATAGTAATCCAATGGTGATGACTTCCCAACACGGGATAACACTAACGTTATTAGTGAGTAAAATAAAATTTTGTGATGAGAAGTGTTAAGTTATATCCTTGCCACGAACAATACATGAAATAAAATAGTTGCATGGTAAAAAGTTGAAGGGGGAATATAGCCCATATCTTTAAGTTAAATAAGGTTTTTATATAAGGAGATATTACTTTGGATTCCAAAAGGAGAGAAATCATTTCCTCCTCATTCAATTCTCTTTCTTATTTATCTTTTAAGGAAAAAATAATAACTCGATTAAAGATATCAAGTTTTCACAATCCATCATGTTGTTCAATTTTTGTTTCTGGTTTGGATTGTGTGGAATTTTTATTTCTGGTTTTTCTCTCTCTTATGCTCTCTTATCCAAATGATGGATCACGGAGTGTGATCCGAACGTTGATATAAAAAATTTCACACAATCAAAACCAGAAACAAAAATTGAACAAAATAATAACTTGGAAATAAAAGTAGTATATATTTAATTCTTTTCTTAAATCTATTTTTTTAGAGGTAAATTCATAAAGATAAATATGTTATTATTTGTTATTTATTTAAGTGATTAATTAAATTAATATTAAGTAAGAATAAAATAATATCTAAATATATTATTAATTATTCATTTATTTATCTTGTTAAGAACAAGTAATTAATTAAATTAATATTAAATATGAATAAATAATTAGACACATAAAATTGATAATTAATATGCTACTTTTGTATTTGAACTTCAAGTTTTGTTGATAATGTTGACTTCATCAACTTGGGTCGTGGGGCTCAAAGAATGTAGGGAGAACAAGTAAGATTGTGTTTCATCTAGAGGAGATAATTATTTTTTATTCATCGACAAATCTAATAATATTTAGATTAACCCTAGAGAAGGTTTCGTATTACAATAGTTGTAATGAACATAACATCGTTTTCATCAAGATATCCCACTTCATGGGAACTAAAACAACATCTCTATTAATGTCGAAGTAATATTATTATCTATTTGAGTAATGATAATAGTGTTGACACTACCCCCCCCCCCATTGATCCCTACTAGTTACGTACTCATCGGTATTTTTTAAAAAAAATGTAGCGTTGTGTCTTGGTGTAAATTTAGGGCATTATATTTTCAAACTATTTGATAAGGAAAAATAAATAAATGTATCTTGTACGAATGTTTGAGCCATCTAGAACATGACATTATATTTATTATTGTTTATTTTGGGATTTAAATAATAAAATTATTATGGAGGGTTAAAAGTTATTTAAATAATTTAATATTAAGTGGTGTCTAAAGGATTGATTGCAATATATATATTCCCATTATATTTTAGAAATAATTGTTGAAATCGTGACTAAATAAAGAGGTTATCGTTATTAATGTTCCAACTATGATTTGATAATATTATTATTATGGTTAGGCAATTTTGATGATAGTATTAGTAATTTCTATATATATACTTCTTAAGGTGGTTGGGTCAGTGTTTCAATATTGTTCTAACGATAATGAGATAATAAACTGTTATTAATTTTTAACAATGCTTACAAAATGAGGTTCCTGTTATGGTTCAATCAAATCCAATCTTGAGATCCTTCTTTTGCAAATATAACTGGGGGGCATATAGGTATTGATAAAATAATACTAACCACATGTCTACTTGAGATAAAACTGAATAATACAAAGAGAGATATAATTAGGAAAAATAGATGACAATGGAGTTCATATCTTGAGTGGTAACAATTTAAAAATCCTATAAGCTAGATTTTATTAATGAAGTTAAATGCCAAACATGATAGTCAATCACATCAAGTGTGTGGTTGTTAATTGCTGGTGTTGATGCCTATGTTTTTCCTTGATAATAATAATAATAATAATTGTTAAGTTTTTCTAGCGAAAAATTCTAAGCATGACAAAAAGGCTTTCACACTCTCTATTGGAACGACCATCCCACTCACTGTTGAAACCCTCCTGCTTTTTGCTTTTGGTGCATCATCTTCTGGTGCACCATTGGCTTCTAGTGCGTCGTTGAATTCTGGTGTGTCGTCAACTTCTGGTGTGTTGTCAGCTTTTGTTGGGTTAGATTTTGTCGTTGTTGGGTCATGTGTTGTTGGCTCGCAAGTGTCTACAGATGGTTTGTTGCATGTTGTTGGGTTTTCACTTGTGTCTCCTGATGGTTCACGACCTATGGTAGGTGGTTTTGTTGCATTTGGTTTTCCTCCTTTTGGGTCTAGGTCGTTGCACATGGATTTCCCTCTTGCGTACCCTGATTCTTAGTCCTTTGCTAAGGTGGCTAGTTCAAGTGGTAAAACTCCTTCTTCTCTTCCCTCTTTTAAGGGTAAACCCTTACAGTACTCCTCTTCTACCCCTACTGTTATTTGTGGGAAAGAGGTGTTGGATAAAGAATATTATTTCTCTCGGTCTACTCGTATTTGTAGATTTAATGGTTTGTGGCCTTCTCTCCCAAATCTACACAAATGGATTTTAGAGTCTTCGAGGAATATTGTTGAGTATAGGATTGAACTCTATCCTTCAGCTAGGGATTTTTTTGTGGTTGTTTTTCAATCTGAGAAGGATAGGGCTTGGGTGTTGGAAGAGGGTGTTTGGATGTGGGGAAAGAACCCACTTTCTCTTGGCCTTGGTTCCCTTCTTTCAACCCTCTTTATGAATCTACTAGTGGTGTTCCTACCTGGGTTAGACTTCCTAACCTACCTCTTCATTTTTGGACTCCTTGCTTTGAGTCTATTGGGAATGCTATTGGAAGGTTTGCTATGGCTAATTCATCTTCTCTTATCTATGATCATCCTACTTTCGCCCGCATTCTTGTGGACATTGATACCTTAAAAGATTTACTTGGGGAGGATATTTTGATGGTGGGGACTAGACCATGGTCTCAAATTCTTGATTATGAGGGTCTTCCTTTCTGTTGTAGGAAATTTTTTTCTATAGGTCATTTTGGCTGTTGACTATTAAAAATCTCATCGGAGCCATGCTACTTGGTGGAAATATGTTCTTCATGAGCATCTTACTGTGGGAGAATCTTGTGATGATTATAGGGATGATGACTTGGCCCTAATGTTGTGGCTTCTTCTGTTGATGGTTATCAATTGCCATCCACCGTTGTTGTTTCTACTCCTGGGTCTCTTACATGTCTTATTGGTTCTAAAACTATTGTTGATGTTGGTATTGGTGGTTGTGTTATAGTTGTTGGTTCATCTGTAGTTGCTACTAATGCAATTGGTTTGTCCTCAATTGTTGCTACAGTTGGTGGGGTTGTTATTGTTACTGATGATGATGTTGTTGTTGTTAATGAGATTTCTTATTTATCTGCAACTCTTCTTGTTGTTGTTGGTTGTGGGAGTGACACTCCTAATTCTCTATTACCTTTGGTGGCTTCTCCTCTGACTTCCCCTTGCTCTATTCCTTTGGAGGATGATCTTTCTTAGATGGTTGTACAAAGAAGGAAGAGAGGTCTCCCTAAGCATGATCATTCCTCTCAGTCCCTTGTTAAATTTTTTTGTGGTGGTTGGAAGGCTGCACGTGTGGTTTAGCTCTACTTTTCCCACTGTTGCTTGAGGTTGTTTGGCTGGGGTCTTCTTTGTTTATCTTTGGAGCAGTTTCTTGTATCTTTTGTGGTTTTTGGGTGTTTGGATGTTGTTGATAGTCTAGTGTTGTATCTTTTGAGCAACATTTTGTGCCTAAAGTTGTAAAGGGTTTTAGGTCCCTTCAAAACTTGTTTTTCCCATATAATCAAAACCTTAATATTAATTTATGTATGATTTTTAATTTAGAGAAAATGAATTCCTCAATAGTAAATTAAGAAAAAATGGTTTTAGGTCCTTGTCAAGTCTTACCATATAACTTTATTTTTGCAAATTAACAAGTATATATGCTTTTCCTTGTTGGAGGTTTAGCTGGACATGGGTGTTAAGGTTGATAGTATTGCATATGTTGGGATAAATTTAGATGAATAGTGTCAAAATAGAAACTATTCCTACCCACGCGTCACTATTATGCAAGCATATAGAAAGCTATGGCTAAATTTGAATGTGCGCTATACGACAATGTTGTTTTGTGGGGCTCAATGATCGGATAACTTAAGTTACCTTTTTATATGATTTATTATATTATTTAATATATTTATATAAATAATAAATTATATAAACATTTCATTAATATTTGTTAATTATATAATTAATATTTGATGTTTAAGAAAATATTTTATATTTAATAATATAAATTATTAATTAATATAATCTGGTAATTATTATATATTAGTTTAAATACATTAAATATAGTTTGAATAATAATAATATATATATATATTAATTAAAAAAATGGATAGGTAAGATAAGGATTTTATTGATATTTAAGAAAAATTTGCATATTGTGTCCATGGACTGTGGGGTAAAAGATCAACAACCACCATTCACCGAAACTATCGTTGCCCAAAATTGACCATGCAAGGTCATAGACTACCATACCATAATAAAGACTATTAAACTAGAACCATCATTACGAAGAAAACTAGGTAGTATTCTGAACAAAAACCTGGCAATGCATATGTGAATAACAACCCCAACCGACAAACAACCAAACCAACCATACATTTTTTTTTGCAAACATCATAAACATTGGCATATATCTAAAACTAGCTAGGACACTAGACATGACAAGACACTGGAGATCAAACCCCATTACCTATTACCCCATAAATTATTTTGGGAAAAGACCCTGAAGTCAAACCACAAAGTAGCACTCCTTTCAGCCATGAGATGAAACTTCTACCTCAGGTACGACACACCCTCCATCACAAGCCTTTGGTGCTCCAATATCTTGAGCCCTTGAATATCCAAAATGAAGGGGTAAAACTTCACATTTTCCCTATAGACCTCCAACAACTCCAAATCGTGCGATCGAGGGATGCCAACCCTATGCCTGGAGCAGCCAAATCCTCCTCCATTCCCAAAAGAAAATATTTCACAAATAGCCTCTGCATAATGATTTTAATTTCTTGCTTTGGGATATCCACATCCAACAACCTAGCCAACACCTACAAGGAAATGTTTGTATCCATCCTATAACCCTCGCTACCAACAATGAAACCTTTTCCAATGGTGAATTTAACCACCATAAATATGAAGAAGTCAAGGTGGAAGATTATACACCACAACCTTAGCATTGTCACCCAGCCCCTAAAGGTCATTTTTTGCTTACTGCTCCATAACTATACTAGTGTGTCCATCCTACCACAAACCAGATCACTCACTAAAACTTGGATGATGAACATCGCCATAAGGAATGAGAGCAAAATTGCTAAATTTAACCCACGTCATAAGCAATGAGTTCCAAGGTGTGTGTCGGAGTTCCAACTCACATATAGCCTATGGAGAGATCAAATTAACATCATTATTTGAGACCCTCAATGTCTAGAGGTGATTCTTTCCATATTCGCAAGGCTCTGTGCATGACAATCGTTCACTTGACAAGACAAAGGCATTTAAAACCATTATTATGGGTTGATTGTTGCTTGCCTTCCAAGTGGCTCCCCACATCGTCACCCCAAACCAACAATACAGATGAATGTTTACATGGCACCCTGCCATGTAAAAAGACATGGTTTCGATGACTAACTCTCCACAACTTTGTTTGTGAAGAGTTACCTGCCCAACCTCCCACATATATATTATATTAATAATTATTATTGAATAAAAAATAAAAAAATATTTATTATTAATACTAAAAATATTATATATCATTATATAATAATGATAATAATTATATGGGTAGGTGCATGAAGATGGGTAGCCAATTTGTGGACAACTTTTAAAAAAAGTTTTGAAAACCCATAACGTGAGCGCATTATAACATGCTTGTGTTATGGTTTAAATTTCAAAAAATGTGCACATTTTGAGTTCAAAAAATGTGCATTTTTTGAAATAAAAAAACAATTTCCAGAAAGTGAGCACGTTATAATGCGCTCGTGTTTTGGTCTACATGGAATTTTTTTCTTCTCTTTTTCTTGTATCTTTCTTCTTTTTATCTTTCAAGGAAACTATATACATGAAATAAACATTTAAGTATAAGTTGACATTTACATATTGACATTTACTTTATTATACTTTAAGTTATATTTCATGTATATAGGCAGCAAGTGTCTGAGAGTGGTTTCAGATCTCTAGGAGTTATAATGCCAATTCTAGTTTTTGGAAGATCTTAAAAAATTTAGACAATCAAATTTCAGTAATCAACATGTCAAATTTCAGTAATCAGGAGGTCAAATTTTATTATTTAGCAAGTTGTGTCATCTTTCTCTCTCACTCTCTCCTCTACTCTCTATCTCTCCACTCCCTCTCTCTCCCTTCTTCCCTCTCTCCCCTCTCTCTCTCTCTCACCCCTCTATCTCCTCCCTACATCTACCTCCCCCCTCCTCTCTCTACTTCTCTTTATCTCTTCTCTCTCTCTACATCTTCTTCCCTCTCTACTTATCTTTATCTCCTCTCTCTCTCTTTACCTACCTCTCCCTCCATCACTTTGTATCTCACTTATGTCTCCCTCCCTACCTCTTTCCCTCTCTATTCTCTATCTCTCCTCTCCCTCCCTCTACCTACATCTCTCTCTCAGTCTCTATTCATCTCTATCCCTCTTTATCCCTCTCTATCCCTCTCTATCCCTCTCTATCCTTCTCTATCCCTCTCTTCCCCCTCTTTCTCTCTAATACTCTCCTCTCTATCTCATAATTCTCTCTCCCTCCCTCTCTCTCTCTGCTCTCTATCTCACCACTCTCTCTATCTCCCTCTCTTCCCCCTCTTTCTCTCTAATACTCTCCTCTCTATCTCAGAATTCTCTCTCCCTCCTTCTCTCTCTCTGCTCTCTATCTCACCACTCTCTCTATCTCTCTCTCTCACACACAAACCTCTATCTCCCTCCCTAATACTCCCTCCCTCCCTCCTTCCCTCTCTACTTATCTCTATCTCTCCTCTCCCTCCCTCTCTCTACCTCACCCTCCCTCCCATTCTTTTTATCTCTCCTCCCAATCTCTTTCACTATTGTCCCTCCCTCCCTCCCACCTCTTTCTCTCTCAATTTTTCATTTTCTCTATCTCACCATTCTCTCTCTCTCTCACTCACACACACACACCTCTATCTCTCTCCCTACCTCCCCCTCCCTCCCTCCCCTCTCTACTCTTTATCTCTCCTCTCTCTTTCCCTCTTTATACCTACCTCTCCCTCCATCACTCTCTCTCCATCCCTTTGTATCTCACCTATGTCTCCTTCCCTACCTCTTTCCCTCTCTACTCTCTATCTCTTCTCTCCCTTCCTCTACCTACCTCTCTCTGTATCTCCATATCTCTCTTTCTCTCTCACTCTCTCATTCTATCTATCTCACCACTATCTCTATCCCTACCTCTCACTCCCTCTCTAAATCACCATTCTCTCTCTATCCCACTTTCCCTCCTTCCCTCTCTATCTCAACTCTCCCTTTCTACCTCTCCCTCCATCCAAGCTCCCTCTCTCTCTTTATCTCTCTTTCTCATTCTCTCCTTACCTCTAAAATCTCTATCTCACCACTCTCTCTCCATCTCACTCTCCCTCCTTCCCTCTCTCCCTCCTATCCCTCCCTATCCTTCCCTCTCTACCTACCTCTCCCTCCACTACCTACCACTCTCTCTACCTCTCTCTCTCTCCCTCCCCCCACTTTCTCTCTAACTCTCTCCTTCCCTCTCTACTCTCTATCTCTCCCCCTTCGCTCTCTACTCTCTTTCTCTCTCTCCCTCTTCCTCTCTCCACTCATTTTATCTCCTCTCACTATCTCTCCCTCTCACACACACTCACCTTTATCTCCTCCTTTCCTCTCCCTCCATCCCTCCACTCTCTATGTCTCTCTATGTATCATCTCTCTCTACATCTCCTTCCCTCTTTATTTATCTTTATCTCCCCTCTCCCTCTCTTTACCCACCTCTCCCTCTATCACTCTATATCTCAAATGTGTCTCCTCCCTACCTATTTCCCTATCTACTCTCTATCCCTGCTCTCCCTCCCACTCCCTCTCTCTCTCTACCCCCCCTCTCTCTCTCTTGCACACACACACACTCACTCATTGACTCACCTCTATATCCTCCCTACCTGTCCCTCCATCCCCTCTCTACTTCTCTCTATCTCTCCTCTATCTATAGCTCCTTCCCTCTCTACCTATATTTATCTCTCCTCTCCCTTTGTTTACCTACCTCCCTCTTTATCACTTTGTATCTCACCTATGTTTCCCTACCTACCTAGGGTTGATGGATTAAGGGTTGAGGGTTTAATATATAGGGTAGAGCATAGAGGGTAGAGGGTAGAGGGTAGAGGGTTTAAGGTTTGAGTGTTTAGGGTTTAAGGTTGAGGGTTGAGGGTATAGGGGTTGAGAGATTAGGGTTTAAGGATTCAGGGTTGAAGGTTGAAGGTTGAGGGTAGATGGTAGAGGTTTGAGGGTTCAAGGTTTAAGGGTTCAGGGTTCAGGGATTAGGGTAGAGAGTTTACTTGAGCTTAAGGGTTTGAGGGTTGAGGGTATAGGGTTGAGGGTAGAGGGTATTGGGTTGAGGGTAGAGGGTAGAGGGTTTAAGGGTTTAGGGTTTAAGGGTTAAGGGTTAAGGGTTAAGGGTTTAGGGTTGAGTGTTTAAGGTTTTAAGGGTTGAGGTTTATAGGGTTAAGGGATTAGGGTAGAGAGAGAGGGATGGAGGAGGGAGATATGGAGGGAGAAGTGAGATAGAGAGAATTAGAGAAGAGGAGGGAGGGATAGAGATAGATGAGGGTTGAGGATCCAATGTATAAGGTAGAGGGTTAAGGGTAGAGGGGAGAGAGATAGAGGAAGTGAGTGAGAGAGGGAGATGGGGTAGGAGGGAGAGACTTGACAGAAAGAGAGGGAGGGAGTCAGAGAGATATAAAGGGAGGGAGGGTTAAGGGTAGAGGGTAGAGGTTTAAAGTTTAGGGTTTAGAGTTAAGGGTTTAGGGTTCTGAGTTAAGGGTAGAGGAGAGATAGAAGGGATGATAGAAGAGAGAGAGACCCTAAGAGAGGAGAGGAGTAGAGGAGGGAGAGGGTTTAGAGAAGAGGAGAGTGAAGATAGAGGGAGGGAGGGTTAAGAGTAGAGAGTTTAAGGGTTAAGGGTTTAAGAGTTTAGGGTTTAAGGGTTAAGGGTATAGGGTAGAAGGTTTAGAGTAGAGGGGAGAGAGATAGAGGGAGTGAGTTAGTGATAGAGAGACCTGAGAGAGGGAGAGGAGGTAGGAGGGAGATACTTGAGAGAGTGAGAGGGAGGTAGTGGGAGAGATATAGAGGGAGGCAGGGTTAAGGGTAGAGGGTAGAGGGTTTAGGGGTTTAGGGTTTAAAGATTAAGGGTAGAGGAGAGAGAGATAGAAGGATTGACTGAAAGAAAGAGAGACCTGAGAGAGGGAGAGGGGATAGGAGGGAGAGGGTTGAGAGAGAAAGAGAGAGGGAGGGAGGGAGTGGGAGAGAGATAGAGGGAGGGAGGGTTAAGGGTATATGGTAGAGGGTTTAATGGTTAATGGTTTGAGGTTTTATGGTTTAAGGGTTAATGGTAGAGGGTTAAGCATTAAGGGTAGAGAGGAGAGATAGAGGTAGTGAGTGAGAGAGAGAGAGAGGGAGGGAGTAAGAGGAGAGACTTGAGAGAGAGAGAGATAGAGGGAGGGAGTGGGAGAGAGATAGAGAGAGGGAGGATTAAGGCTAGATGGTAGAGGGTTTAAGGGTTTAGTGTTTAAGGGTTAAGGGTTTAGGGTTTAGGATTTAGGTTAGAGGGGAGAGAGATAGAGGGAGTGACTAAGAGAGAGAGAGAGACCTAAGAGAGGGAGAGGGGTAGGAGGGAGATATTTGAGAGAGAGAGAGAGGGAGTGGGAGAAAGATAGAGGGTAGAGGGTTTAAGGGTTTAAGGGTTAAGGGTAGAGGGTTTAAAGGTTTAAGGGTTAAGGGTAGAGGGTTGAGGGTTGATGGTAGAGGGGAGAGAGATTGGAGTGAGTGAGAGAGAGAGAGACTTAAGAGAGGGAGAGGGGGTAGGAGCGAGAGAATTGAGAGAGATATAGAGAGAGATGGAGGGAGTGCGAGAGAGATATAGGGTAGATGGTAGAGGGTTTAAGGGTTAAGAGACTTTAGGGTTTAGGAGTTAAGAGTAGAGATATAGAGGAGTAGTGAGAAGGAGGGAGGAGTGGGAGAATATAGAGGGTAAAAGTATAGGAGCAGAGGTTAAGGGTAGAGGAGAGATAGAATGAGTGAGTGGGTGAAGAGACTGAGGAGAGAGGAGAGGGTGGGAGAGAGAGAGAGAGGGAGGGATGTAGTTGGAGACAAATAGAGGGTAGAGGGTATATTTTTTAAGGGTTTAGGGTTTAAGGGTTAAGGTTAGAGGGTAGATAGGTAGAGGGAGTGAGTGAGAGAGAGACTTGAGAGAGGGAGAGAGGGAGAGAGCGTAGGAGGGAGATACTTGAGAGAGAGGGGGGGGGAGAAGGAGTGGGAGAGAGATAGAGGGTAGAAGGGCTGAGAGTAGAGGGTAGATTTTTTAAGGGTTTAGGGTTTAGGGTTTAGGGTTAAGGGTAGAGGGGAGAGAGATAGATGGAGTGAGTGAGAGAGATCGAGAGGGAGGGAGGTAGTGGGAGAGATATAGAGGTAAGAGGGTTAAGGGTAGAGGGTAGAGGGTTAAGGGTTAAGGGTTAAGGGTAGATGGGAGAGAGATAAAAGGAGTGAG
>CM021106.1:169526112-169548473 GCA_007115665.2 Sequoiadendron giganteum | reverse complement strand
AGAGAGTAATGGAGAGAGAGTGGTAGGTTGTGATGGATGGAGAGCTAGGTAGAGAGGGAGAGGGGATATATATATGTAGAGAGGGAGGGAGAGAGGGAGAGAGATGTAGTGAGGGAGAGAGAGGTGAGATAGAGACAAATAAAGAGTGTTTGAAGGAGAGGTAGGTAGAGAGAGGGAGAGAGGAGATAAAGATAAGTAGAGATGGAAGGAGAGGTAGAGAGAGGTGAGATAGAGAGAAGTAGAGAGGGAATGAGGTAGGGAGGCAGAGGTGTACAAAGAGTGGTAAGATTTGATGGATGTAGAGGTAGGTAAAGAGAGATGGGAGATAAAGAGTAGATAGGGAAGAAGAGAGGGAGAGAGAAGTATGGAGGGAGAGAGAGGGAGGTGAGACAGAGGTTAGCTAGAGAGAAATAGAGATAGTGGTAGGGCATGATGGAGGGAGAGGTAGGTAGGTAGAGAGAGATGGAGGGGGTGAGGGAGATATAGACAAGTAGAGAGGGAAGGTGGGAGAGGGAGAGATAAGTGAGGTAGAGATAATTAGAGGGAAAAGGAGAGAGAGATAGAGAGAGAGAGAGATTTCTTGAGATCAAGGGAGAGAGAGAGTCAGAAAAAGGGATAGAGATAGTGAGAGAGGTCTAGAGTGTATAGGGAATAAGGTTTAGTGTTTAGGATATTAGGTATAAAGTTGAGCGTATATGGTATAGGTATGATGGATGCGGGTTTAGGGTTTAAGGTATAGGGTTGAGGGTTGAGGGTTGAGGGATAGTGTTTAGGGTTGAGGGTATAAGGTTAAGTGTATAGGGTATATGGATTATGGTTTAGGATATTGGGTATATAGTTGAGGGTATTGGGTTGAGGATATTAGGTTTAGGGTTGATGGTTTAGGTTTTAAGATTTATGTACAAGTTTAAGAGTTGAGGGTTGAGGTATAATGTTCAGGGTTCAGGGTATGAGGTTAAGTGTATAGGGTATAGGGACTACGGTTTAGGTTGTAGGGTTAAGGGTATAAGGTATACGGTTAAGAATTGAGATTGTAGGGTTTTTTGTTTAAGTATAGGGTTGAGGGATAATGTTTATGGTTTAGGGTATAAGGTTGAGAATGAAGGGTAAAGAGATGAGGCTTGAGGGTTGAGGGATAGTGTTCAAGGTTGAGGGTATAGGAATAAGTGTATAGGGTATAGGGATTAGGGTTTAGAATAATGGGTATAGGGTTGAGGGTATAGGGCTAATTGTATAGGGTATAGGGATTAGGGTTTAGAATAATGGGTATAGGGTTTAGGGTATTGGGTTTTAGATTAAGGTTTAGGGTTTAGGGTTTAGTGTACAAGGTTGAATGTAGGGTTTAGGGTTTAAATATAGGGTTGGGGGATGATGTTCAAGGCTTAGGTTATAAGGTTGAGTGTATAGGGTATAAGGATGAGGGTTGAACTTGTAGGGTTGAGGTATAGTGTTCAAGGTTGGGGGTTTAGGGTTAACTGTATAGAGTATAGGGATTAGGGATTAAAATATTCAGTATAGGGTTGAGGGTACAAGGTTTGATGCAGGATTTAGTGTTTCATTATAGGGTTCAAGGTTCAAAGATAATGTTTAGGGTTTAGGGTATAGGGTATAGGGATGAGGATTGAGAGTGTAGGGTTTATGGTTTAAGGTATAGGGTTGAAGGTATAAGGTTAAGTTTATAGGGTATAGGGATTAGGGTTTAGGATATTAGTTATAGAGTTGATGGCATTGGGTTGAAGGTTTAAGGTTAAGTTTATAGGGTATAGTGATTAGAGTTTAGGGGAGAGAGAGAGACCTGAGAGAGGGTGAAATTGGCAACTATATTGCCAATTTCACCGAATTAGCAAGCTAGTGGCCTGTTTGAAAAAATGGGTCCAAGAAATGGGCTCTCTTGGTGATGTAAATCATTGGGAGAGCCCATTTCTTCGACCCATTTTTTCAAACAAGACAAGTTAGGCTACCAATTTCACCAAATTGTGAAGCTAGTGGGCCTACTAGCTTGGCAATTCGGTGAAATTGGCATCCTAACTTGCCTTTTTGAAAAAATGGGTCCAAGAAATGGGGTCTCTCAGTGATGTAAATCACTGAGAGACCCCATTTTTTGAACCCATTTTTTCAAATAGACCACTACATTTCCAATTTCACTAAATTGGCAAGCTAGTGGGCCCACTACCTTGCCAATTTGGTGAAGTTGGCAACCTAACTTGTCTTGTTTGAAAAAATGGGTCCAAGAAATGGGGTCTCCTGGTGATTTATTTTCAAACAGGCCACTACATTGCCAATTTCACTGAATTAGCAAGCCCGTGGGCCCACTAGCTTGGCAATTCAATGAAATTGGTAACCTAACTTGCCTATTTGAAGAAATGGGCCTAAGAAATGGGGTCTCCTAGTGATTTACATCACCAAGAGACCCCATTTCTTGGACCCATTTTTTCAAACAAGCCACTACATTTCCAATTTCACTAAATTGGCAAGCTAGTGGGCCCAAAAAAAATGGGTCCAAGAAATGGGGTCTCTCGGTGACTTACATCACCAGGAGACCCCATTTCTTGGACCCATTTTTTCAAATAGGCCACTACATTGCCAATTTCACTGAATTGGCAGCTAGTGGGCCCACTAGCTTAGCAATTCGGTGAAATTGACTCCCTACCAAACTATCTTTATTTCTCTCTATCTCACCTCCCTCTTTCTCCCTCCATACCTCTCCCTCCATCTATACTTCCTTATCTACTCTTTATCTCTCATGTATCTCTACCTCTCCTTCCCTCTTTACTTATCTTTTTCTCCTCTTTCCCTCCCAATCTCTCTCTCTCTCTCTCCCCAATCCCTCCCTACCCAATCCCTCACTCCCCCTATTTCTCTCTCCCCCTATGAGGGTTGAGAGTGTAAGGTTTAGTGTTTAAGGTATAGGGTTGAGGTTATCGGGTTAATTGTATAGGGAATAAAGTTTAGGGTTTAGGATATTAGGTATAAAGTTGAGGGTATATGGTATAGGGATGATGGATGAGGGTTTAGGGTTTAAGGTATAGGGTTGAGGGTTGAGGGTTGAGGGATAGTGTTTAGGGTTGAGGGTATAAGGTTAAGTGTATAGGGTATATGGATTATGGTTTAGGATAATGGGTATATAGTTGAGGGTAATGGGTTGAGGATATTAGGTTTAGGGTTGATGGTTTAGGTTTTAGGATTTATGTACAAGTTTAAGGGTTAAGGGTTGAGGTATAATGTTCAAGGTTAAGGGTTGAGGTATAATCCCTATACTCTATAAAGTTAACCCTACACCCCTACCTTGAACACTATACCTCAACCCTACACCTTCAACCCTCATCCTTATACCCTATACCCTCAACCGTATAACCTAAGCCCTAAAAATCATCCCCCAACCCTATACTTAAACCCTAAACCCTACATTCAACCTTGTACACTAAACCCTAAACCCTAAACCTCAATCTGAAACCTAATACCCTCAACCCTAAACCCTAGACAAGTTAGGTTGGCAATTTCCCCAAATTGAAAATGTAGTGGTCTATTTGAAAAAATGGGGTCTCTCGGTGATTTACATCACCGAGAGACCCCATTTCTTGGACCCATTTTTTCAAATAGGCAAGTTAGGTTGCCAATTTCACCAAATTGCCAAGCTAGTGGGCCCACTAGCTTGCCAATTCAGTGAAATTGGCAATGAAGTGACCTGTTTGAAAAAAAATGGGTCCAAGAAATGGGGTCTCCAGGTGATTTACATCGTCATGAGACCCCATTTCTTGGACCCATTTTTTCAAACAAGACAAGTTAGGTTACCAATTTCACCAAATTGGCAAGCTAGTGGGCCCACTAGCTTGCCAATTTAGTGAAATTGGAAATGTAGTGGCCTGTTTGAAAAAATGGGTCCAAGAAATTGGGTCTCTTGGTTATGTAAATCATCGAGAGACCCCATTTCTTGGACCCATTTTTTCAAACAGGGCAAGTTAAGTTGCCAATTTCACCCTCTCTCAGGTCTCTCTTTCTCCCCTAAAATCTAATCCCTATACCCTATAAACTTAACCTTAAACCTACAACCCAATTCCATCAACTCTATACCTAATATCCTAAACCGTAATCCCTATACCCTATAAACGTAACATTATACCTTCAACCCTATACCTTAAACCATAAACCATAAACCCTACACTCTCAATCCTCATCCCTATACCCTATACCCTAAACACTAAACATTATCCTTGAACCCCGAACCCTATAATTAAACACTAAATCCTACATTAAACCTTGTACCCTAAACCTTCAACCCAATACCCTAAACCGAAGACCCTCAACCCTATACCGAATATTTTAATCACTAATCCCTATACTCTATATAGTTAACCCTACACCCCCAACCTTGAACACTATACCTCAACCCTACAAGTTCAACCCTCATCTGTATACCCTATACACTCAACCTTATAACCTAAGCCTTGAACATCATCCCCCAACCCTATACTTAAACCCTAAACCCTACATTCAACCTTGTACACTAAACCCTATACCCTAAACCTTAATCTGAAACCCAATACCCTCAACCCTATACCCATTATTCTAAACCCTAATCCCTATCCCCTATACACTTAGCCTTATACCCTCAACCCTATACCCATTATTCTAAACCCTAATCCCTATACCCTATACACTTACCCCTATACCCTCAACCTTGAACACTATCCCTCAACCCTCAAGCCTCATCTCTTTACCCTTCATCCTCAACCATAAACATTATCCCTCAACCCTATACTTAAACAAAAAACCCTAAAATATCAAGTCTTAACACTATACCTTATACCCTTAACCCTACAACCTAAACCCTAATCCCTATACCCTATGCACTTAACCTCATACCCTGAACCCTGGACATTATACCTCAACCCTCAACTCTTAAACTTGTACATAAATCCTAAAACCTAAATCATCAACCCTAAACCTAATATCCTCAACCCAATACCCTCAACTATATACCCAATATCCTAAACCATAATCTATATACCCTATACACTTAACCTTATACCCTCAAACCTAAATGCTATCCCTCAACCCTCAACCCTACACCTTAAACCCTAAACCCTCATCCTTTATCCCTATACCATATACCCTCAACTTTATACCTAATATCCTAGACCCTAAACCTTATTTCCTATAAAATTAACCCCATACCTTAAACACTAAACCTTACACTCTCAACCCTCATAGGGGGAGGGAGGGATTGGGGAGAGAGATAGAGTTTGGGAGGGAAAGAGGAGATAAAGATAAGTAGAGAGGGAAGGAGAGGTAGAGATACATGAGAGATAAATAGTAGATAAGGAAGTATAGATGGAGGGAGAGGTATGGAGGGAGAGAGAGGGAGGTGAGAGAGAGGTGAGATAGAGAGAAATAAAGAGAGTTTGGTAGGGAGTGATAGAGGGATATGCAGGTAGAGAGGGATAGGTGAGATAGAGAGAAGTAGAGAGAGATAGAGATAGAGGGAAGGAGGGAGGGTGGGAAAGAGAGGGGAGGAAGGGAGAGGTAAAGAGGGATATATGAGATAAAGATAAGTAGAGAGAGAATGGTGACATATAGAGAAGGAGAGAGTTATAGAGAGGGAAAGAGAGAATGGTGAGATAGAGAGGAGAGAGTGAGAGAAAGAGGGTGAGGGAGGAGTGAGAGAGAGAGAGGTAGAGGGAGGGAGAGGAGAGATAGAGAGTAGATAGGGGAAAAGGTAGGGAGAGATATCTAGTGAGAGAGAGAGAGGGCTAGGGGAGATAAAGATAATTAGAGAAAGACAAAGAGGTAGAGAGAAGTAGAGAGAGAATAAGGGAGGGAGAGAATCGATATAGAGAGGTATAGAAAGAGTGGTGGGGAGTGATGGATGGAGAGGTAGGTAGAGAGGTATTAGGGAGATAGAGAGTAGAGAGGGAAGTAGAGGGAGAGGTATGGAGGGGGAGAGAGGGAGGTGAGAGAGAGGTGAGATATAGAGCAATAGAGAGAGTGTGGTAGGGAGTGATGGAGGGATATGCAACTAGAGAGGGATAGGTGAGATAGAGAGAAGTAGAGAGAGATATAGATAGAGGGAAAGAGGGAGGGTGGGTGAGAGAGGGGAGGAAGGGAGAGGTAAAGAGGGATAGGTGAGATAAAGATATGTAGAGAGAGAATGGTGACATATAGAGAAGTGGAGAGTTACAAATAGGGAAAGAGAGAATGGTGAGATAAAGAGGAGAGAGTGAGAGAGAGTGAGAGAGAGAGAGGTAGAGGGAGGGAGAGGAGAGATAGAGAGTAGATAGGGGAAAAGGTAGGGAGGGAGACATCTAGTGAGAGAGAGAGAGGGATAGGGGTGATAAAGATAATTAGAGAGGGAAGGAGAGGTAGAGAGAGAGAAGTAGAGAGGGAATGAGGGAGGGAGGGAGAGAAGCAATATAGAGAGGTGTAGAGAGAGTGTTAGGGAGTGATGGATGGAGAGGTAGGTAGAGAGGGAAGGAGAGGGAGAGGTATGGATTGAGAGAGTGGGAGGTGAGATAGAGAGTAATAGATAGAGTGGTAGGTTGTTATGGATGGAGAGCTAGGTAGAGAGAGAGAGGGGAGATATAGATAAGTAGAGAGGGGGGGAGAGCGGGAGGGAGATGGTATGGAAGGAGAGAGAGAGAGGGAGGTGAGAGAGAGGTTAGGTAGATATAAATAAAGAGAGTGGTAGGGAGTGATTGAGGGAGAGGTAGGTAGGTAGAGAGAGAGATGGAGGGAGGGAGATAGAGATAAGTAGAGAAGGAAGGAAGGAGAGAGAGAGAAGTGAGGTGGAGAGAATTAGAGGGAAAAGGAGAGAGAGATAGAGAGATAGATACAAAGAGATAGATTTCTTGAGATCAAGGGAGAGAGAGTTAGAAAAAGGGGTGGAGATAGTGAGAGAGAGGTCTAGAGTGTAAGGGATAAAAATGAGTGAGATAGGGAGAGAAATAATACAATTTGCTTATTACTAAAATTTGACCTCCTGATTATTGAAATTTGACTAAATTTGAAATTTGTGAGATCTTCCAAAAACTAGAAGAGAGAGAGAGAAGAGAGAGGGAGGAAGGGAGAGAGGGAGTGGAGAGATAGAGAGTAGAGAGAAGAGAGTGAGAGAGAAAGATGATACAATTTGTTGACTACTAAAATTTGACCTCCTAATTACTGAAATTTGACATTTTGATTACTAAAACTTGACTAAGTCTAAAATTTTTAAGATCTTCCAAAAACTAGAATTTGCATTATAACTCCTAGAGATCTGAAACCATTCTCAAACATCCTGCCTATATACATGAAATATACTTATACTTAAATTTTTATTTCATGTATATAGTTTCCCTCAAAGATAACGAGAAGAAAGAAAAAGAAAAAAAAAAAGAGAAGAAAATAAATTTGATGTAGATCAAAACACAAGTGCATTATAACACACTCATGTTTTGTCAATGCATTCACAAAACATGTCAAAACTAAGATATAACATGAGCGTTTTATAATACGCTCGCATTATAACGTGTGCGTGTTATATCTTTCTTTGAGAATCCCCAAGCCTTGAGATTTGTATTTACCTTGGAATACCAACCCAAAGGCTTGGAGGGAATTATCAATGATGAGAGACGTGTTTTTGCAAATTCTACAGTATTTCACATAATCGAGTTTGTGCTCACCATCAGGATTGCACGTGGTTCAATATCAAACAAATCGAACATGTGGGTAATGTTACGTTCTCTCTTAGCTATCCAACAATGTATTTTTTTTACTTTCTGACAATGTTAATCCTTTCATCCATAATTTATTTTGTTTATATGTCTCTTTTTTGGCAAAAAACAGTGTTTGGTATTTTTTCATTATAAATTAACCGCTCATCAAAATTTCAAATAAATTACATTTTTAGAAACTAGACTCCATTCTACAAAAAAAAATTATAAAAAAATCAATTAGTTTCCAAAATTTGTAGGGGTAGCATGGCTAAAATTATGTTTTTCAGGAAGTGTCCACTTCGAAAATTAGTAAAAAATAAAATATTCATTAAAAAATTATCAGAAAAATTGTGCATGAACTAAACACTGTTAGCTAACTTATGACTGTAGTGATTTTAAAAATACTAAAAAAAATTACACCGTGCTAGGGTCATACAAGAGTTGCTAGGTTATGTTTTTATGACAAAAACAACCCTAATTTGTGCATGTCCCTCGTTTGAACCCCTTAATCTCAACCATTTTCAAAATAAATTAGTAGTTTAGAAAGTAAACTCAGAGCGCTTCGATCCTTATTTTTGTTCCATCTGCAAATTTTGAGTGTAACTATCCTCAATTTCACGTCCAAGGTCAGTATTCCTGATTTCAGAAAAAAGGTGTCCACTTAAGTCCCCTTTTTGGGAACCATCTTTGTGCACTTACCCATATAATAAATATTAATTGATAATCATTACTAATAGTGAATATAGTATATACCTTTATATAAATATATTATAAAATAATCATTAAAATATTGTAATAAAAATTATATATTAGAATTAATATAAATGATAATATATTATTTAAATAATCTAAAATAATTATTAAATACTTTTATATAAATATATTATAAAATAATTATTCTCAAATACTCATTTAATATATATGATTTGTTATTTAGAGAAAAGGAATTCCTCTATAGTAAATTAAGAGAAAACTATTTTAGGTCCTTGTAAGGTCTTAACAATTAACTGAATTTGTGCAAATAATATTTTTGCAACTTAACATAAATATATGTTTTTCTTTGTTGGAGGTTTAGCTAAACATGAGAGTTAGGGTTGATAGTATTGTATATTAGGATAAATTTAGATCAAGAGTGCTCCAATAGGAACTATTCCTACCCACACATCAGTATTGTGCAAGCATGAAAGGAAATAAGGTAATGACTATTTAGCGGGGTTAGACTGTTGGGTAACTTAAGTTATCTCTTTTATATAATTTATTATATTTATATAAATAATAAATTACATGAGCATTTCTTTAATATTTGTTAATTATATAATTAATATTTAATGTTTATAATAATATTTTACATTTAATAATATGAATTATTAATTAATATAATAGTTTAAATGTACATTAAATATAGTTTAAATAATATATTATATATTAATGATAATTACTAAATATAAAATAAAATATATTTATTATTAATATTAAATAGATTATATATCATTATATAATAAAAATTAATTGATAATTATTGTTAATAGTGAATATAATATATACCTGTATATAAATATATTATAAAATAATTGTTTTAATATTATAATAAAAGTAATATATTATAATTAATATAAATGATAATTATATTATTATTTACACAATCTCAAATAATTATTAAACAAAATATATTATATAATATTACATAGAGTTTGAACATATTAATTAATACTCTTTAATAATTATTAAATACTATTAAATAAATATATTATAAAATAGTCATTAATATATTATAAAATTAATATTTATGATAATATATTATTTAAATAAAATGAAATAATTATTATTAATTGATATTATTTTATAATTATTAAATAATAGATTAAATATATTATATTTCATTATATAATAATTATAATGATTGCTATCGCCTTCTTATTATCCCTAATACAAACCAAAAACTATCACTCATTGTCACAACTAAGTTTTCACACAATTACACAATTTTGCAATCGACACATCTTAATGTGACAATTTCCTTTATTAGTTAAGATAAATTCAACTTGTGGAAGAAAAAAGAAAACAATTTCAATTCAATCCATTAATATATACATCATAAAATTCCAAGATCAATTTCATTTTATTCATAAAACTAATTTTATCAGCTTACACACTATAATCTGTAATCTCCAATTCCCTATTCTAATCCCTTGTTGATCTGCAATTTATCTTCTTAACCTTTGCACTTTATTCTTTATACTATTTGGTCTCCATCTCATTCATCAGCACACCATTCATCTTAATTTTTTCACCTCCTTGCAACCTCTTCCTTTTTCTTTACACTCTCTGAATTCTCCTAATTTCTGTAGTCTATCCTCTTTATGTTTCATCTGCATTTTAATTATAGTGACATAGTTTTTAACTGATAATTACTATCAATTATTAATGAATTACCCACTCTATTATCATCATGCAACCTCTTATATCACCTCTCCTACATTTTACACCCCCTTCTATGTTGAACGCCCTCCACTCTTCAACTAAATGGACATTTTTCGTATGACAATTTTGACCTCTAAAACAACTATGGTGTGGCCCCATGTGCACACTTTATTTGCATTTGTTTCTATTCAATTATCGATTTTATTTTCCTATGTGGTCATTGTGTTCATATTTTTTCTGATGTCTTTTGTCTTCACATGCCCCACAACTTCTCTCCTAGGTCACCTCTCTTTCAATTCTACTCCTAGCTCTTGCACAACCCCCCTACTTGCTCCTTTGTTCTTCATCTGATCAATGCCCCCTATTGTTGATCTTTTTGCTTTCAATATCAATTGTTTTTATCCTTCAAACTTACTTTGCCTTGGCCATGACCCTTTGGTTTCCCTCCCTCATTTCCTTTATTGGTTGTTTCAAATATCTTAAACTATTGCATGGATCTGGTGCAAGAGCACACAGGTGGACAAACAATCAACACCAGCCAAAAATATTGTTTTCTTTACTTTCACTTGTGATTTTGGTTTGTTTGGTTCTTTGTTTCATGCAATGGCTAAACCTCTTAAATCCTACACTTGAGAAGCAAATAACTCAGTGAAATATACAAACTTGAACAACCATCGACTGTAAATATGTATGCATAGATCAAGTATTAACCAAATGTCATTAGGTCTACTTATTGGTAGATATGAGAAAAATCAGTTTAGTGAAGTGGTTCAAATAATTAAAAATTGATGATTTTATTGGTCCCCTTAGTTTTCCATCATAGTCATAAGAAACTTTGTCATACCAGCATTGGGAACCATCTGAATTGAAGACATTTACATATCGAATTCCATTTTCTTGTGGGAGATTTTTGACTTCAAGAAAAGACAACAATTAAAATATTGAGTTTAACATTTAATGATATCCTTTTCACAAATGGAAAGATGGATTATGTGGTGGATATATTTTTTTAAATCATGCCAAGACTGAGGGCTCATATCTATTTAGAATTTGATCCTCTTTGATAATAGGAAGAGCTATTTGCAGCCATGATAAGAGGACCAATTGTTTTATTCTTGTTAAGAATGCCTACATAGCAATAAAAAGGCCACATGGAAACTTTTGATCACTAAGTTAAAGAAAAAATCACTTAGGAGAGAAGAGGTCATGAACTTGAGTATATGAAGATTAAAAGACACCATAAAATGAGAGGGAAAAGATAAAAGGGGCAACAAAAGTTAGATTGAAAGGAGGTTGCACCATGGAGTTAGAGAATAGGCGTGTAGCACAGAAGAAAAATAAGGTTGTGCATTCATTGAATTGAATGATTTAGTTTGTGTGGAGAAATCAAAGTTATTGTAAATAAGAAATGAGATAATTTTTGGGCTATAAGTGGAAGCAGATTCAAGGGGTGAGTAGGTCAGTGAAGGAATGTGAACAAAATAGGGATTTGCACATCAGAGTAGAAGTTACATGGAAGGTGATTGAAACAGGGTATGAGTTTGAAGCCATGAAGGCTTATTGGTGTTATTTGTGGGTATGTACAGGATCATCATGGAAAAAATGGGCCCTTAAGTGGTGATGAAAATTTAGAAAATTAGAGTTAGGCAACTTGGCATAAAAATTTGAATAAGTTATATATATTATTTCAAAAATATGTAAGAATAGAATCTATAGAAAATAGAAAGTAGTTTCTAAACTACAAGGATTTTTTTTTTTTAAATCCTATTTGGTGAAAATTTCAAATTTCAATGCAGTAGTACTTAAATTTCAGGGAAAAAATAAGAAGTAGGTGTTTATCTGACCACCCTAACCACAATAAAATGATAATATTTTTTTATAATATTTTAGATATAAGTAAAGGACTCATGTCCCAATGTGATGCATATTTTTTTGTAATTTTTTTCCAAGTAAATAATTAATTATGATTTTTTTATTACAAATTTTTAAAAATATAAAAACTTGTATGTCTGACCACCTTAAAACTTGGTCAAAAACTTCATGAATTTTTTTTTTTTTAATCCTATAGTATGCCAGGCATAGAATGTGACACATGTTTCAGATTCAAAAAATGTGATACCGTTTGAAAGCTATAGATTTTTTTCAATCAGCTTATCAATCGAGACTTTAGTCATAATTCAAATAGAAAATGAATAATAATTATTTATTAAATTCAAAGTAAAACATAATTTATATTGGTGGAAAGCTGAGAATCTCCTTTAAAAACCCTTTTTGTTTCATCAATTTTTGGTTAAAAAAAATCATCAACCACATGGGCCACTATATCACTTACAATTCGCCACTTTTTGGCCCATCATGATCCTACACATAACATTGTATTGAGAAAATAAAATTGGAAGAAAGAGACTATAGATGCATAAAATTGGAGGAAAGTAGTTGTTTGAAATTAGAGAAGGAGCCAATTGGAGGTTTGAATAATAATGGGACCATGAATGGTCACTGAATGTAATCAAAAGACAAACTAGATAAAATTATTTTTTTGTTTTGCTTACAATCAAATTTTGTTGAATTGTTGAATAAGGTAGGGTATTGTCTTATATTTTGTAAGTGAATGATTTTGGAGTTTTCACAAAAGGGGGAACCCTCCTACATCAATCGGTATCAAAGTAGGTAGTCCTGAGAGTGGAGGGGATCCACCAAGACCTGTGAGTGTTGTGTGAATAGATCATCGATTGGGAGTTAGTTTGCATGAGAAGAAAGTGTGTGAAGCGGTAGTGAAGAAGCTCGTGAGAGTTGTTGTGAGTGTGTGAGGAATCCTGGAAGCAAGAGGGAGAGCTTGAAGCTATGAAGGAAACTTTAGAAGTGATGATATATTGTGAGAGGTGAGATTGCAGGAGACAAAATGGGTTGGGTCGTGAAGAGGCTTGTGTAGATACGGTTTTGGGAGCAGTATTGGGATGATCTAGAGGATGAATTGTGTGAATATTTGGAAAATATACTTCATGGAAAAGTGAAAAAGAGTGTTGATAAGAGTGAGAGAAAGTGGTGGAGAAGAGTGAAACAAAGAAAGAGGACAATGGAAGAGAACATTGCAGCCTGAGTTGGATGGAGAAGGAAGAAGTAAGATCAGCCCCTACCGATGAAGAAGTTTCACCAATAATGTGCCATGAGGAATGCATGCCAATAGAAGATGAAAATATAGAGGTGAACAATGAATAAGTCGCATCTAAAGGCAAAGGTGAATCGGATTTATTTTCTCAACTATTGGTGATTGAGGAAGAATGGATGATGAAGCTTGTTGATGTAGCGAAGAGAGAAGAGTGAGATGTTGTAGTTGACAAGGAAGTGGAAGATGTCTTAGCAAAATTCAATGTTGCAGCTATAAATTAAGATGAGGTAAATCAAATTTGTGATGTTATTGTATTTTCAGATGAAATGATGGAATGTGAGATGAATAAAGGACAAGAGAATGTAGTAGATGTTGTGTGGTTGTGTGTCGATATGGTTGAGGATGTTGCAAGATTTTTATGGAGGTGGTCGGTTAAAGGTGGGTTTGAACCCATGGAGGAGAAGAGGAGTGTGGAAGGAATTTGGTGGAGGAGTTTGGGCTTTGGTAGACATGAGTCCATGGGGGGAAAGAAAAAGAGTGTGCAGTGTTATTGGAGGATGGTGGTGTGTCTTCATGTACGATGTTGGAAAAAGTGGAAGAAGAATTGACCTCAGGCGTTTGGGATAGCGATGGAGTTAATTGTAGGTTGCATTCAATCTAGAAGCGTAGTGCAACTATGAAACTCCACCATTGTGAGCCTATGCTCACAATATTTCTACCTGGCGTGTTTGGTGTAGGAGCACATGAGAAAACAAAAGATCATCACAACCCAAAAATATTGTTTGGTTTGCTTTCAGTTTTGATTTTGGTTTGTTTGGTTCTTTCTTTCATGCAATGGCTAAACCTCTTAAATCCTACACTTGAGAAGTAGATAACTCTCGGTGAAATATTGTCATATACAAACTTGAACAACCATCGATTGTAAATATGTATGCATAGATCAAGTATTGACCAAATGTTATTTGGTCTGGTTATTGGTAGATATGAGAAAAATAATTTTAGTGAAGGGGTTCAAACTTAATTAAAAATTGATAATTTTATTGACCCCCTCAATTTTCCATCATAGTCATAAGAAATTTTTCAAACTGACATTGGGAACTGTTTGAATTGAAGACATTTACAAATTGAATTCCATTTTCTTCTAGGAGATTTTCAACTTCAAGAAAATACAACAATTAAAATTTTGAGTTTAACATTTTATGATATCCTTTTCACAAATGGAAAGATGGATTATGTCGTGGATATGTTTTTTTTAAATCATGCCAAGACTGAGGGCCCACGTCTATTCAAAATTTGATCCTCTTTGATAATATGAAGAGCTATTTGCAGCCATGATAGGAGGATTGATTGTTTTATTCTTGTTAAGAATGTTTGCACAACAAGGAAAAGGCCACATGGACACTTTTGATCACCAAGTTAAAGAAGAAATCACTTGGGAGAGGAGATATCATGCACTTGAATAGATGAAGATTAAAAGACACCATAAAATGAGAGGGAAAATATAAAAGGAGCAACAAAAGTTAGATTGAGAGGAGGTTTCATCGTGGAGTTGGAGAATACATGTGTAGTACAAAAGAAAAGGGAGGTTACACATTCATTGAATTGAATGATTTAGTTTTTGCAGAGAAATCAAAGTGATTGCAAATAATAAATGAGATAATTGTTGGGGTATAAGCGGAAGCAGATTCAAGGGGTGAGTAGGCCAGTGAAGGAATGTGAACAAGATAGGGATTTTCACATCAGAGCAGAAGTTACACAGGAGGTGATTGAAACAGGGTATGAGTTTGAAGTCGTGAAGGCTTATTGGTGTTATTTTTATTGAGAAAATAAAATTAAAAGAAATAGATTGCAGATGTATAAATTTGGAGGAAAGTAGTTGTTTCAGATTAGAGAAGGAGCCAATTGGTGGTTCAAATAATAATGGGACCATGAACGGTCACTCAATGTAATTAGCAAAACAAACTAAATAAAGTTAAGTTTTTTGTTTCGATTGCAATCAAATTTTGTTGAATTGTTGAATAAGGCAGGGTATTGTCTGAGATTTTATAAGTGTGAGTTTGAAGTTTTCGCAGAAAGGAGCACCCTCCTACATCAAAATACTTCCTCATCCATTTTTATTTCATTTTAATATTAATCAATCTTTCTACCTTTCCCTAGTTTCTCCCTCCTTTAATGTCACATTCTCAAACATATATGTTATTATTTAATAGTTCTAGTCTTTATTTGTGCTGTGCGGCCTATTTTATCTCCCTCAAACATTCAAACATTCTTTAAAGTTAATCATGCACTTGAAAATAATGACAAAGGTGTTGGAAGTTTGTGTTGTCATTGATGTCAATAAATTTTTGTTGTTGCATTAATATCAATAGGTCTATGGGGAGATTTTTGGAAGTTTGTGAAGATGCTTTATGTTGTCATTAATAGTATCACTGATTATGATATTGCTATCAAGATTCAACCCTGTATTTTTGAGGAAAACTCATTGACCCATGTTTCATGAGTAGTGGTTCACAAGAACCCATCTCTCATGATAATTAATGGTCCACTTAGCACTCATTGCATCTAGGTGATTCTCACAAGGGTGAAGCATTGGGCCTTCCTGGGAGGTCACCCATCCTAGTACTACTCCAGCTCAAGCACACTTAACCACATAGTTCTCTCCAAGGTTAAACCCACTTAGCTTGCAACCCAATTTGAAAAACCTTCAAAAAATGTTGTTCCTTATGAACCATTCATTATAGAGCCCCTTTATCTCATCAATTGATAAGTAGGAGGTATTTTCTATGGTGTGTCAAATTATGATATTTCTATCAGGATTCAACCGTGTAGTTTCGAGTCAAACTCATTGACCCATGTTTCCTGAATAGTGGTTCACAAGAACCCATATCTCATGATAATGAATGGTCCACTTAGCACTAATTGCATCTAGGTGATGTTCACAAAGGTGAAGCATTGGGCCTTCTTGGGAGGTCACCCATCCCAGTATTACTCCATCTCAAGCACGCTTAACCACAAAGTTCTCTCCAAGGTTAAACCCGCTTAGCTTGGAACCCCATTTAAAACTTCAACAACTGGTGTGCCTTATGAACCATTCATTATAGAGCCCCTTTATTTCATCAGTTGATAAATAGGACGTATTTTCCACAGTGTGTCAAATTATGATATTGCTATCAGGATTCAACTGTGTAGTTTTGAGTCAAACTCATTGACCCATGTTTCATGAGTAGTGGTTCACAAGAACCCATCTCTCATGATAATGAATGGTCCACTTATCACTCATTACATCTAGGTGATGCAGATAGAGGTGAATCACTGGGCCTTCCTGGGAGGTCACCCATCCCAGTACTACTCTAGCTCAAGAATGCTTAACCATATATTTCTCTCCAAGGTTAAACCCGCTTAGCTTGCAACCCCATTTGCAAAACCTTCAGAAAGAGGTGTGCCTTATGAACCATTCATTATAGAGCCCCTTTATCTCAGCAATTGATAAGTAGGAGGTATTTTCCACAGTGTGTCAAATTATGATATTGCTATCAAGACTCAACCATGTAGTTTCAAGTCAAACTCATTGACCCGTGTTTCATGAGTAGTGGTTCACAAGAACCCATCTCTCATGATAATGAATGCTCCACTTAGCACTCATTGCATCTAGGTGATGTTCACAGAGGTGAATCATTGGGCCTTCTCGGGAGGTCACCCATCCCAATACTAATCCAACTCAAGCATTCTTAACCACAAAGTTCTCTCCAAGGTTAAACCCACTTATCTTGCAACCCCATTTGCAAAACCTTCAACAAGTGTTGTGCCTTATGAATCATTCATTATAGAGCCCCTTTAAATTCACCTTTGTGAGAATCACCTAGATGAAATGAGTGCTAAGTGGACCATTCATTATCATGAGAGATGGGTTCTTGTGAACCACTACTCATGAAACATGGGTCAATGAGTTTGACTCGAAACTACACAGTTGAACCCTGATAGCAATATCATAATTTGACACGCTGTGGAAAATACCTCCTACTTATCAGTATCACTGATGTGAACCTCTATTTTTTCTTTGATGAGCATGTGTTGGTCATATTCAACCTTGTGTGTGGTTGAGATGCTAAGAAGGTGTTCTAGATGTTGAGTTTTAGTTTATGGTGCTTGGTTGTCAAGTTCTTTTGAAAAAAAATGAGTAAAAGAGGTGAAGCGGGAGCATCCTAGGAAAATAAGCAATCCAACATCAACCAAAAAATGATTTTATTTAATTTTTCCTTTTGTTTTCCTTTTCATGTTGTTGGTGAATAAATTAAAAATGCAAGCCAATATTTAATAAACAATTTGGTTACAACTTATTGGAAAGTTTCTTATGAAAATTATTATTTGATTTTTTTCCTTTTCAAAGCACATTCTAGAAAATGCTTTCTTGGACATGGGAATTGGAAGTTGCAGAGAAAGCATAAAAAAAAAAAAAATTATTTCCTTGTTTAATTCTTTTCTTCCAAACTTGGAATTGAGGAGTCATTGGTAAATATTATTGGTGAATGTGGAAGTTTGAAGGTGGGGCATGGGATCTTGGGATTTGTCTTCCATCCATTGTTTTTGAATTCCATAGGTATTTCTACAGCTATAAGTGTTTATGTATGTAGAATGAAAAATTGTAGAGGGGTCTTCGATAGAGTGGAGTTTTGCAGGCAATATTGTTTTGGAAAAGACCAGTGATGTTGTGATTAGTTTTATGTTTTGTAGCTTGTTGTTTAAAATATGATATAAATCATACTTTTTGAGGTTTGCATCAGCCATAAGGCTACATAGCTTTGTAGTCCATATTTATTTGTAATCTTCCAATAGCTGGAGAATTTTGTAATGAAAATTAAAGATTAGTTTTTTTTGAAATTCTTGTAGTTCAAGTTTTGTGTTTGATTTTTATTTAATTATTGTAAGTTTGAAAGAAAGGACTTATTGGTCCTTTCGAAATAAGGAATAATTTGCATCTAGTGATAAAAAGAGGAAGGTTCTAGACACAAATTGAGTTTTGATGGTGATTTTTTTTAGCTTGTTGATGTAATGAATTTAGTTGAATTAAATAAGAATCTTGTTGCAATATTTGTTTGGATGATGTTTAATTTTATGGGAAGAGAATTGTCTGTCTGATTTGTGTGTGGAAGCGGATATGTTTAGGCAAGAGGGAGTACCTACTTACATCATTTGGTATTAGAGCAAGGGATCTTGAGAGTGAAGATAATCCATCAGGACCTGCTGGAGAGTGAAGTGGTTGTGGAGAGCTCATGAGGATTGTTGCAGGTAGAGAATCCCTGAGAAGTTGAGAGCAAGGGAGCTACTAAAGATTTTTTCTTGTATATTGAGAGTGTGATGAAAAATTATAGAGCATGAGGTGAGAATTGGGGAAGATTGCAATAGTTGAGATGGGTATAGTCATAAGGAAGAAGCCTGTGATTTGGGAAGCATGGAGATGGTACGAAGAAAATAAGACATGGAGGATGATAAAAAATATAAACAAGTGATTGGATAAATTGGAAAAATTGGAGACACGGATGAGTGAACAAAAAGACATGAATAAAGAAGATGATGATGGAGTGAACAACGAAGAGCCAATATTAGAGATAGTCAAAGAGGATAAAAATGAAGATGCAATGATGGAATGCGAAAAGGTTGTAGTGAGGGATGAGGAAGAATATGATTTGTTATCACAAATTTTGGTGGTGGAGATTGAATAGTTAAAAAAAAAATTAACTATTGAAATTGGGAAGACAAGCATCACAACAAAGAAATTATAAGTTATTGATGCATTTGATGGTGAATTTACAACAGTGAATGAACAGGTAAATCTTGTTGCATTTTGTGACAATGCTTGAGTACTTATATTTGAGGTATTCAAGATTGAAGAGTGTGGAGAAGAAGCATAATAAATATTTAATTTCCATAAGGTATTTGATGAAGATTTGTATACAACAAACTGTGATATGAGTGACATGAGAGTTTGGTGGAGGAGTCCAGTTACTAGTGGGTTGTATCCCACGAAGGAGAGAAGAGAAATAATTTAATGGAGGTGGCTGACACATGGTGGATGTGAGTCCATGAGAGGAGAGAATTGTGGTGAATGGAGTTGTGGTAGGAAGATGGAATTTTTTCCATCATGGTGTTGGAAGATGAGTAAAAAGAATTAATCTCATGCACTTATCCCAACAATGGAGTTCGTTGCAGGTTGCATTCAACCTAGAAGAGTACTTTGATTACTCAAATCCACCTTTGTGAGAATATGCTCAAAAATTTCCTACCTGGCGTGTTTGATGCAGGAGCATCCCGGGAAAAGAAGCTATCCAACATCAACCAAAAAAAATGATTTTATTTAATTTTTTCTTTTGTTTGCTTTTTCATGTTGTTGGTGAATAAATTAAAAATGCAAGCCAACATTTAATAAATAATTTGGTTACAACTTGTTGGAAATTTGGTTATGAAAAATATTATTTGTTTATTTTCCTTTTCAAAGCACATTCCAACAAATACTTTCCTCGGCATTGGAATTGGAAGTTGGAGAGAAAGCAAAAAAAAAAATTGTATTTTCTTGTTTAATTATTTTCTTCCAAACCTGGAATTGAGGAGTCATTAGTAAATATTATTGGTGAATGTGGAATTTGGAAGGTGGGGTGTGGTATTTTGGGAGTTGTCTTCCATCCATGGTTTGTGAATTCTAGAGGTATTGTTGCAGCTAGAAGTGTTTATGTATGTAGAATGAAGAATTGGAGAGGGGTCTTCGGCAAAGTGAAGTTTTGTAGGCAAGATTATTTTGGAGAATAATAGTGATGTTGTGATTGGTTTTACTTATTATATCTTGCTATTTTAAAGATATAAATCATATTTTTTAAGGTTTGTATCAGCTATAAGGCTACATAGCTTTTTAGTTATAGATTTATTTGTAATTTTCCAATAGCTAGAGAATTTTGTAACAAAATTTGAAGACTAGCTTTCTTGAAATTCTTGTAGTTCAAGCTTTGTGTTTGATTTTTATTTACTTATTGAAATTTTGAAAGAAAGGACATTTTGGTCCCTTTTAAATAAGGAATAATTTGTAGTTGGTGATAAAAAGAGGAAGGTTGTAGATACAACTCGAATTGTGATGGTGATTTGGTTTCATCTTGTTGATGTAATGAATTCAGTTAAATAAAATAACAATCTTGTTGTAATATTTGTTTGGATGATGTTTAATTTTGAGGGTAGAGAGCTTCATGTGTTATTTGTGTGTGGAAGTAGATGTGTTTGGGAAAGATGGATTACCTTCTTGCATCAAGAGGAAATGATATGGTGAAGAGTGTTTAGTATAGCTGAGCGATGTTGAAGTGTTTGATCTACATTTATTCATGGATAAATATTTGCTTGTGTAGTTTGGATATGTTTCTCAAAAGTGTTTAGAGGTGTTATATTTAGAGTTTCACATTCTAAATCATTTTGTAGAGAAATTTGTGTTCACTAGTGTGTGAACTTTGTAAGCAATATTTTCGAGAAATGGTTTTGCTCCATATTTATCTGTACTTTGGTTTCAGGTCTTACAGATATGGAAGTGTACCTATATTTCTCATATCTATCTTCAACTTGAGTTGTTTGTGTTTTGGTGCTTCATAAGGTTGGCTTCAGGTGTTGCAGTATGTGGAAGGTTCACTGATTGTACATAATGAATATGTTCTTTTGGTGTATGATGTTGTGAAGGATTTGTTTGATTTCAAGGTGTTGGTGGAATATTACAAATGATGTTAAGTGTTATTTGTATTCCATGATTCATCTCTAGATCAAAGGAAGTGTGTACTTAATTGTTTAATTGTGTTAACACAGGTTCGACTAACATTGGGTTTTTACGCTAATTGTGGATATAATTTAGTGTTTGTAGAAGTTTGGCATGGCATATATGTGTAGACATCTAAATTTGACCACTTACGTTTAGTCAAATTTATCATTTTCATCTAAATATCCTTTTATCCAAATTAATTAAATAATATTGCCATTATTTTATTAATACCCCTAAAGTCTTCTAAATCCCTAAGGTATTTAATTTAATTAAATACTTTATCATCTATCATTTGTATCCCATAAATTAAATAAATAATTTATATTTATTTAATTTACTCCATTTATGTCCCATCCACTCTTAATCCTAATTCATCTCCTAATACCATCATTAGGGATGTGCACATTCCTAATTCATGATTAAGAGGTATCACATCCTCCAATTTTTGCAAGTTGGCTCCTAATCATCATTAGCCACCTAACCCTCTTCTAATCCTTCATCATTAGTCTAATCAGTCATTTAATCAACTCTTTCCAAATCCCAATGGAATTTTTAATTCCATTTTATTCCTCTCATGCATTTCTCTTCCCCATGACCTCTCAAAGGTCACATCAAGTACATGGGACAAGGACCCTCTTTTAGAGGACCTTGTCTTATCCATGTGTTTCTTCCAAGATTGTGAATTTTAAATTCACTTTTATTCCTCGAATGCCCTCTCCAATCCCCATGGTGACAAGAGTGGAGTTTCTAAAATTCCTCACTTGTCACTTTTAGCCCCACTTGGAGACAACGAATCCCTTTTTTAGGAAATCCTCTTCAATCCCAAGGTACTTGCAAGTACCTTGGGACCACATGGCCTTTTTCACATCATTTTTACCCTTTCCATCTTACCATGTCCTTTGAACACTTCATCCTCCACATGGAAAGATGTGAGGGCTTGTGAGTCCTCAACTCACCATATCCCTCCATCTTAGCCATGGTGGCTCAATCCTAACCATCGAATCCTCTAGAGAATTCAATTTCTTCTATAAACAACCCCCCTTTTCATTCATTAAGGGACCTTATGCATTCATTATCACACTTATGCTCTCAAACCATTCAAACATTTTAACCATTCATTGTAGAATCTTAGAACTAGCATTTGCATTCTTGTAGCCATTATTGCACTCACCCACCACCATTAATGCTTCAACCACCATTATCATTGCAAGCTTGCCATCCAAGGAGCACACATCAAAAGTACTATTAAGGGCCAACCAATGATCAACATAAGTAAAAGGTATAATCATTTGTGTTTATATCTTACTTTTATTTGTGTTCAACGTAGCCTAATCTCGAGGTGTTGTTGTGTCTCTTTGCT
>CM021106.1:169069278-169526012 GCA_007115665.2 Sequoiadendron giganteum | reverse complement strand
CGGGTGACCTTGCCCAAAACAAGTGACCCTGCCCTAAAAGGGGCGACCCTGCCCAAAGTCTAACTTTCAGTCTTTCTGTTTTCTATTTTTTTTCCTAATTGTTTGCAGGTTTTGTTTCACAAATGGGTGACCTTTCCCAGAATAGGAAACCCTACCCAAAGTCTAACTTTCAGTCTTTTTGTTTTCTATTTTTTCTTAACTGTTTGCAGGTTCTGTTTCAGAAACGGATGACCTTGCCTAGAATAGTTAACCTCGCCCTAAAAGGGGTGACCCTGCCCAAAGTCTAACTTTTAGTATTTATGTTTTCTATTTTTTCCTAACTATTTGTAGGTTATGTTTCACAAACGAGCAACCCCGCCCAGAATAGGTGACCCCACCCTAAAAGGGGCGACCCTGCCCAAAGTCTGATTTTTAGTTTTTTCATTTTCTAGTTTTTTTTTTTATCTTTTGCAGGTTTTGGACAAACAGGCAACCCTACCCAAAATACAGAGGTGACCATGCCCAAAAATACAGTTCGCTCATCAAAGACAAAAAACAGAACTACTGACACATGTGTTGCAGGAGGAGCAATAATGTTTATCTTTTTTCTTTCATTTCTAAGAGGAACATAATATTAATTAAAGGTGATGAGCCCAGTTTTTGGCATATTTTAGACTATGTTTTTAAACATTTTTTATATCTTTTATTATGTTGAGAAGACATTTAGTAGTAATTATGGAAGTGATACATAGACTTTATGCTTAATATAACAAGTTTATTATGATAAGTTTTTCCATGGTTATTGCTTAAATGTTTTATTAGTTTGATAGAAGATGTGTGCCTTGTGACTTTTTGTGATGACATGCCTTTCCTGCAGCCACTGTTGTTAACCTTCCTATAGCCATACTAGAAATATTGTTTGTTCCAAACCAATACCTAATGAATGTATGAATTGCATGATGGATTGTCTTAATGAGTTGAATGTGTTGAGCTGACCTTTTGCCGTAGGAGTAGCTGTTAGTTATTGCAGGTACCAAGTCTTAAGGAGAAGATTTAGCCTCCACTAGATTGTTGAAGGACTGATTCAAATAGGACCGATTCAACAACAAGAAATGAGGAAACAGTTGATAAGGCATCCGACATGCAAGGGAAGCATTCCAGGAATCCAGTAGAGGCATCTTGATGGCACATAAATCTAGGATAGTGGTGCTTTAAATCTTCAAACTGATTTGACTCAGTTCTTCCTTTTTGTATCCACTTCTTCATTAGGTTGGTCATAATGTAATAAAGACTTCCCATTTTATGAGGGAAAGGTTAGTTAGTCTTTAGGTTCAATTTTGAACAAATAGCCCATTCTCCTTCAGAGAAAGGGCTGAAAGATTGTTGTTGTAATAAGCTTTAGTTTTTTAGAAATACAGTTGCAAGACTATGAGCCATGTACTTGTTAGTTTCAACTCAATAAAAGTGTTCATGGAATTTGCAGTCTAATTTGTTGTATATTTGACACTACCTAAGGGGTCCCACTTAGGGAGTTGTCTATCTTTTCATTTCTATAATTAGAATAGTTGCACTTCCTTTCATAGAACTTCAGTGTGACTATTCATGTAGCTGATAGAATTACAGAGTTGTCAACTATTCCTGTAGCCACTAGGGACAGAGTAGTTCCTATCTTTAAAACTAGATTTAGTTTTCATTCTGAGCAAGTTTGGTCAATTAGAATTTGTTTCTAGCAATTCCAATTCTAGCATAGTATTTTTAGGAAATAACACATGTCTGAAATAGGTGGTTAGTGCATATACTTTGTAGACCCATTTCAATTCTAACATCCCTGGGTTGAAAATCAAATGATGTCCTTTACTATATTATGATTGTCGGTTGTGATGTTTAATCCCTGAGTAGAGTAATTTATGTTCCTAGTTATCAACCTAGTTAAAGGACACTACATTTTTGGTGTCGTTGTCGGGGATGGTGTCAAACTAAGAATCTGTTGCAGGCATGCTAGTAGAGAGTTTGAATTTCATTCCTAGCATTTAGATTAGAATTCAGCACTCCAACATTTTTCCATAGTTTAGACTTACTTTTTGTTGTATGCTTAGAAGAAGAGACCAATTTGGAAGATTCCTTCTTGGAAGATTAGATACACAAGAAATTGAACCGAAACTTTTCCAAGAAGAACCATATTTGGATGTTGGCCAGGACTTAGTTACCTCATCTTCTTCCTCAGAGTTGAGTTTTAACCTGTTTGATGAGCCTGATGACCTTGATCCACTCACTCAGCATTTGAATAATCTACAAACTTCCAACAACCAAAACCCACATAATAATCCACTTGCCCTTGTAGTTTATCAGCCATGAGCTAACCCAGGAACACCACCAAGGATGGCAAGGCCTACTTTTCCATTTCCAATTCCTGACCTACATGACAATAATAATCTCAAGAATATCCTTGCCTCATTACTTCCAAAGTTATATGGAATTATTATAGAAGACCCTCATACCTTCTTGTTTGAGTTTGAAATCCTTTGTAGAAGTTATGACTACACCACTAGTACACACAAGCTGAAGTTGTTTCCCTCTACCCTCAAGGAGTCAGCTTTGAGGTGGTTCATGGGATTAGGAGGCAATGTAGCGACCACTTGGGATATAATGAAGACTTTGTTCTCGGGAAATTATAAAGAATATTGTAGGGGAGATGATATGAGAGGAGATGGCATCTTCAATATGTCACAAAAAGAGAATGAAACCTTGGAAGACTATGTGTTAAGGTTTTTGTTCAATGTGCATAAACACACTCAGCATCAGCTGAATGAGGAGTCTAAAAAACTTCTATTCCTAAGAGGATTTAATGATGTTTGAATGGAGGCACTAGACCTCATGGCCAGAGGAGATATCACCCAAAGAAATTGGGATGATATCAAGAAGATTTGTCTCAACTATTCTAGGGCAACCATGAAGAAACACAGAGGGTTTAGATCCTCTATTGCAAAAGGGAATGGCTTAGGAGTGTCAAAGGGGTAGATTTCTAATCTCTTGTCTGACTTCAAGCAAGATATCATCAATGACGTTGCTACGCAACTGGACACTATGCAAGCTAGGAGGAAGATAGATGAAGCAGAGGCAATGCTAGCTGAATATTGTCCTCACTCCAGACAATGGAAAAAGGATTGCAGATGCAAGGCGGTGGCTAATTTTGAGGTGCAGAATCTTCCCACTGAATTTAAAACAATAGAAGGAGATAAAGAAGTGTTCTTTGTTGCTCAACATAGGCCTTGGGCCCCAAGACAAAGTATGCCTCAAGATCCCTTGCAAAATTTTGGTTCATATAATAATCAATGGCAGAACTAGTACCCTCCAAATTATGGCCCATATTCCCAACCTCAATGGAATAATCCTTGGCCAAATTCTCAACAAAACCGGTGGCAACCCCTGCAAGGGAATTGACAGTCACCCCAGCAAAATCTGTGGCAGCCTCCATGAGAGAATTGGCAATAGTCTAACCAGTGGAGGGGAGGCCAGCAATGGTCAAATCAACCCATTGGTTTCCTGTAGTAACCCTAGCAGCAGTCAATCATGCCACCTCCTACAACTAATCAAAGAAAAAATCCTAAGCCAACCCAGTTACCTGCTCAGGCAGCACCTAATCCAAATAACCAGCCTCAGCAGCAACAACAAGTTTATTTCACTAAGCCCAATCAGTAGCCTGCTTATGCTCTCAACTTGAGTAATATTAACTTACGATTAGGGACAGTGTTACCTACACCTTCTCCTCCCATAATCATAGAATTGCCATATGAGGAGAATGAGCAAGAAGATACTAATGACCAAGTTCCATCCAATAAGCCCATGTAAAATACATCATTGCCTAAAGTGTCAAATAAACCCTCCCTCCTTTTCCACAAAGGTTGGAAGGTGAATTTGTTCAAAAGAATGAAGAGCCTACCTTTGACATTCTCAAACAACTAAAGCACATATGTGTAAAAATTCCCTTGTTCCAACTAATCAAAGGAGTACCTATCTATAGCAAGGCTATTAAAGAAGCATGTTTAAAGAAGTCGGGTAGGAAAAAGAAAGACCCTCAAATTGTCCATATCTTAAGTCAACTCTCTGATTTGATGCTAGGGAAGCTTACCATCCCAAAATATTCAGACCCTGGTAGTCCTGTAGTGGAAATCATTATAAATGAGGTTCAAATTAAAAATGCTTTAGTAGATCTTGGAGCAGCTATCAATGTCATGACTAAGGACCTTGTGGTAAAGCTAAGTATTTCAGACCTAAGGGCTACACCTACGGTCTTGTAGCTCACTGATGGAGTAGTTGAGGACCTAGTAGTCACCCTAGATTCATGGGAATACCCTACTGATTTTATGGTTTTGTCTCCAAAAGAAACACTAGAAGGATATCCTGTAATTCTAGGAAGGCCTTGGCTAGCCACTTTTGATGCTTACATAGGATGTAGGTCTGGTAACATGACTATCTCTAATGGATATAGCACCAAGAAGCTCACCCTTTATGCACCAGCCCAGCCTCAACTTCAATCTGGACAAGCAGTTTGGCCAGATTTAGGAGAAGAAGGTGAAGAAATGAATTATGTGGCAAACCTGATGATAATTAACAGAGAGACTTTTATTGAAAAACAAGAAGATGAAGAAATATTGTCTAATATCCTTCAGAACAATTATGGTATTGAGTACCCCCTCTGTGAAAAATTTCCATGTTCATTATAGACAATTCTACCCCCACCTACTTTAGTTCATTATCCTGTAGCAACTGACTATTTGCACACCTTATTACCCCATGAAGTAGAAATGCCTTTTTTGTCTGAAGTATCTATGCTTGAATTGACTTCCTAAGCGGAAGTAGCTGCAGGAAAAACCTTGAATATCAATAGTAAACTTACCAATAAACAACAAGAGTCAATTTTCCAAATGCTTACTGTCCACAAGACAACTTTTACTTGGGATTACAATGATATGAAAGGGCTAGATCCAAAGTTATGTACACACCAAATTTTCATCAACAGTGAGTTCAAACTTGTTAGACAGCCCCAAAGGAGAATTAATCCAGCCCTAAGAGAAATTGTTAAGGAGGAATTGCAAAAGATGTTGGATTTTGGCTTTATCTACCCAATCTCAGATAGCTAGTGGGTTTCTCCACTAGTTATTGTCCCTAAGAAAGGAGGAAAATGGAGAGTGTGTGTGGATTACAAGGAGATCAACTCAGCAACTAAGAAAGATTATTTTCCTCTTCCCTTTATTGATCAAGTCTTGGATAACTTATCAAGGAAAAAGTATTTGTCCTTCTTTGATGGTTTCAGTGGATATAATCAGATAAAGATTGCTCTAGAGGACTAGGAAAAGACTACTTTCGCATGCGCCTAGGGAACATTTGCCTATTTAGTCTTTCCTTTTGGTCTTTGTAATGCACCTGCAACTTTCCAAAGAGTTGTGATTAGTATTTTCTCAGATATTTCATATGATTGTATGGAAATATACATAGATGACTTTATTTTCTATGATACAACATTTGAGGAAGCCCAAGACAATCTGAAAAAGGTACTAGAGAGGTGTGAAGATCATAATTTATCACTCTATAGTCAAAAGTGCTTCATGTTGATGCAAGAAGGAATAGTGTTAGGTCACTATATTTCTGCTACAGGAATACAGGTAGATCCCTCTAAAATTGAAGTCATTTCTAGTCTACCCTTCCCTACCAACCAAAAGGAACTAAGAAGCTTTTTGGGACATGTTGGATACTATAGAAGATGTATTAAAGATTTCATTCAAACAGCAAGGCCCCTATACAGATTTCTAAAGAAGGATGCAGAGTTTTCTTGGATAGTAGAATGTGAAAAATAATTCCTTGATCTGAAGATTTCCCTTACACAAGCACCTATTTTTAAAGGACCTGATTGGTCACTTCCATTCCATATTCATACAGATGCATCAGATTATGATATTGGTGTTGTCCTAGGATAAAAGGGTGGTTCAACTGAGCATGCACTTTATTATATCAGCAAGAACTTACAAGGAGCTGAACTCAACTACACTATTACAAAAAAATAAATGTTAGCAATCATATATGCCCTCAACAAGTTCAGGAATTATATCACAAGCTATCAAATATTTGTCCATACTGATCATGCAGCAATTAGGTATCTCATGAAAAAAAGCTCAATTACAAGGAGACTGGCTAGGTGGTTGTTGTTGATGCAAGAATTTGATATTACAATTGAGGACAAACCAGGTAAAGAAAATGTGGTTACTGATTTTCTATCTAGAATTCAAAGGTAAGATGATTCTGCACTCATAGAGGATTCCTTCCCTAATGAACATTTGTTTGCCATCAAAGTCATTCATCCATGGTATGCAGATATAGAAAATTATCTGGCTGCAGGAAGAACTCCTCCTCACCTCTCACCTAAAGAAAAGAGGTTGTTAGTAGAGAAAAGCTTTAACTTCTCTTGGATTGCATATTGCATTTTTTACACAGGACCAGATCAAGTAATGAGGAGATGTGTATGAGAGGAAGACACTCATGGCATACTGCATGCAAGCCATGATGAGCCTTGCAGTGGACATTTTGCTGCTAAGAGAACAGCCATGAAAATCTTAAATACTAGATATTATTGGCCAACATTACATAGAGATGCAGCCAAGTATACCAGGAGATGTGATAGATGTCAAAGGATGGGGAGGCCAACAAGATCAGATGAAATGCCTCGGTTTCCATAATTTATTGTTACACCTTTTGATAAATGGGGACTGGACTTTCTAGGCCCAATTGATTCGCCTTCAAATGGTAAGTCCTACATTCTGATATGCACAGATTATGTAACAAAATGGGTAGAGGCTAGACCTATGAAGCATGCCAGAGATAATAAAGTAGCAGAGTTCCTCTATGAAGAAATCTTTACTAGATTTTGTGTTCCTAGAGAAATAGTGATAGACCAAGGAGCACAATTTACTTCTACTCTTATTATAGCCTTAGTAAATGAGTATAATATAAGGCATAGGAAGTCAACTCCTTATCATCCTCCGGCTAATGGCCAGGTAGAAATCACTAACAGTGATATAGAGGCCATTCTGACAAAAATAGTGGATTTGCATAGAAAGGATTGAGTTGCAAGGTTACCAGAGGCTATATGGGCCTATAGAACTACATGGAAGACTACAACCGGTTTTACACCTTTTAAAATGGTATATGGTAAGAAAGTTGTGATGCCAATAGAGTTTGAACACAAAACTCTCAAAACAACTTTGGAATTAAATATGGAGTTAACAACTGCACAGAGGGAAAGAATCATGCAGCTCAATGCCTTGGATGAGCTAAGGAAAAGTGCCCTGCAACATACTGAAATAATACAAAATCAAAGAATTAGATGGCATGATAAGTACATCAAGTAGAAAAAATTCAAAGTAGGAGATTGGGCTCTACTCTATAATTCAAGATACAAGGATAGTCAAGGGAAACTGCAGACTAGATGGTTGGGGCCATATGAAATAGTAGAGGTATTCGATAATGGTGTAGTGTAGCTTAGCACAATTGATGATTTTAGGTTCAAATTATTGGTCAATGGGCATTGAATGAAGCTTTACCTAAAGCCCATTGATAAGGAAGATTTCCTGAAGCAGTTTCAAATTGAGCAGGAATCTACCAATCTTGTAGCTGAAGGAATTGAGTCTCGGCTTGATTCCCTAAGAAATGCATGAAAAGTGCATTAAAATATCATAATAAAGGGGTCATCCACATGGATCCCCATTCCATACCATCATTCCATCCGCTATCTGTACCATTTCTCCTTCTGCCACCTCATCCACCTGTCACACATCACCATTTCCATGTTTCCAAAGATCACCTTTTGCAATTAAGAAGATGGAGTCACATCAGTCAGTTGTGGTGCATCATTAAAGGTAAGCTCCACTTAACTCAAAGATTGATTAATTATTTCATTTATTATGTTTAGTTAGGTATTAAGTAAGACAAACGGATTTCCTATATGGCTGCAATATCCTTCGGTCATTTCCGCACGTTTGAGCTTTTTTCCCAATTCATAACTGATAGCCACGTCGTTACTTTCCACTGCCATGAAGCCTTGTCACATCACATTTTACTGTCCTTTTGGCTTAAGCTCCGGATTTTTGAAAATTTGCAATAATTGAGAAAACCTCCATTACTTCCTATAATAATGACCAGGCATGTCTTTTGCTCCTCTCTGTCAATATTTTTGTCTAAAATTTGAGTTAAGATGTTTGAAATTCTTCCTTTTGTTTTCTGCATCTTTTGAAAGAAGTTCAAAAGTTTAGGTTGAGGGGAGAGCAAAAAAGCTAGTTTGAGTTGCAGGAAGTTAAATTTGAGAAAGAAATTGAAATAACCAGGCTGAATTCTTGCTTGAAGAGTTAAGTTGCAAACACAAGTGTAAAAATGGGAGGCCAACCCATTAGGCATGAGCCAATAGGCCACAATTTCTTGTTGTAGGATGTACAATATTTTTCGCCATTCAGACAGTACAGGTGACTCAGCTATTTTCCCAAACTTGAAAAGTTTGATGAAGAAATTGTTGAGGAGTTCACAAGGAAATTTCATAATGGAAAGGCTAAGGTCAGGGGAGTAAAAATTGATGCCTCAGTGGATAGAATTGTGGATGTAACAGGGTTACCACAAGTTGGTGAACTATTTCCTCAAGCAAGGGATGCATGGTGTGCTAGGGCAGAGTTTACTTGGCCTGGTGATCCTCCTCTACATGTGGATAAACAAGGAACCCAACATATGAGTTTTCCGCAAGATTGGATTCCACGGGCAGGTTATATAATCAAATACCTAACATGTGAAGGTCGGTTTTTTTTTTTGCATTCTCATCATTTCAAGCTATTATCTCATTTGCGTCATGGGTTATTAATGAACATACCAGATTTCCTGTATAATTTTCTCTCCAATAGTGCTGCCAAATTTAAAAAGGGAAGAATTAATTTTGTCTCCCAACATTGCCTCATAGAATTTTTTGTCAAAAAATCCGTTAGAGATGTGTCACCAATGACCTGGGAGGAGTTTGTTGTTAATTTTAATCCAAGGGTTCAAAATGTTGGACCTAGGGGTCAGCCTCTCGCCTTTAAACAATGAACCTCTCAGTCAAAAGTTGAGGCCTCTACTGCCGCATCTCCTATTCCTGAAACATCTAACTCGCAAGACAAGGTCCCTGTTTCTAAAAGGTTTCCCAAAAGGCCAGTGCAAACCCCTATTTTTAATGCTAGGACTTCCTCTAAAAATAAAAGGGGAAAGTCACCAATGGTAACACCCCAACAAAAGACCCCTACACCTACTCCTAAATCTGTTAAGAGGAAGCAAACAGGAGAATCTCCTAATCCTGCAGCTAAGAACCCAAAGAAACATAAGGCAATCCCCACTCCCTTATGGAGAAGCTCCAGGATTAAGAACCAAGCAGCTCAGCATTCACTCAATACCTCTCATTCCACACCATCACCCTCAGACCCTTCTAGTCCTACACTTGAAATGAAGGAACCTTTTGTTGATGAGACTGAGAATATTTCTGAAGGGGCTGGCCTTGATGAGCTGGCAGTTGTGGCAGAACAAATGCAAGAGGGGTTATCGGAACAGCTATTAGGAAGAGGTAGCGTGTATTGGGGAGGAAGGAATATCAATTACAGTTAAATCAGAGAAGAGAAGTGAAGATAATGAAGGGATAGATGAATCACCGGCTGCTACAGGAAATACACTGGAACATCATATACTATAGGAACAACAAGAGAACTGGCAGCCATATGATGAAATGGAATAGGAAATTCTCGGGCAATTAAATGCAAAATAAATAATTGAGGCAGCAGAGCATGAAAATTTTGATGCACCTGAGGAAATTCAAAGGCCACTTGCAGCGAATCATAACCATAAATCTCCTCTCCATGTTACAAATTTTGCTACAAGAATGTCATGTTACACAGAACTTCAAAATCAACAGACTACCTATGAATTGGAAATTGAGAGATTGAGGAGAGTAATCCAGAACAAGAATATAGAAATTTCTAATCTGACAGACACTCTCAATTAGGTAGTCCAACTTGTCCAACAGATAGTGCAGTGTAGATATCCCTCACCTATTTATGCAATGTACTTAAAGGATTTTTACTTCAACTTTTAATTAATAAGGATCTGGCAAGGTCAGAACCCTTCCTTGAACACTCCCGAGGAATTTGATGATGTGTACAGGGACTCACTACAGCATGTTAGACACCTTCTGTGTGAGTTTTATTTACATAGTTTGGTTGTGCCTCATGATAAAGAATGGAATCCTCTATGCTATGTTGGGGACATACACATCAATTCTCTGATCTCCAAGATCAGTAATGAAATAAGCAGGGGGGAATAGTTTGACAGTTACAAACATGATGAGGTTAACATGCCACTGACAATGAGAAATGAATCTAAGAAGGGGATGGGTATTTATTTTGATTGGAAGAAGCTATGGGCAGATGAAAGAGCTAGGCTGGTAATTGAACCCTTAAGACAAGAAGTGTTTACCCAGTACTCCTAAATTGTAAATGATGACCTCAATATTGCTATGTAGCACAACCAAACAAGATGGGAGCACTTACCATTGCAATTAAGAAGGGCAGAGCCGCATACCCCAAACAACCTGTATGTAGCTACTCGGAGAGCGGAGAGGTATATGAGAAACACAAGAACAAAGAAAGAGAATTGGTTTCCATTAGTCATGCAACCACCCATTCTCTTATGGCCACTACTGGCCATCCAAGGAGAAAACAACACCGACAGCAGGAACTCAGAGGATAATAGGTGGCAATGATTAGAATCAATGCGAGCACACTTCTAGAGTTTTCAACATGGTGAATGTGGACAACAACTAGATGCTGATTTAAGAGAGTTTGCTCAAAGGAAAAATGCCAGACTTGCTGAAGGGACTAGCAAGAAGTCAGTTGAGGGGAAATGATAAGCCCAGTTTTTGGCATATTTTAGAATATGTTTTTAAACATTTTTATATATTTTATTATGTTGAGAAGACATTTAGTAGTAATTATGGAAGAGATACATAGACTTTATGCTTAATATAACAAGTTTATTATGATAAGTCTTTCCATGGTTATTGCTTAAATGTTTTATTAGTTTGATAGAAGATGTGTGCCTTGTGAATTTTTGTGATGGCATGCCTTTCCTACAGCCACTACTGTTAACCTTCCTGCAGCCATATCTGAAATATTGTCTATTCCAAACTAATACCTAATGAATGTATGAATGGAAAGATGGATCGTCTTAATGAGTTGAATGTGTTGAGCTGACCTTTTACCGCAGGAGTAGCTGTTAGTTATTGCAGGTACTAATTCTTAAGGAGAAGATTTAGCCTCCACTAGATCATTGAAGGACTGATTGAAAGAGGACCGATTCAGTAGCAAGAAATGAGGAAATAGTTGATAAGGCATCCACCATGCAAGGGAAGCATTCCAGGAATCAAGTAGAGGTGTCTTGATGGCACATAAATCTAGGATAGTGGTGCTTTAAATCTTCAAACTGATTTGACTCAGTTCTTCCTTTTTGTATCCACTTCTTCATTAGGTTGGTCATGATGTAATAAAGACTTCCCATTTTATGAGGGAAAGGTTAGTTAGTCGTTAGGTTCAATTTTGAATAAATAGCCCATTCTCCTTTAGAGAAAGGGCTGGAAGATTGTTGTTGTAATAAGCTTTAGTTTTTCAAAAATATAGTTGCAATATTGTGAGCCATGTACTTGTTAATTTCAGCTCAATAAAAGTGTTCATGGAATTTACAGTCTAATATGTTGTGTATCTTTGACACTACCTAAGGGGGTCCACTTAGGGAGTTGTCTATCTTTTCATTTCTGCAATTAGAATAGCTGCACTTCCTTTCATAGAACTTCAGTGTGACTATTCCTATAGCTATCAGAATTATAGAGTTGTCAATTGTTCCTGCAGCCACTAGGGACAGAGTAGTTCTTGTCTTTAAAACTGGATTTAGTTTTCATTCTTAGTAGATTTAGTCAGTTAGAATTTATTTCCAGCAATTCCAATTCTAGCATAGTATTTTTAGGAAATAACACATGTCTAAAATAGGTGGTTAGTGCATATACTTTGCAGACCCATTTCAAGTCTAACATCCTTGGTTTGACAATCAAATGATGTCCTTTAGTAGATTATGACTGTCGGATGTGATGTTTAATCCCTGAGTAGAGGAATTTATGTTCCTAGTTATCAACCTAGTTAAAGGACACTACAAAAGGGTCAATAAATTTTATTGTCATGTTTGAAAGTGGGCTATTGACGTATCCAATCCCCTTATGCCATTTGGTGATCTTGGGTGAAGAGAAATCCTAGTCCACTTAGTCCTTTTTACCCATTTTTTATTTTATTAGCGGGACTTGCTTGGGGATTTCATCACCCAAAGGTACGATTCCAACCACGTGTGCCAGTGGGGTATATAGAGGGGGGAAGGAAAATTTGTACCTCAATCCAACCATGTCATGTTTGGCGAAGCGTTAAAGCTAGGGTGATACCTAGACAAGAGGTGAAGAGTTGGTTCGAGCTCCCAATCTCTCAATGGTTGCTCCTGACTCACACTTGTGACAGACTAGTGTTCACTATTTGGGCCCCATGTACCATGCATATATCAGGGACTCCCTTATCAGCCTTGTTAATCCTAGATAGAGGAATGTCTTGATCATACCCTTAACACTAAAACTAGACTTGTGTTATTTGAAGTGTTTTTTTGTGAAAAACTAGTACTTGTTAGTCAGTTTTGACCTTTTACTTGTCGTTTCTATCTTTTTCCATCACTATTTTTCTAAGTTAGGTTCAAACCAATACACAAAGGTAACCCCACCCAGAAACGGGCAACCTTACCCTCAAAAGGGTGACCCTACCCTCAAAGGGGCAACCTCGCCCTTCCCATTTCAGTTGTTTTTCACCCAAACCAAGTCAAAAATCATCAACTATTTTGAAACAAGCGGCCTTGCCCTCAAAGGGGTGGCCTTACCTAGAATAGGTGACCTTGCCCTTAAATGGGTGACCCTACCCTCCGAACAGCCTTTTTCAACCTTCGTTCGCTAGTCATTACCCTATTTTGGGAACCCATTTTTTGGTTCTGAGTATCATTCCCTCATCTGGAGTATCTGTTCACCCATTCCAACCATCTGTTCGTCTGTTCTGGATATCTTTTGGCCCATTCTGAACATCGTTCCCTCGTTTTAGCCACCCGTTCACCCGTTCCGGGAAGCCGTCCACCCATTCTATGAACCTGTTCACCCTCTTCTAAGAACCCATTTTCCCTATTCTGAGTGTCATTCCCTCACCTTGTACATTTTTTCACCCATTTTAGGTGATCGTTACCCATTTCATGCATCTATTTGCTTGTCCTGATAATTTGTTTGTTCATTTTTCAACATCGTTCGACTGTTTAGGCAAGTTCAGAGGTTGTTTGGGTGTCCTTGCCCCAGAACATGCATCCCTACCCTGGATAGGCTTCCCTACACTGGACAGGCATCCCTTCCCTTTGACAGGCAACCCTACCCCAAGACAGACATCCCTGTCGTAGACAGGCATCCTTTCCCATTTCGTGCATCTATTTTGGGTGATCATTTACCCATTTCGTGCATCTTTTTGCCTAACCTAACAATCCGTTTGTCCATTTTTCAACATTGTTCAACTATTTAGGCAATTTTGGAGGTTGTTTGGGCATCCCTACCCTAGAACAAGCATCCTTTCCCTTGGACAGATGTCCCTACTCTAGACAGGCATCCCTACCCTTTGACAGGTGACCCTACCCCAGGACAGGCATCCCTACCCTGAACAGGCATCCCTACCCCAAGATAGGTGTCCTTGCCTTGGAAAGGTGTCTCTACCCTCAAACAAGTGACTAAAATCCTTCTTGTTCTCTGAGTCATTCACCGCAAATGGAATATCTCATCATCATCCTTCTCATCTAAAAATCTCATCGTTTCATCAGTCAAATCATATGGAAGTATCCTAGAACACCCTTAGATCATGTGTCCATCACCGTTTCATCAATCTAAATCCTCTAGACTTCATTTCCAAGGATGATATCCAAGTTGACCTAAATCCATAAATCATCATTACAACCCAAGATCAATCTACTTCTATCTTGAGGTAGATTCAGTGTTGTAATCATCCTGCTCACAATCCAACCTAATCATCAGTGCCTTACACCATCTAAGTCAAATCTTTGAACTGGGTCTAGAATCTATTTCATCCTCTTATTCGATCAATCATCTAATCCTATCCCATCCCATCATCTAAATCTGAGCTTTAATCCAATCCCCATCTGAGCTTCACTTGAATCCCAACTTGAGCTTTAGTCCACCTATATCTTATTCCAATCCATCCTATTTATCTTTCCATCATATATTCTTTCCTTCTAATTTGTATCCATCATGAATCCTTATCCCCCTCTCGCATGACCAATAATAGTAGTCAAGGGGAATCCTAACTACGTTGATGACGATAACAAAAGTCTTTTCTGATCATGAAGAGTGTAATATAGACCCCCTTGATGCTATCATTACTAGCAATATTTTTTCAATTGCCCCTCAAAATCCAACTACTCCTTTGAACTATCCCCCCATGCCTTCATCTACATCTAATAACACTCCTTATGCTACCCTTGACAAGAGATATCCAATATCCTCACCATCAACATATTCATCATGTCCTCCCTCTCAACCTCTATCATATCCAACATCCACATACTCCTATAGTAATCCACCATCCCAATATTCCTCTTATCCTAATCCACCATCTCAATTATCTTATCCTCATCCATCACCCATATCCTCCTATGCCAATCCACCGTCCATTTCCTCTTATGCCTATCCACCATCCATTTCCTCCTATGCTAATACACCACCTCAATATTCCCATCCTAATCCAACATCCACACCTTCCCATCATAATCCACCATCTCAATATTCCAACTATAATCAACCATCCCAATCTCCCCAACCTAATCCAGCATCCACATCCTCCCATGTCACTTCCCCCTCCATTACATTATATCTTAATCCTTCCTTCAGTAATCCCCCATCCAATCCCATCCACTCATCTAATCCTAATCCTCCAATCCCTAATCCTAGTCCTCCTTCTACTAGTCCCCCATCCAATCCCATCCGCTCATCTAATCCTAATACACAAATCCCTAATCCTAGTCCTCCACCCATCCATAATCCTCCATCCATTCCCATTACCCCACCTGAACCTACAATGCCCAAAGATCTCTTTCCAAATGTCTTCCAAGGACTCATGACAGAAGATACATCCCCGGATCCGCATCTTGATGTTGTGGAGTGATTCCCTCCCACTCTATCATGTACGGTCATTAGTTATGAGGCCCTCCTCCATCCTACACCTATCGCTACCATTACCATTCCTTAAACCGTCCAAACGGTTGAGCCCGTCAAACCCATCAAATCCATTGAATCCCCATCTTCTACTACCAGATCCACCCAATCCATTAGAGACATCCAATCCACTCCTCCTAGTCCCAATATTACCAAACCTCAATCCCTTGACCTTCATGAATCCTCCATCCTCCTATCTCCCCCACCTGAGGAGTCCCTCCAACACTTTCGTCATTGTGCCTCCCACACACGATGAGCCATGCCAAGGTCTTGATCCAAAGAATACAAGAATATCCCCTCCTCCAAATCCAAATCCTACCATCCCATCCACTCCATCCCAAGATTATAGTCCCCCATCCATCCCATCTCACAATTCCCCTCCTCCCAATCAAGATCATGCCACCCTTTCCATCCCATCTCAAGATCACACTAGCTCATCGCTCTATCCCCTGATCCCCTTTGCACTCAAGATCCAATCACCCCATCTCATTAGTCCTTATCACCCACTGCCATAAATCAAGATCTTTTCATACCACCTAATCCCTCTCTTTTGTAGGAGTTGAGAAAATACAACACCACAAACCCCGAAGATCACCTGCATGCAAATAACCTGTCACAAAAAGAAGAGATGGAGACAAACAAGCAAGGGTTCTCTGAAAACTGAAAATGTATATATCAGAGAGAATGAGAGAATTAATTGATATGAAATACAATGGGATCAATCCTTATAAAAAGGAGATCATGCAAACTCTAATAAAACCCTAATAGAAGCCCTAATAGGATAACATTTAATAATTAATATAATTATTAAATGTCACTTTATGCAAAATAACGTGAAATCTTAAGAAGGGAATAAAGGTAACTTAATCAACATAATTAAGTGAAGACCTTTACTCTAACATCTTTCTCCCTAATCACCTATTCCTCTTGATCAAGATGCTACTATCCCCTCATCTCCATCTCATGATCTTTCATTTCCATCTAGTCCTACCATCCCAACGCCACTTTTGTATCACCTTGGTAACATTACACTCATCCATGGTGGTCTCCTTGCAGAAGAAAAACAAACCATATGCACCACCCATCCTCCACCTAATAAAGCACTCGCATCATTCTTCCAAAATAATAAGCATCCTACCATAGATCACATGCTCAAGAACATGAACTACCAAGTAAAAGGTTTAGGCCTTCATGAGAAAGGTATTTTAGAGCCCATCTAGGTCAAAGAACATCTAGGTGCACAAGGTCTTAGATATATCTCCCAAGAATCAGAATCCAAAAATGTTGGTACAACCTCCATACATCCTAAATGATCATCTCTTAAAGGAATGAGAGGCACTTCCCATCGCTCTACCAAACCATTCGTCGCCATCCCCCCTCCTCCATCATTTTACCTCAAAACAACCATCCATCTTCCTCCCTCATCCTCCAAGTCCATTTTGGGTCCTTATGCCCCTCCATCCACCATTGCTCATCCTCCATCTACTGCATCTACTTTGGGTCCTTACGTACCTCCATCCACCATAATACATCCTCCATATACAACATCCATTTTGGGCCCTTATATCCCAAAATCGCCCTCTCCATCTTATTCTCTCCACCCTCTCATCCATCCATCACCTATCCTAGCACACATCACAAGAATCCTAAATTCATAACTCTTAATCCAGATCAAAAAAGGCACCCCTCCATACATGCTCTCTCACACCCTCCATCTACACATTGTCGTCAAAAGCCCACCTCTATCACTCCATCTGCATCCCCTCCACATCTCCCATCTCCTCATATCCATACCATTTCTATTAAAATCACTTTGGATGCCAAAGCAAAAATGCATAAATCCAAATATCCACATGAATCTAAAGCTTCTCATGTCCCCTTAAAATGACATGTTGATGAAAAGAAACATCAAATCCAAAAGCCAAATCAGTCCAAAAGGCCACAAAGTCCCACCAAATAAAAAATCAAAACCATGTGGATTCCCAAGAAAAAAGAGGCCATGCCTTCAAATGAGAAATCCCTAAAGACATCCAAAGTTGCTAATCCACCAAAAAATCATCCTCCATCTCCTAAATCTATTTTGGACCCCTATGTCCCAAAATTCACTATCCCAACTCCTCCACTATCCCCACACTCTCCATCCATTCATCCACCTATCTTCTCACACCCACCATCACATGTGCTAATGTTGGTCCATCATATAGTCCCCCATCACACATCCACTCCATCATTTAATCCATAAACTTTCCAACATCCCATCCATTATCCCACATATCTACCCCATCAAGTCCCTTTGATCCATCCCCTTGCATAATCCATCCATTCTAATAAGGTTGTACCAACATCTGAATAGTCGCTTTACACATGGGCTCTTTTTACTTCATATGGAACTTGATGCTTGAGTCCTTCATATATCCCCTTATCACATGTCTTCCAAATTCACATATTCATATCCCTATCTTTATCCATCTTCACCCATATCCTAGTCCAAAAAGTCAAAAAAATCCAAAAAATTAAAATTAAAAAAAAAAAAAAATAGTAAAGAGAAAATAATTCATCCAATGGTGAAAACTTGGAAAACAAGCACCTTGGATAAGTACCATGATAAAAACCTGGCAAATAGGCATCATGCGTAAATCCCCCATATAGTTTAATACCACAATTGGGGGAAACTTCCATTTATGCATTCTCTTCCTCCATCTCCTACATCCACCTATCTTCTACATCCTGCCCATCATCTCCCATTTGTATCTAGTCCCTCCATCTTCCTTGTGATATTGATCAAGACAAGGGCACATATATATGCTTTGGACACCTCTTGACATACATTCCTCTCATCCATACGCTATCATATTCCTTATCATCCCCATCTAATTTTTTGATCCATGCATATTATTTACATCCATCTACCTTCATCATCCACCCATCATTCCAACACCCATATCCCTTCCTTACCCATATCTCCTATCTATGTCCATCTCATGCCCTTATCCACCCATCCTACTATCCCTCTTACCTCATCACACATGACACATCTAGAGTGGGGCATCTCGTTATTTTCAATAGAGTCCTTGGAGACATCATCCATCCATCCCTTCAAGTAATCATTTCCATCTCCCCATCCTTCCCATCCTTACCATCCTTACCATCCTTATCTCCCCATCTATTTATCCATCCAATCATCCCTTCCATCTACTAAATCCTTATCTTCATTTACTCCCATCCACTAGTCATTTTTTGTCTTTTCATCCTTATCTCCCCTATCCATTTTTCCATCCAATAATCCATTCCATCCTTCCAAATCCTTATCCCCCTATCCTAGCATCTTTCTCTCTCCTCATCTTTATCCATCCATCCATTTACCTCTATTTTCCTTCCATTTCATAATCCCTTGTCATTGGTATCTAGCTATAGGCTACCCCCATGCAATCCAATGCCATCTCACTATCATCACTCCTATATATTTCCTACATCTTCCTAATATCATATCACTTTTCATCACTCATCTATCCATCATCTTATCCTCCCAATTCATCTTCTAAATATCCCATCCCTAAGCTTTGAATAATCCCCATCTTAGGCATATCAACCATCCCATTTGCATGGCCTATCTTGGCTCATCATATTGGCTCCATCCTTTTCTTTATTTATCATGGTCATCTCATGTCCATTGTCTATCATTGGTCTTATTTCAAACTACGTTTCCCCTGCACTTTCAAGTAGGCAAGGTCGATCATTTGATCTACCCCCAGGGTTGTGTCTTTTGTATGTCTTGCCATCTTCCATCATCTGTCTTTGGCCTTGTGTCAAACTACATTGCCCTTGTGCTTTCATGTAGGCAAGGTTGATCATTTGATCCACCCCTAGGGAATTTGTCTATCCAATCTGCACCATCCATCGAGGTATCCATTGTCCTCTTTCCTCTTTTATCCATGGCCTTTTTTCAAACTACGAGGGCTCTACGCTTTCACGTAGGCAAGGTTGATCTTTGATCAACTCAAGCCCCTAGGTCTTTAGGGTATGTTGGTCTTGTGTCCCCTAGGTCTTTAGGTTGTGTTAGTCATATTGTCTTGTCATCTTGTTGCCATGTCATGTCATCAAGTATGTCCTTATCTGGTTGGTTCTTTACAAATGGAATCTATTTGTGTCACAAGATTTAATCAGTTTCAAGTATCTTAATTCATGTCGATCTTTTAGTTTAGTATCCATGTCTGGTCTCAACAGGACATATCCTTCCTAATAGATCGCATCAACCCCATCCATCCTCTTGATCCTATGGTAGAGGATTTTTTGAAATTGATTGCAATTCTTTGATATTTTTTGTTTCTATTTATCATTTGAGCTCCTTATTATCACTTGTCAAGGCTGCCATGATCTATCATATTATGGTGTGTTTTGACTGGTTCACATAGGGGCATATCTTGATCTTTGTTTGTTGATGTCTTTTTGGTTGTCCCACGTAGTACCCACCAAGATCCATGTGGTCTTGTGTGTTGGGGATAAGGATTCGGTTCTATCATCAAGATTAGCATCTAAGACAACAGCGCCTTAGTGATTTCAATTCAAAATCACAACAAAAACACAAATAGCTATGCCATAAAGCAGAAGCAGGCACAATTGTATCCCCCATTGATCCTACTGGGGAAAGTAAATGCAAAACAATAGATAGATTCAGCACAAACAGATAACCATGAAAGAAAAACATGATGACACATAGATATACGTGGGGAAAACCTTTTCAGGTAAAAAACCCCACCTCCAAAACATTCAGCTCACTTGTATTATTCAGTAACAAAACCAGTTACAATACAAACACAGAGCTATGCTCTTCAAGATATTACATCTTGTCCATCTGGAGAATGAATACAGGCTACACCAACCAGAATCTCACACAGTTAAAATGTACTCAAGACATACTGTGTAGATTCCCTTCAACTCGTCTCAAATAACTATCATAGCCAGCCTCATAGCCAGCCCAGCCACTCAGCCTCCACAGGTTCACATGTTCGCAGAACTGAGAGACAGAGTGTTCAAAAACATGACCATTTGAACACCTTCTTTGTCTCTCTCTCTTTCTTTCTCTCTTTTCATGCGCCAACATGTCTAGCCTTTTCAAATAGTCAAAATCGTTCTCAGGATATCACTGACAAAACTGCCCATGTCGGCCTCCTTGCATCGAGCCACCTAGGCACGCATCCGATCTACCCAAATTGCATCGAGCCACCCAGGCAATAAATCCATCACCCTAATTGGGTTCCATTTCCACGACCTGCAATAACTGACAATACCTCTTTGGTCTTCGGCCAACCAGATGCAGTCAACCTGCCATTTGCCAACCTATCATTCACCTGAACGAACAAACACCAAGTCCAACTCGGTCAAACATTGGTATGAGCCCATTTAGCCCATCCAAGTCACTACTGCTCTACCACCAAGCTAAGACGACCCACCCATGGTAAGGCAGTTTGGCCAACCGAGCCCATCCATGACCTGCCCATGCTACCGGAGCACCAGCCAAGTCGGCCAGTGGTGTAGTTGTGAGCTCATTCGAGCTCACTGACAACTTTGCTGATCCAAGACCTACCATCCCACCACGTTACCACCGTCCTCATAAAACTAACCGTGGTAAGGCGGTGAACGGTCTGGGGGACCGTTGACGGTCAAACTGCGCTACCATGGGGCCGACAGGCCACCCCACAATAAAGCGGTAACCATCAACCAGACCGCCAACAGTCTTACCATGGTATCATGGTGAGTCTCCTCACCGCCCACTATAAGGTAGTAACCACCAACCCTGGCCGCCAGCCAACAACTGCAGTCACCACAGCTTCCCCAAAACTGCCTGCGATAAGGCGATAACTGTTACATCTACCACCCTTCAACCACTAGTGGCTTACCATGCCCACCACAACTTAGTAAATAAGCCATGTGGTAGGGTGATAACTGCCACAAAGTTTCGCCATTTCCTCCACCGCTCACCACGCTACCATGCCACCAATAGGTGACCCCCGCGGTAAGCCTTTGCACCACCAGTCTGTAACTCACCACACTACCGCACCACCACCAAGCCACCTCCATGGTAAGGAGGTAAGAGACTTCCAGACTAGTGCCACTTCACCGCGCCACTGCCAGTCTAGAACAAGACCAATGCGGTAAGGTGGTAACACTGCCCAACTGTTAAATAGGGTGGCCCGCGGTATAGTGGTAAAGGCCCGAAACAAAGCTCCAAGGCAAAATGGAAGCCCAAACCAGGAAGATGAGGCATAAATTTCCAACAATATCCCACTTGATGAAGTCTTACTAGCTTCTTCCAAAATGTGAGCAAGGACCATCACCGAGCTTCCATACACCAAACAAGACACATGCAATGACATTCGAAAAAATGTCCACCATCTCATGTTACAGCTCCAAACATCCAACACAGGAAAAGGAACAAGCCAAGGCGTATATGCACCAGTCTCAAGAAAGAAAGCAAATGATCCTTTAGGCAGAAAAAGCAAAACAACAGCAAAAACCAAGGCACCAATGCGAGCACAGGAAACAAGACACAGACCACAATTCTCCAGAACAAGAACACCAATCAGCCAAAACAACAACCAGTGACCTGACTTTCCTCATCCAACTGATCACAAAACCCACGCGGCTGAACATAGCACCCATAGCTCGTGCTAATCTGTCCAACCACACATACCTCAAAGGTATGAAAACCAGTAGCAGACTCATGCCATCATAAAACCACCCATCTCAGCAGCAAATAAGCACCCTGTGTCAACCAGTCGTAGATCAAACACATCCAGGTACTCCCACTGCAAGGGCACTATCTAGATGAGTGCAAACAAAGCACCATCACACATGATCCAGGCATACTAATTCCACCAATCCCTACATGTAGAAGAATTAACCATGTAATTACAAGGGATACCCACTCTGATCTGCATAGCCTCCAACCACCTACTGCAAGAAAAGTTTCTCTCAACAACCTTCCACCATTCTTCCAAAGGTCCTCCAAATATGACTAAAGAAAGAGGTCATAGGAACCTATGCTTCATCACCGAAGTGATAGCACAAGACCACAAAGGACCACCATGGCTCCACAAAGACATCTTACATCTTAGGTCAAGAACATTCAGGAAGAAAAGACCAGATTAGAGAGAAACAAGAAATTAGAACATGCCCTTCTACAAACACTTCTATATGCCAGTTGTGACAAGAATGGTATTCTTCACATCCAAAAGGGAAAAGCCTTAACAAAATCCAACAAAAAACATGGATGTAAGCACCTCAAAGAAGATCAGACTTACCCATATAACCATCTCCTATCAGTCCTCAAGAGAACAAGGAGATACACAATGCTATCCACCTTTCATTATGAATCCTCCAGAATCATAAAACAACTCAAGATTCATATCCATGAAAGATAAAGCATAACACACATATTTGAAAGCTATAATGGGCAAATACCTTTCAAATAAACACCACTGCCGAGCAGACCAAGAAGAAAATAAAAAATGCTCCTCCAAGATATACAATCCACCATGACTTACCCAAGAGCATTCTCCTTCAAGGTCTCTATTGAATTCGCATTTAACCAAGGTGTAGGCTTCTCGTACTTTCAGCTATAACAACAATATTCACAAGAGAATTTCAGCCTCACCTTATTCTCCATGCATCCATTAGCATCAACAAACTGTCATCTCATGCTAACTCCAATCTGCATTACTGCAATAAACATGAATTCCTCCAACATATGACCAATGTACTCAAAACATAGAGAAAGCCCACAGACCATTGTCAAAGCTCCAAACCTAGGAATAGGAACTTATCATGAAACCATGATCTACACATCCCCTTGGGAGATACCATGCTTCAAGTGAATAAGCAATGGTCTCAAGAGCCAATGCAGCATGCCAAAACTCTAATGCACAAGCAAGAGTATACATGACATAAAGCAAACAAACTCTAAACCAACATCACCTATCAAGCACCACTAGCATCTCAGCCAAGGACTACCAAGGTCCTCCATGGCTCCAAGATGTTGCACACCTTCAAATAGTGACCATGCAGATGCGAAAGAACACAACAACTGCAACACCAAAGAAGAACACCAGTCACTGCTAAAGCTCCTACTGAATTGTGACAATAAGCTTTTCAAGCAACATGACCAACCACCCCATCACTGTCAAAAGCTTACACCATGCCAGTGTATCCAACTCTCCATGACATCATGATTCACATGCTTCAGATCCCCATCACTGGCTATTCAGGTACTCAAACACCATTCCTCCTCTCATCTCAAAATAGCCACGCCAATGCTCAAGTGACCACAGACAAGGTTAGCTAATAGGTTTGCCACATCACAGAAGTAACCTCGTGGATAATGACAGTCCATTTCTGAGTTTTCTCACAGCAATCATGTAGGTAAAGATAGCCTACAACAAAGCACAAATCGTAGATCCACTTCAACAAGATGACCTGAAAAACTATCATCACACTAAAAATTGCACAACTAAGATAATCAAAGAGAACAGCCAAAGAAGACAAGCATGACTCAAACACCAGATCAGAAACATATCCAATTTTCCAATCAAGTCCACAACTCAAGCACCATAGTCTAGAAAACCAACAAGCACACCACAAGAATGTTGAAAGAGAAACTCATACCAACACTCCCATGCAGAGGAGACATCACACCTCCTCAAACCATGTTGAACTGTAGCTATATCATCCAGTCACACCCCAAAAGCTAGGGTCTAGAAGATAGCAAAACAACAGCTCCACATACTACAAGTTTTCCTTGACCATGTAAAACCTGCAAAACCATGGTGTTTCCAAAACACCCATGCATCTCCATCTTCATTTCTCATCTGGACAACTCAGGAGTCTGCACACAACCTTCACGGCTAACCAGAACAATGAAAAAAAACATGAATATGCATCATAGACTTTCTTTTTTAGGAAAATCTACACAAAACCTCCAGAGCCAAAGACATGGATCTAAACCATGCAAGTGCAAAAAATAGGCACACAAGAATAGCAGGTCCATTTCAGACCAGTTCCAACACCATCACTCATGCACTAGCAAATGGGAGAGCCAGGCTATCCAAAAGTTGTAGACCACGAAGGTCACTTCATAGCCTCCATGCAATCAGAGCAGCAAAGAAAATTCCTTCAATGCTAAGTCAGAACACCTAGCACAAGCACAACATTTCCATGGCCAAAACAACAACACAAGAAAGCCCATACCATCAGGGAGCCTCTCACATAGACACCCAGTATGAACACCACGCTTCACTGCAACTCAGCCATGAATACACCTCATGCACTTTGCATCAAGAACTTTGTTGCGAGCCAGGAGCCTCAGACCATGTTGCCACAACATGACCAACTACAGTCATCTCCAACATCTTTCAAACTATGTGTTGAATCAAAGAAGCAAACACTTCTACTCATCGAAGGATCAATCACGAACTGATTTCTCCAGACTTCCTCAAGCTTGCCAAGCTAAGAAATCAGCACAGGAGAAAACCTAGAACTACAACAACCAAGAGAAGAATTTGATACCACTAGTTGGTATCATCAATCCTCGACCTCCTTTAAATAGCACTGATACCACTTGTTGGGGATAAGGATTCAGTTTTTCCAAAAAGATTAGCATCTAAGATAGTAGGGCCTTAGTGTTTTCAATTTAAAATCACAACAAAAACACAAATAGCTATGCCATAAAGTGGAAGCAAGCACAATTGTATCCCCCATTGATCCTACTAAGGAAAGTAAATGCAAAACAATAGATAGATTCAACACAAATAGATAACCATGAAAGACAAACATGATGACACATAGATATATGTGGGGAAAACCTTTTCAGGTAAAAAATCCCACCTCCAAAACATTCAGCTCACTTGTATTATTCAGTAACGAAACTAGTTATAATACAAACACAAAGCTATGCTCTTTAGGATATTACATCTTGTCCATCTAGAGAATGAATATAGGCTACACAAACCAGAATCTCACACAGTTACAATGTACTCAAGACATACTGTGTTGTGTAGATTCCCTTTAGCTCCTCTCAAATAACTGTCATAGCCAGCCTCACGGCCATCCCAGCCACTCAACCTCCATAGGTTCACATGTTCATAGAACTAAGAGACAAAGTGTTCAAAAACATGACCATTCAAACACCTTCTATGTCTCTCTCTATTTCTTTCTCTCTCTTTTCATGCGCCAATATGTCCAGCCTTTTCAAACAGTCAAAACTGTCCTCGGGATATCACTGACAGAACTACCCATGTCAACCTCCTTGCATCGAGCCACCTAGGCACGCATCCGATCTACCCCAATTGCATCGAGTTGCCCAGGCAATAAATCCATCACCCTAATTGGGTTCCATTTCCACGGCCTCAATAACTGACAATACCTCTTTGGTCTTCAACCAACCAGATGCAGTCAACCTACCATGTGCCAACCTGTCATTCGCCTAAACGAACAGACACCGAGTCCAACTCGGTCAAACACTGGTTTGAGCCCATTCGGCCCATCCAAGTCACTACCTCTCTACCACCAAGCTGAGATGACCCACCCACGGTAAGGCGGTTTGGCCAACCGAGCCCGTCCATGACCTGCCCGTGCTACCGAAGCACCAACCGAGTCAGCTTGTGGTGTAGCGGTGAGCTCATCCGAGCTCATCGACGACTTCACTAAGCCAAGACCTGCCATCCCACCACGCTACCACCATCCTCATAAAACTAATCGTGGTAAGGTGGTGATCGGTCTTAGGGACCGTTGACATTCAAACCGCGCTACCGTGGGGGCCAACAGGCCACCCCACGATAGAGCGGTAACCGTCAACCAGACCACCAACGGTCTTACCATGGTACCGCGGTGAGTGTCTCACCACCCACGGTAAGGTGGTAACCGCCATCCAACAATCATAGTCACCATGGCTTCCCTAAAACTGCCTACGGTAAGGTGATAGTCATTACGTCTACCGCCCTTCAACCGCCAATGGCTTACCTCACCCACCATGGCTTAGTAAATAAGCCACATGGTAGGGCGGTAATCACCAAAAAGTTCCTCCGCTACCTCCGCCACTCACCACGCTAGTGGGCCACCAACAGGTGACCCCCGCGGTAAGGTGGTAAGCCTTTGTACCACCGGTCCATAGCTCACTGCAATGTCATGCCACCACCGAGCCACCTCCATAGTAAGGAGGTAAGAGACTTCCATACTACTGCCACTTCACCTTGCCACCGCTAGTCTAGAACAAGACCACCGTAGTAAGGCGGTAACACTGCCCAACCACTGAACAGGGTGGCCCGCGGTATGGTGGTAAAGGCCCAAAATAGAGATCCAAGGAAAAATGGAAGCCCAAACCAGGAAGATGAGGCATAAATTTCCAATATTGTGTTACGTTGAGGCATCCTCTTGTGCTTGTGTTTATCCCAATATGTGGCTTGCCCAAATTCATCATGACTTTGGGGTGTTGGGATAGCCTTCTTGTTTTTTTTGTTTGTGTATGCATTAGACACTAATCCGCCTTGGTTTCACATACCATGGTACCTGATGTCTTATGCTATAGAAAAAATCAGTGCTCCAAAAATGGAAAACTACATTAGGATTGCATTTCATTTTCTCTTCCATTACATTGCATCTTTACCTCCATCACCTTCATTCATTTTAACCATCTCACATTTACATCCAATCCTAATCCATTCAATCTAGCACAAATCATCCAATCACATCTTTGGTTTTGTTCCCAGCCTTGCTACAAGCCTTGATCCAATCACCATCTTCATCAATCATCATCAGTGAGATGTATCCTTCCATATCCTTGTGTTGTTTTGGAATGTATCCTTCCCTCATCAACAACACTCTCATCAGGGTGTATCCTTCCCTCATCAACAACACTCTCATCAGGGTGTATCCTTCCCTCATCAACAACAGTCTCATCGGGATGTATCCTTCCCTATCATTGTTTTTTTTTGGGATGTATCCTTCCCTTATCAACCATCCGTCCATCCTATCTTGTAGATTGACTAGGGCAACAACATATTTTTCCTTGAATCCATTTGTGCTTTCCTTTATCTCTTCATATTATCATCCTCTCTCATCCGTCATTTTGCATCATCATTCCCATAGACCCTTGCATCATCTCATCCATTTCGAGAGCACACCCGTGTTCTCTTCAACTCGCATGTCCTCTCGAGGGAGCATCCTCAATCCCTAATCTTCATCTTCACTCTCATCATAATTTCCTCCTAGTCACTCCTCAAATGACTGTGGCATCTTCCTTAATCTAACCATCTTCTTCTAAGTGTTATATTTTAATTTTCTTTGAAATTATGCTACTTTGTAATACCATCTCAAAGAGGGGAAAAAATGTAGACATCTAAATTTGACCACTTACATTTAGTCAAATTTATCCTTTTTGTCTAAATATCCTTTTATCCGCATTAATTAATTAATATTGTCATTATTTGATTAATACCCCTAAAGTATTCTAAATCCCTAAGGTATTTAATTTAATTAAATACTTTATCATCTATCATTTGTATCCCATAAATTAAATAAATAATTTATATTTATTTAATTTACTCCCTTTATGTCTCATCCACTCTTAATCCCAATTCATCTCCTAATCCCATCAATAGAGATGTGCACATTCCTAATCCATGATTAGGAGGTGTCACGTCCTTCAATTTTTGCAAGTTGGCTCCTAAGCATCATTAGCCACCTAACCCTCTTCTAATCCTTCATTATTATTCTAATCAGTCCTTTAGTCAACTCTTCCCACATCCCAACGGAATTTTTAATTCCATTTTATTCCTCTAATGCATTTCTCTTCCCCATGACCTCTCAAAGGTCACATCAAGTACATGGGACAAGGACTCTCTTTTGGAGGACCTTGTTTTATCCATGGGTTTCTTCCAAGATTGTGAATTTTAAATTCACTTTTATTCCTCAAATGCCCTCTCCAATCCCCATGGTGACAAGAGTGGACTTTCTAAAAGTCATCACTTGTCACTTTCAACCCCACTTGGGGACAAAGAATCCCTTTTTTAGGAAATCCTCTTCAATCCCAAGGTACTTGCAAGTACCTTGGGACCACATGGCCTTTTCCACATCATTTGTACCATTTCCATCTCACCATGTCATTTGAACACTTCATCCTCCACATGGCAAGATGTGAGGGCTTGTGAGTCCTTAACTCACCATAGCTCTCCATATTGAATCCTCTAGAGAATTCAATTTCTTCTATAAATAACCCCCCTTCTCATTCATTAAGGGACCTTATGCAATCATCATCACACTTATGCTATTTATCCATTCAAGTATTTTAGCCATTTATTGTAGCATCCTAGGACTTGCATTTGCATTTTTGTATCCATTATTGCAATCACCCACCACCATTATTATTGCAAGCTTTCCATCCAAGGAGCACACATCAAAAGCACTATCAAAGGCCAACCAAGGATCAACATAATTAAAAGGTATAATCATTTGTTTTTCTATCTTACTTAAATTATTTGTGTTCAACGTAGCCTAATCTTGAGGTGTTGTGTCTCTTTGCTCATTGCATTTACTTAGTTTTTTTTATTTTTAGAGTAAAGAATTTCACTACACACAATATGTATGGATTTAGGTCCAAGTTAAGGTGTTGTGTGTTTCACCTTCATTCATTTCCATCGAGAGAATGTTTTGGTGTTGAGGTGCATAGTCGACCTTGTGAATTATTTTCAAGGTTGAAGATGGTATATATGAGTGTTTAGTTGATGGAGGATGTGTGAGTGAAGTGTGTAATGCAAAGTGTTAATATTTGAACTAAGAAAGTTTGAAATGCAATCTGAGATTTAATTCCTAAGACTATTGTAAGTAGTGAGTAGGAGTCTACATTCTATAGAGAGAGTGTGAATGTTCTAGTGAAGAAATGGTGGGACTTTTATATCTCTTTAAGATGGATTTATCATTATAAAAAACTTATTTCTTCTTCTTTTTAATCTGGTAGTGAGCCATTGTTAGTGATCCATTCTTTTCTTTTGGGCAGTGAGCCCTCTCATAGTGAGCCTATTTTATTTTGTGTTGCAATTACTTTATATTGTGATATATTCCTCACTGTGTTTTTTCTCTTCTTGGGTTTTTCACGTAAATTTGGTGTTCTCATGTGTTTGGATGTGTTTGATTTACTATTTCTCATGTTTACATTCTACTAATGCATTATAAGGGTTTAAGGGTTTTTAAGGGTTTATGGACTAATGTAAATTTGAATGTGAATGAGGATTTTTATGTTTTAATGTACAATTGATTCACCCTCCCTCTCAGTTGTCTTGTGCATTCAACAATTGGTATCATATCAAGGTCCCTTGGAAGAAAGCTTAACTACTTGATGTAGATTTGAAATGTTTCACAAGAAGAAGGATCCTTTGTTTAATGGATCTAATTATGCATTTTAGAAGATGAGGATGGAAGGTTTCCTTATTTATCTAGGAATTGGAGTTTGGAAATCTATTGAAGTTGGATATACAATTCTTGTAAATGGTTTAAGTACTAATGATGAAATCAAGGCATATGAGAAAAATAGAAAAGCAAGGTATGTTATTTTGAGTGGTATTTCTAATTTAGAACTTGTGAAAGTTATGAGTCTTAAAACTGTTGGTGAAATCTAGAAAAATATGGAAAGTATCTATGAATGAGATGATAAGGTCAAGCGAGCAAAAATGCAAAATCTGAAGATCAAGTTTAAAAAATTAAGGATGATAGAAGATGAAGATATTACAAGCTACATGCATAGAGTGGATGAAGTTGTCAATTCCATTAGAGGTCTTGGTGGAAATATAGATGAAGATGAGGTGCTAAAGAAGGTACTAAGAACTCTTAGTAAATCTTATAGTCATAAAGTTTCTGACATTGAGAAGGTTAGAATTTGAATAATTATTCTAGAGATTACTTTTTTTGTGTATTAACTATTTTTGAATTGAGAGAGTTTGTTCCAAGTGATGTGAAAAAGGATACTGCTTTAAAAGTGTGCAAAGAAGAGAAGAATCAAGAATCTGACCTATATGAATTTGATGAGTTAGAAGAAAAATTTGTGAGGAAATTGATATAGGGCACTAGAAAATACAAAGGTAAGTTACCTTTCAGATTTTTTAAGTGTGGAAATATTGGTCATTATCGTTTGAGATGTCCTGTCAAAGATTCAAGAGATAGAGGTAAGGAGAATAAAGGTAAATCAATTAAGATAAGTTATTATGTTAAAGAAGATTCTAGTATATCTTATGATGAATCTGATTATTTGGATGATGAAGATGATGAATGCTTGTTCGTGGTTCTAAATTTTCTAGAGCTAATTTTTCTAACTCTGAGAGATGTCTGAAGGAAAGTGATTTCAAAGTAGGTCATAACATTGGAGGGGAAATGGTGGCTTATTTTCATGCTAGAGAGGATAATAACAACTAGATCATTAATAGTGGATTCTCAAATCACATGACAGGTGATAAGAGTAAGTTTATTAAGCTTGAGAAATTTTAAGGTGGCTTAGTTAAGTTTGGTGATGATACATCTACTAAGATATGTGGAAAAGTTTTAATCAATTTTGATGGAAAGCATAATACATATGATATTATTTATGTTAAGGGTTTGTGGCATAACCTTTTGAGTGTAGAAAAATGTGTAGCAAAGGATATAATATTGTGTTTCAGGATAATGGTTGTGAGATTAGAAAAGGCATCAGAACTATGGTTACAGTAGGAAGAAGGGCAAATGGAAATGTATATCAACTTAAGGGTGTAAATGGTCAATGTTTTATGACTCAAATTATTTAAATTTGCCTATGGCATAGGAGAATGTGTCACATTAATTTTGATACCCTAGTGAGGATCAATGCAAATCAAGCTATGAGAGATCTATCACATATTACAAAGCCTATCAATGTTGTTTGTAAGGAATGTCAAATTGGGAAGAAAGATAGAAAGAGTTTCAAAGTCAAAGAACAATCTAATATTGGTTCTTTGGAGTTGGAATGCATACAAATATTTGTGGACCTACTAGAATTAGAATTTTTCAAGTTGATAGGTATTTCATGCTATTAATTGATGATTATTCTAGAATGACTTGGGTTGCTTTTTTCAAAGAAAAATCAAAATCTTTAGATAAGCTTAAGGCATTTAAAGCTATGCTATAAAATGAAATGGATATGAGAACAAATTTTTGAGATCTGAAAGAGGTGGAGAGTTCACCTCCAATGAGTAACACTTTTTATGAAGATCATGGAATAAAGATGCATTTGTCAGCTCCTATGAATCCTCACCAAAATAGAGTTGTGGAAGGTCCTATTCAAGAAGCAGCAAGGAAAATGATGAAGGAATCAAATTTAGTGGATGTCTATTGGAGAGAAAAAATCCATACTATAGTCTACATATTTAATAGATCACATGCAAGGACAAATAGTTCAAATAATCCCTATGAATTGTGGTATGAAAGAATCCCTACTGTGAAATATTTTAGAGTGTTTGGAAGAAAATACTATATCAAAAGAGATAAATAAAACTTTGGAAATTTTTATGAAATACTTGATGAAGGAATCTTCCTTGGATATTCTACAAGAATCAAGGCTTACTAGTGCTACAAAAAGAGGCTAAAAAATATTGTTGAAAGTGAAAGTGTTAAAGTGGTTGAAGACTTACAAAAAAATTTAGTGATAGATGGATATGAATCAGATGAGTCCTCTTGCAGAGAAGAATAGAAAGATGATGGTAAGGAAAAAGAAGTGCAGGTTGAAGAGGAAGAAGCTTTGAAAAAGATCCCTAAGACCCCTAAGTATGTGCATAAGAATCATTTAGATCGGATCATTGGTGAGAAGAGTAGAGGTTGTTGACAAGAAGAAAGGCTTCTATGATAGAAGAACAAGTAAACTTATGTTTACTTTCCAAAATTGAACCCAAAATAGTGATTGATTCATGATGATTAGAGCTCCCCTCAGGATTCATGACATGCACTAACCACCTCTCATGGATTCGTTAACTCTAGCGGTTATATTGGACCTTAATAGGTTGACATTTTTGCATAATGACAACTATCGGGCCAACAATTGGTATCAAATCCAAAGGTGTCAGTTTTGAATCCCCTTGGGTAATGTTGAGGGGGAGATTGTTGGCAGATGACCAGTGCTCCCCTCAAAATTCATGACATGGACTAACTACCTCCCATGGGTCTATTAACTCTAGCGGTTGTATTGAACATTAATAAGCCGACCTTTTTGGTGCAACAAACATGGGGCCAACACAAAGATGAATATTAGATCAAGTCTATGGAGGAAGAACGTATGCATATAGAGAAGAATCAAACTTGAGAACTTTTCCCAAAACCTGTAAACAAGAATGTGATTGGAACTAAGTGGGTATTTCAGAACAAGCTAAATGAGAGTGGAGAAGTTGTAAGAAACAAGGAAAGATTTATGTGTAAATGCTACTCACAAGTCAAGAGAATAGATTTTGAGGATAATTTTTCTCTATTGGCAAGAATGGAAGCTATTAGGATGTTTTTGGTTTTGTAGAACATCAGAATTTATAGTTTATTAGATGGATGTGAAGTCTAGATTCATATATGGTGAGTTAGAAGAAGAGGTTTCTATTGAACAATCGGAAGGCCTAAAGTTATCAGATAATCTAGATATGGTTTGCAGATTGAAGAAGGAGTTATATGGACTCAAGCAAGCTCCTAAAGCCTGGTATACAAAATTAGATAGATACTTATTGTAGAAAGGATTCAATAAAGGTACCATAGATAGTTACAATATTTATTTCAAAGTTGAAAAAGATCAAATCTTGATTGTGGTTGTGTATTTTGATGACATAATCTTTGGAGTAAATGAAATTATGTGCAAGAGATTTGCAGAAGAGATTCAAAAAGAGTTTGAAATGTCTATGTTTGGGGAGATGAATTTCTTCCTTGGACTTCAAATCAATCAGACAAAGAAAGGGATATTCATATCATAGTCAAAGTATGTCAATGAAATTTTGAAGAAGTTTGGTATGGAAGACCCTAAACCAATATGTTCTCCTATGGTTATTGGTTGTAAATTGAGTAAGAATGAAAAATATCCTAAGGATAATCAGAGCAAGTACAAATCAATAATTGAATGACTACTATATATAACTACTACTCGACTAGATATCATGCATGTAGTTTATCTTGTGGCTAGATTTCAAGAAGATACCAAAGAGTCACATGTGGGAGCAGTGAAGAGAATATTCAAATACTTGAAGGGCACTCCAAAACATGGTTTGTGATATCCAACAGATACTAATTTCTCTCTAAGTGCTTACAAAGATGTGGATTGGGCAGGTTGTATGGATGATAGAAAAAGTACAAGTGGTGGTGTTTTCTTTTGTGGAAGTAGGTTGGTGCCTTGGTTAAGAAAAAAGCAAGATTTAGTGTCATTATCTACTGTAGAGGAAAAATACATTGCTGCAACATCATGCTGCACATAGGTGTTGTCGATGAAACAAACTTTGAAAGATATCAAGGTGATATGTGATGAACCAATTTCTATTTTTTGTGATAATACAAGTGCTATTAATATTTAAAAGAATCTTGTAATGCATTCAAGGAAAAAACATATTTTAATTTGGTATCACTTTTTGAGAGAGAAGATTGTAGAGAATGAGGTGAATTTGGAGTATGTGCCTACTAAGGATCAAATTGCAAATATCTTCACGAAGGATCTTCCTAAGGATACTTTTGAGTATCTCCAAGAGAAGTTAGGGGTTATTGCCCCTCCTTCTTTCAACTAGATGCATAAGGATATGCATCAGTCTAGTGGATCTCAAATAATCATTCCTTTTTTTGGATTGATTTGCTAGCTACCTCTCATGAGGAGTAGTAGTAGAATTATTGGTTGTTGCAGACAGAAGGAGTAAGTGTTGTCATTGTGTGGTATACATGTGTTTTCCTTTGTCATTTGTGTCAAAGGATATGTTCAGTGGAACTTTCTAGTTGGTGAAGTATGTTATGTAGTGTGTAGAGAAGGTGTGAAGAAAATAGAGTGTAGTAAAAGAAAAGGTAGTTGCAGAGAAATTTTTATGCCTTGTAGGTCTTGCCTTTGGGGGAGAGAAAGTATGTATGTTTGATGTCAAAGGGGGAGAGATACAAGTTTTTTTCCCTTTTTTTTGATATCAAAGGGGGAGAAAAAGGTTAATTGAAAAACCATATGAAGTTTTGAGAAAGAAAAAACTGATTGAAAGTATAGATACTGGTGTAAGGGGGAGCACTATGCACTATGGTGCAATATATGAGTTGTTGGTCAAAGCTAAAACAAAAATTTGTTGATGGATTTTCCATGTGTTTCCATCAATGACAAAAGGGGATATTGTTTAAAGTTTATGTTGTCATTGATGTCAACAGATCTTTGTTATTGCATTAATGTCAACAAGTCTATGGGGAGATTATTGGAAGTATATGAAGATGCTTTATGTTGTCATTTGTAGTATCATTGATGTCAACCTCTAGTGTTTCTTTGATGAGAATTTTGGCATATAGTTGTCATTGATGTCAAAAGAGAAAAGCATGCAAGGTAGAGTGCTAGCATGATGAAAGAGGATCAAAGATGAAATGGAGTTGCTCATGCAAGTGAGGATGATGGCATTAATGGAAAGTGTCATAGATTTCAAGGAGAGATAAGGTTTACAGTGAATATGGAATCATGGGTACTAGTTTTTGGTAAATGCATATGGTACAATTTTGTCATGGAGTTATAAGAGAATCTTGAATGCATTTACTATGATGTTATCTTTGATGTAAAAAGTGTTCTTGATGAAAAAGGTGTTTGGAATTGATCATGCAAGTGAGATGTTGGCATGATGATAGATTAGTAGTGTGCCTAAATGCTATGAAGCTCAGAGGATGAATGTGAGTGTAGTGAATCTAGTTCTGGAAGAGATAGAGTAGAGTGATGAAGACAAGAACATGTATTTTGAAAATGCTAAAAAGTTGCTCAGATGGTGGAAATATTATCATGCAATATTTACATGATGATGTAGATGGTTCTTACAATTATCTAAGGTCAAATTTGTATGCAAATTTGATGTGGGTTTTCTAAGAGCTTCTTAGAAGAATAAGTTGCAGGTCTAGAGGTTCAAGGATGAGCCTAGAAATAAATTATATTTCCTCTCAAAAAAAATTAGGGAAATTACTAGTTAAAACCTAGGGTTGCAGTCATGGCATCATCTAATAGAAATCCTATTATATTGTTGACTTCCTATTGCAGGTATCGGTCACATAAGTTATAACTTATGTCGTTGAAGTCATGAGATTGATCGGCCTCATTACTTAGTCATCTAGTTGGTATCACTGATGGATTCATTTGAAGATAAAATGGTGTGCATTCAAAGTTGAAGATCCAACAGTTATCACTAGATATTGTGCATCGTGGAAAGTGTTTGAGAATTGGTTTGTATTTCAACTATACACAATGAGTGGCTATTGCACATCGCTAAAACCAAGTTGAGATTTGTTTTAAGTTCAGTGATACGTGGTGAAGAAATTCACATTGGCTATTGTTTGGAGGTTGTAGGTCATCCAAGTTATAACTTATGGCCTTTGATTTTTTTCATTGACCAGCCCCTTCACCTTGTCATCTTTTCATTGTCATCACTTGATATTGCACATCACGGAAAACTAGTTGGAGTTTATTTTAAGTTCAGTGATACACGATGGAGAAAAAATCCTTGGTGGGACCAATGACACATAGCATCATATCGACCGATCGCTTCACATCGCTATTTTGAAGTGAAGCATTTGGATATTTGAGTGATGAGCGATGTTAGTGGAAAGTGACATCACCATGTACAGTTGTCTGAATTTTATTGCATCATAAGGTCTTAGTTCATCATGGTAATGAGATCAAAGGAAGTCAATATTTTAGCAATGAACGATGTTAGTGGAGAATGATGTGAGAGGTAGATCATGCTAATGCATTGTTAAGATTCAAAGTTTTTATCGATGTGTGATAAGTGTTGAGTGGTAGTGGAGCATGATTTCAGCAATAGACACATGGCATAAGCTCACCATCTCTTAGAGATGTTGTGGAACCATTGTTAGAGCCAATCGGATAGCGGTGAATGAAAAAGATCAGAAGTAATGTGATCTAATGGTGATTTCTATATCTCCTGCCATCACGGTAATGAATGGAGAAGCTTGAAGTGTTACATCGATATGCAATGGAGATGAATACATCATGGAAATGGATGTGATTGGTCTAAGTGTTACAATGATATTTGATGGAGTCTACTACATCGCAAAAATAGATGGGATGGTTCTAAGTGTTTTGGAAATACACAATGTTTATGAAGGATATGATCAACGATAGAGATTTAAACAACCATTTATCAGATCGTTGTGTTTTAAAGTTACGACTATGAATGAGAGCTAATGGATCAAGGTGCGAAAGGAGTAGATCGACGGCTGTAATTCAAAAGTAGAGATCTGAAATGGCTATGACAAGTGTGAACAAGGGTTTCAATCTGGAAACTAACATGTAAACAAAATCAAATCACTCAACTACCCTAGTGAATGATTTATTAAGCTAATCTGATCTACAAGTTGGCAACACAAAGAGTCATGTTGATCAAAATCAAATTTTATCAAATGAACAATAGAACACATTGAATACATATCCGATCTTAGGGTTTGACAGGAAGGGAATGAAGGAAAACTCTTCGAGATAAAATTTAATGTTGTGAGGCTTGATGCACAGGTATGGTGTAGAGAAAGATATGTGGTAAACCCTAATAGGTGATTGAGATCAAATCAGATTGGATGATCAAAAGAATGCATTGAATGCATAATCATATTTTAGGGCTCGAAAGAGAGAATGAGGAAAATTCTCTATAACTAAATTAAATGTGGAACAGACTTGATGCAAAGGTAGAGTAACAATGAAGATATTTGATAGAACCTATCAGATGAATTAATGATGAGCTAGATAATGGTGTGTAGCTCAAGGTACGGGAAGCTTTCTAGTGAAGTTTTCAAGTGAAGGAAACCCTTGCATAAGGTTTGAGGTGATCTAGATGGTTGAGATAATCTCGAGGTAGAGATTGCAGATCGGTGGAGTTAAGAAAAATGAAGACCGTTAGATATTGTAGATGAGAGAAGTATGTTGTAAGAGTGTATGAATAGAGACAAAATCTTGCAATTGTATGGTGTATTGAATAAAGTTACATCTTATCGAGTATGTTGCAAAGATATGAAGAGTGAATTGATGTAGTAAGTCTACAAGAAAGAGAGCAGTAGAGTAGATAGAGAATGTACATCCAAGGAAGTCCTAGACTGTAACATAGAACATCATCTAGGTTTTCATTCAAGAGAGTGAAAATGTGTGAGAAACCACAAAAGGGGAAAGAAGATCAGAGAAGAAAGATAGAATAGTGATTTTTCTATGTGAACAGGAAAGTGCAGAGCAAGGGTGTGATGCTAAGAGTACAACTTCAGTAGCAGAGTGTGAGTTGCAGTAAGTGAAATAAAGTATTGAATGCAATGATGCATCATAGGTTATGTAGAACCAATCTATGTATATATGAGCTTGTAATTCTATAAGAGGTTGTAGCCTCATTGTACTGGGTTGTAGCTTAGGTTAGGAGATTGTAGCTCCTAAACCAGGGTGTAGTAGCATCCTTGAAGTTGTATCTTCTAAACTAGGGATTTGTTGCTTCCTTGGAGTTGTAGCTCCTAAATCAAGGTGTTGAAGCATCATTAGGTTGTAGCCCTAAAACATTGTAATAGAGATTTGTATTGTGACATTATATTTGAGTAGTAGACTCAAGAAGCCATTGTCATCGTGGTTTTTCCCATCTTGGGTTTTCCACACATATCTGGTGTTGTGGGCATGTTTTTGTTGATTGTCTATTTACATGTTTATGTTTGCATCTTTAGATTTTAATCTACACATTAAGAGTTGAGTAAGAAATCTCCACAAGGTGTTTGGATTTAAGGAAGTAATATGCATAAAGGTTTTTTGAGAGCCAAAGTTTGGTATCTACTGATTCACCCCCCCTCTTAGTAGATTAGTGTTCCAACAAATAATGTGTTGGTGATGTTCACCTCTTGTGTGGTTGAGATGTTGAGAAGGTGTTCCAGATGTTGAGTTTGAGTTTATGGTGCTTGTTTGTCAAGTTCTTTTGAGAATTTAAATAAAAGAGGAAACAATGTGGTGAAGAGTGTTTAGTATAGCAGAGTGGTGTTTAGTGTTTTACTCCACATTTCTTCATGAATGAATATCTGCTTGTGTAGTTCAGATATGTTGCTCATAGTTGTTCAGAGGTGTCATATCCAAAGTTTTGGGTTTTGGATCATTGTGTATAGAGAAATTTTTTTTCACCTGTGTGTGAACAATGTAAGTAGTGTTATCTAGGATAAATGGTTTTTCTCTGCATTTCTCCACAGTTTGGTTTCTAGTCTTTTGTATTTGTAAGTGTGCTTGTATTTATCATATCTATCTTTATTTTGAGTTGTTTGTGTTTTGGTGCTCCGCAAGGTTGGATTCATGTGTTGCAGTATGTGGAAGGTTAGCTGGTTGTGCAAAATGAATATGTTCTTCTGGTGTATGATGTGAAGGATTTTTTGGATTTCAAGGTGTTGATGGAATATTCTAGATAATTTTTAAGTGCTATCTATGGTCTATGATTTTTATTTGGATCAAAGGAATTGTGTACTTAATTTTTTAATGGTGTTAACACAAGTTTAGCCACCTTGGGTATTTACACTAATTACGGATATGCTTTGGTGTTTTTGGAAGCATGGTGTGGTGTATATGTATGGATTTGGGTCTAAGTTAAGGTGTGGTGTGGTACACCTTCATTCCTTTCCATTGTGATAATGTTTTGGTTTCGACCTAATTTGAATTTACATGTTTGAGGTGCATAGTCGACCTTGTGAATTTTTTTCTAGATTGAAGATGGTATATATGAGCGTTGAGTTAAGTGAAGTGTGTTATGTGAAGTTTTGATATGTGAAGTACAAAAGTGTGAAACGTACTGTGATATTTAATGCATAAGACTCCCAAAAGCAGTGAGTGGAAGGAGTCTACATTATACAAAGAGAGTGCAAATGTTTTGGTCAAGTAGTGGTGGAACTTTTTTGTTGCTCTTAGATGGATTTCTCATTGTAGTTCAATCTTCTTTCTTTTTCTTTATAATCTGGCAGTGAGCCCTTCTTTTCTTTTGGGTAGTGAGCCTATTGTATTCGATCTTATAATTACTTTTTATTATGAGCTAATCCTCACTGTGGTTTTTCCATTCATGTATTTTCCATGTAAATCTAGTGTTCTCATGTGTTTTGATGTGTTTTTATTACTATTTCTCATGTTTACATTCTACTAATACATGATAATGGTTTAATGGTTGTTAATGGTTTTATGGACTAATGCAGATCTAAATGTGAATGAGGGTTTTTATGTTTTGATTCACCCCCCCTCTCAATTATTGTGTGCATTCAACAAAAGGTATATCTAGAAGTTTGAGTGTGTAAACACGTTATCCCATTGCTAAAATCATCTTCATATAACTTGTTGCACAACCAAATTCAAATGATATTACATTATAAAATATATGATTCAAAACATATACCATGACATTTTGTCAATCAATGAAAAAAATGTCACTCGATCTTTTCCAAAATCAACCATCGAAACTGAATGGAATTTTCCACCAAAACAAAATTTCAAAACACAAACATCAATCCAAGATTAATCATTTTCTTTTGGTTGATGTGGATTACACCTATACCCAGATTCTTTTTCATCAGACACACCAAGTAGGAAATTTGTGAGCATAATCTCACAAAGGTGGAGTTGAGTAGTTGAACTACTCTTCCAAGTTGAATGCAACCTACGGTGAAATCCATCATTGAATCTAGAGCAAACAGATAATTCTTCTTCCTCTTTTTCCAGTATTTCTTCAAAATATGTGTCATCTTCCTCCAACAACAAGGTTGCACCCTCTTCTTCCTTCCCCTCATGCACTTATGTCCACCATGAATCATTCTCCTTCACCAAATATTCTCTACTCTCTGTGGGATCCAACCCACCACCAACTGACCACCTCCACTAAGTTTCATTTTCAACATCCACTACAACTTCTATATGTAAATATGTATTATCTAGACTCCAATATACAACTATATCAATATCTTCTTTTACTACCTCATGGAAGTTGAAAATTACCATATGCATGTTGTCTTCTTTCTCTACATCCTCTTCAACTATCACCAAATAAGATAAATAATCATCACAAAAAAAATAACCTCATTATTTTCTATCGCTCCAACATCCTTTTCTTCATCCTTCACTGCAACATTCAACAAACCATCTTTTTCTTTGTCATTTACAACCTCTTCACATTCCATCACTTCACCATCTTTAGTCACTATTGTTGCACTTGCATCCTCGTTCACATTCTCTTCTTCTTCTTTCTACATTCCTTCCTCATGGCATGTCTTCACTACATGGCCCACAATTCTTCATCACTACATTAACCACTCCACTCCGTACATAGTATGGACTACATCACTAGTACTGCATTAAAGCCAAGTGGGACGGATTTCATTGCATTAGAGTCGAGTACCCTAGGCGGGGGTGGTATCCTCAGCCTCCCCATATATAGATAGGCTGACCGGTGCCCCCATCCCCCATATATGGATAAATAGGGGTGCCTGCCAGAACAAAGCTTCTTGCTACTGCTTAACCAACCGAATCCACAGCTTCAACGACTGCTACAGCTCTAGTAGCTACCTCTGCCTTAGATGTTGTTGGTGTATCTGGTACTGAACTTGGTCTAGCTAGCTTCTTACCATGCTTTGCTACTGGCTATGGGTCTGGATCTCGCTCATGAAGGTCAGAATCTGGACCACAAGTATCTTCATCATAATCTCACTTACGAGGGTCTCACTCACTCTATAAAGTCATAGCGGGTGGGTCGTTGATGCAAGAACGTCAGAATCTTACTCTCTAGCAATGGATGTTGTTGGATCTACCGCTGCTCTTAGTGCCTCTCCCGGCATAGATCTCCTCATGACCCATCCCATCTTTAGTTTTTGCAATCTCCCACAACTCACATCACACACTCTGCAATCTATAAATACAATTTCCTTTGTTGCTTCCAACTCTTTATTGCTAAGGGCTTCTCTACTTGCAACAATCCTCACAAGCTCTTCTCTACCACCTTCTATCCTCTACTCCACCTACCAATCTTGGCATAGGCTACCTCATGTTTGGAACTCTACCAATGCACTTAGAACCTTTGGATCTGATACCATTTAACACAAATGAAAAACCAATACTCGCTATCACAACTAAGTTTTTACACAATTACACAATTTTGCAATTGAAACATCTTAATGTGACAATTTCATTTGTCAATTAAGATAAATTTAACTTATGAAAGAATAAAAAAATAATTTTAGTTCAACCCATCAATATCTACATCATAAAGACTAATTCCATTTTATTCATAAAACCAATTTCACTAGCTTACACACGATGTAATCTACAATTACTAGTTCCCTATTTTAATCCCTTGTCGATCTAAAATTTATCTTCTCAACCTATGCACTTTATTCTCTATACAGCATGGTATCCATCCCATTCATCACCACACCATTCATCTTAATATTTTCACCTCCCTCCAGCCTCTTCCTTTTTCTTTACTCTCTCAATTCTCCCAATTTCCACAGTCTATCCTCTCTATGTTTCCATCTGCATTTTAATTACAATGACATAGTTTTTAGTTGATAATTACTACCAATTATTAAGGCATGACCCCCTCTATTCTCATGGTGCAGCCTCTACTATCACCTCTCTTGCATTTGATGCCCCCTTCTATGTTGAGCGCCCTCCAGTCTTCAACTATGTGGGAATTTTTCTTATGACAATTTTTTACCTCCAAAACAACTATGACACGAACCTATCTACACACTTTATCTACTTTTGTTTCTATTCAATTATCAGCTATCTTTTCCTACATGGCCATTTCATTCATATGTTTTCTAATTTATTTTATCTTCACATGCCCTACTACTTCTCTCCTAGGATGCCTCTCCTTCAATTCTACTCCCAACTCTTGCATGGCCCCCTACCTACTCCTTTCTTCTTCCTCTGATTGATGCCACCTATTGCTGATCTTTCTTCTTTCAATTTAAATTATTTTTATCCTTCACACTCCTTTGTTCTTACTCTCCCTTGGTTGCAACCCCTTGGATTCCTTCCCTCGTTTCCTTTCTTAGCTATTTCAAATATCCTCAACTGTTGCATGGACCCCTCATCCATTTTTATTTTATTTTAATATTAAGAAATATTTCCACATTTCCCCAATCGCGCCCTCCTACAATGTCACATTCTCAAACATATATGTTATTATTTAATAGTTGTGGTCTTTATTTGTGGTGTGTGACCCAATTTATCTCCCTTGGTTTTCCAAGATTCAAACATTATTTGAAGTTAATCATGCACTTGAAAAATAATGAAAAAGGTATATCGAATAGTCTGAGTGTGTAAACATGTTATCCAATTGTCAAAGTTGTCTTCATAGAACTTGTTCCACAACCAAATCCAAATGGTCTTATACTATAAAATGCATGATTCAAAAATTATATTGTGACATTTTGTCAATCAATGACAACAATGTCATTCGATCTTTTCCAAAATCAACCACTAAAACCAAAATGGAATTATCCACCAAAATAAAATACCAAAACCAAAACGTCGACCCAAAATAAACTATTTGTTTTGTTGATGCAAATTATGCCTATACCTAGATGCTCTTGCATCAATCCCACAAGTTAAGAATAAATAAGCATAGAATCATTTATGCCCACACATTAGTATTGTTCAAGAATGAAAGGAAATAAGGTTTGATGAAATATTAATGTGTCTGATATGACAATGCCTATTTTGTGGGACCTGATGGTTGAGTAATTTAAGTTTTTTTTTTTATATTATTTATTATTTTATATAGATAATTAGTTACACAAGCATTTCATTGATATTTGTTAATTACATAATTAATGTTTAATGTTTATGATAATATTTTATATTGAGTAATATTAATTATTAATTACTATTATGGAATAGTTATTAAATAATAGTTTAAATATATTAAATATATTTTAAATAATATATTATATATTAATGATAATTATTGAATATAAAAATAAAATATACTAGAATTAATATTAATAATATTATATATCATTATATAATAAAATTTACTGATAATTATTAATAGTGAATATAGTATACACTTTTATATAAATATATTATAATTAATATTAATGATAATATATTATTATTTAAATAATATAAAATAATTATTAAATATATTATATAATATTAAATATAGTTTGAAGAGACATGGAGCTTAACTCGATTGGCTAAAACATCTTATTGTGGGAAAGAGGTCATGAGGTCTAGTCTCCCCCATGTCCCCATTTATAATAATGATAATAAATATCTCCCAAATAGTATATATCAATTTGAATCTTACTCATAGTTATTACATGTCCTTGAATATATTATTAAATGTATCAAATAATCCTCTACATTTATAAATATATTTATTACATGTCCTTGAATAACAGATCAGATTGTCAATGATTAATTTTGAAAATATTTTTTGTTAAAAAAGTCGCATCTTAACTATTGATAAGATTTAAAAACACAAATATTTGCCTCATAGTGAAAAATTTGCATTTCATTGTTAGGATGTACACAAATTATTCACCTTGTTAAACGATTTGGAATGCTCCTTCTATGGAAGGTGCTAAAAAAATGTGTTCACTAAAAGACAAGAAACTCATTAAAATGGATTTCTTCACCTTCTTATGTATTTGGATTTAATATATTATTGAATGTATCAATAATCTTCTACAGTACATAAAATATTTAGATCTCCAATATTTTATTATTTGAAAAATACTCTTTAATACATAATACATTTAAACCATCAATATTTTATTTTGAAAAATTACTTTTTGAAAGCCTCAAAAATGAATCAAACCTCCTCAACCAATCAAATTGCCAATAATTAATTTTGAAAATATTTTTTCTTAAAAAAATTGCATCTTAACTATTGACGATATTTTAAAACATAAATATTTGTCTCATGGTGAAAAATTCTCACATTTCGTTGTTAACATTTATACAAATTATTTGCCTTGTTAAATGATTTGGAATACTCTCATTTTGTCAAAGAAATGGATTTCTTTACCTTCTTATGTATTTGACAAGACTGTTTTTTCTCAATAAACCACCAAATTAAGATTTAATTGGATTTTGCTATTTATGTCCAATGATGTACTATTGCTATTTTCAGCCGAGGCATTGTGTTGTATTATATAACTGGAGTGGTATGCTCTATTTTGTGTTGCTTCTATTTCTATTAGAGTCACTATTATGTTGGCTACTTACAGCTGGATTATTATGTATAAGTTTAGCTGAGTTTGTATGATGTTGATGGAGCTACGGTTTTTATTTATTTTTTCTTTCTCAATCATGTTGTTAAACTGATATTTATTCTATTGTATCTTTTTTTAAACTTTATTCAATAAGGAAAGAAAAAAACCCAAAAATTTAATTGGCTTCATTAAAGAGTCGCGTCTTACGAATATGATATGTTTAGTGTGATCATGTTGCAAATCACTTCTTCCATTTATGTTTATTCTATAGTAGATTTGAATAAAGATAAGCAAGCTATGGAGGGAGTTTTCATGAGTATAGTGGCCACCATGGTAGTGATTACCCTGAGTATGATGGGAATATATTTCAGCAAAGGGTCGTTAAATTAGCTAGTAGTGGGTATGTTTCCATGTAAAGTGTGGCATTTAAAAGGCCCCTAAATTGGCTAGTAATAAGTATGTTATCATGGATAGTGTGGCATTTAAGCAATATTTGAGAGTTCTTTGTGAATCATTTAAATTTATCAATAGATCTTTGCTAAATTTAAAGATATTTACACGTCATTAACAACAACCCATTTTGAATAAAGTAGCTCTTAATATTTAAGTATAAAAATCCATTTTGAATATAGTAGCTCTTAATATTTAAGCATAACAACCCATTTTGAATAGAGTATCTCTTAACATTTAAGTATACCAACCCGTTTTAAATAGAGTAGCTCTTAATTATTTAAGTAGAATACGTCTTCAACTATTCTGCACTCAACACACGTTGTACCTTATTAATAACTCTTTCTTGCTTGTCGCAACTGATATTTGGTAAAACTATTATTTCCTCATAAAATTGCTAATTATGAAAGATATTTTGTAATCGATATTTGGAAGGATGCTAAGGCATTGAGTTTGATAGAAGTAGCCTTGAAAGAGGCTATTTTTCCCAAAATAGTAGTAGCTAATTATGTAAAGGAAGCTTGGGAAATCCTCCAAACCACCTACAAAGGGACTGATAAGGTCATATTGATGAAGCTCTAGATGCTTCAAAGGGATTTTGAGACTCTCTTGATGAAGGACAGCAAGTCCATTTAAGACTTCCACATAAGAGTCTCTGATTTGATAAACCAATTGAGGATGAATGGTGAAACCATGGAGGAAAGAAGGATTGTGGAGAAGATCCTCAAAATTTTTCCCTCCAAGTATGATGCAATCGTCATTATCATTGAAGAGGCAAAGGACCTCTCTACTTTGACGGTGGATGAGTTGATGGGTTCTCTTCAAACCAATGAGCAATGCCTAAATAGGTCTGCTACTTCTTCCCAAGAGCAAGCTTTTAAAGCTCAATCAAATCCAAGAGGAAGGGGGAGAAGAAACAATGGTGGAAGGAGCTCAAGAGGTAGAGGTCGTGGAAACTTCAGAAAAGGAAATGTTGGAGGAGAAATCTTGGGATGAGCAAGTAGCCAAGAGGGAGCGAGCAGTTCTCAAACCAACTCCCGGCAAGGTAAGAACAATATTTCAAAATAGAAGTATGACAAAAGCAATGTTGAATGCTACTACTGTCATAAATTTGGTCATTGTGCAAGTGAGTGCTGGAAAAAGCACAACAATCAGTCAAAACAAAATGCAAATATGGTTGATGTGAATGTGGCTAAAGGAAATCAGTCCATAACCTTCATTATGTGCAACATTGGTGAAGAAGGCAGCCCCAAAGCCTGGTATTTGGATAGCGGTTGCAACAACCACATGAATGGTAATGAAAGTTTGTTTTCTCTCATTGATAAGAATGTAAATTCAAAGATAAGAATGGGGAACAATGGATTAGTTCCAGTTGTGGGAAAATGATCTATCATGATCTGCACCAAGCAAGGTGAAAAAAATGAGATTCAGAATGTATTTTTTGCTCCTAGGTTAAAGCATAACCTCATGAGTGTTGGATAGTTGATCCAAAATAGATATAAAGTGTTGATGGAGAAGTGTCATTGCATTATTTATGACAAGAATGAGAAGACAAAAAAATTTGTTGTAGTTCAAATGACAAATAATTGGATGTTTCCCTTGATTCTCATGTTAGTCTCTAGTTGCACCTCTCATGAATGAAAAATGTACAACAATATAGTAAGTATCCCTCATGAGTACCATTCAAGACCCCTCCAAGACATGGCATCTTAGTTATGGACACTTAGGCTATGTTGGTTTGAATCTTTTTTCAAAGAAGCAAATGGTTGGAGGTTTACCAACCATAGTAGAGCCTAGTGGTAGATGTGAAGCTTACATTTTAGGCAAGCAACATAGACAGTCCTTTTAATCGGGCAACTCTACAAGGGAAAGATCACCATTGGAGCTAGTGCACATAGATTTGATAGGCCCTATGCAAGCCATATCTATTGGTAAAATCCAATATTTTATGACCTTCATTGATGATTACAGTTGTAGGACATGGGTATATTTTTTGCAACATACATCTAAATCATTTTATAAGTTTTTGTTGTTTAAGGCCTAAGCTGAAAAGGAGAGTGGACACATGATCAAGGTCATAGGTTAGATTGAGGAGGAGAATATACCTCCAATCATTTTGTGAATTTTTGCAAGCAAAATGGCATCAAGAAGGAGCTAACAGCTAGTTATACTCTGTATGAAAATGGAGTGGTTGAGAGAAAGAATAGGACCATCGTGGAGATGGAAAGGAGCATTGTAAAAGAAAGGGGACTCCCAAATGAATATTGGAGAGAGGTTGTAGCAACAATTGTATATCTAATAAATAAAAATCCAACAAAGTTGATCCATGAAAAAATCCCACAAGAGGCATGGAAAAATGTAGGTGGATGATTGAGAACTTAAGAGTGTTCAAGTGAGTGGCATATGCTCACGTGCCCAAAGAAAAGAGGTAGAAATTGAATGACAATGGTGAGAAGTGCATCTTCATGGACTACAATGAAGATTCCAAAGCCTGTAGGTTGTATAACCCATTCACCAAGAAGATCATCATCAACAAAGACGTGGATTTCATAGAGGATGAGTTTGGTTTGGCCTGACAAATCCTAACAGCTCTCGATAACTCTCAACAGTTCTGGGTGAAGAAGAGAAAGAATATGAAGTGCAACAAGATGATGCAATGGAGCCTGCAGTAGCTCCTGATAGCTTTGAACGAGCTCCTAATAGCTCCCAATCACTTCGAACCATTTCTCAATCATAGAAAGCCAAAGAATTGGGAAGAAAGGGGACTCCCAAATGAATATTGGAGAGAGGTTGTAGCAACAATTGTATATCTGATAAATAAAAATCTAACAAAGTTGATCCATGAAAAAATCCCACAAGAGGCATGGAAAAATGTAGGTGGATGATTGAGAACTTAAGAGTGTTCAAGTGAGTGGCATATGCTCACGTGCCCAAAGAAAAGAGGTAGAAATTGAATGACAATGGTGAGAAGTGCATCTTCATGGACTACAATGAAGAATCCAAAGCCTGTAGGTTGTATAACCCATTCACCAAGAAGATCATCATCAACAAAGACGTGGATTTCATAGAGGATGAGTTTTGGTTTGGCCTGAAAAATCCTAACAGCTCTTGATAACTCTCAACAGTTCTGGGTGAAGAAGAGAAAGAATATGAAGTGCAACAAGATGATGCAATGGAGCCTGCAGTAGCTCTTGATAGCTTTGAACGAGCTCCTAATAGATCCCAATCACTTCGAACCATTTCTCAATCATAGAAAGCCAAAGAATTGGGAAGAAAGGGGACTCCCAAATGAATATTGGAGAGAGGTTGTAGCAATAATTGTATATCTGATAAATAAAAATCCAACAAAGTTGATCCATAAAAAAATCCCACAAGAGGCATGGAAAAATGTAGGTGGATGATTGAGAACTTAAGAGTGTTCAAGTGAGTGGCATATGCTCACGTGCCCAAAGAAAAGAGGTAGAAATTGAATGACAATGGTGAGAAGTGCATCTTCATGGACTACAATGAAGAGTCCAAAGCCTGTAGGTTGTATAACCCATTCACCAAGAAGATCATCATCAACAAAGACGTGGATTTCATAGAGGATGAGTTTTGGTTTGGCCTGACAAATCCTAACAGCTCTTGATAACTCTCAATAGTTCTGGGTGAAGAAGAGAAAGAATATGAAGTGCAACAAGATGATGCAATGGAGCCTGCAGTAGCTCTTGATAGCTTTGAATGAGCTCCTAATAGCTCCCAATCACTTCGAACCATTTCTCAATCATAGAAAGCCAAAGAATTGGCCACAAAGAGCTCATGATAGCTCCTTAGAGCTCCTGACGTAGGTAGACAGCCAGAAAAACAATCACAGACAGCTAGAGAATTGACCGTAGAGAGCTCCCAACAGCTCTTGATAGCTCTTGACATGAGAAAACAGAAAGGAAAGCAATCACTGATAGCTAGAGGATTGGTTCCCAAGAGCTCCCGACAGCTCCAGACCCAGTCTGTTCAGTAGAGCAGTAGTAGTAGTGAAAGTTCATACCCCACTCTCGCCTCCCTAATACCAAAGAAGACCAAGAGTCTTAGGGAGATCTACCAAAATGAAGGGTATGATGAATATTTTGATGGGAACATGAATTTTGCACTATTTTCTCATGGTGATCCGATTTATTTTGAGGATGTTGTGAAAGAGAAGAAATGGTGTGAGTCCATTGATGAGGAGATAGATGCAATAGGGAGGAACAACACGTGAGTGGTCCCACAATACTGGTTTATAATTTTTGGCCAAACTAGACACTGAACTGATTTTTTCTAATTAAATCTTCACTTTTGAGCACCTATAGCGGCTAAACCATGAGGAATTTGAAGATGATGCAAACTAGTGATTTCTGAAATTCTGTCTGTAGATTCTAAATATATATTTTTTAAAAAAATTGGAATCAAATTGCACTTCTTTTTCCATCTCCTTCGAAAACTAGTTTTTTCAGTAAACACCATTTTTAAGGAGTGATGCTCACCGTATACAACATAACTTTTTTTCCATGAAAGATTAAAAAAAAAAAAAATTATTTAGATTTGTAACTATGATATCTAGTGCTTTCATTTGGTTTCATAGTATTTTATTGAATATTTTTTCTTTAATCAAGTTTCAAAGTCAAACCAATTACAATTTAGACATAGGCGGACTGTATACAACATAACTTTTCTTGTATGTATCAAAGTTCTTTTTTTTGTTGGATCAAGGATTTCAATATCTAGTGCACTAATATTTTTCAAAAAAAAAATTGATAATCTGCTATTTTTCCACATGTGCAGAACAGGGAGCTTGATTTTCGTTGAAAAACCTACACTCACAAGAAATTAAAAAATAAATATAATAATTAAATTAAATTTATTTATAATTATACTTTTTGGGAAGCTTATAATAAGGACTACATACTTACAAAAAATAAGTTTTAAATGGATTCATTTGATCCCCCAAAAGGTAAATCAAATGTTTTTTTTTATCATCATTTTGATAGGTGTAAAGGAGACTTCGTTATAGGTATGGTTTAATACTAGTGGGGTTTTATCTAAGGGGGTTTGATCTAAGGTGGTTTGATCAAACCCTCTTCAATTGTAATCCTTAAAATTTAACTTTTTAAGGCTTAAATCATTATATTTTAAAAAAATATGTGATTTAAGAAAAAATTAGATTCTCCCAAAAATTATAAACCAGCATTGTGGGATCACCCACATGGGAGCTAACTTATTTTCCTCCCAACAAGAAAGTTATTAGGGTGAAATGGGTCTACAAGTCCAAGTACAATGCCGAAGGAATGATAGAGTGGCATAAGGCATGATTGGTGGTTAAGGGGTACAAACAGCAGTTTGGGAGAGACTATGATGAGACATATTCCCACATTGCAAGGATGGAGACCGTGCGGGCAGTCATAGAAATTGCAGCCCAAAATAAATGGAAGGTGTTTCAAATGCACGTGAAGTCCACCTTCCAAAATGGAGTGTTGAAAGAGGAAGTTTATGTGGAGTAGCCACTTGGATATGAATTTCAGGGTCAAGAACACAAGGTAAGATTTTGATTGTGTTCTTCTATGTAGATGATCTAGTTTTTACTAGGGATGATGATTTTCTCATTGTTGATTTTAAATAGGCCATGAAAAGAGAGTTTGAAATGACAGATTTAGGTCTCTTGAGAAATTTTCTAGGCATAGAAGTAAAAAAAATTCATGATGGTATATTTATCTCTCAATAAAAATATGCAAATGAAATATTGAAGAGATTTAGGGTGCTTGAAAGAAAGTCTGCCCCAACACTAACAGTCGTAGGTCTAAAGTTGGGAAAGAAATTTTGTAGCAGCAATGTGGATCCAATCATGTTTAAAAGTTTGGTTGGAATTTTGATGTATTTGACTGAACCTAGGCCTGATATAATGCATGGATTGATTCTTATTTCCATATTTATGGAGACTCTAAGAGACACCCATTGGCAAGTGGGTAAAATAATCCTAAGGTATGTGAGTGGCACCAAAGGATATGGCATTTTGTACACAACAACAAATGAGTTTTGGTTGGTTGGATACACGGATAGTGATTGGGAAGGAAGTTTGGATGATAGGAAGAGCACATCGAGCTATGTGTTTCATTTGTTTTTGGGAGCTATATCATGGGCTTTCAAGAAGAAACCCATAGTTTCCCTATCAATAGTCGAGGTTGAGTATATAGCAGCAAATGTGGCAGCATGTCAAGCTATTTGGCTAAGAAGAATCTTGGAAAACTTGAGATAAGAATAAGAGGATGGAACAACAATCTTTTGAGACAATGTTTCATCAATAGATTTGATGAAAAATCTAGTGTTTCATGTAAGAAGCAAGCACATTGAAATCAAGTATCACTTTATTAGAGAATTGGTTGAAAACAGTATGGAATTTTTTAGGTTTGAGCAGTAGGTAGTAGACATATTCACCAAGCCTTTGAGCAGGGACAACTTCAAGTGCCTAAGGAATAGTATGGGTGTTGTTGATTTGGATCAGGATTGAACTTTTTTTATCATCTTAGGACAAATGGGGAGTGTTGGAAAAATTAATTGCCCCTGAGCCTCCTACCTTTGTCACCTACCTGTCAGGGGCATTTGTTGCTAGCACAACTGGAAGATTGTTTTTGGTGATTGCTTTCCCAACTTGCTCCTAATGTGCAACTCAGTCTACAGAAGAATTAAATTTGTTAAGTGAGTTTCAAATTTTGGGGGGAATTTTGTGTGCCCAGCATTAGACAAGTCAGTGTATTGTAGGGAGGTTCGAAGAGTACAATGTGTGTTAGTTTTTTGCAGTAGCGGTCTGAGAAAAGGAATATTTTTTATGGGTTCTCTATGTGATTCAAAGAAGCTCCTGAACAACAACAACTATTATTTTATTTGTATGTGTCTGAGCAATGATTGCTCCAAGTAGATCTTTGTGCAACTCCTAACAGTTAGAATTTTTGGCTGCAGCTTCCAGATAGCTGCTAACAATTTGTAATCTATAGTTTAGATTTTATTCTATGAGTTTTTAAGTTTACCCTTTTGTAATGTCATTTTCAGCTTATTGAATAGAAAATAAATTTCCATGTAGAGTCCTTCTTGCATTGTTTGTGCTTCCACAATTTGGTTTGATCCCAGTTGTCTGGGAAATAGAACAACAGTTTTGTAGTTGTTTGCACAACCCAATCTGGGTTTGGGGATTTTGTTTTTGGATTTCTTGAAAAATTCAGAGAAAGGTATTTAAGTTTGGTGCAAAAATCTTTGCAGTGGAAACTTTTGCCACTTCTTGAAGAAGTAAAAGAGTTGGAAGCTTTAGTTGATCTGCAATGTGTACTCCTTGAGTTGACTATGGATAATATTTATATGGCTATTTTTGGGAGGGAAGTAGGAAGTGAAACTTTCGCTTCGACCTTTGATGAAGCTATTGAATGATTCATTTATCATTTTCTTAGTGCTTCATTTATATGGAAGGTTGTGATATTTCTCAACGTGGGCTCAACGTGGGTTTACAGAAGAAGTTGAACACAACTCAAGCAATAGTATGAGACTTTGTAGCAGATATGGTGAAGAATAAAGTGAAGGAGCTAGAGGAAGGGAATGAATTGCATGGCGACATATTATCCACCTTCATTAGATCATAAAGAGAACAAGGATGCTCTCCTCCTCAACATTTGTTGCTAGTATGTACACTTAATGCAAAAAATTTATGTATTGTTGCAGGTAGTTTTTGAGATTGATTAGTGTGAAATGGATATTATAGGAAAGATTCATTCTTTCTGATGATAAATTTAGTGAGTATTTTTAAACATCGGTCTAAATAAATTTCAAATTAATTTTATATTGTTTGTATGAAATGTTGTTTATATATTCATTTTAAATATTTTTAAACTTCTATAGATAAGTTAATAATGTTCTTGAAATTGTTAAGATTAACCACAACCATATTCTTTGTGGGTAAAGATACTACTGCACTAGCAATGTCATGAATCTTTTGGCTTTTAAGCATGCATCCACACGTGGAGGAAAACATAGTCTCTGAGCTTTCCCATATTTTCAATTCAAAATATTTGAGCAGTGACAACAAAGAATATGATAAGGTGGGGATTTTTGGTTGGGAAGAATTGGGAGGTATGAATTATTTGCAGCAAGCTTTGTCTGAATCTATGAGGCTTTACCCTCAAGCTCCTTTTCTTTTCAAAGAAGCAGCAATTGAAAATGTTCTACTAGATGGAATTCATGTTAAGAAAGGCTCAAAGCTTTTTTTATTCCTTTATGCCACTAATAGAATGGAAAATATATGGGGAAAGGATGCCCTTGAATTCAAGCTTGCGAGATGGATTATTGAAAAGGGTGTCTGTATGAAGGAGAGCAATTACAAGTATCCTATGTTTAATGCGGGTCCTAGGACATGCTTTGGGAAAGATGTTGCCTATGTGAGTATGAAACTCATATTTTCCAATATCCTTGTATGGTATTGAGTAAAGGTTGAATCTGGTCATCAAGTGAAGCCTAAGCTTGGGATAACTCTATTCATGAAGCATGGCCTCAAAGTCACCTTGCATCCCAGAAATGATACTTTACAATAAAATAGTACTATTATCTATATTTGCATAGATCACAGATATATTTCAATACTCTAGCCTTTGTAAGCTTCCATTTTTAGTCACAATATAACAATCTATAGAGTCTATTTTTAATCACAATGTAACAATCTATAAAGTCTATAAACTCTATTTTTTAGTTATGCATCACGTTAGATCTCTTTAGCGAGGTTAAAATGTACAATATGACAATTTTGTCACAACTAATTGCTCTTAATTATCCTTTATCCTTTATTTTAATAAAAAGAAAAAAAATACAAATGTAAGTTACTTTTAAATATGCAAGCGAGTTGATTTATTTTAGAAAATAGGTTTTCATGCCAGCTTAATACCATCTTCTTGACATATTCTAAGAAAGATTCTTCTTATTTCTTTCTCTAAAGAGAGTATCTTAAACTAAAAACCTATAATGATAATCTCATTTTTAATATTTAAGCTTGGTTTCTTAGATTAAAATCTACAAAAGTATTATTCTTGAATTTTAATTAGATATTTTTTGTTGCAAGTATGGATATGTTTGATGGTGTTGTTATTAATGTTTTCATTGATGTCAACACTATATAGGTTGAGCAAGTTGTGTATTTTCCAAGTTCTCTTGAGAAAATTGAGAAATGTTGTAAACTAGTATTGAAGTGTGTTTTGAGCACAATCTGGCATTGTGGTCTGCACTTCCTTTGTGCTTATCTTTCTCCTATGAGGTTTCATAGGTATGTTCTTGAGCTTAATTGGATTATATATTCTGAGTTTCAGATTCTAGGTTGATGGAGAGTAGAAGTTATGTTCACCAGTGTGTGAACTAGTTTTGTAGAGTTAACTGGTTGATGATTGGGAGAAATGTTTTGGCTCCACAGTCCTCTGGTATTTGGTTTCAGATCTTGTGGATCTAGGAGATTACTAGATGGTTTCTTTTTGTATTCTGGCAAAGTTGTATGTGTTTTTTCACTCTGGAAGGACTGCTCTAGAGCTTCAATATTCCGATTGGTTGTCCCAGTTGGATTGGTAAAGTATTCTCTACGAATGAAGTTTGTTGAATGTGTTGTGGATGTATCTGAAAGATGGTAAAATGGCTAGTGAAGTGTGTTGGGCCATCCGCATGAGATTATCTTGTTGTCAATGCATGTACTTCAAGTTCATTGGTGTTTTCATTAGGTTTGATCGACCTGGTGTTTACACATTACATTGTGTTTGTGCATCAATTTTTTAAAGTGTGTGTGTGACCCAAGATGTTGTTTGGGTCCTAAATTAAATATGTAATTGGTCCTCTCACATTCTTATCCATTGTGGGAATGTTGAGTAGCCGACCTTGTTTGAATTTGTAATTTGTAATTGTATAGTCGACCTTATGAATGTCTCTAAGGTTGAAGATGGTATATATGTGAATCAAGTTGAAGCGAATTGATCATCCATCCATCATTCAATTCAAGCAAGAGAAGACTGTGTGAATAAGTTCAAAAAATGGAGTGTGGAAGAGTGAAGTGCAGCAACAGAACTTAATTTTATCTATATTCTTATGTTCAAGTTGTGAAGTGTGTGGAACTCTTACTGGTGGATCTCTATCTATTTCTTTGTAATTTCTATAGGCAGTGAGCCTCCTTTTCTAGATAGTGAGTCCTAAGGCAGTGAGCCCTTAATCTGGGTAGTGATCCCTCAGGTAGTGATCCTCTATAACCGGTTTTTCATTCTTCTATATTGTGAGTTAATCCTCATTGTGGTTTTTCCATGTAAATCTAGTGTCTCTGGTGTTGTGTTTATGTTATTTCCTTTCATGTTTACACTTAATAGTAGATTGAATTTAAAGTGAGATTGTTTAAGTTTATTGATACAACTGATTCACCCCCCCTCTCATTTTTCTTATGTGTATTTCAACAATTGGTATTAGAGCTATGGTTCCTCGATGAAAAGCTTAACCACTTGAGGTAGATCAGATGGCGCACAAGTTGCAACTTTTTATGTTTGATGGAGCTGATTATGGTGACTAGAAAGAATAGATGAGAAGTTACCCGATTTCAATTAGTTTTAATACCTATAAAGTTGTGGAGATGAAGTATGTGATTCCAGCAGCGGGTCCTTCACTGTTGATGAGGTTGCATCTTTTGAGGAGAATGAAAAAGTGAGGTTTTCTATCTTTAGTGAATTATCTAAAACTGAAAGATCAAAAGTTATTTCTCTGGCTACTGCATATGAAATGTGGAAAAAGTTGAAAGACATTTATGAAGGAAATGAGAGAGTAAATTTGTAAAGGAAACTAACTACTAAGCGAAAATTTGAGAATCTAAGAAAAGAAGATGGAGAAGATATTGCAAGCTATTATCAAAGAGTTGAGACTATAGCGACCGAAATCAAGAATCAAGGTGGTACCATGAAGGATGAGGAGATAATTGAGAATATATTGATGACCTTACCAGAAAATTATAGTTTCAAGGTTTCTACTCTTGAAGAATAGTATGATCCGAAGACATTTACTGATGAACATCTATTTGGTGTCCTAACTACTTTTGAGATGAGAAAATTTGCAAGAGAAAAGGAGAAGACTAAAATAGCCTTTAAAGAAATGAAGATAGGAGATGATGATGATGATGAAGATGATACAGAAGATCTGGAAGCTAATTTCACAAGGATATTGAAGAAAGGTACGAGTAAATAAAAAGGTAAGTTGCATTTTAAATATTTCATCTGTGGAAATAGTGTTCATTATGCATCAAGATATCCTAATAGAGCTACACAAAAGAAGAATAAGGATGGTAATAATAACTACAAGGATAAGAAGGAAAGAAAGTTTGAGAAGTTGTATTATGTCAAAGAAGATGCAGATATTTCTGATGATGAATCGGACCTTGAGGAAGATAAGGATGAATTATTGTTTCTATCCCTAGAAAAGAAATGTGGAAAGGAATATGGTTTGGAGAACAAGAAAGATGAAACAGAAGGTATTCTGGTAATTGATTTTCATGACAGACAGGAAGAATAATTTTGGGTAATTGACACCAAATGTTCAAATCATATGACCGGAGATAAGAGTAAGTTTACTAAACTTGAGAAGTATGATGGAGGTATATTCATGTTTGGAGATGACTTTGGTGCTAATATTTTTGGTAAAGGAGCGATTAGATTTGATGGAAAACATAATATTGATGATGTTTATTATGTGAAGGGTTTAAGACATAATCTCTTAAGTGTTGGATAGATGTGCAGAAAAGGTTTTAAGCTTGTGTTTTAGGATAACACCTATGAGATGAAAAAAGGATCCAAAACTGTGATTGCATCTGGAAGAAGAACTCATGGAAATATCTATCAACTTAAAGGAGGTGATGGACAATGTTTTGTTTCACATATTAATGAGAGTTGGCTATGGCACAGGAGAATGGGACATGTGAATTTTGATAATATGGTTAGAATCAGTTCTAGAGAAGTTTTGAGAGATCTCCCTAGAATCACAAAGCCTTCAAATTCAATCTACAAAAGTTGTCAGATGGGAAAGCAGACAGGAAGCAGTTTCAAGGGAAAATATCAATCTTCTACTAGAATGCTTGAATTAATTCATACAGACCTTTTTAGTCCTACAAGAACAGGTATCCTGAATGGTGATAGGTACTTGATGCTTTTAATTGATTATTACTCTAGGATGACATGGGTTACCTTTCTTAGAGAAAAATATCAATCTCTTGATAGATTTAAGGTGTTTAAGGAAAGAGTAGAAAATGAGGAAAATCTCAGAATTAAATGTTTAAGATCTAGTAGAGGTGGAGAGTTTACATCTGGTGAATTTGATGAATTATGTGAAGAGAATGGCATAAAAAGATATTATTTTGCTCCTAGAGCCCCGCAGTAGAATGGAGTTGTTGAGAGAAGGAACAAGACTGTACAAGAGGTAGTTAGAACCATGATGAAAGAATCAAATGTTGTTGATGTGTACTAGAGAGAATCTATACATATTGTTGTTTACATTCTTAACAAAGTTCAAATTAGGGGTAATAGCACTAAGACTCCTTATGATTTCTGGACTGGTAAGACTCCTACTATGAAATACTTTAAGGTATTTGGTAGTAGATGTTACATTATAAAAGATGGAAATCTTGGAAATTTTTATGCTAGATGTGATGAAGGAATCTTCCTTGGTTATTCTAATAACAACAAAGCTTACAGATGTTTTAATAAAAGACTAAGAAAAATAATTGAAAGTAATAATGTGAAGGTTGATGAAGCTATGTATAGACAAGTGGAGATAACTGAAGTTGAACCTGATGAACCTATCTATGAGAAATTTCAGGAAGAAGAGAAGGAAGAGAAAGAACAAAGTGAATAAGAAGAAGAGAATCCATAAACTACACCGAAGACTCCTAAATATGTTCAGAAAAATCATCTGGAGGATCAAATAATTGGAGACAAATATGAAGGAGTGAAGACAAGAAGCAAAGTGGTTGAGGTAAAATTTTGTTTACTTTCTAAGATAGAACCTAAGACTATGAATGAAGCATGTAATGATGAAATTTGGATGAAAGCAATGAAAGAGGAATTACAACAGATAGAGAAAAATGAGACTTGGGAATTAGTCCCTAGACCTGCAAACAATAATGTGATTGGTTCGAAATGGGTGTTCAAAAACAAATTGAATGAAGATGGTGAACTGGTTAGGAATAAAGCAAGAGAAATAATTATCTTTTTCTTATGATCTCAAGGATTTTAATCATATGTGTGACCCACAACCAAGTTGTACACCCTATTCCCAAATTTTGCACTCCATAACTTTCCTCATCCCCTAGCCCCTTAGTTTGTATCGGTCACTTTGGTAACACTATGTTCCCACAATCTCCTTATTTAAGAACTCTAATCTAATTTTTCAATAAACCTTTTTTGGTATTATATATGTACCACTCTCCTTTGTTAGTTGAAACATATCTTGCATCTTGTACATCTACTAATCCTTGAAAACTCTCCATCAAGAAAAATGGTGGAAAACCATGAAGATCTAGCTCACAAAATCTATGGGGATAACCATTAATGTTCAAATTTATAGATGACATAGTTGAAGTAATTTTAGATTACAAAGCTAGATCAATCATTCTTTTCTTCCTAAAAGGAATAACTTTAGGATAAGATTTTTTGAACTCACACATAACCTAGGAACAAAGGGTTGGGTGATAGAATCCTTTAAGGGACTAAGTAATTGTTATATTTCTTGCACATTTATTAGTCATTATCACACATGTATGACCCTTAAATATGGCTTCTAGATTATCTACAAGAAGATATTAAATTTTTATTCCTTTTTAGTGTATTAAAATGCATACCCTTGCATTTTCACACTTGTTTGGGCCCGCCTTACTTTATTTATCCTACTTCATGCTTAATCGGTCTTATTTTGCATCCACGAGCCCTATGAACTATATATTTTTATGGAAAATCTTGACAAACATCAAAAGATAAATGATAATCTAATGTTTTGTCTGTGTGTCCCTAATTTTTGGGCTAGGGCTAAGACACCACCTAGGGCATCTTTCTCCTCCATGGTTCTTGGGACCCTAATTCTAAAACCTCTCAATTAGGTCCCTTTTTGGATTTTGTGCCCCAAAATTTGAGCCTCGGGACTAAGATGCCACCAATGGAATCTTAGTCCTCCTTGACTTATTTTTGGGGTCCAATTTCAAATTTGGCTGAGATTTAGCCTCCTTTAATTAATGATTTCATATGTTGGCTTGTTGTGGTGTAATTTCAAGATGTTAAGCATGAATTAGTATAGATACAAGGTTCCTTCACTCATTTTCATCAAAGTTTTTTGTGAGAGCATTCATTATAGTCAAATTGAGTCCACAAAAGCATTCAAGAGCAATTCATCAAGTATTTGGATTGATCATTAAGATTCAAGCATCATGTCAAAGGTTTAGTGCATCCATTCATGTTGTTGAGCCAAGATTGTGGATGTATAATTGAAGATCTATCTACAAAAAATGTTCATATCAAATCCAAGGATCCAAGATCTACACTCCTCATGGCCACTATTAGAACCTAAAAAATCCATAGGAAAAACTAAGGGTTTCCCCATTTCGCCCTCACATTTTCCTATCATTTCCATAAAAAATTCATTTTATCACTCTTGCTTCTTTAATACATTTTACCGCCATTCATAAAATCAACATATGCCTTATACCCATGCCAAAATATTTCCTTGTGTATCATATACTACTATACTGCGGCCTCCCACAATGGGCTAGCGGTATGGCGGTGGCGGCTAAAGAGTAGGTAGAAATTTTTTACCATGCCACCATGCACGATCAAACCATAGACCACGGTAGCACGGTAGGTGGTAAGTTACAACCAAACAGCAGTTAAAAGAAACCCCACCACGGTACCATTGGCGGTCATCTCAGAGACCGCGGTGACCGCAGTGGCAGTGTGACAATCGAAGGCGACGGTGCAGAGTGGCCAACTACAGTACCGTGGCCGTTAGGGATGGAGACCGTGGTGACCGTGATGATGGTGAGTTGGCAACAAAGATGACCATTAGCGGCTACCGCGATATCGTGCGTAGCACAGGCATCAATTGCGGTGATTGCGGTAAGCAGAGACAGGCAGCTACTTGGTGGTTAATATTGGTCACCACGATATCGCAGGTGGTAGAAGGATAGATGGTAGTTGGGCGGTAAACAAATGAGTTGACGGTGGAGGAAGTGGCAGTGACTGTCACCGCTATACCATGGTCAGTCAACTTGTTGACCGCAGTAGAGCAGTAAGAATAAAGAGAAGATTTGCAGTAACGTGTAAATGAAATATTAAAGACGAGAAAGTATTAAGAAAACAATTAAAGGCTCGACTATTATAAAATATTTAATTTTTCGAGAGGCAACATAATTAAATATTTTAAATCTTTGTTGTAGAATTTCAAACAATTTTACCAGAATAGTGAAGGGTCGTGACTCTTCAGATATGATGTATAAATGATTTGAAAAATCAGTTGTGAGGGAGAATATGGAGAGAGCAGCAGTAGTTAGAATAGGAGTGATATTTTCTCAGAAATAAGACTGGGAATGGAAATAATGTACAGATTTTTCTTGAAACAGAGCAATGGAAACTAATGTTTTTAACTGGTGAAAACCTTCTGGTTCAGTTGTTGAGATGCTATAATTTGTATTATTTTATCTTGGTTCTCTCCAATTCGAAATCTTTTGATCATTTGAGTTAATGTATCAAGCATAAATTTTGATTCATTAAGGTGCATGTTTTCACTTTGTGTGATTTTTATTTGCTGGTGTCTCAAGTCAGAATTAAAACCCTTCAAGTAAGTCACAGTGTTTGAGAGATTTCTTTTGGATGATTTAAGTAGAACCAAGTTAGAAAACATTCCAACATAATTTATGCAAGCCATAAATAAATCAAATTATATGCTAGTCATAAGATTTTATTTTATAAAGTGCCTAACAACTAGAAATTAAACCAGAGAAGGAAAACACATATCATTTTCTATTTTGACTCCATTGCCCATGTGGATAGAAGGCACTAATCTGCCTCAACCCAGAGATAAAATTTCACATCAAACATCATTTTCAAAATCCTTTCATTTGTGTAGTAGGAGTAGGAATAGTTGTAGTGATTTTCATCTATCCACTACCTTTGCCATTGTGGGTAGATTGTTGCATCAGGAGATACATTTAAATCTACATCATTCATTAGGTTCACCCGCCTAGGTCTAGCAGAACCTAAAGAGAAGAAGGTTAAATTGCATCAATTGGCCTTGTATGTTGGCCAAAAGCTTTGTGAGAGCTTGGCAACCTCTCATGGTTCAAACCTGCATTTTTGAGACCCAACAGTTTGGTGACTCCGCTGGGGAATTACTCAGGAAGATTTTTCAGCCTTTCCATTTATAGAGTCAACAAAGTGTCACATTTTTTGGAGATTCCACTGGGGAAAACCAAAGCAATCCATTTATTTTCCTACTTTTGGAAAAGTAGGTGGTGACTCTATTTTAATTTGATATATAATACATGGATGTTGTGGAGCAGTAGAATTTTGTCAAGATGGCAGAAGTAGAAAGAGGATAGCAGTCAATAAGAGAGTTGAAGGAATTGAGACAACAAAGGTTGCAATTGGACCAGCAGATGCTACAATTGAACTAACAATTCTTGCAATTGGGAGTCAAAAGTGTTCCAGATACATCACCGAATGGGTCATCATGCAATAAGAACAAAGACACAAATGTCATGAGATCTTGGACACCACATGATGCAATTGAGAACTCTGGAAACAAAGGTAATGTACTTTATTCATAGCAAAGTACTTTTGATGAGTATATTCAAATTGAAGAGAGAGGCAAAAATCTTGTGGATGCCTTCTTTGACATAAGGAGATATAAGGGAGAAGATTTAAACTCTCTGTACAATAGGATGACAGACATTTGTATGCAATTAGCTCCTCATTTTAGGCCAACAAGACCCACATTTGTTGCACAACTTCTAAGAGCATCAGAGCCTGAATTAGTTTATTGGCCACAATCATCAAAACAGTGTGCCTTGGATGCGATGAATAAACTTTTTGATTCCATACTTGGGACGAGGTATGTGGATACCACCATCACTGCTTCAGAGGTTGCATTAGAAAATGATATCATTTTTGTCCGAGAATGAAGATGTGGAGAGTTTCTCTTGCATTACAGATTGTGAGTCAAATTGTGAAGATGAAATAGTGGATGTTGATCTTCAACAGGATGATTGTTGCAGTTATTATGAAGATCAAGAAGAGGTTGGAGACATGGTTGAAGATATGGAAGCAGAGACCTGTTCACTCAACAGTGAGCAAGTTTCAAATTTGTTAACTCTGGAATACTAGAAGTATCCACATGAAGATGATTCCAAAGTTTTGGTTCCAACCTACATTTGTTTTGATAGTGAAAGTAATAATCCATATGACTCCATGTGTATCTATCACAGTGATGAGGAATTCTTTGAAGCTGGTCAAATATCCATGTCTGTCCAAGAAGAGGTATGTGACGAATAATTTTTGCCTGCAAAAGGAAGATGTTGGTTTGCATGTTGTTGATGATAAGTGTTCAGTATTTGTTGATTCAAGTATGTATAAGGATGATTGTACGAATCAAAAGTGTCTGTCAATGCCAACTGATGATAGGAAAGAAATGGAAAGTAATTTGATTGTTTCAGAAAATATTGATGAGACAGAATTTTTTGATTTCCAAGAAAAGCATTCAGATTTTCAAGTCTCAATACAGCTGCTTGAACATTTAGCAACATATGACAGTGAGCATGCCTATGAATGTTTTGTTGAATATGGATACACTTTGTATGCTGAAAATGACAAATATTTTTCATATGATAATAAGAATGATAAAATGAAGACTGATGAGATGAATATGAATTAGATTGAACACAATGATTTCCTGAAGGTTTTCAATGACAATGCATGTTGCAGGGCAGGTGGAATGGATAGTTTCAAGAGAAACCTGATGAGCTCACACTAGAATAAGGTCTATGACAGAGGAAAGTGTAGGTTTTTCTTTTTTGGTGGCCTGGGGCCATCCTTTGTGGTTTGATTTTTGAACCATAGCAGGTACAGAGGATTAAGGATTGCCAGTGCATGGACAATTCTTAGCAATACCTCTTTAAATATTATTTTCCATGCACAGTAGTTTTAGGAATCTTTGAAGGGTCTGAGTTTGCTAGTACATGGACATTCTCAGGAGTTCCCTTTCTGAAAGAATTACTTTCCTTTCCATGTACAGTAGCTTAGGATCATTTTCCATTCTCCATTTGCTCCATCATTCATATCATTTATCTGATCTTTCCCTCCATCTGCCATGGCTTTCATTTTTCATATCATATACTTGGTCTGCTCTCCCAAAGATATTTTGGATTCTCACAATGATTGGACAACCACTCATCCCCAATAGGAGCCACTATTAGAACCTAAAAAATCCATAGGAAAAACTAAGGGTTTCCCCATTTCACCCTCACATTTTCCTATCATTTCCATATAAAAATCATTTTATCACTTGTGCTTCTTTAATACATTTTACCACCATTCATAAAATCAACATATGCCTTAGACATGTGCCATAATATTTCCTTTTGTATCATATACCGCTATACCGCGACCTCCCACAATGGGCTCGTGGAATGGCGGTGGTGGCTAAGGAGCAGGCAGAAAGTGTTTACTGCGCCACCGCGCATGGTCAAACCACAGACCGCGGTAGCGTGGTAGGCGGTAAGTTACAACTAGGCAGCAGTTAAAAGAAACCCCACTGCGGTACCATTGGTGTTCATCTCACAGACCATGGTGACCGCGGTGGTAGTGTGACGAGCGAAGGCGGTAGTGCAGAGTAGCTAACCATGGTACCATGGCCGTTAGGGATGGAGACCGCGGTGACCGCGGTGAAGGTGAGTTGGCAGTGAAGATGACCGTTGGCGGCTACCGCGATACCACGTGTAGCAAAGGCATCGACCACGGTGATTGCGGTAAGCAAAGACATGCAATGACTTGGTGGTTAATATCGATCACCATGATACCGTAGGTGGTAGAAGGATAGCCGACAATTGGGCAGTAAACAAAGGAGTTGATGGTGGAGGAAGCGGTAGTGACTATCACCACTATACTGCGGTCATTCAACATGTTGATCACGATAGAGTGGTAAAAATAAGGAGAAGATTCACAAAAGTGTGTAAATGAAATATTAAAGACACGAGAAAGTATTAAGGAAACAATTAAAGGCTTGACTATTATAAAATATTTAATTTTCTGAGAGGCAACATAATTAAATATTTTAAATCTCTATTGTAGAATTTCAAACGATTTTACCAGAACAGTGAAGGGTCGTGACTCTTCAGATATGATGTATAAATGATTTGAAAAGTCAGTTGCGAGGGAGAATATGGAGAGAGCAGCAGTAATTAGAATAGGAGTGATATTTTCTCATAAATAAGACTAGGAATGGAAATAATGTATAGATTTTTCTTGAAACGGAGCAATGGAAACTAATGTTTTTAACTGGTGAAAACCTTTCGGTTCAGTTGTTGAGATGCTATAATTTGTATTATTTTTATCTTGGTTCTCTCCAATTCGAAATCTTTTGATCATTTGAGTTAATGTATCAAGCATAAATTTTGATTCATTAAGGTGCATGTTTTCACTTTGTGTGATTTTTATTTGCTGGTGTCTCAAGTCAGAATTAAAACCCTTCAAGTAAGTCATAGTGTTTGAGAGATTTCTTTTGGATGATTTAAGTAGAACCAAGTTAGAAAACATTCTAGCATAATTTATGAAAGCCATAAATAAATCAAATTATATGCTAGTCATAAGATTTTATTTTATAAAGTGCCTAACAACTAGAAATTAAACCAGAGAAGGAAAACACATATCATTTTCTATTTTGACTCCATTGCCCATGTGGATAGAAGGAACTGATCTACCTCAACCCAGAGATAAAATTTCACATCAAACATCATTTTCAAAATCCTTTCATTTGTGTAGTAGGAGTAGGAATAGTTGTAGTGATTTTCATCTATCCACTACCTTTGCCATTGTGGGTAGATTGTTGCATCAGGAAATACATTTAAATCTACATCATTCATTAGGTTCACCCACCTAGGTCTAGCAGAACCTAAAGAGAAGAAGGTTCAATTGCATCAATTGGCCTTGTACGTTGGCCAAAAGCATTGTGAGAGCTTGGCAACCTCGTGTGGTTCAAACCTGCATTTTTGAGACCCAACAGCCACTACATGGTACATTACAAATTTTCTTCACAAGACATCATACAAGGTAATATCATTTACATATTTCATGTTTCATGCTTCATTTCGTCATTTGGTTTAATTACCTACAAGGGTTTGACCAAGAAAAACCTCCATTCACTAACAATCAACAAGTTTTTCCATCCTGTCCATTTATGTTTGTAGATCTAGGTTAAAGACTTGAAGATCACTTAGAGTGAAAAGTTTTCAAAGTTGCAAAGTTGAATTGAAAATTTTTTATCTTCATGGAAACTCACCTACAGGTTAGATCTAGTTGTTTTAGAGCCTGAGATCCAAGGGGAAGCAATTGCAAATCTGAGAGCTCAAGACCACATTCACACTTTTCAGAAATTTAGATCAGGACTAAGACAAGAGAAAAGGAATATTAGTCCTCCAAGTGGAATCTTTCATAAATTCTTTGAGATTCTATTCTATCATTTGAAGATTTTTTGTTTGCCCCAAAAAATAGCAGCAGGACTGAGACAGTAGCAAGGGTGCCTTATTTCTCCAAGGCATATTTTGGTAGTCTATTTGCATTTCAAGAATCCTATTTTCATCTCCAAGTTCCCCAAGTACATATACCCTAACTTGGAGTTGTTCATTTTCAGTATTTGTAAGCTTCATTTAGCTCATTTTAAGTGTTTTACATATCATAGTGTGTTTTCAAACATTGTCTTTTCCAAGCATTTGCTTGGTGGTGAACCCCTTTAATATGAAAGAACACCTCCTCCTAAGTCCTCCTAATTGTGTATTGACTCACCTTGAGAGGTTGATATTCAATCCTATTAGGGTTCTTAGGACATTATTGAATGTTAGTTGGAGAAAGAGTGTTCTATGTAGAGCTCCCCTTTTTCAACTAATCAGCCTTTAACATTGATTTCCACACAAATGTGATCTCTAGGTAAAAATACACCACATGAATTAGACACACATTTCTAAATATATCTTTCAATCCATTTCTTCATTGTATTGCATCTCAATTAGGTAGAATTAAATTATTGTAAACATAGATCAAACAAGTGGACTAGCTTGTGGGTGTAACCAAGGTTTACATAGATTTAAACCTCATGCAACACCTTCCTAACTTTATTGATACTTTTATCCTAGGATACTAACTAGACTAGATAATTAAATATCTCAATAAGCCTAATGCATGCTTCTATTGATATCATGAAGGTTTCCTCATTTAAAATTATCATGCTTGCAAGAAGCATCCTAAACTTTCTCCTCCTATGGCTCCCATCATCTTTACTCTACTTTAATTGAGGATTTATTCAAACATCCTATTATTGACAAAACTTTGTAACCTAATAGTTCTAGTTAAATCACCCTTCACCCTTAAAATATTCCCATCCCTTTCTAATCAATCTACATCCCACCAATCATATTCTTCCCTCTACCTTTTATCTTACAAATGTTTTACCCTAGAGGAATGAAAAATAATTACAAATTTGAGAAAGGAAACCCCTCCCTCCTTAGTATTTGAGACCCTAACATTATCTCATCCTCTTAACCTACGATCCCCTTATGAAAATAGTTCGTATTTACTTCTTAGGAATGACCTCTCAAATGAATCTTCACAAAGATGAAAAAAATCTTAGCTCAAAAAATTAATTCAATGTGCTTTAGGCCATTGAGGATAGCCCCCTCAACTCCTCTCAATGATGTGTCAAACTTAATCTTGGAATGTTAAGGGTTGGAATATACCTATCTACATATATCAATTCATGTATTTTATTATGAACAATTGCATTAATATTATTATGCTCCAATAAGTAAAATATAATGTTGTCCATGTTGGATATGCCCTCAAATTTGTATTTTTCCCATCTTTGTATTTATCCCCTAGCCTCTATGTTCCCATAATTGAAAATATATTTGATATGTTCAGAAAAATGAGCCCCATTTAATTTTTCATCATGCTCATGTGTCTACCTCCCTACCACTATTGTAGTTTTTTTTCTCCATAGGCGACCTTGTGCTTAGCATGCACCCATGTTGTAGTCATGGTGGCCTATGTATGATCACATGATCTTATTGAGTTCTATACAAGAAACATGATAACATTATGATCTTAAATGTTACAAACCACACTTGGTTCCTTAATATAATTTCTCTTTTGGTAGGGATTCATATCTTTGACTATGTTTGTAGCAGATAGATTAGTAGTTGAGATCATTATTCATATAGTAAAGAATATTTCTTATATAGTAGATATTATTATATTATAGAAGTCCCTTGATCAATTGACTTCCTTTTTATTGGATGGTTCATGCAGCCCTTATAGTTTTTTAGATCTTTTATTCTCCTTATATTATATCATTGGTTGGTCCTCAATCATGTCACCATGTATAGGTAGCTTGCTTGTTTGTATTTTTGGTGGATCATGACATCATCTAGTTGCTATATGGTGAAATGTCTCTAAAGTAAACTATTTAAAGTATAAATCAACTTAATTTATACAATATATATGTGTGTGTTTGTTCTAACTACACTAAAAATTTGACCTAATTAGAATAAATAGACTTGAAATTATTGTTTTATAGTCTTTAAGAAAATGAAATAATATTAACTAAGGAATATGTGAAATATAGAATTATAATTTGAAAGATAGCTTGAGAAATGGAAACTAGACTAAATTGAAATATAGGGATTGAATAAAAAACTATTACAAAATGGACAATAGTTCCCTTCATAGATTATAGTGCACTTGCAATAGTGTTTGGATACACTATAGTCCTCCATACATAGAAACACATAGTTTATATCTAGTTGATGAAGAACCCCAAAATGGAATAAACTACACAATCCTAGTAGTATAGAATAATAATAGAAATAAAGGAAATGATAAAAATAAATAAAGATTTAAGTGATATGTATATTATATATACCAACTTGGATAATACTTATTTATTTTTCACTTCCTATATTTATATTTTTTATGAAAGGTGTCTCAACCTTTCTTTCATTGATAAGATTACAAAAGTGTGATTTTTGGGCTATAAACTAGGAAAACATGAGTTCTAGGCTATAGAGTTTATTTTTAGATAAAATAAATGTATTGAGTTGGATGGAACTACCCTATTGTATAGGACTCTTTGATCTCTATAATTTGAAAAAAAAAACAAGTGCAATCAGCCCCACAAATAAAAAGTTATGACCTTTGGAAGTTTGCACAGGAAACATAAAAATGTGTTGGACAAATAAAAGAGTTGTAAGTGAGGGTTACACTTATTGACTGGCAGAGTGATCCCACAATACTGGTTTATAATTTTTTGCCAAACTAGACATTGAACTGATTTTTTTAACTAAATCTTCACTTTCGGGCACCTATAGCTGCTAAACCATGAGGAGTTTGAAGATGATGCAAACTAGTGATTTGTGACATTTTGTCTATATATTCTAAATAAAAATAAATAAAAAAATGGAATCAAATTACATTTCTTTTTCCACCTCCTTCAAAAACTAGTTTTAACAGTAAACACCATTTTTAAAGAGTGGTGTGTACTTACTAACACAACTTTTTATATATGAAGGATAAAATTCTATTTTTTTCTAATGTAGATTTGTAACTATGATATATAGTGCATGCAATTGGTTTCATAGTTTTTAATTGAATATTTTTTTCTTAATTAAGTTTTGAAGTCGGACCAGTTACAATTCATATATAGGTTTACTTGCTAACACATAACGTTTTTTGTATGTATTGAAATTCAAATTTTTTTGTTAGATCAATGACATCAATATCTAGTGCATAGATATTTTTTTAGAATTTTTTTGATAATCTACTATTTTTCTACATGTTCGGAACAAAGAGCTTGATTTTTGGTGAAAAACCTATATTCACAAGAAATAAAAAATAAATATAATTATCAAAATAAATATATTTTAAATTATACTTTTTGGAAATCTTATAATAAGGACTACATAATTTTTAAAAAATTAAATGAATTCATTTGATCACCCAAAAGGTAAATCAAAAGTGGTTTTTTATCAATGTTTTAATAGGTGTAAAGGAGACTTCGTTATAGGTATGGTTTAAAACTAGCGGATTCTATCCAAGGGGCTTTGATCTAAGGTGGTTTGATCAAACCTTATTCAATTGGAATCCTTTAAATGGAACTTTTCAAGGCTTAAATCATTATATTTTCTAAAAATATGTGATTTCATCAAAAATCAAGATGTCTCAAAAAGTCTAAACCACTAATGTGGGATCACCCACCAAATAACACACATCATTAGGCATGTTTAATTTGAGATAATAGAACCAATGAATTCCCAATTTGGTGAGTTGATAATAATGATGTTATGATAGGTGGAAGGAACATGATAATATTAGCCTATAAACTCAACTTGAGATTTTAGATTTGGGTGCCACTTTTTTGGGTATTTTTTTAGCTCATGTTTTTCTAGTTACCATTTTGTGGTTTCACTTATTTTATCTATGATATTTGACATATAGGATTGAATTTTCACCCCTCTTTAAATTTCCCCTTTTACATCCTTCACCTTAGAAAAATTAAACTTGGCCATATAACTCCACATCACCCATTCATACTCCATCCACTTGGTGCTTGTTTTTAGTGTTGATGGGGGAATTTTTGTCAGAGACATGTGCATGTTGTGTAGAAGTCTACATGGTGCACTACTATCCTGATAGGATTCCTATCTCTGAAATCTAAAGAGGCATTATGTTCTCCATTGGCAATGAAACATAATGCCCCTGCACCGTTCAATTGAGCTTTGAATGGATCTTTCCCTCCCAATTCACCTTCAAATACTAATCTTTCACATTCATCTCATCTTCTTCACACACTCTACATAGTCTTCACCAACTTCTTGACAATTCTCACAATCTTGAGCTGCTTGTTGCACTATTGGCTTCATTATTCCAACATCACAACATTCTTCACATCTACCATAAAAGTTGCAACTCGGTGTCTTATGAGACTCCCCTCAGCATCATTGTAGTCACATTGATTTTCCATGAATTTAGACTTGAATTCTTCTCTCATTGGCCTTGATTGCCTTTGGTTGAGGGTGGTATCATTTACTCACTATTGTATTGTTGTTGGATTTGAGTAGCATAGTGCCTCTCGTATCATTTGGTTTTCATTTTTGTTCTAGTATCGTTTCTTTATCACATTTCTATTTCTCTATCTATGTGGTTGTTCATGGAGGTGGGAACACCAAAATAGTGGTTTGACTACAACAAGCCATGAAATAGCCCCAACATTTTTCCTACTTTTTTTTGTGTAGGTACTCGTTCATGTGGAGCTTGCAAGAGAACTCAACTTTTCTAGGTTTTTATCATTTTGTTTGTGTCCTTTCACTTTTTGTTTGTACATATCTCAGTGCACTTGTGATCCAAGTGCATTGTGTTGTTGTCCCTTTTCTATGTTGTTGTCCTCTGGAAAAGATTTGTCTAACGTATAATCTGAATTCTAGAAACCTAATCTCTTAGTCCAAGCCAAACTCTCGAGTTAGTAGAGTGATAGAAGCACTAAGAGTGCTCTTCATTCTCTATCTTTCTATTTCCAAAATACTTGCACGGTTGAGGTAGATTAGGGTAGCCTTCAACTCTCAACTCTCCATGACCTGGAGTCATTGAGTGGTCGGTCCCCCTCATATACATTATGGTGAACCTGACGTGAACCATTTTGGTTCTATTTGGTAGTACATAAATACCCTTTCTTAGTGTTCTAGGAGTGTTGTAGGTGTGAGTGTTGCAAGGCACATAGCCTTGCAACCCAAGCTATGACCCATAGTGGCATAGTTGGATAATTTTCCTAGGAATTACAAAGAAAAACCTTGAATGCGTCATCGTCTAGTTGTGAAACCCTTGGGGGATCCTATGAATTTTTTGTCTAGTGTACGTAGATGGCTTCCTTTTTACATCTACCCATCCCATCTATGCAACCTGTGAGTGGATCCCCTGCTATAACATTTACCTCACAAGATTTTCCAATGAACTATATTATAGAACCATCCCCTTTGTACATCCTTGCATGTATCAATGGGAATATCGTAACTGGTGTTCTTGTTGACCCTAGATGCCAGGTGAATGTCAGTACAGAGGAGATCATGTTGATTAACATTTTACACAAGGATGGGTATGATGAATCTAAAAGCACTATATGTACACATGATGGGATTTATGTTCCTCCCATCGATTGTATCACCTTTTATATCTTGGTTGGACCTATAACCATGAATGCACTCTTTGAAATCATCCTGAGGTCTGAACTGTTCAGGGTGAAACTAGGCATGCCCTAGCTAGTGGCCATGAATGCAGTTCCCTCAGCAGTCTATAAGTATTTGAATTTTTCCCATGAGGGTTCAGTGCATGTAGTCCATGACACCAGTCATAAGTTGATGATCTCATGTGGGGGCTACTCACTAGATCACTTCTGGCCTACCCCTATTGTTCTGCTTCCTCCTAGGATGGACCTCTTGTATCGAACTTATGTGAAGTACAAGAGTGGGGGCATAATGTCAAAGGTGAGATACCCTCCTTCTCCTTATGCAATTTCACATAGGGCTTCCATGAAGGCACAGCATGAGGTTGGCTTGGCTCAAAAAAGGAGGAAAAGCTTGCTCAGTGCTCTTCTTCCTCCTCTCTTATTGTTTCATCTTCACTTCCTCTCACCCTATTGCAGTGTCATCGACTTTTTCTCCTATGATTTTTTTGGAGAGTCTGATGGTGCCCACTTAGTAAAATCCCAAGCATCTCATCCTCCATGGCCTCCTATTTCTCCTACCTCTAATGTATTGAATAGGAAGGGGCTCGCTACTGAGGAACTCAAGCCTAATCCTCCCATTGTTGTTTCATCATCCTATCAATCTCTTCCTCCTATTCCCATCTAGAAGTCCATCCCTCCATTAGAAATAGTTGTGATGGATACTCTAATTGTTGATCAAGACTCATCTACCCCTTCTTAGGTTGTGGCCTCTAGCTCTTGGAGTCATAGAAGTTTCCTTGTGCATGAGCGCAAGCGTCGAAGAAAGGCTTTGGTCGTTGAGCAGGTCACCTTACAGAAGAAGGAATGGGAACAAGTAGCTCTTGCTTCGGTATCTTCTATTGTGTCCTCCTCTTCTATCCTCTCTGCTTAGTTCTCTTAGCCTTAGTCTTGCTTCCATCTCACCCTATGAGCATGAACAATCCTCACCTGAAGAGGGTGTAGGTACTCATTTCTCCTTAGGTTGAGCCTCCCCTTTTGATGTCCCTTTTGAACATCCCACCATTCTTGAAACTCATGGACATGTTGAATACCTCAGTGGTGTCCATCACTGTTTTCTCCTCTTCCTTCATGCCCTTTACTTCATCTATGGGGATCTCAAATCCTTCAATGAAGCGAAATATGGAGGATGACCCCACTTGTAATGGGGGTTAGAAGAATGGTTCACCTTCTACGAAGGGTGGTTCTGCATTATCTTGTGCCATCCTAGTGATGGAGGTAGCCCTGACATCCCTAGAGTTCGTCACTGCTCCTGAATCGTTTGATGAGGCTAGCAGTTGATCTCTGGTGTCACCTCCATCACCCATTGAGTTGATGCATGGCACTCCTATAAATTTCATTTTCAACTCTATGGATGAGGTCTCATCCCTATCAGTGATCTTTATGAAATTATTGATATTCACCCCATAGGAACTGAGTGGAAAGACCTCAAGGGGCCTTCTTCCTTGGCTCTTGTTGTGGGAGGGTCAGAGGGTTCCCCCCTAAATATTCCTCCCTTACATGCTTGTCCACCCTCCCCTTACATTGATATACATTGGGAGAATGATGACCACTTGGTTGATGAGGACTAGGGGACACCTTTTCTTTATCTATAGATTAGATTATGTGTGTTTGGTGTTGTGTTCCCCAATTATTGTCTTATATGTTCCTAGATGACCCTTCTCACCCTCATAGGTGCTTGGATACAAGAGTTTTTTTGTGTCATAAAATTCTTCTATTTTTCACATCATTCTTATCTTTGTCATGTATTGATTTTCAAAAATTGGGGATGATGCAAAGTGTTGGGAGAACTTAGGCCTTCCTTCCATGTTGAACCAATTTTTTATTTTTATTTTGTTTTCATGTGCCTTCTTCACATGGTCTTATATAGTAGGGGGTCGATGACAGTTCATTTATATACTATTATACTTATTTATCTATATTTATGAGTAGTTATGACCCTCAAATATCAAATTTCCCATGTCTCTTGTTCATTATGTTATTTTCTCTTCTTTCTTTGCATCTTTCTCTCTTGCTTGCTTTGTGGTGTTGTGGTGCTTACATTTTTTCCCTCACATGTGTGAAAACATTACCACGATTACATCTCACTATGTTCTATGGGCCACAACATCACTTTATATTTTTTCTTTTCTCTCCTTAGGATGTCACGTGCATTTTTAATTGGCACACACCATCCTAAGGAGGGGCTCTCATACTACCTTCATTTTTATAAAATGTATTCGGTAGCCAATAAATATTCCCTTGAAAATATTTATCTTTAACTTTTCACAATGTTCTTAAAAAATCTCATTCCTCAACCAGGACCCCTACTGGAATACTTTTCCTTCATCATGGGTTCACAAAGAAATAATTTGAAAAAAAATTCCTCCAAAGAGAGAGCACCTTTTCCTACAAGATAATTCTTGGCTTTCCCCTTATGAGAGGGCTTTCTTCCTTTCGAATTCATTGATGAAGTGAAAATCTTTCAAAAGGATTCCTTGATGTTGAATTCATTTGCAAAAAATACTCTTGCACTTTCAAATTGCATGTCCCTTGAGTGGACCCCTTTTCTTTTGAAGGGTTCCTAAGGGACCCCTTTGAAATCTCTTCAATTTTTGACTATTTGTGTGACTATCTACTTGCTTGCCTACATGGATTTTTATTTTCTAACATGTGTTATCTACAGATTAAAATGTTTTATTTTGGTCACAAATCTCATCAACCAAGCGAACACCTTAGCACCAAATAAATCATAAAAAGGGAACCCTAAACATCAATACAATTAATGGAACCCTTATAACCAACTAATCCAAAGCATGTCATTGATATCACAATGCCAAATGGCACCATCATCTCAACCATTGGTCCCCGAGTCATGAAAAATCAAATGAGACCTCAAACCTACATTTCTCCACCCCAATAAACAACTTGACAAGGAATGATAGCACAAAAAACCTAAAATATCATCCCACAACAACCACCTTACAATCAAATCAACCCACAACCCACTCATGCCATGGTCCCTCAAAACCCACCTCATGTACCCCAAAATCAAAAAACTTCTACATTGCAAGCACAACAAGCTCAAGCTCAATCTTTTCAACAACAAGCCTATCAACAAGTGCTCCAATCACAACAAGCTTAAGCTCAAGATTTGAAACAACAACAAGCCCAAAAACAAGCATTTTAAGCACAACAAACATTGAAATAGCAACAATCTCAAGCACAAGCCTTACAAATATAGAAATCCCAACAACAAGCATTTCTCACACACAAACAACAACAAGCCCAACAACAATAGTTACTAGCACAACAATACACCCAACAACAATAGCAACAAAAATAGCGCTTGTACTACAATCACCAACAATACTCCAACATGCAACAAAACATCATAAATCCAAATGCACAAGGAGCATACATACCTCCACCACTATCACTCTCACCTTCACAATATCAAAATCCACCCCGCACACCATATAACACCCCTCATATCAAAATCCCACCTACAACTCATCTACCATCCCACAATATACCACATATGCTCCTCCACCAAATCCTCAAGATGATTTTTCATCATAAATGAAGGCACTCACACAGAAAATCTAGGACATTCAGGTGGGGAAAACAAAGAAACCACATATGCAACAAAACTTGTGTACATACCCCTCCAATAGGAACATCATGATGATACCTTGCCCACCTGGATTTGAAGTCCCAAAATTTGAAAAATATAGAGGGAAGGAAAATATAGTGGATCATATCAAACAGTTTCATGTAATGTGTATGCAGGTTGCTTACAATCATTCCTACTTGATGTGCCTTTCTCCCACGTAGTTTGGGAGAACCGGTGATAGATTGGTTCTCATATTTGCCTCTGAGAATTAAAAACTTCCAAGAAATAATCAATAGGTTCATAGACCACTTCTCCTTCATCCTGGAAATGGATGTGAGCTTGGAAGAGTTGTACACCCTAAAGCAAAAAAAGGGGGGAATCCTTCACAAATTTCCTACAATGGTGGAGGTAGAGAGCTAACAAGAGAAAATGGCCTATTCCTAAAGAACAAGTAGGAATCATCATCACCAATGTTGGCATAGACTTATCTTTTCAATTAAAGATGCAATGTGTCACTTCCTATGAATAAATTATCCCTAGGGCCCTCAACATTGAGAGATCCCTAATCACACAAGGAAGCATACAAGTGTATAATGACAACTACCCATCTACAAGTTCTAATGACAAGCCTTTCATATGGGCTAAGAAAAAAATGTGACTAACGATGGTGTCATTGATACTAAATTATTCATAAGTGCTCCCAGGAAAACTAACAATCAACCAACCATCACAAAACAAAACACACAAAAAACTAACACACCCCCACAAAAAAACCAAATCAATAACATCAACATTCAACAAAGAGGACCACCCAATAGGAATAAATACCCAAAAAAAGCATAAATACACACCATTGGGGAAACCCATCAAAGTTGCCATGCAGAAGTTGGTGTAATCAAACCTAATCACACTCCCCAACTACCAAAACTATCAAGAACCTCAAGTTAAACCACCATGGTATAACGAAAAGGATCTTTGCAACCTCTATAATATCAAAGGACATAAAACATCATGTTGTATGAATCTAAAGAACATTATCCAAGATCTCACCGAAAATGGGGATGTGACTTTCAATAAACCAGCAAGTAACCAAGACCTAAAGATATACAAGAAAAAATTGTCGGATCACAACAAAGGGAACACCAACGATAAAGGGAAAGATCATTCTAATGTAGGTCATGTCTATACCAATGTGTTCACATCTTGCGATAATTTCATATTATTCATCACCGTCAAAGGACCTAGTGTGGAGTGTGGTGTCACCACATGATGTGGAAAGGTCACAACCCAAGGAGCATAATCACAACCTAGGGCACAAGCTACACTTCTAATGTTAAACCCTAGTGGCTACAACCTCCTAGACCAATTAAATAAAACCCTTGTGCAAATCTCCATCCTAGAATTGTTGAAGTTATTTCCTACACATAGGGATATAATAGAAAAGGCCTTATCAACTTCCTCCATACCTGAGAATATGGATATTGAGCAATTCCAAGCTATGATAGGACATATCACCACACCCCATCTTCTTACATTCTCTGAACAAGACCTCCTAATGCAACCATCACACAATAACACTTTTCACCTTGAGGTCATTGTTCACAAGAATAAAGTTAAAAGTGTCATAGTGAATGAAGGTTTTGGTTTAAACATTTTCACCCCTCGACTAGTTAGAAACTTGGGAAACTCATAGGATACCATTGAAAATACAAAGGGTGTAACCATAAGAGCATACGACGATCAAGATTGGGTGTCTCAAGGCATAATCAATCTACCTATCCAAATAGGACCTGCCATTGCTTAAACCACATGCCAAGTGCTTGATCTTGAACTTCCTTGCAACATTCTTCTAGGATGACCATGAATGCATACCATGCAAGCTATAGCTTCCACGTACCATCAATGTGTCAAGTTTCCCTTTGAGGATAAAGAAGTTACTATCCATGGTGATCCTGAGTTTTTCTACTATTGTAAGAACCTTGAAGCCAAATTTTACAAGATCCCACAAATACCAAAAAAATGATGAAGGGCCCACATCCTCCTCATTTTTTGACCCATATTCCATTGCATCTACATTAGAACCCAAAACACCCATTATACAGAACATACCTGACATCAAGGAAGTGATCAAGGAAAATGGATTTGGGGATTATAATTTAAAGAAGGATGCTTTTTTTCTTGGAGAGTTACCTATTTCCTGTAAATATCACAAGAAACGACAACCTATCAGCAAGGTAATTGAAACAATGAAGGTAGCCTCTACCACCTTTATCAAGTGGGAGACTTGAACAAAGAGGTCATCAATGAAGAAGATGTATCCAAATTGTTGTGTCAGGATGAAAAACCCATGCCTATTCTTCCAATGGAAGATGATAACAAGGTAATACAGCTAATGATGGGATGGGGATATAACAAGAATGAAAAGTTGGGGTAGAATGACAATGGTTTGCTATAACCTATCACTCATGAGAAATAACCAAAGAATCTTGGCTTGGGATGTACCACTAGCAAGTTCTTGGAAAGGGTACTTCTAATAAATGGGTCAAGGCTTCCTCTTGGTTACCTACATCACATGATAATTTTATTGTTCTTTAATCAGCTTAATAACTAGGAACATGAATTCCAGAACTCGGGAATTGAACATCACAACCGGCAGCCATAACCTACTAAAGAACCTCATTTAATTATCAACCCAAGGACGTAAACTTGAAATGGGTCAGCACGATATATGCACTAATCACCTCTTTCAAACATGTATAACTTTCTAAAGATGCTATACTAGAATTGAAGTTACTGGAAACAACTTTAACTAGCTATACTTGCTTGGAATGAAAACTGAAAAAAATGAAACTATTCTACATCTAGTGGCTACAGGAATAGTTGATAGTTTTGTATTTCTGCCACCTGTAGGAATAGTCACACTAATCTTTATAAAAAGGAAGTGCAACTATTCTAACTTGCAGAACAAAAAGATGGACAGCTCCCTAAGTGGGCCCCCTTAGGTAGTGTCAAAGGTTAACAACAGATTAGACTGTAAACTTCATAAACACTTTATTGATTCGAGATAGATAAGTACATAGCTCACAATCTTCAACTGTATTTCTGAAAAATGAATCTAATGACTAACCAACCCTTCCCTCATAAAATGGGAAGTCTTTATTACATCATAACTAACTAAGTGAAGAGGTGGATGAAAAAAGAAGAACTAAGTCAAATCAGTTTTGAAGTTTTAAAGTGCCACCATCCTAGATTCATGTGCCACCAAGATTCCTGGGCTAGATTTCTGGAACACTCTCCATGCATGGCGGATGACTTGAAGTTGCCTCCTTATTCTTTGTTGTTGAACTAGTCTTCATTGAATTAGTCTTCAGCCTTTAAGTGGAAACTGAATTTCTTCTTCAAACATGGTACCTACAAAATATCTTAATAGCTATTCCTGTGGCAGAAATTTAGCTCAACACATTCAACCTTTAAGATGATCCATCACCTCATTTATACATTCATTAAGCATTAATCTAAGGCAAACATTATTTCAGACATGGCTACAGGAAGTTCAATCGTAGAGGCTATAGGAAGGGTTTATGATCACACAAAGTCATAAGGCATTCATCAAACTAATAAAAAATTTCAAGGTAATAATCATGGAAAGACTTATCATAATATACTTATTATATTAAGCATAAAAATTCTATGTCTTGTCCCATAATCAGCACTAAATGTTTGTCTTAGCATAATGAAAAGTAGAAAAGTGTTTGTAAAAGCATGATCTAAATGTGCCAAAAACTTGGCTCGTCATTCCCCTCAACCATCTACTTGTTGGGCCCTTCAGCAAGTCTAGCATTTCTTCTTCGAGCAAATTCTCTCAGATCAGCATTCTATTGTTGTCCACATTCTCCATGCTGGAAACTCTAGAAGTGAGCTCTCATTGCCTCCAGCCTCTGCTATCCTCAGAGCTCATGTTATAAGTGGTGTCCCCCTGCATGGCCAGTAATAGACATAGGATAATAGGTGGTTGCATAAATAAGGGCAACCAATTCTCCCTTTTGTCCTGGCATTCCTCATGTATCTTTCTTCCCTCCTAGTGGCTCCATACAGGGTGTTGGGGGTGTGTGGTTCTGCCCTTTTGAACTAAAATGGTAGATGTTCCCATCTTGTTTAAATATGTTGGGTTACAGCATTAAGATTTTTGTTTATAATCTGGGAATACTGAGAAAATACCTCATGTCTCAAAGGCTCAATTAGTGGTTTGGCTCTTTCATCTCTCCACAACTTCTTCCAATCAAAGTAAATACCCATCCCATTCCTAGATTCATTCCTCGTTGATAATGGCATATTGATCTCATCATGCTTGTGGCTATCAAATTTCTCCCCCTTGCTTATCTCATTTGTGATCCACGAGATCAAAGCGCCAATGTGAATATCACCAGCATAGCATAAGGGGTTCCATTCTTTATCTTGGGGTACAGCCAAACTGTGCAAATAAAATTCACACAAGAGGTTCCTGATGTGCTAAGGTGAATCTTTATATGTGTCATAAAATTATTCTGGGGTATCTAAGGGTTTTTACTATTGTAGATTCTGATCAATTGGAAGTTCAGATATAGCTCCTTGAGGTACATTGCATAGACAGGTGAGGGTTCTCGGCATTGCATCAGTTGTGGAACAAGCTCGACTACCTGGTTGAGAGTGTCAGTTAAATTAGCAATTTCCAGATTCTTGTTCTAGATTATCCTCTGTAATCTCTTAATTTAAATCTCAGAAGTAGTCTATTGATGTTGGAGTTCTGCAAAACATGCCATTCCTACAGCAAAATTCGTGACATGGATCGGAGGCCTATGATTGTAATTTTTTGCAAGTAACTTTTGGATTTCTTCAGGTATATCCACATTTTCTTATTCTACTTCTTCAATTATCTCTATATCATTTGACTACCCAGAGTTTTCTTGTTCTAAATTATCATTTTGTTGCCAGTCTTCATGTTCTTCCTGAATAGCAATCATTTCATTAGTCATATCAATGCTTTCACCTTCTTCATCTAATGGAATCACAATTGTTACTTCCTCCTTCTCAACCCATCCCACTTCTTCCTGCACCTGTTCTGCCATCCCTTCTTATATCCATTCCGCAATGGCTTCTAGTTCATCCAGGCCAACTCCTTCAGGAGTACTCTCATTTTTCTCAACAGCAGGCTCTTCTTCCTTGAGTACAGGACTGGAAGGGTCTGAGGTTGGTGGTGTGGCTGGAGAAGCATCAAGTGATTGGTGAGCTACCCGATTCTAGAGTCTAGAGCTTATTCTCAAGGGAGTGGAAATTGTTTTATGCTTCTTTGAGGGTTTGGCTGCAGAAACAGGGGATTCTCCTATTTGCTTCATTTTAACAGATTTAGGAGTTACCACAATGGGTGACTTCCCTTTTTTATCTTTGGAGGAAGGCTCTGGGTCTATAATAGGGGTTTGTGCTGGTTTCTTGAAAACTTTCTCAGAAAGAGGAACTTCATCCTGTGAATCAGATGATTCCTGAATAGGAGACATGGTAGCACAGGACTGACCTATGGACTAGGAATCTCGTTGTTTGAAGGTAAGAGGCTTTCCTCTAGGTCCAACATTTCGAACCCTAGGGTTAAAATGGACAACAAATTTGTCCCAAGTCATTCCTGATACATCCCTAATAGACTTTTCAACAAGCAGCTTAATAAGGCAATGGTGGGAAACAAAGTTAATTCTACCCTTTTTTAACTCAGCAACATTATTAGAAAGTAGATTATACAGGAAATCTAGAATATTCATTAACAGGCCATGGCATAAATGAGATAAGAGTTTAAAATGATGAGAATGCAAGATTGAAAACCAACCTTCACATGTTATATATTTGATTATATAACCTGCTCATGATACCCAGTCCTGCGGAAAACTCATCCTTTGTGTTCCTTGCTTATCCACTCGTAAAGGAGGATCATTCGGCCAAGTAAACTTTGCCCTAGCACTTTGTGCATCCCTTCCTCTAGGAAATAGCTCACCGACCTGAGGCAACCCTATTATTTCTGCAATTCTGTCTACTGATGCATTTATTGCTATTCCCCTGACTTTTGCCTTTCCTTCATGGAATTTCCTCGTGAACTCTTCTGCAATGCTCTCATCAAATTTTTCGAGCTTTAGGAAATAACTAAGCCACCTGTATTGTCTAAACAGTGGCACATGTTGTACATACTGCAACAAGATGTTATGATCTTTTGGTTCATGCCGAATTGGTTGACCTCCCATTTTACTATGTCTCTGCAAATCAATGCTTCAGGAAAGAATTCTCAGATTACACAACCAATGTGACTTCCTGCAAACCAACTTTACTGCACCCTATCTCCCCTTAACCAAGACTTTTGAACCTCTCTTCAAAATATGTAGGAAAATAGGAAAATAAATTTGAACATCCTAACTTATGTTGCAGATGGAAAGAAAAGAGTAATCATGGAGGAGTGAAAGGTATTCTTGGGAATTATTGCAGGAATTAATGGTGTGTTATTCATTAATTGCAAATTTCAAAAATATGGAGCTTACGCTGAAAAGATAGTGACAACTAATGTGACAAGGCTTTGTGGTGGTAGAAACAATGGCGTGGCTCAAAGTTATGAAATAGAAAAATGTGTTCAATCGTGTGGAAAGGCCGAAGGAAATTGCAGCTATATAGGAAATTAGTTTGCATTAATTAATACCTAATTAAATGTAATGAATGAAACAACTAATCAATCTTTAAGTGAAGTGGAGCTTACCTAGAATTATCTATCATGATTACCTAATGTGACTTCACTTTCTCATTGTAAAATGTTATCTTTGAGAAACATGGATGGTACAGTGAATGACAGGTGGATGAGGTGGCAGAAAGAGAGTGAGTACGGATTGTGGATAGAATGAGTGAATGGAATGGGGATCTTTGTGGATAACCCCTTTATTATGATATTTATATGCACTCTCATGCATGGCCTAGGGAATCGAGTCAAGACTCCATTCCTTTAGCTACAGGATCAATGGTTTCTTGCTCAAATTCAAACTATTTCAAAAATTCTTCTTTGTCAATGGGCTTGAAGTAGAGCTTTAGGTGATGCCCATTGACTAATAACTTAAACTTGACCTCATCAATGGTCCTCAATTATACAGCACCATTATTGAATACCTCTTCTATTTCATATGGACCTAACCATCTAGTTTGCAATTTTCCTTGACTATCCTTATACCTTGAGTCATAAAGTAGAGCCCAATCTCCTGCTTTGAATTGCTTCTCCTTGATATACTTATCATGCCACCTTATTCGCTGGTTCTGTATCATCTCAGTATGCTACAGGGCATTCTTTCTGAGCTCATCCAATGCATTGAGCTGCATGACTCTTTCCTTTTGTGTAGTTGTTAAGTCCATGTTCATTTCTAATGTTGTTCTGAGAGTTCTATGTTCTAACTCTATTGGCATCACAGCTGTTTTACCATACACCATTTCAAAAGGTGTATATCTTGTAGTAGTCTTCCATGTAGTTCGATAGGCCCATATAGCCTCTGGTAACCTTGCAGCCTGATTTTTTCTATGCAAATCTATAGTTTTTGTCAAAATTGCCTCTATGTCCCTATTAGTGATCTCTACTTGGTCATTAGCCTGTGGATGATAAGGAGTTGATTTTATGTGCCTTATGTTGTATTCATTCACCAAGGCTGTAATAAGTGTAGAGGTAAACTGTGCTCCTTGTTTGTCACTATTTCTCTAGGAACACCAAATCTAGTGAAGATTTCTTCATAGAGGAATTTTGCAACTTTATTATCGCTAGCATTCTTCATAGGTCTACCTTCTACCCATTTTGTTACATAATTTGTGCATACAAGAATGTAAGACTTACCATTTGAAGGTGGATCAATTGGCCCTACAAAGTCCAATCCTCATTTGTCAAATGGTATAACAATAACTTGTGGAAATAGAGGCATCTCATCTGATCTGGTTGGCCTTCCCATCCTTTGGCATCTGTCACATCTCCTGGTATATTTGGCTGCATCTCTATGTAATGTTGGCCAATAATAGCCAGTATTTAAAATTTTCATTGTTGTCCTCTTAGAAGCAAAATGTCCTCCGCAAGGCTCATCATGGCTTGCATGTAGTATGTCATGAGTGTCCTCCTCTCTTACACATCTCCTCATTACTTGACCTGGACCTGTATAAAACATGCAATCGACAATCCAAGAGAAGTTAAAACTTTTCTCTACTAACAATCTCTTTTCCTTAGGGGAGAATTGAGGAGGAGTTCTTCCTGCAACCAGATAATTTTCTATATCTGCATACCATGGGTGAAATCCTTTGATTGCAAATAGATGCTCATCATGAAAGGAATCCTTAATAAGTGCAGAGTCATCTTGCCTTTGAATTCTAGATAGGAAATCAGCAACCACATTGGCTTTACCTGGTTTGTCCACAATTGTAATATCAAATTCCTACATCAGTAACAACCACCTTAGCAGTCTCCCTATAATGGAGCTCTTGTTCATGAGAAACCCAATTGTTGCATGATCAGTATGGACAAATATTTGATAGCCTTGTTGAGGGCATAGATGATTTCTAACAATTCTTTTTCTGTAACAGTGTAGTTGAGTTCGGCTCCTTGCAAGTTTTTGTTGATATAGTAGAGTGCATGCTCAATTGAACCACCTTTTTGTCCTAGGAAAGCACCAATAGCATAATTTGATACATCTATATGAATATGGAATGGAAGTGACCAATCAGGTCCCTTCAAAATAGGTTCTTATGTAAGGGCAATTTTCAGATCAAGGAATGCTTTTTCACATTCTGTTGTCCAGGAAAACTCTGCATCTTTCTTTAGTAAGTTGTATAGGGGCCCTATTGTTTGACTAAAATCCTTAATGAATCTTTGATAATATCCAGCATGTCCCAGAGAGATTCTCAGTTCCTTTTGCTTGGTAGGAAAGGGTAGATTAGAGATGACTTCAATCTTAGAAGGATCAACCTGTATTCCTGCAGCAGAAATATAGTGACCAAGCACTATTCCTTTTTGCATCATCATGAAGCACTTCTGACTATTTAGTGACAGGTTATGATCTTCACACCTCTGTAGTACCTTTTTTAATTTTTTCTGAGCTTCCTCAAATTTTTCACCATAAATAGTAAAGTCATCCATGTAGATTTCTATATAGTCATATGAGATATCTAAGAAAATACTAATAACAGCCCTTTGGAAGGTTGCAGGTGCATTACAGAGACCGAAAGGCAAGACTGAGTAGGCAAACGTTCCCCAGGGGCATGTAAAATTAGTATTTTCCTGGTCCTCTAGAGCAATCTTGATTTGATTGTATCCATTGAATCCATCTAAGAATGAGAAGTACTTTTTCCCGAATAAATTATCCAGGACTTGATCAATGAAGGGAAGACGAAAGTAATCTTTCTTTGTGGTTGATTTGATCTCTCTGTAATCCACACACACTCTCCATTTTCCTCCTTTCTTAGGAACAATAACCAATGGGGAGACCCACTAGCTATCCGAGATTGGGTAGATAAAGCTAGCATTCAATATCTTCTGCAACTCTTCTTTAACAATTTCTCTCAAGGTTGGATTGATTCTTCTTTGGGGTTGTCTGACAGGTCTGAACTCATTGTTTATGAATATGCGATGTGTACATAGTTTTGGGTCTAAGTCCTTCATATCACCATATTCCCAAGCAAAAGCTGACTAATGATTAGTAAGCATTTTGATAATAGATTCGTGTTGCTCACTAGTAAGGTTATTGTTGATATTCAATTTTTTTCCTGCAGCTACCTCCACCTGTGAAGTTTATTCAACCATAGACACTTCAGGCAGAAAAGGCATTTCCACCTCATGAGGCAATAAGGTGTGCAAGCAATCAGTTGCTGCAGGATAATGAGCTGAGGTGGGCGGAGGAAGACCGGTCTGCAAGGAGCATGGATTTTTTTCACAAAGAGGGTATTCAACACCATAATTATTCATTAGGACATTAGATAGTATCTCCTCCTCTTCTTGTTGTGCAATGAAAGGTTCTCTTGTAATCACCATTAAATTAGCCACAGAGTTCACTCCTTCGTCTTCTCCCAAATCTGGCCAAACAACCTATCAAGACTCGAGTTGAGGCTGGGCTGTAGAATAAAGGGTAAGCTTCTTTGTGTTGTACCCATCAGAGATTGTCATGTTACCCAACCTACATCCAATGTAAGCATCAGCAGTGGCCAGCCAAGGCCTTCCTAGTATAACAGGATATCCTCCTAATGATGTTTTTGGAGACAGAACCATAAATTCAGCAAGATACTCCCAGGAATCCAAGGTGACTACCAGGTCTTCTACTACCCCATCAGGTTTGACCGTTGAGCTATCTACGAGCTGCAGTATTGTAGGTGTAGCCCTTAGGTCTGAAATACTAATTTATACCACAAGGTCCTTGGTCATGACATTGATAGCTGTACCAAGATCTACTAAAGCATTCTTAATTTGAACCCCATTAATATTGATCTCCACAACAGGACTGCCAAGGTCTGAATATTTTGGGATGGTAAGTTTCCCTAGCATTAAGTCAGAGAGTTGACCTAAGACATGGACAGTTTGAGGGACTTTTTTTTTCCTCCCCGATTTCTTCAAACATGCCTCTTTGATAGCTTTGCTATAGATAGGTACTTCTTTGATTGCTTGGAACAAAGGAATTTTCACACATATGTGCTTTAGTTGATCAAGGATGTCAAAGGTAGGCTCCTCTTGTTTTTTCACAACTTCACCTTCCAACCTTTGTGGGAAAGGAGGTGAGGGTTTATTGGATACCTTAGGCAATGATGGATTATGCATTGGCTCAGTGGGTTGAGCTAGGTCATTGGTATCTTCTTGCTCATTCTCCTCAGATGGAAATTCTGAGATTATGGGAGGAGATGGTGTGGGTAACACTGTTCCTAAATGTAAGTTGATATTATTTAGGTTGAGAGCATAGGTAGGTTGATGATTAGGATCAGTAAAATAAACTTGTTGTTGTTGCTGCTAAGGCTGATTATTTGGATTGGGTGTTGCTTGAGCAGGAAGTTGGGTTGGCTTAGGATTTTGGCTTTGATTAGCTACAGGAGGTGGCCTAATTGACTATTGTGGGGGTTGGTGCAGGAAACTAGTGGGTAGATTTGACCATTGTTGGCCCCCCCTCCATTGGTTAGATTGCTACCAATTCCCTTGTGGAGGCTGCCACTAATTTTGTTGTGGTGACTGTCAGTTCCCTTGAGGAGGTTGAGCATTTGGCCAAGGATTACTCCATTGAGGTTGGGAGTATGGCCCATAGTTTGGAGGGTACTAGTTCTACCACTGATTATTATATGAACCAAAATTTCACAAAGGGTCCTGGGGCATACCTCATCTTGGGGCCCAAGGCCTGCGCTGAGCAACAAAGAATACTTCTTCCTCTCCTTCTATGGTTTTGAACTTAGTGGGAAGATGTTGCACGTCCAGATTGGCCACTACTTTGCATTTTTAGTCCTTCTTTCTTTGTCTACAGTGAGGGCAATATTCAACTAGCATTGCCTCAACTTCCTCTTTCTTCCTTCGAGCTTGCATACTATCCAATTGAGTAGCTACATCATTGATGATATCTTGCTTGAATTTGAACAAGAGATTATAAATCCCCCCCTTAGACACTCCAGAGCCATTTCCTTTTGCAATAGAGGGTCTAAACCCTCTGCCTTTCTTCACAGCTGCTCTAAAGTAGTTGAGACAGATTTTCTTGATATCATGTCAATCACTTTGGGTGACATATCCTCCTGCCATGAGGTCAAGGGCCTCCATGCAAGTATCATTAACTCCTCTTAGGAAGAGAATTTTTTGAGATTCCTCATTCAACTCGTGCTGAGTGTTCTTCTGCACACTGAACAAAAACCTTGACACATAATCTTCCAAGGTTTCATCCTCCTTTTGTGACATTTTGAAGATGTCATCTCCTCTCATATCATTCTCTCTACAATATTCTTTATATTTGTCCAAGAATACATCCTTCATTACATCCCAAGTGGTTGCTACATTGCTTCCCAATCCCATGAACCACCTCAAGGCTGACTCTTATAGAGTGGAGGGAAACAACTTCAGCTTGTGTGTTAAGGTTGTGTAGTCATAGCTCCTACAAAGGATGTCAAATTCAAACAAGAAGGTATGAGGGTCCTCAGTAATAAGTCCATAGAACTTTGGAAGTAATGAGGCAGGGATGTTCTTGAGGTTATTATTGTCATGCAGGTCAGGAATTGCAAATGGAAAAGTAGGAGTTTCCATTTTTGGTTGTGTCCCTGGATTAGCTCCTAGCTAATAGACTACAAGGGCAAGCAGTTTATTGGAGGTGTGCAGATTATTCAATTGCTCGGTGAGTGGATGAAGGTTGTCAGGCTCATCAAACAGGTTTAAAATTATCTCTGAGGAAGAGGATGAGGTAATTAGGTCTTGGCCAACATCCAAATATGGTTCTTCTTGAAAAATCTCTGGGTAAATTTCTTGGGTATCTATTTTTCCAAGAAGGAATCTTCCAAATTGGTCTCTTCTTCTATGCATACAACAAAAAGTAAATCGAACTATGGGAAATGTTGGAATGTTGAATTCTAAAATAAATACTTGGAATGAAATTCAAACTTTCTATTAGCATGCCTGCAACAGGTCTTTAGTTTGACACCATCCCCGGCAATGGTGCTAAAAATGTAGTGTTCTTTAATCAGCTTAATAACTAGGAACATGAATTCGAGAACTCGGGGATTGAACATCACAACTGGTAGTCATAACCTGCTAAAGAACCTCATTTAATTGTCAACCAGGGACATAAACTTGAAATGGGTCAGCATGATATATACACTAATCACCTCTTTCAGACATGTATAACTTTCTAAATATGCTATTCTAGAATTGAAGTTACTGGAAACAACTTTAACTGGCTACACTTGCTTGGAATGAAAACTGAAAAAAATAAAACTATTTTGCATCTAGTGGCTACAGGAACAGTTGATAGTTCTGTATTTCTGCCAGTTGCAGGAACAATCACACTAAGCTTTATTAAAAGGAAATGCAGCTATTCTAACTTGCAGAACAAAAAGATGGACAGCTCCCTAAGTGGGCCCCCTTAGGTAGTGCCAAAGGTAAACAACAGCTTAGACTGTAAACTTCATAAACACTTTATTGATTCAAGATAGATAAGTACATAGCTCACAATCTTCAACTGTATTTCTGAAAACTGAAATGTATTACAACAGCAATCTTCCAACCCTTTCTCTGAAGGAGAATGGGCTATTTATTGAAAACTGAATCTAACGACTAACCAACCCTTCCCTCATAAAATGGGAAGTCTTTATTATATCATAACTAACTAAGTGAAGAGGTGGATGAAAAAGGAAGAACTAAGTCAAATCAATTTTGAAGTTTTAAAGTGCCACCATCTTAGATTCATGCCACCAAGACACCTGGGCTAGATTTCTAGAATAGTCTCCCTGCATGGCAGATGACTTGAAGTTGCCTCCTTATTCTTTGTTGTTGAACTAGTCTTCATTAAATTAGTCTTCAACCTTTAAGTGGAAACTGAATTTCTTCCTCAAACGTGGTACCTACAAAATATCTTGACAACTATTCATGTGGCATAAAGTTAGCTCAACACATTCAACCTTTAAGATGATCCATCACCAGATTTATACATTCATTAAGCATTAATTTAAGGCAAACATTATTTCAGACATGCTTGCAGGAAGTTCAACAGTAGAGGCTGCAGGGAGGGTTTATGATCACACAAATTTATAAGGCATTCATCAAACTAATAAAACATTTCAAGGTAATAATCATGGAAAGACTTATCATAATATACTTATTATATTAATCATAAAAATTCTATGTCTTGTCCCATAATCAGCACTAAATGTTTGTCTTAGCATAATGAAACGCAGAAAAGTGTTTGTAAAAGCATGATCTAAATGTGCCAAAAACTTGGCTCATCAATAATACCCTTGATGACTTTCCCCTTGACATCACTGACTTATGAGGATACCTCCATATTATGATAACCACAACATCATTTACCCCAAACAACTAAATCTATGAACTGAAGCTAGTATACCCCCAACTAATCAGCTAGGACCAACGAGGACCACTAATTCTAGATGTGTTCAAAAATTATGAAGCAAATTCTGAATTTATGGGACTCTGTGACAACTTTCCATGTGGGGATCATAAATAAGGGTTTGGAATAGAGCTAGATACATAGACATAATATGGGGAGATGATTAAATCCCTTGGTCACAAAATAAATTGCATGAAAATAACGCATATATCTTTAAGTGAAAACCACACTATGGCACTTTCTGATCATAAAATAGTAAAAATAAAGGACGCATCCAAAGGTGAAAACCTCTCTGAGGCACCAGAGGATGAGGGATTCAATCTTCCTCTTAGTGCAATGCATCCAAATAAATCAATGGTACTTGCAAAGAAAGAAAATTCAATGAATGTGGGGATGGGGGAGGAACCTAAGATAACCTTCTATGTTAAATCATTATTAGGTGAAGAACGGAAAAACTTGGTAGCTTTCCTAAAGGACAAAAGAGAAAAATTTACATGGTCCTACAAAAATATGCTTGTGCTTGATCCTAAAGTGGTTGTACATCACCTAGCAATTTATCCTAAAGAAAAACTAGTAAAGAAAAAACTAAGAAAGATGCACCCTTAAATAGCATTATTGGTTAAGTTGGAATTACATAAACTCTTTGACATCAGATTCATTTGACCAATAGACTGTCCTAAGTCATTTTTCAACCTAGTGCCAGTCTCTAAACCAACTAAGGGAATTAGAATATGCATTGACTTCAGGGACTTAAACAAATCATGTCTAAAAGATGACTTTCCTCTTCTAAAAATCGATATCATTATCGATTTAACCACTGGACATGAAATTTTATCACTCATGGATGAATTTTTAGGTTATAACCAAATCATGATTGCTAAGGAGGACCAACACAAAATAGCATTCACATGTTTATGGGAACATACTGCTAGAATATGATGTCGTTTGGGTTAAAGATTGCTAGAGCAACCTATTAAAGGGTGATGACCCTAATTTTTCATGACATGATCCATAAAACTATGGAAGATTAGGGATGATATTATAGCTAAATCAAAGACAATGAAGGGACATATAGAGGTATTGGGACCAACCTTTGATAGGCTCGAAGAATATAAGGTGTGACTAAATCTAAAAAAGTGTCTTTGGGGTCACATCAGGCAAGCTTATTAGGTACATAGTCTCACAAAGAGGGATCGAGATAGATCTAGTAAAGGTAAAATAAATTCTTGATGTGGAGCCCCCATAAACATTGAAACAAATGTGAGGTATACAAGGAAGGTTACAATCTATTAGGAGATCCATATCATGGTTATCATATAAGATCCACCCCTTTTCTCACCTTCTCCACAAAGAGATAAAATATAATTGGGATGAGAAATGTGATATATCCTTTCAAAAAATCAAGGATTATCTATTGAAACCTCCTATTCTCATGCCACTAATATTTAACAAGCCTCTAATATTGTACATCTCGACCACATCAATAGCATTAGGTTCTCTTCTTGCCCAACACAATGAAATAGGAAAGGAAAGAGAAATCTACTATATCAGTAGGACTTTGGTAGGATATGAAATGAATTACTCATCCATCAAGAAGGAATTCCTACAAATGGTCTTTTCTTCACAAAAATTCAAACATTATATGCTTTCACACCAAATCAAGATCATTGCTAAAATTGACCCATTGAAATATCTATTGTCCAAGGCAACTCTCACTAGGTGAATGGCTAAGTGAATAATGATCTTAACGTAGTTTGACATAGAGTATGTGGAGTGGAAGGATATTAAGGGATAGTTAATTACAAAGCAACTGGAAGAGGCACCCATCTATTTGAAGAATCCATTGGTATCTGAGTTTCCTAATTAGTCAGTTTTTTTCCTCAACGTAGCAAATCAGTGGAAGATGTACTTTGATGGATCATATACCCAACGCAGATCGGGAGTGGGCATTCTCTTTATCACCCTACAAGAGTATTGTATTCCAAAATCATACCAGCTATTGTTTCCATGCACCAACAACATTGATGAGTATGAATCTCTTATAATAGGATTGAGAATTGTAACACAATAGAAAATCCTGGGATTAAGGATCTACAGAGATTCATAGCTTGATATAAATCAATTCAATGATGTTTATCGAACAAAAGATGATAAACTCACATCTTACAAGAAAATGGTCGAAAGACTCAAGGAATTCTTTGTCAATATAACCATTGATCAAATACCTCATGTTAACAATCTAGCAATTGATGCCATGGAAACCATTGGGTCCTTATTAGACATGCCACACATCCTTCAATGTAACTTTCTTCTAGAGTAGCTTCTCGTACCAGCTTTCGAGATCCTTGAATTAAAATTTGTACGTGAAATAATTGGTCCTAGTTCCCTATGGTATCATGACATATTCACCTACCTAAATAGAGGTACCCTTCTATTAGAACCAAAAAAAATCACTAGTCCTTACCACCTCAGTATGACCATTTAATTTATACCTTGAGCACCATCCCTCAAAAACCATCATTTTTACCTAATAAGCCTAGAATTACCATAATAATAATCTCCCTAAACCTGTTCCACTAAAATATTATTCAAAAAATCACGTTCCCCATAGTTGCTACCTTAACAAACATATCTCCTTAAGTCCACTAGAAACACATTATGATCAAACAATGCCATTTCAATGAGAGTTATACTATAGTCTCTTCGATAAGCAGATAGAATAAGGTAACATGAGATATCAAAGAGAGTACCCTATTTCAAAAGGACATATTCTAAATTCTATTTGACAACCTAAAAAGGAGTATTTCAAAGACACTTGAGCTTTTCGAAGGGAAATCATATCTTGTCTCTCTGATGAACTAAAGTTCAAGACACCGAACAAAGTTTAATATTTTAAACATGCAAAATTATTTTGGCATTTAGGAAATAGAAAAACATGTCTCAGACATGACTGATTATTATGTTATAGTTAATGGACAACTATCAAATTCAAGACTTGGCTAACGGAGTGACATTTTCAAAGAGACATTGGACTATCAAACTTCATAATGTATAAATCACTTCGACACTCTAAAAATAGTCAAAAATAAAATATCGAAGAGACAAGCTTATATCGAGAGGACATAGATGAAAGTCTCTTCAATCACTCTGATAATGAGAGAATAAATATCAAGAATGTGGAAAAGTAACACTATGGGAATTTTTTCAAGGAGACTGTAGGATATTGAAGAGAAGTAATAGCATGTCTCTTTAAAACTCTGAAATAAAGAATAAAGGCAAGAAAAATCGAAGAGAGAATCCCATATCAGGGAGAGACTAATAAATGTCTCTCTGAAACTTTAATAACAAAAGGGAAATGATTTTTGAAGGGGCCTTGACATATTGAAGATATATGGTTACAAGTCTCCCCAAAACTCCAATAACAAAGAAGAAAAGTCCTAAAATATAAGGAAAGTGGTAAAACAAGTAATACCCAAGATAATTTTTTTGGAGAGACCATATGATATTGAAGAGAAGTAATCATATGTCTCTTCAAAACTCTGAAAAGGAAACAAGGGAAAAAGGATATTCAATATAGATCAAGATATCAGTGAGATTGGAACTATAGTCTTTTCAACACAATAAAAAATTACTTCTTACCTAGCTGACATGAACATTTAAGATTTTAAAGAAACAACTAACATCAATGCCACCATTGAGTAGCAAGTTGGCAGGAACAATATTTATGAACCAGAACTGATTGATATACACCAAATCTTGTTATATAATTCTCATAAGATTTTAGAATGTTAATGAATTGGAGCTTAAAATTAGAGGATGCAAGATTATGCAATAGTGAGAAGCTCAGAGAAGGTAACACCAGTTCCAGTAAGTATCCAAGACTCAATTGAATACTTTTTCAAAGTTTGTGTGAATTATAGTAGAGCTAGGGTTTTAAAAGCATGGAAGGAACATCAGAGAAACCCAAAGTAAAGAGACAAACAATGGAAACAAGTTCGTTAAACCAAGATTTAATTGAACAATATCTTAGCTCTAGACCAAAATCTAGATGAACAGCCCAATTAAATCCTTTAGCTGAGAAATTAGATGATAAACGCAAGAATCAAGGAGATGTATGGACTCCAAAATGAGGATATGACATATACATATATCATTATAGAAAGAAGAATAGGCATAATCTTGTGTCAAATCCATAGAATATGAATTTGGGAAAGCTTGTGATGCCGAATGTGTTTATCAATATGGAATTGATTTAAGTACTGGCCAAAATGTATAACCCCGAAATGAGGACAATTCATTTACATGATGGGTCACATTTTATTCCCATCACCAGAGATTATCTTTTTACGGTTTTTCAATTGGACACATCTACGAAAAATGCCATTGAGAATTAGAGATATTTTGGAAGAATACCGCACTATGGACACAAGTTACAAAAGATGGAAATTATCTTTGCATAGACCCCAGGACACAGGGAATCAGCTCAAAAGATTCTCTAGTAATGAATGACCTCCTTTTTTGTAGATTTGTTTGAAGAATATTATCAATATACCTATTACTCGGTTGGACAAGTCCTAGGAATAGATGTTCTAGCTAAGATGGCTATAGCTCCTATGGTCTTAGTTGCAGACATTCAAAACAAAGATGTCAGACCTTTTGATTGAGAAGAATACTTGGAAGAGGTCATAAACATGTCACTTGCTTCCATAAAAAATAACAATGATGCAATTAATTTCAAATAGTATTCTTTACTTATGCATATGATCTTATATGAGGGACAATCCATGGGGATTTGGGGACAAGACTTAAGAATCAAGGACCTACATGAGGATGAAAATATAAGACCAATACAAATGTGGACTTCAATTTGGGATAGTAGATGTGGGAGGTCTCATTACTCTTACTTCGAAGAATACTTTGTGAAGCCATTGTACAAACTGCTTGATCATCATTGTTATTATAACTTGTTCCCAAAGATACAGAGATTCCTTAGACCCAAGGAGAAAAACCCAAAAGGAAAGGTAAACCACAACTAGGGAGACTGGTATACATATGAGGATTACACCATGATAAGGGAATATGGGTTTGAGGCAAATCCATTTCTTCTACCCAAAACAATCCCTGATAGAATTTCTCACTTGGAAATAATAAGGCAGTTGGCTTATTCTAATTACATGTATCTTAAAAGTTATGGCAAGCAATCCCTCATTCCTAGAACCTTGTGTTTTGGTGATTTTACTGTTGTTTCCAAAAAGGGATATGATTCTATTGGTAGCAAGTTAGACTATTATAGTATGCCACAAGGAAATGAGAGGGAAAATTTTGATCTTGAATATTTCATTCAAAGTGCTAAAATGACATAGAAATTGAAGAAATATGAATATGAATTCTCTGTTGATGATGTGATTAGAAATTGTGATGAAACTCAAGCTACAAAAAGGCGAATGCATACAATGTGGTAGTGATGGTAGAGGCATGGAAGAAAAATCATAGTTCATCATATATAGATGTCTTCCATGAAATATAGTACCCTCTAGAGAAAATTGATCAATTGATCCTCCATGAAGATGAATTGACAAAGGATGTACCTCTGATAACCTTTGAGAAGAGGAGATACATCTACTCTAAAATACAAGCTGAGAATATAATGCATCTAATTAATTCATCTCCACAGTCCACTCCAAATGTAAGCTTCTCAGTAGACACTCCCATCACATGTGAAGATGATATTGAAGAACAAGACGAAGTTGCACATGTAAATTCTCCTACCATCCCACAACATGAACCACCACTCAAGAGGACTGTAGTTTCATTTGAACCCTCGGACAAACTTTTTGATTATGTGAGGTACCATGTCATTTAAAATTTACTTTAGATAATTCATTTGTTCAAACTTCTATATTTAGATCATTAATTTATGAATATAAAAGAAAAGTAAGAAGAGAAAATATGAAATAAATTATTCCAAAGAAGGAAGTTGGTGCTCTACAAGAATTACAAAACTAATTTGACAAGGAGATGGAAAATATCACCCTTGAAAGAGGATGAGAGCTACTACAGGAGGCTGGGGTCATGCTTCTCCTAGGATGGGACATTAGTTTGGCTATAGTTTTTGACTATTTCATGAAGGAAAATTAAACCTTGCAACTGATAGATGATGATAGCAACAATATTTATACTAGCTCAGGATATAATCCAGATAATGCCACTCTAAAAATCTAGGCTCTAAACCCACCAAAGAAGAGGCCTACACTTATTGACGAGTCCAATCAAATATTTGGCCACATTTTGGTACAACGAGTAGGAGATACCTATCCTATTGAGATAATTGAATTGAATATTAATGTTGCTAAATTCACCAAAGCTCAAATTGAAAAATTGATAAAAGATAACAAGGGGCTTACTTCTGAAAAATGAAAGATTAAAACAAGAGGTGATCAACTGTAGAGATAAGTTTCCTTCCTCCTCTAGCCTTTATTCTCCATTGGTAGACTGTGAAAGAAATTTACTTGAAGCCATGTCCAATACCATGTATTGGAAGTGAAAGAATGAAATAATTCAACAAAAATATGAAGAATTGCGAAAGAAGTTAAAAATCACTAAATTTGAAATGACTTCAAAATTTATAAGGAAGAGATTTTACAAAGTGCTTAAGAAAACTGATAAAGTTTGGGTGGTCCATAGCAAGACATTTGTAGCCTACCAAGAACATAATAAACTACACCACGGAATGAAATAAATAAAAGAACAAATAGAAGCTAAAGAGAATGTTGGTGAGAAAGTGTTCTAGGACTACAATGAATTGATGAAGATGCGTGATAATTTCCACACCATACTAATGTAGGAACTTACTGATTTCAACCAATCTTTGAGTATGGCCTTATCAAATTTCTTCGATGATGAAGGGGAGTTGAAGGAACAAGATGTATGGAAGGATGAAATCACTCAGTATTTACCATTATCTCTTGATGAAATCAATGATCAAGAAAGGGTGATGGAGAAGGAAAATATACAATTGGAATGGATTTTTGCTCTTGAATATACCATGAAAGACATCATTAGCAACACGGATACTTATGCTAAAACAACATATATCAAGCACTTGACTAAGGTTAATTTTTTTATTGCTCAAACAAAGTGAGAAGAAGGGGTCATCGAAGTCTCACAATATTTGATGTGTTATCATGGTGTATGGACCTTGGGGAGATCTTTGGTGATCACGAGTACCTGATGAAGACTAAAATATTGTGGTGCACCACATATTGTTGTGGGATTCCTAGTTATTTTCATGTTTATGTCTAATATAGTTGTTAAGATTTTAGTTAAGAAATAACACAACTTTTTGTAAAGGACTGAATCTTGTAGCTTCCCGTATATAAGGGAAACCAATGCCTGATTGAAGGGGAGATTAGATTAGGATTATTATTAGAGTAGTAGCACTATTAGCATAAGTATTTCATAGTAGAGAATACTTCTGATATATAATGTACCATTTTTTGAAGTAATATAAATGGAGAATAAGAATTAACTGGTGTTTGAATGTTGGTTTCAATTGTTTGTTGAGTTGATTGATAACTATTATCTAGTTGTCTCCAAGGTTGATGTTTCCTTATTATTTAAATTGGTGTATCAAGTATATATTCAATTTATCAAGGCACATTTTTTGTTCTCGTGTGGTTCAATTAACTGGCTCCTTCAAGTAAGGATTAAATTCTTTTAATTAAATCATAGTAATCTGGAAAAGGTCATTTGGATCAATAAGAAGAACCTGATAATTTTATCCTTGCATATTTATGTCAGTCATAAACTTATAAAAGTGTCAAACAGTTTGAACTGTATGAAGGAATAAGACACCCACATCATACAAATCTTGACTCCATTAACCCAATAGAATTAGGCACTGGTCCTACCCATTCCATTTCAAATTTTCATAAAATCTTATTCATACATTCACATTTCAAATTTCAGCACTAGGAGTAGGAGTAGCTATTAATTTTCCATCTATTCCACACCTCATGCCACTGTGGATAGATCCCTAAATTCAGCTAAGTCACACAACTTTTAAATTTGCACCAGTTATCAAGGTTCACCCACCTAGGTTTAGTAGAGCCTAAAGTGCAAGGAGTCATCAACCACATAGGTCAACTCTGTTCGTTAGCCAAAAAATTTATCAAATAGCTTGGCATCCTCTCAGGGTTTATAACCTGCATTTTTGAGACCTAACAGATTTGAAACTCTATTGGGACAAACTCAAGAAAAAATCTGTTCTAGCCTATCTATTTAAAGAGCCAATAAAATTTTGAAATTGTTCTACAACCAGAGGTTCATAATTGTGTCATTTGCACTCCCCATTCAATTCTCACACCTAATAGATTGGTGACTCTACTAGGGATAATCTAGCCAATTTTGAATCAAGGCCTTTCATTATAGATTCATAAAAATTCATAGTTATGTAATTACACATTCACCCAACTAACTAAGGGACTTCTTTGGGATAAAGAAAAACTAATTCCATTCAGAACTTTGTACTAAGTTTTCCTACTTTTGAAAAGACAGGTGGTGACTCTATCAAAATATTTGTATGATTGATAAACTAAAATCAGATCAAAAAGGTTAGACCATAGACATCAAAAGATTACTATATCACCTTAAATGGATGGTAGAAGATCTTTGCATAAAGGAAGTCCAAAGAAGAATGGAAAATGGAAAAACAAACATGGCTCTTCTCCTTCAAAAATGAACACATCAAAGAAACCTCTTACAATACATAACAGTTTTAGCCCTCTACATGAAACTAAGTTTCACAACAATGAGAGGTTTCAATCAAGGGGTTACCCTACTTAGTCTGAGAAAAAGGACCTAAGTGATCCAATTCTAAATTTCAAAGAGGATCCTCAAAAAATGAGCGAGTTCTATGCCTATGCAAAAGAGGAAAGGATTCGAAACCAAAGAGAATATGATCAAAGGATGGCACTTCAACACAATGAAGAAACTCAATTTGGACTCATGGATCACTCTACCCCCACTGAAACTCATGTTGATCATAATACCACAATCAACATGACCAGTCAAGAGTTAGAACAAGATGTAGAAAGAATGAGGGAAAAACTTAGGAGACAACAACTAATAAAAGAAAGAGAAGAATTAACTCAACAATTGCTCCCTATTAATGTTCAACTAGCAACAAAGGGACTGAAATATATACCTCCCCACAAGTAGGGAGGGAGTACTAATCCAACCAATTCATAGGGATCATATCAAAATATAGGTATTCCAAATTTTCCAAAGATACCTTATAGAGTAGCAGGGAATCCAAGAAACACTAATTATGTGCAACAAAATGTTCCATCACAAACCTTACAACCATAGAACACCAACACCATTTGTCAACCCATGAATAACACTTATCCACCTCCTAGACAATAGTATTTCCCACCCCGCCAACAACATATTACTCAGTAGCATGTGCAAAGAAATGCATACAATCACCAGAATGTACCACTGTATGTACCACACCATCAATATCAACAGGGATCGCAATTCCAACCCAAACCACCTAACCAAAATCCATCCTACAAGGGGCCCCAAATATAAATAGGTACAAACAACTGGATTTGTCTAGACACCTAATATGTCCATATCCATTTGGTAGTAATTTAAGAAATACAATCCTGAAGTATTTTGGAAACAATGCCATCGCAGTAGAGGAACATATAAGGAACTTATATGCACTTATATTTGACTCTGATGTATAATATGAGTAAAACCACATGATTTTTTTCATGATGTCTTTAATTGAGGAGGTCAGCGATCGGTTTAACAATTTTATTGATTCTCCAATTACTTCCTCGACAGATTTGAAGAATCAATTCAAAGAACAATATGGAAATAAATGCATCCCAGATTTTTCCATACATGAGTTGATGAGTATCCAAAAACATCAAAATGAATCTTTTTTATTTCAACCAAAGGTTCTCCAAAGTATGCCATAAGATCTCACCCGGATTGAGACCCATGAATTCTATGGCTTTGTCCATTTATCTAAAATAATTTGACCCTAAAAGTGGATATGAACTCAGGAATAGATTCCCTAATAGCCTTGCAAAATCCCAAAAGGTTGCTACACATATTGAGAATAATATAAAAGCCATAGGCATAATCAAAAAAATGGATAGTGTCAAAATACCACATAACCCCAACAACCAGTAGGCTATACATGACAACTACTACAGATATGGCAGGCCTAGATTACATGGCATGCCATATAATACTAACTAGAGAGATGGGAGACCAATAGATAATAATCACAGAAATAATTTTAATAAGGATACTTTGGACCCTTTGAAGAAACATGGAACACATGTGGTAGAGATCAATCCATGGTGTTTAGCTTGCAAATTACCCCATACACCTGAATATTGAATAGTAGCCCAATCCATACAAGAGAATGAATGGTCTTATGATTAAGATATAAATGATCATACCATAAATAAGTTAGGGTGGGGACCTCATCAAATTTATGATGAATACTCATCTTTTGAAGAAGGCTTTGAGTATGATGTTAATAACCAAAGATACAATGTCAACATGGGTCAGCAAGAAGTTTTCTCTGATCTAGAGGATGATCAAGAAGAAACTACCTATGCATCCAACACCATACCATAGTTTAAGTTAAGGAGACCCACTAAAAAATAAAAAGGGGCCCTTACATTGGTTGTTGTGTGAAGGGCTAAAAATGGTGGCTACAACCTGAAGAGCAAACCCATGGAGGTAGAGTAAGGAATGCCTATAGGTTTGTTTATAAAAGAATAGAAGCACAAAGAAAATGCCTCAAGTGACCAGAAGAAAGGGGAGAAAGAAAAGTTTTAGAAAAATATACCAAAAGAAACCACAAAAATTGAATTGGAGAAAGTAAAGGATAATATTAAAACTCAAATTGGGGATAAGAAAGCCACTAGAATAGAGAAAATAGGGCACATAATAACTGCTCCCTCATTTGATATTGCATAGACGTTGACTCAAATCAAGATGATAGTTCCATTAATGGAAATGATGAGAATATAAGAATACAGAGATACTACCCTTAAACTAGTTTCAAACATATCCCACAAATAGCAGAATCAAAACAAATATAAGAGCAATAAAGTAAACAATGTTGAACAAGGAACCACAAAAGTTCTAGAAGTTTATTTTGGTGATACCTTAATGAAAAATCCCTCTCAAGTGGACCCATTTTACACCACACTATGGATTAACAAGCTGGTAAAAATCTGCATGAGTGACTCAGGGGCAGCAATCAATATCATGTTAATGGCAGTTATGAAAGAGTTAGGCTTATGGGTGGACACTACATATGGGAAATGTTGCACAATGGATAATAGGTTTGTCCCAATGGTTGGATTCATCTAGGATGTAGAACTAAAGCTAGAAGCATACCCTGAGGAAAATTATAGAACTAATATTATTGTGGTGGATACACCTCCCTATTATGGTATGTTATTATCCAGATTATGGATTGTTGCAGTAGGGGGAAATTTCCAACTAGACCTATCATATGCTACCATACCAATAAATGGGGAAGAAGTCAAGATATATAGGGAACCTAGATTAGAACATGTTATAGAGCATTTTGACCCTAACCAGATCATTTTTTGTGACGTGGATCTTGGAAACTTCAAGATTGGAAATTTACAACCCGAATTGTAAAATATAGAACTAATTGACAAAGAAGCTCAACTTGATGATAAGAGTGTATGGAAGATGTATTTTGATGGGGCATGTAGTAAAAATGGAAATGAAGTTGGGATAGTATTTATTTCACCTTCTGGAAAGATATTCAAGTACTCATTCTTGTTATCATTTGAATGTACTAATAATATAGTTGAATATGAAGCATTACTGTTAGGCTTGAACATAGCTACAAGATATGGAATCAAGTTACTAGCAGTATATGGAGATTCTGAACTAATTGTCTCTCAAGTCAAGGACAAGTAATTATCAAAGAATAAAATAATAAAACAATACAAGAATGCATTTTGGGAGACCATTGAACTATTTGATGCATTCTCAGTAGACTGGATAGAAAGATCTAAGAAAGTAATGGAAAATTTCTTAGCTAATATGGCTCTTAAATGAGATGATATTACATTAGCAGGAATCACAAAAGTTGAATTCAAGAAAAAACTTGCTATCCTAGATAACATATACAACTAGAAGGTATTCAATGATGATGAATATCCGATCAAGTTCCTCCATTGCATTGATCAATATGAATCTCAGCAGATAGACTTCAATGCCTTTGTAGTTAAGGTGGGTGGAAAAGAAACTATCTTTGGGCAAGAAGTAGTACAGCTTAAGACAAACAAAATCCAAAAAGGACTTGTTGCATTATAAATAGTATTCGATGGAAATGATAGATTCAATCTAAACCCTGAACCCATTAAACGAGAAGATGTTGAAGAGATTAACCTTGAAATAGAACTTGCTCCTAAGAAAGTAAAGTTTGGAAAAAAGATCAGTCCCAAAGTTAGAGAGATTCTTATAATCCTTCTTTAAAAGTATAAAAATGTTTTTTCTTGGTCATATGATGACCTCAGGGCATATAGATAATATCTCTTTCAACATGAAATTCCATTAAAACATGATGCGAAGCCATTTAGACAAAAGCAGTGACCCATAAATCCTACATTGGCACCAAAGATGTAAGAGGATATTATGAAGTTTAAGAGATGGAGGCATTATCAAACCAATCAGGCACTCCTCCTCAGTATTAAACTTGGTACCTGTGAGAAAGAAAAATGGGGATATAAGGTTATGTGTAGATGTTAGGAATTTGAATATGGCATCGCTCAAAGATAACTTCCCCCTTCCAAATATGGAGGAAATGTTGCAGAAGGTAACTGGCTGTGAGTTATTGTCTATGATGGGAAAATTCTAAGGATATAACTAGGTGAAGGTCAAGGATTCTGAACAATACAAAACTGCTTTCACTACGCCCTGGGGTACATGTGTATATGTGAGAATGCCTTTTGGTCTCACCAATGCTAGAGTGACATTTCAAAGGGGTATGGATGTGGCCTTTGCTAACTTGATTAATGTTATAATGGTGGTATATCAGGATGATATAACAACATATTCCAAGAAGGTAGAAGATCATTGTGCACATCTAGAGAAAGTTTTTATTAGAGCACTATAGTATGGTATTTCTCTAAACCCGAAGAAATGTCACTTTGTTGTCACAAAAGGTAAATTATTGGAGAATATTATCTCAAATGATGGAGTATGAATTGATCTAGAATGAGAGGAAGCCATTGAAAAAATCACCATCCCAAAGACTATGAAATCCATCTAGTCTTTCTTTGGACAGATTAACTTTGTTCGACGATTTATCTCAAATTTTGTAGAGATTGTAAAACCAATCTTGAAGATGTTAAAAAAGGGTGCAAAGATTGATTGGACAAAAGAATCCATTGATTCTTTTGTTTCAATCAAAAGATCCATAAAATAAGCACATGTATTAAAATCCCCTGAATTTGACAAACCCTTCTAGATATTTTCCTTTGCATCATTCCACACAATAGCAGTTGTAATGCTACAAAAGAAAAGTGATGGATATGAACAACCTATTTCATTCTTCAGTAAATAATTACAAGGGGATGAATTGAAGTATGACATTACTAAGAAACAATATTATTCCCTAGTAAAAGTAGTTAATGCATTCAGACCTTACTTAGTAGGAGCAAAAGTCATCACTTATGTGCCAAATGCTGCAGTAAAAGATGTTTTTTCACAAATAGAGGTAACTAGAAGAAGGTGTCATTGGATCAACTACATCCAAGAGTTTAACATAAATATCTAGATCACTAAATTAGTAAGATGGAAGGGGCTAGAAAAGTTTATGGTTGAGTCCAATCTATAAGTTGCACAGATTTGCATCATGGAAGGGGAAGAAAATTGGGTGTCAAGCATAGAAAATACATAGTGGTACACTAAAATTGCATACTACCTTAAACATATGAAATGTCCAAAAGGATTGAATGAAAACCAAAGAAGAACCTTAAAAATTCATGCATAAAAATATGTCTTCATGGATGGATATTTGTATTGTAAAAATAGGGATGGTGTGTTATTATTGTGATTGGATGAAACACAAGCAAAGAAATGCATGAGGGTGTATGTGGAGGACAATTTTCAAAAAAGACTATTGCACACAAGATACTAAGAGCGGGTTATTATTGGCCTAGATTATTTAATGATGCTTATAGTTATGTAAGAAGGTGTGAAGCTTGCAAAAAATTCTTTGGCAAGATGAAATATCAAGGAGCATTGCCACTAAGACCTATGCAAGTTGAGGCCCCATTCCATCAATGGGGAATTGACTTTATAGGTGAGATTACAAATAAATATAGTGGTGGGAATAAGTGGATCTTAGTAGTCACTGATTACTTCACAAAGTGGATAGACGCTATACCAACAATATAGGCTACTAGAAAGGTTGTAATAAATTTCCTATTAGAAAAAATCATCACCATATTTGGAGTCCATGTAAGGGTGATAGTAGATAATGGCATGTGTTTTAGATCAGATGAATTTAGAAGGTTTTGTGAATCATATGGCATAAAAATTGCATATGATTCACCATATCACCCTTAAGAAAATGGGTAGGATAAATCTAGCAATAAGATCATTATGAAGTTAATCAAAAGAATGTTGGACAATAACAAAAAGGCATGGGACTCTAAGTTGAGATTAGCAGTTTGGGTAGATAGGATCACAACAAAGAAGGCCACTGGAAATTCCCCTTTCGAATTAGTGTATGGAACCAAGGCCAAGATGCCTCTGCAGAATCTCCTACCAGTTTGTAAATTCATATTACAAGAGGATTTAGACATTATTGAGCCCATGGAAGATAGAATAGAACAATTAGTAGAGTTGGATGAAGTTAGACACCTAGCACAAAAATATAATTAAGAGTTGCAATCACAAATGAATTACTTATTTGATAAGAAAACAAAAGAAAGGAAATTTCAAGTAGGAGATATCGTCCTCATGTGGAATGCTAGGGGTAAAGAAAAGGAAAACATGGGAAATTTTAAGCCTTATGGTTTGGACCATTTGTTATCACTGACAAGTGTGGGGAAGACTCATACTATCAACAAAACATGACTGGAGAAAGTTAAGAATTACCAATGCATGGACAATTCTTGAAGCATTTATTTTCTTAAAAAGAAAATTTATTGCAAAAACAATAGTTTGGGATTCCTTTTATTTTTATCATTTCATCCATGGTCTGCATCGCAAAGATAACTCTGAATTCTTGCAATGACCTCACGATCATTCATCCCTAATCGGAGCCACTATTAGAACCAAAAAAAATCACTAGTCCTCGCCACCTTAGTATGACCATTAAATTTTACACCATGAGCACCATCCCTCAAAAACCATCATTTTTTCCTAATAATCCTAGAATTACCATAATAATAATATCCCTTAACCTATTCCACTAAAATATTATTCAAAAATCACCTTCCCCATAGCTGCTACCTTAACACATACATCCCCTTAAGTTTGTCACTAGAAAAACATTTTGGTGAGACAATGTCATTTTGGGTTGAGTTATACTGTAGTCTCTTCGATAAGCCGATAGAACAAGCTAACATGAAATGTCCAAGAGAGTGCCATGTGTCAAAGGGACATATTTTAAAGTCTATTCGATAGCCCGAAAAGGAGTATTTCGAAGAGACCTAAGCTTTTCAAAGGGAAACCATATCTTGTCTCTCCGATGAACCAAAATCCAAGATGCCAAAGAAAGCTTAATATTTTAAATATGCCAAATTATTTTGGCATTTAGGATATAGAAAAAACTCTCGGACTTGGCTGTTTATTATGCAATAGTTAATGGACGACTATCAAATTCAAGACTTGGCTAATAGAGTGTAGAGGAGCGAATTTGCACCCCTCACATAAATTCCCCTTTTGCATATCCTCGCCTTAGAAAACCAAATTTGAAGGAAAAATTTCACATCAACTGGCCACTTGCCTTCCACTTGACATTTTTCCTTTATGTCGGTAGAAGAATTTTTTTTTAGGACACACGCACGATGTGTGGACGTCTGTGCAATGCACTTACATCCCTGACAGATCCCTACATTTGAAGTTGGAAGAGGCATTACACTTTCGATTGGGGTCGATTTGTAATGTCCCTCTTCTACCAATCGACCCCAAAAATGGTAGGTTCTCCCTCTTCTTCTTCAAATTCATCCACTCTTCATTCAATTTGATTCTTTTATTCATTCTCCAGCAATCTCCTGGCAAGATACAACATTTTCTTTACTCTTAGGTAGCACTTCAACACTCTATTATAGCAAAAAAAATGTTTTTCAACTCCATAAAGCAAGTGTGAAGCAAGCCATTGCAGCATGGGCTTGAGGTTTTATAACACCTCCCTTCATCACAATCAAGGTTGTGGTGATTGTTCAAGCCTTATTTCTCCTCCATTGGCTAGTGAGCTCTTGGTGGATGTGGTAACATGTTTCTCCTCTCCTTTATGATTTGGTTGAGTAGCTATTTATTGTTTTATAGTATTATTTGTGTAATTCTATCTTTAATTCTTTATCATGCATTTCCCTCTTGTTTCTATCTAGTTTTCCATGGAGATGGGAACACCAAAATAGGGGTCTTACTGAGGCAGACCCCTATACAGCCCCAACACATTTCCCCTCTTTCATGTGTGCAAGTGGGCATGCTTTCAGAGCTAGCTAGAAAATTGGCACCTTGATGAGATTATCTTCATCACTCTAGCTCTCTTCTATTTTCTTTATCATATCTGTTTGTATCTTTCCTACTTTATAATTCTATTTTATTCCTTTAGAAGTCATTAGCTAGGTCATCAACTAGTTTTTTAACAGTTTCTACTGTGTCTTTGGTCCTCTGGTCATACGGATGCCAATGCACTTGAGAGACACCAATGCATCATTTTGTCATCCCAAAACCATGCTTTCTTCCTCGAGCAGAGAGCTACCTGAGATATAGTGTTGAACCAAAAAATTGGCTCACCTAGCCCCAAATTATATTTTGGGTCTATGGAGTGGTTGAAGGACCTTCTAGTCCTCATAATTCTTGTCCCCTATTTTAAAACATCCCTTTAGAGTGAGGTAAGTTAGGGAATCCCTCCGCTCTTGGCTCTTTGTTACCCTGAGCCTTGACATGGTTGGTCCCCCTCTCTTACATTTTTGGTGAACCCGACATGAACCAACGTCTACCCATTCATTGGTGTTGAAGGTTTTCCCTTGTACCTTGTGGTGTTTGTGCCCCTGAGTGTTGTGAATTTTTATGAGCATCACAACCTAGTCCATGACCTCTGGGTATATTTTTAGGAGAATTTTGTGACACCTTCCAATGGAGAAGACGACGGTCACTTTTAGCTTCTCTACTGGTATTTTTTCCAGACCTGTGATTGGTCTTTCTACCCAAGAGTAGTTATTGCAAGGCGAGGTAGGATTCTCTGATGAAACTAACCATGTCCCCACTCCTCCTACATCTCCCACACCATCATCATTGGATGAACATGAAGTTGTTCACATTCCTTTAGAATATATTTCTTCCCTTAGCAAAGGGTTAGGTGACTTAGAGAATCACCTCGAAAAGGACTTAAAGTTGGCTAGAGCCACTAAGGTTATTAGTGAAATCAAGCATATGGTGGGAATAGATCAAACAAGCATAGAAATCCTAGCTAGCATCTCTAGTTTGACTGAGGCTTGTGCTCCTTCAAACAATTATAACCTTGTATGATGGGATGCTTTCGAAGAATGTGAGAGACAATTAGGAGTGTCAATTCCTCCCATGTTTTTGTACATGGTGGACATGGTCCCTTCGATCAATGTTCCCCTTGCCTCCAAAATATCTGAAACTATCAAAGTAAATAGAATACTCTTAGGTTTCAATTCCACCCCCACATCACCTCTAGCAGTGGAGGTTTTGGCGGGTTGAGTGGTGGGAGCTTTGGTAGTGGTGGTCGCTTCGACGGTAGGGGCGGGGCTAGTGGAGGTGGTTTTGATGGAGGCCATGGTGCTGGCTTCAAAAGTGGAGGAGGCTTCAGTGGAGGCCCTGTCAGTGGTGGTGGCCCTGATAGTGGTTTCGATGGTGGCCATGTTGGCGATACCGGAGGTGGCTCTAGTACTGGTTCTAGAGGAGGTTCCACTAGTCTTATGTCATCTAATGACCCTATTTTGGACACCCTTCTTCTGAATTTGGGAAAGATGCAAAGCCAGTTGACGAGTCTCTTCCAAGCCCATACCCAACCTATCTTTCAGCCCTTCTTCCAGCATAGCCTACCATCGATAGAAATTCTAAGCACTCCTTTCCCACAAGGAATGGAGATTCCCAAATTTAAAAAATATGGCGGTAGAGGGGACCCACAAAATCACATGTCCACCTTTAATGCTCTATGTACAAATTTCTTCTATCATGACACATTGATGGAGAAGTTATTCCCTTGATCTCTCAAGGATACAACACTCAAGTGGTACTATTCCTTTCCCGATAAATTTGTCTTCTCATTTGATCAACTTGTGAACCAATTATTACGACAATTCCAAGCTAACATTGGACCAAAGATGACCTTTTTAGATCTCGTTTGATGCAAATAAGGGGATAATTAAAATATTACTGATTTCATAGCATGGTATCAAGTGCTTTTTTCACAAATCTTGTACCCGTTGCTCGATTATGATGTGCAGAAGGTATTCATACAAAACTTATAGAGGCCTTGTAAAGAGAAGTTTTCCCTCATGAAATACCCTTCTTTCATGCATCTATGTGCGACATTATGAGAATATCAACAAATGGTAGTCTAGTTCAGAGGATCCTCCTTGCACTCCCATTTAGAAGGAAAGTCTAATGTATCAATCTCTAGAAAAGGTAAGGTTGTTGTGAATGTAGTAAACACTTTGAATGATAACGACCTTAGACACAATTGAAAGTTTAAAAAGTTGGCAGAGTCTTATTCTTCCATCCTACAAAGGTTGTTGAAGGACAAGATTATAACCTTGAAGAACCGTAAGGCTCTCAAGGAACCTTACCCTAGTTGGTACGATGTGAATATCTTTTTCCAATACATCGAGTTAACAGACATGATACCAAATGTTGTATGCACTTCTGTCATGAGATACAATATTGCATCAAGGACAGTACTATCTGTCTTGATGGAAGTAAACAAAATACAAAAAAATAAGTGGTGAAAGAAAATAGTGAGTTGTAGATATACACAGACCCATTTCCGTCGCATTTTTCCAACACGATTATTGATCCCTTTGATTCTATCACTCAGCCCAAGGCATATGTTAACATGGTTACCATTACTCCTTTTGTACAACCTATGATCGGCTCACCGAATGTGAAATTCACACCGCAGGATGTGCCCTTGAAAAACAAGCCCTCTCCCATTTACATTCTCGCTTGCCTCAATAGGAACATTGTGATAGGGGTCCTAGTTGACCCTACGAGCTGAGTGAATGTCATTATAGAAGAGACGATGTGGCTTAATTCATTGCATAGAGAGGAGTACAAAGAAAAAAATTCCATCATCTATACGCATGATGGCCTTGCTCTTAAACCTTATGGTTCAATAACTCTACCCGTCCTAGTCAGATCTAGGATCATTGACATGATTTTTGATGTCATTTTGAAAATGGATTTGTTCAAAGTGAAGTTAGGCATACCTTGGCTAGCTTTCATGAATGGGATCACCTCCTTCATTCACAAATGTTTAAAGTTCTCCCATGAAGGTGTTGTGCATGTAGTGCATGATACTGGATATCAGCCTTTGGTATCCCATGGGGGATATTCATTGGATCACTTTTGGCCCACCCCAATCAGTTCGCTTCCTCCAAGGATGGACCTACTTTATAAAATTTATGTGAAGTATAAAACTTGGGCAAAGGAAAGCTAGATTTGACCCTTCTAATAGCACAATATTAAGTCACCTCCTCTTCTCGAAAGGGAAAAGAGAAGCTACCCCATTCCTGAGATGGCTCTCCTCCCCCCCTTTCCAGAGAAGGGCTCTAGATGAATATGCTTGGTTTTTACCCTCTAAGTTCGATGATATCGACTTAGTGAAAACCCAAGATTTGAGTATGGGATCTCCCTACCAAACCCCTAGGAACTTGGTACTACTTGTATGGCAGAAGGAAAGGTCCCCATGGGGAATCTTCTATGTCTTAGCCCCTACAGCCCCCTATTGCTTCTTCTCCTAAGGCAATAAATGGGAAGAGGTCCATTGCCAAGGCATTAGAGCCGATTCCCCTTACCATTTCTCAACCTTCTCCACCTACTCCCATCTAGTAATTTTCCCTTCTATTGGAAACAGTTGTAGTAGACACTCCCATGGCTAAGAAAAGAGCCTTTTGTCCCTTCGTAGCTTCCAGCCTCTAGCTCAATGAGTCACAAAAACTACCTTGTGCATGAGCGCAAGCATTAGTGAAAGGATCTCGTGGCTGAGCAGGCTAACTTGTAGAGAAAGGATGAGGAGATAAATGCCCCTATTTCAGGACCTCCTATTGCATCCTCCTCTCTCCTCCTCTCTACCTCTATTCAACGAAACTCCCCATAGCTATCGACTCTTTTTGTGAGTGCATCTAACTCTAAAAGGGTGTAGGTGTTCATCACTCCTTCAGTTGAGCTGCCCTTGCTAATTTCCCTTCCAGACATCTCTCCTTTCTCAAAACCCATAGATATGTCGAACACTCTGGTGTTATCTACTGCAATTTTTTCTTCCTCCTCTTCTTCTATGTCTCTCACCTCATCTATGGGGAGTTCGCAAGCCTCCGATGAAGCGAGAGCTAGAGGTTTTTCCTTCCACCAACAAAGGGTGTAAGAGGAGCCCACCTTCTCTGAAGGGTGGTCCTATGCTAGCTTGTTTTATCCTGGTAATGGAACCAGTCCTAGCTTCCCCCGAGTTCGTCACTACTCCCAAATCACTCGGCAAGTCAAGAAATGAGTCTTGGGAAAAACCCTCTCCATCCATTTAGGTACAACATGGCACTCCAGTAAGGTTCATGTTTAACTCTCTAGATGAATTTTTGGACTTGTCAACAATTTTCATGAAGTTGTTGACCCCAGCTCCATAAGAGATTAGCGGAGAAGACCTTATGGGGGATTTTTCCTTAGCCCTTGTTGTGGGAGGGTAGGAAGCTCCTCCCCTTAACATTTTTCCACTATAGGCCCATCCTCCTTCCCCCTACAATGACCTAGAGTTGGAAGTAGAAGACCTCTTAGTCGATAAGTGTTAGGGGGAGGCCTCATCTTTATCTTTAGGATAGATGTGTGTGTGTTGTGATGGGTTCCCCTATGATCATGCTATGTGTTCCTGGATGACCCTTGTCACCATTTTTGGTGCTTGGGTACAGGCATTATTTTTGTGGCATAAACCTTCTTCTATTTGTATCATCCTTCTTCCATGTTCGTGTTTGACTTTCAGCAAATTCAAGACGATACAAAGCGTTGGGGGAATTTATGCTCCCCTTCCATGTTGATCGAATTTTTTTATTTTTACTTTGTCTTCTCGTGCATTCTTCACATGGTCTGATATAGTAGGGGGTTCATAACAGTTCATTTATATTCTACTATTATACTTATATACATATATTTATGAGCAGCTCTTACCCAAAAATATTAGATCACCCATGTGTCTCTTATTTGTTAACTTGCTTTCTCTCTTTCACTCTTTTTATCCTTCTCTCTTCTTTGCTTGAGTTTTCCCTCTTATATGCGACGTCTTTCTGTAACAGTTCAATTTTTGGAAAATGAATTCATTACCAATGAATATTTTCTAGAACTTTCTAACTTTCCTCTAAGGTGGAAGAAACTTTTACCTTCCCCTTGTGAGGGGGCACTTTCTTCCTTTCAAATTCCTTGTTGAAGTGAACATCTTTCAAAAGGATTCCTTGATGATGAATCGATTTGAGAAGGAACATCTTTCTTGCACTTCCAAATAGTGTGTCCCTTGAGTGGACCCCCTCTTTACGCTAGGTTCCCGAGGGAACCCCTTTGAAAGCTTCAAAATTTATCGATGATTTGTGTGATTGTCTTCTTGACTACCCATGTGGCCACTTTGTTCTTGACATGCCCTATCTATGGGTAGACATGTCACTTTGCAGGTGCACCTATAAATTCATTTTGTAAAATTGACTATGTGGAGTCCCTTTCCTTTGGGTTTCCTCCATGTGAGAGATCTTGGGGGACACCTCCTTGTAGGTCTACAAATCTATAAGGTGCTCTTTCCTTTGGGTTTCCTCCATGTAAGAGATCTTGGGGGACACCTCCTTATAGATCTATGGACCTTTAAGGTGCTTTCATTTGGATTCCTTCATGTGAGAGATCTTGAAGGATGCCTTCTTGCAGGTCTACGGGCCTCTAAGGCGCATACTTCATGAGGCTTCCTTCATGTGAGAAATCTTGGAGGATGCATCCTTGTAGGTTTGTGGGCTTGTGAGATGCTTACTTTTTAGGTTTCCTCCATATGAGAGATCTTGAGGGTTACCTTCTTGCAGGTATGTAGGCCTATAAGACACTTTCATCCTACAGGATTTGTCTTTTGTTGGTTTGAGGACCTTTGGTGTACCTTGTACAACTTCATAGTTTTGTGGGGTTATGGAGTCCTTTGTTTTTCCCTGCACTTTTAAGTTCACCAGATCACGGTCTACTTCCTCGATGGTTTAGGTATACATTTCTAACCCTACTCACTCTTTGATCTACTTTACTGAAGAACTCATCAGTATTCGTACTCGCTAAACTGGGGGGAAAATGCATAGGATTGAATTTGCACCCCTCGTGCAAATTCCCCTTTTACATATCCTCACCTTAGAAAACCAAATTCAAAGGAAAAGTTCCACATCAACTGGCCACTTTCCTTCCACTTGCCATTTTTCCTTTATGTCGATACAAGAATATTTTTTGGGGACACACGCACAGCGCACGAACGTCCATGTAGTGCACTTACATCCTTAATGGATCCCTACATCTGAAGTTGGAAGAGGCGTTACACTTTTGATTGGGGTCAATTTGTAACATCCCCCTTCAACCAACCGACCCCAAAAATGGTAGATTCTCCCTCTTCTTCTTTAAATTCATCCACTCTTCATTCAATTCAATTCTTTCTATTCATTCTCTAGCAATCTCCTTACAAGCTACAGCATTTTCTTCACTCTCAAGAAACACTTTAACACTCCATTATAGCAACAACACTCTGTCAACTCCATAGAGAAAGAGTGAAGCAAGTCATTGCAGTGTGTGCTTGAGGTTTTTCAACACCTCCATTCATCACAATTGAGGTTGTGGTGATTTTTCAAGCCTTCTTTCTCCTCCATTGGCTAGTGAGCTCTTAGTGGAGGTGGTAACATTTCGCTCCTCTCCTTTATGATTTGGTTGAGTAGCTATTTACTATTTTGTTAGTGTTATTTATGTACTTTCTTACTTTACTTCTTTATCATACATTTCCCTCTTGTTTCTATCTGGTTGTCTGTGGAGGTGGGAACACCAAAATGAGGGTTTGACTAAGGTAGACCCCTATACAGCCCCAACACATTTCCCCTCTTTCCTATGTGTAGGTGGAAATTCTTTCGGAGCTAGCTGGAAAACTAGCACCTTAGTGAGATTATCTTCATCACTCTAGATCTCATCTATTTTCTTTATCATATTTGTTTGTATCTTTCATACTTTATAATTCTATTTTGTTCCTTTAGAATTCATTAGCTAGGTCGTCAACTAGTTTTCTGATGGTTCATATTGTCTCTTTGGTCCTCTGGTCGTACGAATGCCAATGCACTTGAGAGATTTCAGTGCATCGTGTTGTCATCCCAAAACTGTGCTTTCATCCTCAAGTAGAGAGCTACTTGAGATATAGTGTTGAACCAAAAAATCAACTCACCTAGCCCCAAATTAGATTTCAGCTCTACATAGTGGTTGAAGGACCTTATAGTCTTCATCATTATCATCCCCTATTTCAAAACATCCCTTTAGAGTAAGCTAAGTTAGGGAAGCCCTCCGCTCTCGAATCTTCGTGACCCTGAGTCTTGACATGGTTAGTCCCCCTCTCTTACATAGAGTGAAAATTTCAAAAATACATTGGACTATCAAACTATGTAATGTATAAGTCCCTTCGACACTCTGAAAATAGTCAACAATAAAATATCAAAGAGACAAGCTTATACCGAGAGGACATAGATGAAAGTCTCTTTGATCACTCTGATAACGAGAGAAGAAATAGGGTGCTACCACAATAGTGGTTTACAATTTCTTAGAGATTCTGATTTTTGCTGAAATCACATATTTTTAGAAAATATAATGATTTAAGCCTTTAAAAGTTCCATTTAAAGGATTCTAATTGAAGAGGGTTTGATCAAACCACCTTAGATCAAACCCCCTTGGATAGAACCTTGCTAGTTTTAAACCATACCTATAAATGAGTCTCATTTACACCTATCAAAATGCTGATATAAAATCACTTTTGATTTACCTTTTGGGGGATCAAATGAATTCATTTAAAATTTATTTCAAATGATTAGGGTAGTCCTCGAAATGAGATATACAACGAATATAATTTTAATATGTTTTGGTTTTCTTATGTATTTTTTTTTTTAGTTTTATTAAACATAGGTTTTTCATCAAAAATTAAGGTCTTTGTTCTACACATGTGGAAAAATAGTAGATTATCAAAAAAAAATTGAAAAATATAAGTGCACTAGATATTGAAGTCCTTGATCCAACAAAAAAAATTGAATTTTGATATATACAAAAAAAATTACACGTTATACGATCGTGCTATGTCTAAATTGTAATTGGTTTAAATTTGAAACTTGATTAAAGAAAAAATATTCAATAAAAAACTATCTAACCAAGTGGAAGCACTAGCCAAAAATTTTGAAAAAAAAAAAAAAAAATTATAATCTACAAACAAAATGTGATGAGACTCTAGTTTGCATCATCTTCAAATTCCTCACGGTTTAGCCACTATAGGTGCCTGAATGTGAAGATTTAGTTAAAAGTAATAATTTCAGTGTCCAGTTTGGCCAAAAATTGTAAACAACTATTATGGGATCACCCAATATCAAGAACGTGGTAAACTAACACTGAAGGAATTTTTTCAAGGATACTATAGGATATTGAAGAGAATTAATAGCATGTCTCTTTGAAACTCTGAAATAAAGAATAAAGGCAAGAAACATGGAAGAGAGAAGCTCATATCGGGGAGACACTAATAAATGTCTCTCTAAAACTCTAATAACAAAAGGGAAATTATTTTTGAAGGGACCTTGGCATATCAAAGATAGATGGTTGCAAGTCTCTCCAAAAATTTGATAACGAAGAAGGAAGGTCCCAAAATATAAGGAAAGCGGTAAAAAAAGTAATACCCAAGATAAATTTTTCGGAGAGACCATATGATATTGAAGACAAGTAATCACATGTCTCTTCAAAACTCTAAAAAGGAAACAAGAGCCCATGGATATCAATTCGAGATTGAGATATCGGTGAGAGTGGAACTATAGTCTCTTCGACATAGTGAAAAGGTACTTCTTACCTGGCTAACATGATTGTTTAATATTTTGAAGAGATGACTGACATTAATGTTGCAATTGAGTAGCAAGTTGGCAGGATTCCATAAAAAATAACATTGATGCAACTAATTTCAAATAGTATTCTTTACTTATGCATATGATCTTATATGAGGGACAATCCATGGGGATTTGGGGAGAAGAATTAAGAATCAAGGACCTAGATGATGATGAAAATATAAGACCAATAAAAATGTGGACTTCAATTTGGGATAGTAGATGTGGGAGGTCTCATTACTTGTACTTTGAAGAATACTTTGTGAAGCCCTTGTACAAACTATTTGATCATCATTGTTATTATAACTTGTTCCCAAAGATACAGAGATTCCTTAGACCCAAGGAGAAAAACCTAAAAGGAAAGGTAGACCACAACTAGGGAAACTAATATACATGTTAAAATTGCACCATGATAAGGCTATATGGGTTTGAGGCAACTCCATTCCTTCTACCCAAAACAGTCCCTAATAGAATTGCTCACTTGGAAATAATAAGGTAGTTGGCTTATTCTAATTGCATGGATCTTAAAAGTTATGGCAAACAATCCCTCATGCCTGGCATCTTGTGTTTTGGTGATTTTATTGTTGTTTCCAAAAATGGATATGATTCTATTGGTCACAAGTTAGACTATTATAGTATGCCACAAGGAAATAAGAGGGAAAATTTTGATCTTGAACACTTCATTCATAGTGCTAAACTGACATAGAAATTGAAGAAATATGAATATGAATTCTCTACCGATGATGTGATTAGAAATTGTGATGAAACTCAAGCTACAAAAAGGAGAGTTGCATACAATAGGGTAGTGATGGCAGTGAAATGGAGGAAAAGTCATAGTTTATCATATATAGAGGCCTTCCATGAAATACAGGACCCTCTAGAGAAAATTGATCAGTTGATTCTTCATGAAGATGAATTAACAAAGGATGTGCCTCTCATAGCCTTTGAGAAGAGAAGAGACATCTCCTCTAAAAGACAAGCTAAGAATATAATGCCTCTAAGTCATTCATCTCCATAATCCACTCCAGATGCAAACTTCTCAGTAGACACTCCCATCACATGTGAAGATGATATTGAAGAAGCGGATGAAGTTGCACGTGTAAATGCTCCTACCATCCCACAATATGAACCACCACTAGAGAGGAGTGTAGTTTTATTTTAAGCCTCAAAAAAACTTTCTAATGATGTGAGTTACCATGCTAGTTTAAAATTAACTTCAAATAGTGCATTTGTTCAAACTTTTGAATTCAAATCATTCATTTATGAATAAAAAGGAAAAGTGATAAGAGAAAAGATGAAAGAAATCAGTCCAGAGAAGGAGGCTAATGCTCTAGAAAATTACAAAAGGAAGTTGACAAGCAGATGGAAATTATCACCCCTAAAAGAGGATGAGAGCTACCATAGGAGGTTGGGGTCATGCTTCTCCCAGGATGGGACATTAGTTCAGCTATAGTTTTTTATAGTTTCATGAGGAGGGAAATAAAACCTTGCAACTGAAAGATGAAGCTAGCGACAAGATTTATACTGGCTCAGGATATAATCCAAATAATGCCACTCTACATATCTAGGCTCTAAACCCATGAGGAAAGAGGCCCACACTTATTGGCGAGCCCAATCAAATCTTTGGCCACCTTTTGGTATAGCGAGTAGGAGATACAAATCCTATTGAGACAATTGAATTCTATATTAATGTTTCTAAATTCACCAAAGAACAAATTGAAAAATTTATAAGAGATAACAAGGGACTTACTTCTAAAAATGAAAGATTAAAATAAGAGGTGATCAACTACAAAGATAAGTTTCCTTCCTCCTTTGGCCTTAATTCTCCATTGGTAGACTGTGAAAGAAAGGTACTTGAAGCCATGTCCAATACCACGTATTGCAAGTGAAAGAATGAAATAATTGAACAAAAATATGAATAATTGGGAAAGAAGTTAAACATCACTAAATTTGAAATGGCTTCAGAATTGATAAGGAAGAGATTTGATAAAGTTCTCAAGAAAACTAATAAATTTTGGGTGATCCATAGCAAGACATTTGCAGCCTACCAAGAAAATAATAAACTACACCACAAAATGAAAGAAATAAAAAAACAAATATAAGCTAAAGAGAATGTTGGTGAGAAAGTGTTCCAGGAGTACAAAGAATTGATGAAGGTGCATGACAATTTCCACATCATACTAACGTAGGAACTTGGTGATTTCAACCAATCCTTCAGTATGGCCTTACCAAATTTCTTTGATGATGAAGGGGAATTGAAAGAACAAGATGTATGGAAGGATGAAATTGCTTAGTGTTTAGCATTGGCTCTTGATGAAATCAACAATGAAGAAAGGGTGATGGAGAAGGCACATATACAACTGGAACAATTCTTTTTCTTGAATATGTTGTGAAAGATATCATTAGAAACTCTGATACTTATGCTAAAATAGGATATATTGAGCACTTTTCTAAGGTTAATTTTTTATTGCTCGAACAAAGTGAGAAGCAGGGGTCATCAAAGTCTCACAATATTTAATGTGTTATCATGGAGTATGGACCTTGGGCAGATCTTTGGTGATCATGGGTACCTAATGAAGACTAACTGATCATGGCACACCACTGATTGTTTTGGGATTCCTAGTTATTTTCTTGTTTATGTCTAATATAGTTGTTTACATTTTAGTTAAGAAACAATGCAACTTTTTGTAAAGGCTTGAAGCTTGTAACTTCATGTATCTAAGGGAATTGAAGGCTAGATTGAAGGGGAGATTAGATTAGGATTATTATTAGAGTAGCAACACTATTAGCATAAGTATTTCATTGTAGAGAAGACTTCTAATATATAATATACCATTTTTGGAAGTAATATAAAAGGAGAAGAAGAATTAACCGGTGTTCCAATGCTGGTGTAAATTGTTTGTTGAGTTGATTGATAAATATTATCTGGTTGTCTCCAAGTTTGATGTTTCCTTATTATTTAAATTTATTTATCAAGTATATATTCAATTTATCAAGGAACTTTTTTTTTTCTTGTGTGGTTCAATTAACTGGCTCCTTCAAGTAAGGATTAAATTATTTTAATTAAATCATAGTAATCTGGAAAAGGTCATTTGGATCGATAAGAAGAACCTAATAATTGTATCCTTACATGTTTATGCCAGTCATAAACTTATAAAAGTGTCAAATAGTTTGAACTGTATCCAGGAATAGGAAACTCGCATATACAAATCTTGACTCCATTAACCCAATCTAGAATTAGGCACTGGTCATACCCATTCCATTTCAAAATTTTATAAAATCTTATTCATACATTCAAATTTTAAATTTCAGCACTCAGAGTAGGAGTAGCTATTAAGTTTTCATCTATTCCACACCTCATGGCATTGTGGATAGATCCCTAAATTCAACTAAGTCACATATATTTTAAATCTGCACCAGTTATCAAGGTCCACCCACCTAGGTTTAGCAGAGCTTGATGTGTAGGGAGTCATCAACCACATAGGTTAACTCTGTTCATTAGCCAAAAATGTTATCAAAGATCTTGGCATCCTCTCAAGGTTTATAACCTACATTTTTGAGACCTAACACCTTCCATCAAACATCACTTCCAATCTTAAGAAAACCTTTATCAAAAAAGCATCTTGATTTGTTATCCCACGTGATACCTCATACCGTCAAAGTATGGAGGGGACATTATTACAATATCTCGACCAAGAGGAACCCTTAACCATGTTAACAAAAGTGCATGAAGGAATTTTCGGTTCACATTATAGTGGTATGACCTTATCCTAGAAACTGTTAAGGATAGGCTATTACTATCCAACCATGGAATGGGAGGCTCATCAGTTCATGAAGAAGTGTATACAATGTCAACAACATGGGGATCTTATCCATGATCTAGCTCAAGAACTCCAATAAATTGATATACCTTGGCCTTTCTCATAATGGGGACTCAACCTCATAGGAAAGATTAGCCTCACCTCATCTAATGGTCATAAATTCGTCATCATGACCACTAAGTACTTTACAAAGTGGGTGGAATATCCTTATGACATGCATCATGGGGAAACAAACCTCTAAGTTCATCTCAAACTATCTTATTTGGTGTTATAGTGTTCCATAAGCCCTTACCTCAGATAACAAAACACCTTTCAAAAATAAAGATGTAAGAGATTTATGTACCAACTATTCAACATCCAACACTGGTTCTCTACTCCTTATTACCCCTAAAGTAACGGTCAAGCTGAAGTGTCAAACAAAACCATTCTTCAAATCCTCAAGAAGATGGTTAATGAAGTCGGTCGTGACTAGTAGTTGCAATTAAATCTCACCTTATGGGCCTATGGAACCAGTATACACACACCTATAGGTGCCACCCCCTTTTCCCTATTCTATGGATCTAAATCCATCCTACCCATTATGGTCGAGCTCTAATTGTTGAGAGTGTCGTTGCAAAATTTGATTACTGATAAATAATACAGGGTATCTCAGTTGAACGAGTTATAATTCCTATATGAGAGTCATCTTGATGCCTTGAATCATTTACAAGCATATCAAAATCGACTGAAATAGAGCTACAACAAGAAAATTAAGTCGTTGCTTCCAGATAGGAGATCTTGTCCTTAAGAAAAATCAAAAGAACATGTTAAATCAAGATAGCAAAGGGAAGTTCAAGCCTAATTGGTTAGGACCATTTGTCATCATAGTAATCTATGGCTCATGAGCCTATTAGTTATCAACATCTAAAGGAGAACCCTTGCAAGAACCAATCAACAGTTCTCATCTCAAAAAAAATTATACCTAAGCTTGAAGGGTGTAAATCTGAAATATTCCAAAAAAATCAAAAAATAAGAAAATCCAAAAAAAATAAGAAAAAGGATTGAAAATAGTAAAGAAAATAAATCATCCTCTAGTGAAAACCACTTTGTGGTGCTTTGGGCAAGTACCTTGGTGAAAACCTGGCAAATAGGCACCTTGCATAAATAAGCACTCTTCATCCATCATTGGCTCTTTGGCTTATCCTGCTTCACCAACTATCGCATTCATTTGTCACCTCGCTAATCCTATTTATTCCATCACCTATCCATGTTTGTGACATAGTTGGATGTTGTACGTAAGTAGCATATTTCCCTTTAGTACTACCTGGCACATTCTAAGGTTAGTTTGTCCTGCCTATATCAAGGTATTTTATCACATCATACTAGGTGCAATTTGTTATGCTTGCATCAAATCAGGTTCTTGTATATCTTTAGAATATTCTCCAAATCTCTTAGAAAATCCCAAAACATCTGAAAACCAACATAAAAATCCAAAAATGCTAGCAAAATCAAAAAACATCAAAATCTTGTATAGCCAAAATCCAAAAACGTTCAAAATTTTGTAAAGTCAAAATCCAAAACATCCAAAATACATCAAAATCCCTAAACAAGTCAAAACATCAAAAAATCAAAAACATTACCATGTCGAACTACAAGTCTCTAAGCTTGAACGTAGGCAAGGCCATCACTGATGTACCCCTAAAACGCATTAGGTCAATCTTTAGGAGTCTATCATAATAAATTGACAACACATCAAGTGTTCGTATCTCATCAATAAATGATTGCAGGTCATATTCAGTCAAACTATTTTCTCTCTGCATGTATAACATAGGCAATGATAATATTTGATAAGCCCCCAAGGCCCTAAGTCAGTCCCTTTTAGGTCTTGGTCAAAATTCGGAAAACACAAAAACATTTGAAAACTTAGAAAACACAAAAACATTTGAAAACTCAAAAAACACAAAATTATTTAAAATTTTGAAAATCCAAAACATTGGAAAACATTCAAAAATCCTAAACAGCATCACAATACCTAAAAACCTAAACATTCACATATACCCAAAAAGACCAAAAATAGCTTCAAAACATTGTAAAATATCAAAAACACTGAAATATTCTAAAAAATCCAAAATCACCCATCCCATTTCGCTTTCACCTACAATAAACCTCCTTTCATAATAAATTAATTGTCATCCTCAACCTTTGGTAAAATGAATGGAAACAAGTATGGCAATTCGTGAAGTGTGCACCTAAATGTCAAAATCTAAAGTCTAGATCATAAGTAAACAAGTCGGTAGCATTTGTTTCAATGACCTATCAAAAAATTAGTCTTAGTCAAAATATCTTATAAAAATTTCCTAAGAATCATCCTTCCTACAATGGACATCATTGTTAGGAATCACCTTAGATATGTTACTTTAGCAAGAGATATAGATAACATTGAATGTTTGTTTTGATATTTTCTTATGATTTATCTTGTTGACCCATTCTTATGAACTCTTGATGATGTCTAAATGATTTGGAGAGAAAGGAATGGTGCATCAATCATTATCTTTCATTTTTTATGCTTGTGGGATGTTGTAAAATAATCTTGGTGAATACTTGCTTAGTTATGTGTAGGGAGGTTGTTTTGAATAGATTGTTGACTATTACGTATGCTTTGGTTTGAAATATTCTAAACTTGTAAACTACATCCCAACAAGGTTTTTGAATGTCAATGTGTGAGCAAGGATTATCCTATATGTTTGCAGAGTCAAAGTCCACTGCACTAGATACTACGCCATCTTGGTTATCGATACCTTGATGCATCATGTCTATGTGTTATATCAAAACTAAGGAATGATGAAGTATCCCAATCCTTGATACAAGCATATCATCAATCTCTTCACCATATCTAATAAATTCTCGAAGACTCATAGACTTGTTGGACTTCTAAATAAATCTCAAAATCAATGGTTAATCCATTCTTCTTATTCTTCTATCTTCTTTATGTGCTAACATGGTATCATGACAATCAACAAAAATCATAATGCATCCATCCTACATCCACAAGCCATTAGTAGACATACATCCTACATAATCATATCATAATCATTAGCATATCATAAGAATGACATCATCATTTGAAAATATACACAAAAGAGAAATACGTCCATCTCATAGCATGTCATATAGAAAGATATTGAAAAAGAGAATAAACCATCCATCGCATTGCATCCATAACATATATCATACATTGCATATCATATCAACATCACATCATAAATCGTACATCACATCATGTCATATGCATAAATAAAGAAATGCATTCATAACATAAACATCTACATCCATCCATAACATGTGAATTCATACATAAACATCACATCAAAATGATAGAACATCATATCACAACCGAATCAGGCCATCTCATATATATATATATATATATATCTCAAAAAAAAAGTGAATGTCATGATACAAAATCAGAATCAATGTGTCAATATCATCAAAAATAGATATACAAGAGGCTATCAAAAATCAATTGATGAATGTATATACATGAATATATTAGGGTTGTACATTCAAAAATGTCTACAAAAATGTGAGCTATCCTTTGCTCTGTTTGTCATCCTATCAGGACTAATCTTGGTGGATTGAAGGAACACCTCTTGAACCACTCGGCTCGACCCTGCTCCTATGCTCAAAATATGGTTGTCACCACACACTAGGCATTGCTCTATGGTAAAAGTGTGGTAGTACAAATCCTCTTCCATGGTTGTCCCATACAACTATGCGGGGACTTGGCCCTATGTGTGTGTTGTAGTGACCTCCAACTATTGTCTTTGCTCAGTCTTATGTGCAAGATGGATTCTGTTGGACCTTCTACCTCAACTGGTCCCTCTCTATTATAAGTGCTAAGATCTATGCATCCCAAGGATCAGAACCCTGACCCTATTGTTGATAGCGTGGTGGGGATGATGGTCTCAATGGTGGCCCATATGGCACATGTCCTAGATGTTGTCTATCATGCCCTGTCTATTGGTCCTCATCTTTGGGCACCTATCCATCGTGCCTATCTCTACCATCCTGTCCATCTCAGGGAGGCTACTAATGCACCCTCCCCTACCCTCTTCCCTATCCTTGTCTCCTACCCCTGTTGAGTACATATACCACTGCAGGATCTACCAAGCAAATGGACACAAACTGTCACTACCAGGAATCGTATGCAAGTGTGGTACCTACGTCATACAATCCACCTACACCCATGGTTATGCCAAGAGTTATCTAAATTCATCAGCTTCCACATGGGGTGGAATCTATGGTCCCCACTGAGCCTCTCTAGTGTTGTGTGCAAATATGGCTCTATAATCATCTAGGACAATGTCTTGGGTTTCCTTGAACTGGCGAGCAATGTGATCTAGAAGGTATCATAGTGTGCTTTCAGTCCTACATATACCTAGTCTACCTGGAAAAAATAACTATTGAACATCATAAAACCAAGCAGGTACCTATTACTAGGGTTTCCACTGAAAAATTGTCATATCATCTGATGGAGCCTAAAAAATTCAGGGGAATTCTCTTTGTCTCCATGGATTTAGTATCAATTTAAACCCTTGTCCCCATGAATGAGTAGGGTTTTAATTGCAAGTGTTTGTAAATGTTATATTTTGAAGTTGACCTACCCCATCGATCATCGATTTCTTAAGTCATTCATTGAGCCATCTGGCATGTCGGTTTATTGGCCCCGTTAACCCAAAGCACCGGTCATCAAGTCTCTCGTCGGTCTTGGCCATAATCCTACGTCAGATTTTAATTTTAACCTGGTGACTTAAGCTTAAGTCATTTATTCCCCAGTGGTCATCATTACCGGCCAGATCATTTCATGTCCATTAAATTCTAACATTGTGTGAAGTGCAGGTTTTAAGATTTGAAGATTCGAGAGGAGATTTGAACCATACCCTGCCAGCTCGCAGGATTTAAGTGATGGCAAGATAAAAGCAGTGAGGCTGACGAAAGGCGAATGCGTGTCCACGTACAGTGCGGTACCTACTTCCCACTACTTCTCACAGGGCTTGATACTTTCAACGAGTGGTTGTGACTAAATTTTGGGAACAATCTTCACCATTCCCCACTTGCTCACTGAGCGGAAGTGCAAGATGGTTAAGACTAGCAAGATCAGCGAGATCTCGACATTTTTCCTCACTTGCTCAGCCTGTGGGGGCCCCACACTATGAAGATGTCATCCAACATGGATGAATATTGATTGTCGTGGACAATCTCAGTGAAGCACTACTGGAAATCAAAGGTGGTCAAACAAAACATGGATATCAGATCATCCACCAAGGAAAATGATTGGTGGTTAGCATTTAAAATTGGTGAACAACATGTGATGGTCATTTTACACTGTGTAAGCTAGCTCGCATTAATGGCTAATGTCCTACATAATGATTAAGTTGATATAAATTCGTGTGGAGACACAAGCGTTGGTAATCGTGGGGAGTGGTTTGCAAGTTTTCATGCACTTGAGAGTTAAACGATGGTGTTACACATGCCATGAATTGATTTGTCTGCGTATGTCTTGATTAAATACCGGTGATCGGTATTATCACTCTGATCAATAAATAGAGGTGATATGTTGCTATTTTCACTATATCAATTGAACAATGAGGTTTTCAAGTTATTCTTTATAATTAGAGGTTGAGTATATTGTATTCTCTGGTCATAAAATGAGCAATCCATCAGAACCAGTGAAGAGGACCACCTGGATTGCACCCACCTAGTGCAGCCGGAGGTTGCAATTTCAGAATGTGGATATGGAGGAGGTTGACAACAAGGGAAAGCAACCAATGCAGTCTGTTGCCAGAATTAAGAAGAAAGTCAGATATGGGGGTGGCTCTTATGGACGCCAGCACTCGCCTATTGATCTTACATGCAGCACTTCGGACAATGAATCTGAGACCGACTCTGATTACGCCTGGTACCTCAAACTTATGTGTCAGGGTCTACTCTTTGGTCAAGAGGCCATGTTTGTTTCACCACTGGAAATTAGAACCCCGAGCGGGTGGGTTGGTACTATGCCACATAAGGAAAAGGAGGAAGAAGTTGAGGTTTCTTCTCCTCCTCTGGCGATGACTTAGAGTGGGTGTGTGTATCATGGCTTGGACACTAGAAGGGGTAAGGTTACTGGTAAATGAAAGGTTGTTGTTTGCTATGGTGTTTAATGTTTATGTGTTGATAATGTATGTTGGGGTGGTGGTTTCATTTGGCATGTGTGGCATATTTTTGGTGTTGAATGTTGATGGTTCCCTCGTATGGAATTATGGATGTTGGGTTCATTACAGCATGGATGGTGATGAAGGGAATTTTGGTGGCTTTTTGCGGTCCCTTTTCTGATAACAGTTACAGTTTTGGTTTTTCCCATTTGGCATCATTTTCTTGCAATGCAAAGTAAATACAGTTGAAATGATGCATGAAATGAATTTTGTAATGAAATTACATTTGATCCTGAAGCTTGTTTTGGCTCCCTTGATTCATAAAAGGGAATTCAGGGCTCATTTGGAAAGGGGGAGAAATTTTTGGGTCAGGTCTATGTCAGTTGTACAAAGAATTTCATGATAGGAATAGAATAGTTGGTCTGTTTTGAGCTTTCCTAGAGAAACATATACATGGTGTCTTAAATTGTTATATAGATTTGACTAATAAATATAAATGAAAGTGTAATTCTGATACATTTTCTCAACCCATGTGGATGCGAGTAAACCTTGAATGAAATTGTTAATAATAGTTTCATTTTCTTTTGAACATCGTTTCAAATGTATGTCTCTATTTTTTTCTTTGATTCAAGTAATCAATTAAATGCTCAAATGGAGTCATAGGTTTATGATTATTTACAATGGATTTGATAAGTAGTTGTGCATCATAAATTGTGAGCTCCTTAATGCAAAGTTGTTATGTGGGTAGTCCATTTCATTAATATTTGAGGTCACTTTTGTATTACTGATTATTGTATGTCTGACTCCATTACTCAATGGATAAGGCACTATTTTATTTTCTTTGAAGATTCACCTAATGGGTTATTCGAATTGTTGAAGGGTGACTAGCCTAGGGTCAAAATTTGAATTCATTTCATATTTCTTTAATTTTTGCATAAATCTAGTCTTAATTGTCATGTAGGGTAGAATTTTAACTAAATGGTAGCAAGTTAACTAGAAATAAGCCAATTTCTCAGTGAACTTTGCATAATTACCTTTTAATTAAAATGATCTATGAATATGATGTGTCCTATAGAATGATTTATCAATTAACATTGACAGGAACACCCTCCTAGGTCCCACAGAGCCTAAAGTGTAGAAGATTTCATTCTATGAATAGATCTTGTCAGTTGGCCAGTCATTTTTTAGGAATTTTGAATATAGGAATTGGATACTCCTTAGGAGTTCCTGTAAGTGCACTGGAAAAAACACCAACATCATCGATCACCCATCTCCAATACAAGATGCCTATGGGCCCTGTCTAATGCAATGTGATCATTGCTTTGTAGCAATATTCTATGGGCCCATCCACATCAACATATTCCAATACAACAATAGGTCTAAGAATGACAATGTGCTCCCATTCCCAAATGCGTAATAAAGTAACTTTGAATCCTATGCTCCACCCCTACATGTAAATGGCCTGATGCATATCATGATAAAGAGATGCAAGTACTACAAGCCCCAAGTAAAGCAGGTCATGACTCTGATCATCCTTGCCTAAGTGAGTCTCCAACCAAGGCTAAATCCTCTCCCCCACTGATTTGGCACAAGAACCTCACATATCAAGGCACCGACAATCAAGGTCATTTCTAGGGCTTGTCCTTTGTATTCCTCAAGTTCAATATGTGATGTCTCTATGTAAAGGGCATCTATGCCAAGTACATTATAATGAGCAATGGTCTCGGTTTCCACATCATAAATCATGCACTCACCATGGATTGGCACTCGCAAGATGTGCCAAATGTCCTCTAGCATCACAGTCGCCTCCCTAGTGGGTAAGTGGAAGGATGAGATCTCAATGTGCCACCTCTCTATCAACTTTTTCATCATCACAAGGTGGTTCCTAACCTCAGGCATCCCAGCCATGAACCCAAGCCTGATCACACTGAGGAACATCCTCATCTGGTTTGTCAACTGGGGAAAGATGGAAAAAATACCAAGTTTGTAATCCCTTGAATAAAGCAACTAAATGATCTCCTACACAATCGAAGCAAACCAAGTCAAAATTGCCGAAAAAACTTGTAAAATTTCATGTTTTGAACCCTAAACTATAAAGCGCCTCTATTTGCAAAAGTGTGGCGCTATTTTTTAGTGACATTGTATCCAAAATAGAAAAAGCATCACTCCTCTCAAAAGCATGTCGAATTTTCAAAAGTGATGCTAGACCAAAATAGAAAAAGTGTCGCTCCTCTCAAAAGTGCATCAACTTTTCAAAAGTGATGCTAGACCAATCTAAACCCTAATTTTGCTCACGATGCTATTTTTAATAAGTGTGTCGAATTTTCCAACGCGTCACCAAACCTAAATAGGAAAAATCAACGTTATCTACAATAGCATTGCTTCTCTGGAAAAAGTGTCATCGATCGGTTCAAAAGCGACATTGTATAGCAATACCTTTGTTTTTCCATTTTTAACCCCTAATAAATGCTAAAAAATGAGAAAAACAAGAAAAGTTTTTATTTATGTACTGATGGTCCTACATCTACTACACACTGGTACTCTCGCACCTTGTTCACAAGGTGTTGTGAGAGCTCACAAGCCACCATTTTCCAAGGTGTTAGAGAAAAAATTACAAAGTGTCACTAAGGCTATGAGTTCAAATGACCTGAAAGTGACCTTTCAACTTATATTTATGCCTAAAAATTAGGTTTTTTGCCCTAATTTGAGGGGGAAAAGGGCCTGTTAATCTTGTCTTATCAATTTTTGAGCTATGGGGTATGTTTTGAGGCATGTTTCACGTTCTTGAGCTTGTTTTTGCGTCCTATAGCCTATTTATGCACCTGAATCAATGTTAAACATTTGTCATGATATAAACTCAAAATTTTAAATTTTTGCTTGATCTCTCGAGGGGGCAAGGTACCAGCTTAATTTCTTTCGCTAGGGCAACAGTGGGGTATCCAAAAAATAAATAATTTTTATATTTTTTATCTGAGCAATAGCATTAATCCAAAAAGTGTTAGTCTTTGAACCAATGTAATAGGTGCATCACTTCAAAGAGGAGAAAAATGTAGACACTTAAAATTATCTTGACTGATATTGCACACTTGAATCTGATTATTAACACCATTTTATCTTGAAATCACCTATTTTTTTACTGTTAAATTAAATGATCTTTGTTGTTTAATTAAATGTATCAATTTCTCTTATTAATCAAATGATCATCATTATTTGACTAATTCATCCTCTTTCATACTAATTATCATCATATTTAATTGAATAATGTGAATTATTTGATTAAATTTCTTATGTCCTCTCATTTAATTAAAAAAACTTAATCATTGAATTAAATGTCACTTGACCCTCTTTCCTTAAATTAATTAATTGTTTAATGAGCATCCTAATTTCGCTCAACTTGCACAATTAAAACTTTGTTTTAATTATCTAATTCCTATTTTTTCCCTCACCCTCCCACTTGCATGGGAATATTCCCTTGGAATATTCTTCCATTTGAACTCAAAAATGGAATTTTCCTTTGTAACAACTTCCTAAAAAACTTTATAACAACTTTGAAAGTGTGCTTCTTTGAATCATTATGAGCCATTGATTAACTCTTTGATCCATGTGAACTTGAATTCTCATCCATTTATGATAATCCTTGATCAATTCCTTTACTTCTCATGGCTTCTCATCCCTTGATTGATCAAATCAATCTTGACCCTTGATTCATTATTTTCTCCTATAAATACACCTCACTTCTATGAGAAAAGGATCCACTTCCATTTTAGCAAAGTTATGTTGCACATTTTCACACTCATCTTCATTCATCTTGTATCCATTTTAGCTTTTTATCTATCTTTAGCTTATTTTTCATCAATATTAGCTCATTTTCATCAATAGAGTTCATTTAGATGCTCGTTTTATCAAAGGGATTGGGAAAGGGCTATCATTCCATATCAATACAACACTATAATAGTTCCCATATAACACCACAATACATATTTATCCTTTGCATACCTTCACATCTATTAGGTCTGAACTAGAGAAGACCTAATAAAAAAATTCAATTGTGTATCCATATTTGGACACATGTACCTTAAAACATCATGCCAACTAGAATTCATACTCTATTGAAATCTATCAATATCTCCTTAAGACCACAAATTCCAAAACTTATCCATAGAGAAGTGTAGACTCCCACTCATATACACTATATAGGAAATAACTGTAACTTGCCAGGTCAAACTTATGTTAGTTATATCTCTCAAACCAAAATCCAAAACATGATGAAATTCTAGAATTAGATGCTTTTATCAACCAACAAAAAAAAAATAGAACCACAAAGTGAAATGTTCATTTGTGAACTGGTGTGGACCAAAAACTGGATGCTCTATTATACAAAATTAATAGAGTTGACACTTAGTCAATTTTCTATCATAACCATTTTTACCAGATCAAATCATCTTACAAAAATATCTTCCACAAACACTTCATAACTTGTTAAAACCAACCAAAATGATCTACACCATGATCTATGCATCAAGATACAATGTTGACATCAATGAAAATACTGCAACACATAGTAATATACCTTGTACTTATCCCTCATGCTCATGTTTCCAATAATAGCATCAATGAAATATCCTCATTCTTCCAACATGTAAACACACAAAGGATCAACACATCAAAAACCATACACAATAGAACACCATATTTTATGTGGAAAACCCTAATCATGGAAAAACCACAGTGAGGATTAACTCACATATATATAAATAACAACTCTTATTACAAAAGGCTCACTACTAGAAAGGCTCGGTGTCCAAAAGAAAGAAGGGCTCACTACTCGGATAGAAAAAGAATAAAAAGAAATCATTATAGGGAGGTTCACTAACTCAAAGCAAGAGAAGAATCCACCACAACAACTCTTCACCATTTTAAACCTTCGGCTCACTACCTCTAGTGACTTCATGTTACACCTTGTCTCTTAGTTACTGAGTTACTTTTACCTTCATAAGTAAATATGATGATAAATATTAATCATGACCTTAATGTGTTTAAAAGGGGGAATGAAACACTGAAATATGTATTATGAATCTTTACATGAATATGTTCAATGAATGTTGAATGGAAATATGATGAATGAATGAATGATGCAATTTGATATTTTATAATGATTCTAACTATGACATGTATGAGTATATGATTATGTTGTGTTCAGCTAACTACTTTTATGATGTGCCAAGTTGAGTATAGGAATAGGTTTGAACCTCCAGAACAGAGGGGAAGTATCACTTAGGAGAGGATCTTGGTCTGGTAACCCTTAATGAGCCTAATTGAGCATACATGCACTCACATCTAGTTTGGTCTAGTCGATTCAAGATAGTGATGAAATGGTAGGTAATCTCTTGTCAGGGTTTGAGCATGTTTTTTATTAGTATGTGGTCTTAGTATTTGATGTCCTTGATTGGGAAAAGGTGATTAAGTCTTTGTGTTGAGTGAAATTCCTTCTTTTTAAGTTCATACTTACATATTGGCCAATGAGATTATACATAATAATGTATATATGTATGTGGTAAGATATACTTATGCATATGAGTATATGCGAGCATGTGTATATGTAGGTAGACATACTTACACATACCCATGAACGGATATACCATGTGCACAAGAATATTGATTGAACAAGTATGACATATATATACCTTATGTATATATACCAATCAAGGAATATATGTGTTTACGTGGATATTAAAATATCGATACATGTATATATGAATATATATAAGTGATAGTGAAAATATGTGATTGGTAAGTAATGATTAAATTAAAGAGTATATATTATTAATGTATATGTATACATAATATAAAAATGGGTGTTATATGGCCACCACTTGTAGCAGAGTTGGCTGGGGCTTGGGGTTTGCATCCCTCGAGGTCACAGGTTCGACTCTACTTCGTAGTGGGAGAGGCAAGGGTTAGTAATATTGTGTGCCAGTTCTTGCTCCACTGACCCAGGGTATAGGAATGGACTTTATTGTAAACATTTAAGCCACCACTTGTATCATATTTGGTTGGGGCTTGGGGTTTGCATCCCTCGAGGTCACAGGTTTGACTCTACTTTGTAGAGGGAGAGACAAGGGTCAATAATATTGTGTGCCAATTCTTTCTCCGCTAACCTATGGTATAGGAATGTACTTTATCGTAAACATTTTCTCTACCAATTCGTACACTGTGTTCAATAAGATATTATCATTTCTTGGTGTGTGTTAATTTCTTGCAATTTTTGAAAATACTTCATCAATTTCCTCGCTCCAATGCCTATATATATGTTACCTTATTGCCTAAAAAATTGCATTATACTGTGTGTGTCTTTGGCTTCTTGGGTTCATGCACTTTCAGGAGAGCTCCATCTATGTGTTCGTGTTGCTTGTTACTGTGTGTATCATTGGCTTATTTGGTCTATCTTTTGTAACAATAGTATTTCACCAATAGTGTTCAACAAAGGGTGTCATTTTTTTCATGTTGGTGGTGAAAATGTACTTTTACCCATGTAACTACAAAGTTTTCATCTCGATAAATACTTGGGAATTGCCTATATCTGATGAAATTAGAGATGTTGAGCTGCAATTAGTTTTCAAAGGTCATTGTGCTACCTTCAGGAAGAACATCAAAAGGGTAATCGGGGTTGAAATAATTGAGCCCGAGGTAAAGCGTCTGATATATCCTTCTAAATTTATGTTGATTTTCATTTCCAACCTCATGGATGTGCTTTAGAGTGTTATTCTGGTGGAGAAAATCACAAATAAGGTGGTGAATTAAGAATGTATAGAAAATGGCATCATGCATAAAGCTTGCTAGAGTTATGATCTACGGAGTGGACATGGATATGTAGTAGGTTTATTTCCTAGGAAAATTCTATTGCATAGATCATCCTTTCATGCATTGCTTGTTGCTATTAATAAGTCTCTGATCCAACAAAGCTCTAGATTCATGTTAAATTCCCTTAGAAGGTTTGTAAGGGAATTTGATTATGATCTAGCAAATAAAGTTAACTAAAAAGTGCAAGAAATCATGGCTTTGCTCACTCATGAGCATAATCTGCCAAGGCCTCCTCAAGTTTTTGTTGAAATTAGTGGCATTCTTCATCTTGTAGGTGAATCATATGGTTCTCATGGGTTTCTACAGCCAGTAGGTGATGCATCTGTGTTCAACAATCAATGGTTGAAGCAGTTGTCAATCATGGTGTTCATCAAACCTATATTGTGAATTTTGGTCGTCATCAAAAAATGGAGGATCGAATTGGTTGGAACATCAATCTCAACAATATTCCATCATATCATTCTCAAATAGCAAATTTAAATGAAGTGCAAGATGAAAATGACTGCCTCCCTGTGCATATGGAAGAATGATTATCTCTGGAGTAAAAAGGTTCTTCTTGTCTTGGCATAGTAGTATCTATTTTTTGGTTAATGTATTAGACAAATGATACCTTATGTTTTGTGTTCCATTTTTCTATTCAGTTGATTTGTAGTTCTGCTAATGAAAAGAAAATGTAGAGATAGAATGTTGTCACATTCCTAGGGAGGTACTGAAACTTGGTTTTTTGTGATAAAATCAATCAAAAGTAAATGCAGAGATAGAATGTTGTCACATTCCTAGGGAGGTACTAAAACTTTTTTTTTGTGATAAGATCATTTTAGAAAGGGTCTGATCTAGGTAGATATAATTTCGAGAAGCACATATATTCTCTATTGTAATTTCCATATTATTATACATATAAATATATATATATGGGCATTATGCCTTTTGCTGAAAAAAAAACAATGGGTGTTATATTACATACATATATATTAATGATATATATAATGATTTATGTTTAAATGTATATATACATATTAATATATATAATATTAAAGTTATATTATATATATTATTAATATATATATTTATTTATTTTATTTAAAAGCATTTCAAAATGTTTTCAAGAAATCATAGCACTGATATAAAGTGTGGGTTTTAAGTTAGCAAAGGCTTATTAAATCCATTCACCACATTATAAGATCATTGAAAACATAACTGCATATAAATGAAGTTAAAACTAAGCATGTGGAGTAGGCATATAGGGATCCATGCACTGCCAAAGTGTACATTGTTTGATATGTATAAAGTGCATGCTATTATCTATTGTTCAGCATTGCATATATATAATGGATAGCACAATTAAAGAGATGAGGTAGCGCTTGCATAGCACACGAAGTAAATTTTGTGCATATTTCATATTATGGAATAAGACAGCAAGGAAACAATAGTATAGACCAACACATAAGCCAACTTTAGCATGTCTTTGAGCCACACATAGAAGAGTATAAAGGAATTGCATGTCAAGCATTAATTGAATGTTATGATAATGAGTTTGAAATAAGAATTGGAACTCTTATTTCCATGTATGCATTAGGCACGTAAGGTAATTCAAAGACCAAGTCAAAACAAAGAAACAAAACATGTAGTAGTTCTTTCTTCTATGTAAATGTTTTAAAAGGGAGTAAATAATGTTTAGAATCTTGTGAATATGTTAAAAGGTCATGCTATGAAGGTGGCACCAAGCACAAAGAGGTGGCACCATATTTTCTAAGTGTTTGGAAGGTAAAATAATTCTTTGAATGCGCATAAACCTACAAATAGTATTTAGACTTAGTTAAGTGAAAAAAATAGTATTTTGTAAAGGAATTTTAATTAGGAAACTTGTTTAAGTTTGTTGTCCCATATATCAAGTCGATTCAGCCATTTAAATGGTGAGGAATATGATGTGTTGCAAACCTATGAGTTAGACTAATGATCCATTGCATGAGGTTAGAAAGATGGTGGAAATATTAACTTGTTTGTAGCCTTTGGTTGCTCACAAATTAGTGTAAATAGAGGTGCTCATTCTACCAATTTCTACACTTATCATTCTAAATATCTTGGTGTTATTTTGTTGTGATTTTTGAGTTAGAGAGTTGAGAGTTATTTTTCTATTTTGTATTTTTGATTATTGTGAGAGTTAGTAATAAGTCAGAAGAGGGAAATCAAGTTGATCATGAGGGAGGTATCAAGTGAGCTTAAGAAAAATATCTAGGGAAGGGGTTGAATCAATTAGAGCATTATACATGCATACTAGTTTCTATACCTTTGTCGTTTATGTTTGAAAGGTTAATTAGTTGTTACTATGTTGGAAAAGGATACTTTGAATATGTTGTGATGTTTATGCTTGCATGTCCTTGGTTGTTTATTATGTCAGAGAAACCTTTCATATTGGTTGATACTTATATAGATGTGTATGTACCCAATATATGGGAATTTGTAAGAATGTGAAGTATTGATATTATACATAGTCATCAACACTATAAATTGTTGTCTATACTAGACATATCATCATTGATAGGAAGAGATGTCATGCAAACCATAGTGTTAATCTATACTTGATTGGTCACTTGATCATTACTTTATTTTTGAATGAAACCCTAGCTTGAGAATAGCTTATTTAGTTGGAATGTTTACTTGATTATTAATTGAAGCACATAGGTTGGGATTAACCTTTGTGAACTGATTGATCATTTTATTGTTGCTTATATCTTTGATTGAGGTCATTTATTATTTAAGTTTATTCTTTTATTGAAGTCATTTATTGAAGAGATTATACTTTTTTCGGGATTCATGTATTGTTGATATACTCTTGAATAGAGACATTTATTATTGAGAATATACTTTTTTTAAATGGAGACATTTGATGTTGTGACTTTATGAATTTGTGTATGGTCGATTAGGTTATTACTGGGGTTTTCTGATCCAATGAAGGGGATAACCTATATGTTAAGTTAAATCTTATATAGTTATAGTTTGAATTATGAAGGGGTTTGTGAAGTTGGATTATGAATTAGTTTGAATTACTTTATTGAAATTTCTTAGAAAACGTGAAAAGAACATAGGTTATTCTTGGAGTTAGGATAATCCAATGAAGGGGATAGCCTATGCATAGAATATGTGTGGTTAATATAAATCAAGAAATTATTGTGGTGAATGAGATGAATCTCACTTGGAGTAATAAAGTGATGAATCTTTGGCCAAAGTAGTGTAGGTAGCCACTATCTACATTGTCAGCTCGCAATGATCCATTCATGCATGCTAGTCTAGGATTGCCACACATGTAGGTTGTTATATGGGAAATTTCTAGTTATGTAGGACACTTCACAATTCTCAAAAAAGGCCAATGAAATTATGAGGTTACGAAACCAATCTCTTCGTTAAAGGGTAGGGCCATCTTACTTGTTAGGTAGATGTACAGGGGACGTCTTTGGTTGGTAGAAAATTACTTGAGTGATGATTCTCCTCATCAAATGGAAGTTACTGGTTGTTATTTAAGAATCAAACTTAATCTCAACAATTTCCTATGATTTTTTCATAATTCAATGATCAGCAATGGTGAGGATTGGTCAATGACTAGGTGAAAGCTTGCTAGGCTTTCCCTTTGCACTTCAAGCTCTACAAGACCCAAGAGGGTGATCCCTACAATGTGCTAAATGATAATCTTGTTCCAAATTACCACAAACATTGTAAATAATAGATACATTCCCATAATCTATAAATTAGATGAAAATATTATAGAATCTGGATAATTCTTTTTAAATGACCACCTAAAGCAAGGAATGGATGATTCTCCATAAAACTTTCAAACAATTAAAGGTGTATAAATGGTTTTCTATATGGATTTGTTCTTTGAAAGGTAGGGCAACTACATCAAAGATAACCAAATTAATAGACCAATGCTTTATCCATGGGTGATGGATTCAAATTTGTAATAAATTGTAATACATCAATAATTAGACTTAGCATTCACAAACTATTGTGATATTGCCTTGCAATAAAACAACTCAAGATCTCTAGAACAAAAAGTACTTATTAGTCCTTGTACTTCATCACACAAACCTATGACTTCATCAAAGCATCTTAATTAATTCTTTGAATTAAAGAAAAGATAAAACCATACATTCAACCAAAATGATTGAAGACCAATAAAAGATCCTTGATCATTTTATTCATAATTTGAGTGATAAAATACAATAGGAGTGAAATTGTTCCAAAATTTTCATTTCTCATTCAAATCCCATTACAATTGTAAAGCTATTATGCCTATTACAAACTAGAATTCATACCTAAGAATCAATACTATTTTATTCCTTTGTGCTTGATTTACAAAATTCTCATCACATGAGTTCAAAACCCTTTCCAACCAAAGACCTATGCAATTGGCCTTGAATTCCCATTTATAAGAACATGGGAGCAACAAGCTTTAGGCCAAATTACACTTACAATCACATTTTATATTTGACACTCATTTGAATTTGAATTTCAAAACGTCCCCAAAGCAATTACATTTGCATTTTTGATGAGGGGAAAACATATAAGACAAAACTTATTTGCATTTGTTGAAGAAGATTTGCTCTCCTTCCAAAAGGAATCTCTCATCATTGAAGTCACTCCAAAACATCTTCTTCATGAGAAAAATTGTCTTCCATGTGTGCACCAAGTCATCAAGAACCAAAACATAAATCAATAAAAGGAGAACAACAAAAACCACGTCCAAGTCAACATTTTGTCATCAATCTTCATGACTGAGAGGATACAACATTTTGCAATACTTCATCTAAGGCTTAATCTATAAAAAACTTGAGCCATGTGTTTTAATCCTCATAAGTAGGCCATTATATGTCTAGTAACTCCTACACCTTGGTGTTGTGTTGGTTGTACCTGGCATCAATTAGAATGTGGGCCTCTTTGACAAATGCATCCATCCTTACCTCAATTCCAGTCATGTTATCACCTACAAGGTTCAACATAGTGTAATTTGTAAGGCTAAATATATTCTTAAAATGTGGAAGTAAACCTGCCAGCTCAACCTTCCAAATAGAAAATTATTTCAGCCCACCTTCATCATTTAATATCTTGGGCATTCCATGCCCCTCCATGTTATATTTTTTTGGGCTTGGGATCATCTATCATATTAGGCAACATATCCTTCAAGGCTCCAACCCTAGCACTCCATTTACTCTAATCATTCTGGAAAACAGCTTTGAACTTGTACATATCTTTCATGAGTCTCATGGATACTCTTGTAAGCTCACCAAACATTGTTAGCTTTATGTACCAGCTTACAAGCTCTATGTTGTAAGACATCATCAAAATTCCATTAGCAACTTTTACAGTCTCTTCCTTAGCCCTCTTGACATTATCCTTTTTTTTTGCACTTCCTTCTTCAAACTTTGAATTCTTAATGTCAAGGTTTCCCTATCCTAAGTTGATAGTTCTGAAGAAGATGAAGAGGGGGAGGGTAATTCCCTTACTAACTATCTGACTTGTGTTGTGGCCCTCATTTTTTTACATTCATCTAAAATACTATTGTAATCTTTCAACAATGCATCATATTTATTTTGGGATATTTATGCAGTGTTAGTACTTAGCATGGTAGCATGCACGATCAACTTTGCAGCTTGGATTGGAGTTTTATCTATGGCTCTCTTTTCCATAACCAAACCAATAAATTCCTCAATTGACCTAACAACCTCAAGTTTTCTGATGTTTAGTGTCATCGACCAAATTGCAAGAGTATGAAATTTTGGACTAAATCCAAAGCCAAAGACACGGTTGTCAAAATTTTCTAATACAGTAGCCTGAGGGTCCTTTATTATTGCATCAAGTGAAATAGAAGCAGTTAGACTATACCCTGGAAGTAGTATTATTCCACTGTCTATAAAAATTTTCCTAGCCTCGACAGGGGTAATGGTTGCTATCTTAACTATTATCTTCTCTTCTTCTGCTTTTTTGCTTCCTCCTACTAAGAAGGAATTACATTGTCCTTAGCCTCTTCAATTATATTCTTTATTTCTTGGCTTCTTTGATGAATGATGAACTCTTTAAACTCCTTGGTTTGCACAAAAGCATCATCTGCAATAAATTCATTGTATGCCTTGATCTAGGAATCATCATGATTTTCTTCATCTTACTCCCATTTAACAACTCTATCTTGGGGAACAAATGAGTCAAGAGCATCATTTATTTTATGGGAAGGGAATCTCATCCCCACCTCCTCATCATCAAGCACATTCTCTGCATATTTCTCCTCCCCAATTATTTCAGTATCCCCTCAATCAACCTCCAAAGGCTGCTCTAGGATGTACATAGCTTCATGTTGTTGCTCCAAGATGGCTTGTGCCTTTTTAGTAGCCTCTTTAACCTTTACCTTGAACTAAACACTTTGGAAATCATTCAATTTTGTCATAGCCCTTTTAAAAGGGTCCTGAATCTCATCATACGGACTGAAATAGAATGCATTCATCTTCATTATATCTTCTTCAATGCCACAAATGGCAATCCACTTCTTTCTTAACATCACTACACCATCAGTTGTCAAATTTCTAATCACGTCATCAGTATATAGAAATTGATGAGAAAATCCAAACAAACCCTTATTTTCATATCATTCACAAAACCTTTAGGATCAAAATTTCTAACCTCATCAACGAGCATCTTGAGGTTGTTTACCATTATTCCTAGGAACCCTGAAATGTTCCCTATCCATAAAATCTAGCTGCCACATCAACTCCGTGAATGCCAACCTATCAAAAACATACAGTGGTAAATAGTGAGGTGCCACCTTGGCACCATAAGCCCTAATCAAAGTATAATATGTATGCAAAAACCAATCACCCCAATTGTGGGGTGTTGTTGATCATTTTTTAAGCTCCTTAGGGCACATAATTTCCTTCACAAATTTTGAAAGTCTATAAAGAGGCTCCACACCCATACTCTCTAAAATACCATACCTCAAAACATTGTAGAAAACCAAACGGTTTGAGTGGGGACAAATTTTGTCCTAGATGTGAGTCCACATTTGGATAGGCAAGCCATTTCCTTCCTTATCCTTCTACCTTAGTTTACTCTTCTTCTTTCATTTCTCTTGTACAACATAAATAATCATGTGCATTAATAAAGAATAGTGAGGGAAATACAATGGGGCACTTCCACTCTTCAATTCAATTAACCCATTGTGCATCTTCTCTGCAATGTACACTACATAGTCAAATCCCTTATTGGAATTCCAATTTTGAATATCAATAATCATTACCAACAAAGTAGTTGGTATCCTTGCATCAAAAGTGTGAGTCAGTACCTAATTCAAGTAGTAATGTGTGTTCTTGAAATAGTTGGCAAACTCTTCACACTCAAAAGGCTCTAAGTCCTTGGGACCGAAAAACCTTTATCGTCCTTCTTGTGCCTAGCAAGTACATGTTTCTATACCCATATTTTTTTTGTTCATACTCATTGCATAAATTAGAAAAATTAATGTTGACTGTATAGTTGGGGTTCATTTTAAACACCTCCACAATCTTGTCTCTTGTTATATCAAGGAGTATTGTTCCATTCTCACATTTTATTTTCTTTTCCTTAGCATCATAATTCCTTGCTAATTCTAGCATCAATTCTACTTCAACAAACACATTCGATACCACCAGCCTTCCAAGATTGAAGCCCCACAAGTGACGAGCTAGACATCTGGCATATCTTCTATTTAAGGCACATAAGAATAACTCCCACCCACTTTATGGTTGAGGAACTTCACAAATTACAAAAGCAAGATCAATCAGTTTGTTGGTAACTACAACTTTCCCTATGGGTCTTTTTCCAATTTGTGTTCCTCCCTCAGTGATATCTTTGGCTTCTCCTTCCATAAATCTGGAAATATTTCTCTTTTCTCCCTTTGACCTTGCAAACTTTTGTAAATATTTTGGCTTAAGTGTGGGTTTTTCATCTTGGGGTTTGGGTTTTTTCACACTTTTCTACTTAGGTTTCCTTTCATTCTTAGTGCTAGACTCACTAGGTTCACTCATTTTTATGGTGCAATAAAACTATGGTTTACAACTATTCAACTTACAAAAGGGTCCTACTAGTTTATGTCCTCGAGAAAAAAAATTGTAGAACCAAAACCCTCCCAAACCTCGCATAATTCTTACCAACCCAATTGAATTTGCATGATATCCCAACCCTTGCAAACCCTAAGAATGCATGAATCTATGATGCTTTCAAACCTGGTGATGAGGGGATTATTCCATCTAATATGCCATCACTCATCGTTGACATGTTCCTTAGACCTCCATCTATAACCGCAATAACTTTAGGTGGCACAACGGGCATAAGACTTAACAGTCTATCACTCATTGTTGATATTCCTTTTCATTTATGTATCCTATCAACGATATGAACCATATACATGATAGGATCTTAACCATTAGATTTGGGTCCTCCTTTGACTTTATCCTTCGCCCATGCTCACCACTGATTCATATCCTAGCAATTGAATTAGATCAGAGATGGGAGAAAAGTGGTGACAAAGCTAAATTTGGCCACATGTCCACATTACAAGATCAAGGGTAATACAAGCATCACCCTTAGTAGCACTTCAAATTAGTGATGAAACATTGGGACAATATACTTCATCACTCATTGCTACTTTGAAAAGGATAGGAAAGAAGAAATCTATGATAAGCAATGAGATAGTAAATGAAAAGGGCCATTAGATCATCACGCATCGTTGATTTAGAACTTAAAGGTTTTGGTAAATTAGCCATACAAAGTTAGCTAGTGATAGCAAAGAAATATTACACATCACGCATCACTAATACAAGACTCGAGGTTTAAAACCTATCCATGATGAGCGATATAAAGGGAAAATACCATCGTGCATCACCAATTCAAGGCAAGCAATCATGAAACAATTTGTGATGGGCAATGAAGCTAAGCATTAAGCAAGAACTTAAGTGAAGGTAATTAGCACGTGCGCGTATGTTGTTTTAAAAGGTGGACCAAATAGGAAGAATGAGGAACAAGGCCTTAAAACACTTAGGATTACCTTTAACAAAGGATGTAAAGGCCAAATATTTTAGATTTTTAATATTTTTGTGAAAGAGCTAATTTTTATGTTATGTGTACAGGTGTATTAAATTGATAATTACTTAGTATGCTTTCACAGCTATCAGTACGTATAGCATCTTATGCATTAAAAGATTAGCTTCTTTAGAGATACAGAAGGTTGATAAAGCATGTGTTAAATTTCATTTTAAAAAAGTATTGGGCAGTCTAAACTCTAAGCCATCACTAGAGTTTATGGTGTATGGAAAAATTTTCCTCTATTCATTCGGCCAAAGCAAACGATTGTGGGAAACAGTATTTTTATTTGTTTTTTGTAGATCTTAATGTTGTTTTGGTCTAAAGGTTTGCAATAGTGATAGAATATCAACCAAATTTTTTTTTAGTGTAGTTACCAGTGCAAAGGTGGGAGACTCCATTTTCAAGTAAATTAGAGGAGACATGCCTACAAACAGTCATCAATTTTCGGTGTCCCTATGATTATAAGTGTCTCAAGTTTGTCATTGGGATGAAATTTCTTCATCCTAAGTCCAAAAGATTGCTATTTCCATCCAATATTATATCAATTTTCAAATAAAATCTAATGAACATGTTACAATGTCTAGACTCTATGATTGTCATTGCAAAAAAAATGGTAAATGATATTTTCTTACAAAACGATGCCCTTCTTGCCTACGCTCAAAAATATGTCTTTATTATGGGAGAGGGCTATGTGGGTGGTGTTTTCCCTCCACACTTCTTATCTCACAAAAAATTATTTCTTAATGTTTATGATGCACTCATGCAGTCTCTAGAGTTCTCTAACCCAAGTCATCTTAACAGAGCTTTGTCAAGATATAGTCACCATTTGGGAAGGGAAATTTCTAAGTGTTTTAGAGAAAAATATCATTATACCTCTTTCTTGCTTCACCATAATTGTTATCATGCAACTCCTTTTATTCAGTGACAGCCAAGCAGTGTACATCCGGCTTCACAAGGTGTTGCTAAGAATTTACCCCACAACATGTCACTGGCTCTAAATCAAGGAGTTAATTACCATAGTCAAGTTTCCACTGGAGTTGTTCCAGATATGAATATTGCTCTCAACTCTTAGAATGTGGATGAGGGTAATGGAGAGAAAGGAGAGAACTCGCTGGAAATTATGCAGATGGAAGAATAACAAAAAGTAAATGTGTTTTTTTGGTGTTGTTTTATCAACATGTCCAAGTATTCGAATGCAATTTTTTTGATCAAATTGAGGGCTAAGCATAATTATACGAAAATCAAGGACAAATGGTAAAATCTAGGTTTTGCATGCCTAAATACTAAGTGGATGCAGTGAATATTTTGGATTATGGATATGTAACTTAAAATGTTGGTTAAATTTTTCCACCCATCATAACACCAGGTGGAAGAATTTGGCAGATTAAGCTATAATCTCTTTGTAAATATTGTAAAAGGACCAATATGTAAATGATCTAGTATGTAAGTTCTTTTTTGTAATCTATTCGAGCTATAACCGAAGGTTTTCTTCCTAGTTATTTCCTGTTGGTATGCTCATCGAACCAGGTTTTGTAAACTTATTTATATATAATATAATATAGTGGCTTGCCACTTTTGATTAAAAAAAAAATACTAAGTCCTCGAACCTAGAAATAAGGATATATTATGCAATAGGTGAATGGGGAAACCTAACCACAAGGGGTTAGTAAACTAAATGTATCCAAAGGCTCAATACTTAACTAAGACAACCTAGAACGAGCTACAACAAGTCAATGAAGGATTAGACCAAAGGACAAGGGTTTAGAAAAGGGGGGAAAATGCTAAGTAAAAACCCACACATAGCACAAAACTCCAAAACCCTTATAGCACTTTAAAACAAGAAACCACTAAAGTAGAAGCATTTAAAATTAGTGGAAGACAAAATTTTGAGAGATACACTAGTGGATCTGATTGGGGATGCATGTCTCTTGTAGGCATGGTGAGATTTCAAATCTCATGGTTGAAGCAGACCAAGCACAAGAAAAACAAAAACCAAGGACTTTCCCATACAAGGCAAGGAGACCAAACCCAAGAAAACTAGACCTATATACAAAATTTACAAGACTATACAATGTACATGGAGAAAAACATATTTCAAGAGAAATATGGCTTCAAGAACTATCCATGTACTAGCAATTCAAGAATTTCACCTATTAAGCTTTGGAGGAAGTATGAATCCTCACCATGTGTATTGGATATCAGATAAGGGCCCAACCACAGTGCTTCAAATTTTCCATGCTTACCCTTATCTGGAGCTCTCACATTCCACATCAACACGATACTTCCTACTTCAAATTTTCTAAGAGAAGCTCTTTTATCATACAAGTTCTTGATTTGCAACTACATCTTGGTATTTTTGTCATGAGCTTCTCTTCTAGTTTTATCTAAATAGATCAAGGCATCAACTCTATGCTACATTTCATCACATATGTCACCATCATACTCTTGTACAAACTTGTACATCTTTAGAAAATTGTTCTGAGGCAACCTAGATGCAATACCATATAATAAATCAAATGGGGCATAACCAATAGCCTTCTTAACTATTACTCTATATGCCCACAAAGCAAGCTTCAGCTTAGAATCCCAGACTTTCTTATTTTTCTCAATCACCCTCCTAATGATTTTCATTAAACTTTTGTTACTTGATTCAACTTGACCATTCCCTTGAGGATGATAAGGGGAAGAATAAGACATTTGTATGTCATGCTTATTACAAAATTCCTTAAACTCATCTGACCTAAAACACATAGCATTATCATATATAATTTTCTCTGGGAGTCCAAATTTGATTAAGATGTTGTTCATTAGGAAATCAATTACCACTTTACTTGTTTCCTTCTTGGTGGGGATTTCCTCCACCCACTTTGTAAATTAATCAGTTACAATAAGAATCCAAGAATGCCCCCCACTAGACTTCTCAGAAATTTCTTCAATGAATTCAATACCCCACTATTGAAAATGGGTCTAGATTGAAATAAGTCTAAGTGGTAAATTCCCTCAAAATTCAACTTTCTTGAGAATATTTGGCAAGCATCATAGGCTTTAAAAAATTTATGGGCATCTTTGAAAATAGAAGGCCACCAAAATCATGCCCTCAAAATCTTATGAGTTGTCTTAGCCATGTAATTCCCACCACATACTCCACTATGCATCTCCTTTAGGAGCTCAAGAGATTTGACCTCATCAACACACTTCAACATAACACCTTCCAAGATTCTCCACCATAATTCATCATTGACAATCACATACTTTATGGCATGTAATTTTAGAGTCCTCTTCTCATTGTCAGCTAATCCTTCAGGTTATTGCATATTTTGTAAGTACTAAATGACATCCTTATACCAATCCCAATCTTGCATATCAAAAATATGTGACCTATTGAATTCGTCCTCAAAATTATTTGATTGGAATTTAAGTTTTCTTTAGCCATTAATTTAGCTAACCCCTGATCTCTCGCCAACTTGGTAATCTGAATATCAATGTTGAATTCTTGGATCCTATTGATCCATCTGCACCTCCTGCTTGTAATTTCTTGTAGAGTGAAGATATCCTTCATTGTAGAACTTGGCACAAAGGCTATGACTGTAGCTCCCATCAAGTATGTTCTAAAAAATTTCATAGCTTTGACTAAAGCATAGGCCAACTTCTTAGTCATGTCATAGTTAAGTTCTACGGCCTACAAAGACTTACTAAAGAATGCAATGGGTTGTTCAAATCCCTCATCATTTTTTTGTAACAATACAACAGAAATAGTATGGAAAGATGCAAAGGAAAATATATGCATTGTCTTGGAAAAATTTGGATATTTTAGCATTGGAGCCTCCCTAATGGCTTGTTTTATATTTTTAAATGCCTAACTAGGCTCCTCACTCCAAATCACTCCCTCTCCTTTCTTCAACATCTTAGAAATGGGCCTTGTAATTTCAATAAAGTTAGTGACAAACCTTCTCAAGAAGTTGATTTGAACGAATGATTGGATCCCTTTAGCATTTTTTGGTTGTGGGATCTTTTCTATGAGTTATATTCTCTTAGGATCAATCCTTATTCCATATTTGGACATAATATGCTTGAGTAGCTTACCTTCCTTTACTCCAAACACACACTTTTTGGTTTCAATGAAATCCCATACTCTAGTGCTTTCCTAAACACTTTCTCCAGATGCATATAATGATCTTCATCCTTTTTACTATATGTAGTTAAGTCATCTTAATACACAGCTAGAAATGTCTATAAAGTCAATAAATGCCACATCCATGGCTCTCTAAAAAGTAGCCCCTACATTTTTCAATCCAAATGACATTCTTACATAAACATAAGTGCCCCATGGAATTGTGAAAACTATTTTGTACTGCTCAGATTCTTCGACCACCACTTGATTATAACCTGATGGCACTTTCAAATTTTGCAAATTCGAAGTGCCCATATTGAAAATTTTGCCTTCGCACATTCAAAGGTACCCCTAAAAATCTGCCTAAGTGACCTACTTTGAAAGGTCGTAATTTGAAGCCAGTTGATTTTCATGTAAAACCCCTTGGTGAACCCACTCATGTGACATATGTGAACGTGTATGTCAGCTTTCAGCTTCCCATGATAAGTTTTGACAGTGTTTTGAAAAGCGAAGCTGGAAGGTTCTCGTGTTGTTTTGTAGTTTGAGAACTTTCAGTTCTACAAAATGGCCTCATGTTCGAGTTAATATTTCACAAATGGATGATTTGCATGATGAAAGGATTATTTCTCTCCATTCTTCCCACATTCATATATTCCCCTATCAAGTTGCAGAGTCTCACGATCAGATTTGCTATTTTTTCGAGATCAAAAGCAAATGCAGTTTGTTCAATTTTAAAATCTGCATTTCTAATAGTGTTTCAGGGTGGTCAACTTTGACCCCTAGTATCTCATGAAGAATGATGATTCAAGAAAATCCCTCTTGCACACGTACTCAATTTGATTTGATATTTTTTTTGAAATGGCAATTTGGTGAGTCTGGATTGATTCTAAACAAATGCATATGCAGAAAAGTCTAACTAAGCAACTTTGGCATTTAATATCTTACACCTCCAGATCTCTTTTGTCAAACCGTCATTTTCACTCCATTCTTAGGTCAAATTTCTACATTCCTATAAGTTTTGATGGCTCCAGGAGGTCGTTTGATTGATTTCCTAGGGGAATTCCAGAGCCAACTTGGCTAGTTTTGCTAACTGTTCAAATGTGCCAGAAAACAGATTGTAATGACAGCTCAGTACATGTTTTCACCTCTGATGCACTCAAAAGCAGCCCCATGGTCAGGTGAGGATAAAATTTGTTCAAGAACGAAATTTTTTTTAGTCAGGCCCACAAAGGGACCCGACTTATGTCACCCGAGTGTCATTGGTGAGGCCTGTAAACAGAGTTTAGGAACAATTTTCTCTTTGCCAATTCTCCTCTTGTAATGAATAAAATGGATCAAACATTCAAAGTCTTTTCAATGAAATGGGAAGTGTGAAGGTTTGATAGTTATTGCATTGAAAACACTAGAGACATGATATATCTAATGTTGTCTTGTAAAAGCTATGGAGAGAAGGAAATTGGTTTCCTGCCACCATAATCGAAAGTTCACAATTGAATTTGATTTATTTACCTCCATCTAGCAACTATTGTGGCTATTAGGGATTCTCGAGGAAAATGCATGAAGGGAGAATTTTAGTAAAATCAATGATAATACTAAGCACTAAAAAAAGAAGATACATATGGAATCTAAGGGGCGATAAAAGGCTAAATAAAAGTTAGAGATTGAAGTCATGGTCAGATTTGCATATATCTAAGTATTTGACAATGAAATGGTGAGAAACATGAGATAGGAAGTAGGTGAATGGTTACAAGACCATCTAGTTGAAAGTGGTGTTTCAGTTTAAGTCACCATAAGATAAGTTACAAAATTATTCAGTTTTGCCTTTTTATTTGAACAGCTACATAATACTAAACAGGAAAATATTTTGAAAAGCTAATGTAGCTCAAGTTTCTTGATTGTGTTGTTGTCATTCTTGAATGGGAGCAGCTGATTATTTCAAGATCTAATGTTCAAAATAGGCTCATAGATGCATATTTTATCAAAGTGCCATCTCAAAGGTGCATTAGTGGCGACATGTTTCTACTACATGTCATTCAGCTTCAAGAATGACACCATTGTCGAGGGTAAAAATGATCCAAAGGGAGTCTTCACAATTGAAGGGAAAAATTTTGTTGATAATAGGGGCGGTTGATGTACTGGCTGATGGTAAATATTAAGTGAAGGGCACGATTAAGTGGTGGGCCCAAAAAAAATTCATGGGAAGTATCTTGTTGCCCCAATGATTTAAGTTTCTATTGTTTTAAAAGATGAAACTTTTAAAACTAATATTGCCCATTAATTCTTTGAAAAAGGCAATGAAAATACTTTAACGAAAGTGAAGGCAAACAAAATACAAGGTGAAAAATCATAAAGTGAAAGTAAAATGGGCCAAACATTTAAAATTGAAATATTGCCTGATAAAACGAGGCTAGTTTTAAAATGCAAATTGAAAGGGAGAAAATATTTAAAATAGGCCCATATTCAAAAGCTTTATTATTCAAAAGCAATGCAATTCAAATGTGAAAGTGAAATATGAAAGGGGCATGGGTGAAGTGAACCTATTTACCTTGTAATCAAATATTTTATTGGTTGGGCATATAAAACATAAAATGAAAGCATGTGGGTATTTTATAAAGTAAATTTATTCACTTTATAAACAAGTATTATGTGTTGGGGATCAAAGTATTAAAGTGCAAAAAGGAATATTTTGATGTAAAATGTGGTTGCAGCAAATGTGAAAGTGAAAATGTAAAGAGCAGCAATAAGAAGTTTTCACGAGCAAGCAGAGACATTTTCAGCTGCTAGGTAAAATGGTGAAATTCTCCACATGGAGAAATTTTTCATTGTTGCACAACTTGAAGTAAAGGTGAATTGAGAGGAAAAGTTTGTTGCAAATGATGAGAGAAGAGAGGGTTTGTTCCAAATATTTTCTTGTGCAGATTAACAGTGGATGAAGCTTCCATATGTCATCAATGGATCAGTTCTAGGGCTTTTCTTCCTTCTATTTCTTCTCTTTCTTTTCTCATTGTAAGGGTTCTAGAATTATTGTATGGGGTTGGGTAGATAGAAAATGTTGAGTTTAAGTCATGAATTGAGTATGTAAGTTGTAATTGCTTATTTCATGAGTAAATATCAGCTAGTTTGTGCAAGAAAATCATAAATGTCATCAAATTGTCTCTATATTTGTACATTTTAAGTCATATGAATTCAATAATACAAAGTATGTTTGATTTTATCATCTCAGTTTCCCTGGTAGTGTTTTATTTGTTCATGGGTCTATTTCAAAGAAATGGTTAAATTACTTTGAACAGATAATTATGATTTCAGGTGTGCAAGTTGGATGTATAATAAGAGTTTGATTGATAACAGGAGTGGTTTTATTGGTGTAAAGCATTAGCAGTTTGAATCCACTAGTTGAAGTTTGTTTGTTGATGAAGTTCTCTTTATGATTTTGTATTTGACTTTGTGGCCCAGAGTTAAGAACTAATATGTTATTCAACTTGATGCATTCTCATAAACATTTTAAATTCAAAATCATTTTAAATCCTTGTTGTTCGTTTGAGGTTTAATATTGTGTTCTACCTCCCAATTGTTGAGTATTGAAATACCAAGAATGTAGTCATATTTGAGGTTGTCAATGCTTTCCTTGGTTTGTTTTCATTGGGAATTATCTACTATAAAAAGCAATGTCTATGCATAGTTGTATTAAAGTCTTTAGGCATTGTATAGGTTGACCCACCTTGGTCCTATAGAGCCACAAGTGCAAAAGATCTCAGTCTTTGACTGAATCTTGTTAGTTGGCCAAATCCCCTTTGAGTTTGAGTATAATAAATTGGCTAAGTCTATAGGATTCATTGGATTGATTGATTTGGAACACCAATAAAATGGTGACTCTCCTAGGGAGAATTTTGAATCTCTAGTTGCAGACCAATATTTCATAGAGTCATATTATTTCATATTCTGCATTTGGTTCAAATATTGGAGGATTTCAAACTTGGAGAAATAATTTGTTGTAGTGAACCTAAAAATTTCATGATCTGTGGTGCTCTGCTGGTGAAGGGAACTCAGAAATAAAATTATTTGTAAAAAGGCTTCATACTGTTTGAATTACATTCCTCTGTGGAGAGAGGTGGAAACTCTATCAAAATAACCTAATGAAGATGTGAATATAGATCCAGATCTACAGTATTTTCAATTAGGAAGAAAAATTTGCAGCAGTTGCAACATTTCCAGGTATTCTTCACCTTTGGTTTTCAAGAAAATTCTTTGTGAAAACCATATTTTAACGTCTTAGGAAAAAACTTTGGTTCCCTATTGAGTGAATGAGCACTGACAAAGGGAAAGGATGGTAATATTGAGTTTGCACACTCTCATTTGTTGGTTCTATCATATTAAATGTAATTGCAATTCCATTGAAAGATATTGTCTAGTGTTCAATATTTGCTAGTTTGGGTGGTTAGAATGAATTTGTATATCTTAGGGATCTCCATCCATTTGCATTATCATATGTCTCAAGGTTATCATCATGTTAGCAATTATCCTAGTGACCCTTCATTTGGTCAGGGTTGTGATTATGCACAATTATTTGAGCCTTGATCTGCATATTTCCATGGATCACCAAGTTGAAATAACCATTCCATTAGATACCTTGATAGGGCTTGTCAAGAAGCTTCAGAAATCCGATAGTCCTCAAACATTTGATACTGCAAAGTGCACGAAACCAAGAGTGCACAAGCCTAGGATAAGGCCAGAGTGGAAAGTTGTGTTTGAAAGGAAAATTAAAGAGATGGATGAAAGGCACCTAATGTCTTCACAAGCCTAGTTAAGAGATAACCATACTATATCCACTTTCCAAATTATTACACCTTTTGTAAATATATTTGACCCATTGTATAACCAATTAGACTTGTCATGGGTTGATTACAAAACTGAGAGTATGCCAACTCAAGTCTATAAGAGAATACCTAGATTTGATGGATACAATGTATGTGAAGGAGATGCACATGTCCAAAGTTTTTCTAGCTTCATGGAGAAAAAATCATTTGGAGATCAAGATATGTGGATGAGATTTTTGTCAGATCTCTTGAAGCACGAGCTAGGGACTGGTACTTAAGTTTTCCTGAGAAGACCTTTCCTTGTTGGGATAAAATAGTGGATGCTTATAGAGAAGAATTTGCAAAAGAACCTACTGACCTTGTCACAAGATTGAAGGAGATTAAAAGAAAAAATGAAGAGTCAAACATTGATTTTAGTCATATATTTGTTGTTTCTCTTTCATTAGTCCCTAAAAATTTTAGGCCTAGTACTCCAGATTGCATTTGTATATACTTTGAATCTTTTGAGGAAGGATCTAGTGCACTATTAAAAGATTTTAGAATATCAAATATGCAAATGGAATACACAATTTTAGATAATATGGAGAAAGTAAGGAATGAATATGTGCAAAGTTTGTTGTCCTCAATTGTGGGTAAACATGTTGATAAAATCAGCAGCTATGTGAATACAAGTGATCAGGTGTCTTCAGTTTCAAATGCAGACAAATGCATAATTGAGAAGGTAGAAGACAAGAATGATGCATCATTAGTTGATGAGGAATTTGTCCTTGAACAACCTATAGAAGAGATTTACCTAGATAAAAATTGCAGCCATAATGATGAAGGACATGATGAGGTGAATGAAACATTTGAAGTTACTTCTATCTCCTCTAAAAATGCAAAAATAGAAAGAAATTTTTTTGTAGCAATTGAAGGTTGCAATGATGTAGACAATTTCTTGAATGGTCATCTTAGTTCAAAATGTGTTGATCATACTTTCCCTTCAAGCAATGAGTGTGATGTTGCGAAGAACAATGGGATTCCAATATTTTTGAGCCAAGAACATGATGAGGGATATGAATTGGACTTACTTTTTACAGCAGATATGTGCAATCAGCAATGTTACGGTATAAATGATTATGTCAATTCTACAAGTGTGTGTAGCAATGATGAAAGCTTTCATGATGAGACGGGATTTTTCTGGTTTAGGGAACACTTCTGAGAATGTTAGTATATCAGCTGCAAATGATAAAGTATGCTACAAATTTCAGTCAGCAAGATCAACTACAAGCAGCTGCAATGAAGAAACCGTTGATGGTTTTAAGTTTAACAGTGAAAATGTGTGTGTCTATCCTCAAGAGGATGTAAATGACAAACTCAATGATGACACCCAGTCCAATAAAATGAAAAATGATGTGGACTTTTGTTATGACAGCCTAGAACTAAGCAAGAATGAACAAATAGACAACTTGTTCTCTATGAAGGATTGTGACCATGTTTTTGACAACGTTGTTAGCAATTCAATCTCATATGATTGGTCAAATCTAGTTTATGATCAGGCCATTGAGTTTTCAGATTTTGATGATGATGACACCATGTTATATCCTAATTTGCAATTTGATGATGCATACAATTCTAGTGAAGGACAAGGAGAGGAAGTGGTTGGAAGAATTGATTAGAATAATGATCTATTAAGCTGTGAATAAATTTCAAATATGTTGACCACAAAATATCAGAAAAATACACATGTTAGTAACTCTCAATTGTTTTGTGTTGCTCATATTGATTTTGATAGTAATGATAATCTTCACTATGCAAGGTATGATGCATGTGTTTCTGATTCTCTTTCCAATGATGAATTAGTTGATCAACATGATGATAATACAGATAAAGATGAGCAGCAATTTGATTGTAAGGATGCATTATATGATGAGTATGAAAGTATGGATACTGATACAAGTTCATAGACTTGTTTTGATGAATTGGAAATAGTAGATGACCATGAGCTTTGTGTTTCAAATGAGTCAAGTCTTGAATATTTTAATGCAGATTTGGAAAAGGGTTTGTTTGCTTATTCCGATGAGCCTATTCATAAGTTTTTCCATGTGGATATTGATGTTGATTTCAAGGTAAAATCGGGTTATTTTTCTGAACTAGAATTGCTCACTTTTGAGCAAACTTGTGAGGATGGAGATGCTGATATGTTATGTTTAGAGGATAAAAAAGTTAATGAAGATGAAGACAAATCAAAAATCCTTGATGATTCTTTATATCAGCATGATGGAGAACAATTACAGAGTTTTCCAATGTATGAGTGTGTTTCTTTACATACACTCGGAGATAGTTTGCATGATGTGCAAGATCTATTGGTTAGTTCTTGTGATGGTTTCACCTTTAATATGCAAAGTAGTAATCAGAATGAGCTTAATAATACCAGCCATGTGGCAGAATGTGAGTGCTACTTTTGTCAGCTGGAGGAATTTTTCATAAAGTGTGGCAATGAACAAAACATTGAAGAATGTTGTTTTTAGCTTGAGGGTGATTTACATAATGAATATGATAAATTGTTGTCGCATGATAGTCAGTATTTTAAGAGTATGCCTAGTTTTAAGATGCTTGATAATGTTGATAATATTGTATGTGATGGATTGTTGGGAGAGGTCGGCATGTTCAATTAGGCATATTGCAATGCTCTTTTCATATTGGCTTCGGTCAATAAGTGTGATAAGATCTTGTTTTCATGTAGTCTTGATCACTATCCTCATGTGTTGCCACTTGATACGAAATCAAAAAATGAAGAGAGTGGCATTGATGTGGTATATGTGATTTGGTTGCCATATGATGACAAAGCCAGACAAAGAGCAAGTTCACACATGTATAAAGGCAGCTTGATACTAATGGTTGCAAAGATGTTGTCATTCATATTGTTGTGGTGTGACAGAGACGAGCATGGTTTGAGAGAGATCAACTCTTTTAACATATTGGTGTTTGATAGAGGTAAGAAATGACTCCCTTTTTCCATTTGGTGGCTTGGGGTCACCAAGTGAAGTTGAAAAAGGAGGTTGAATAAAGGAGCAGTTTGAAAGCGCCCAATGGACTCAATATTTGGTCTACTCCCAAGAGATCTGGATTCTTGCTATGCCTATAGGGGGCATACATCCCCAATCGGAGCCACTGATGGAACTTTCAAATTTTGCAAATTTGAAGTGCCCATATTGAAAATTTTGCCTTTGCACATTCAAAGGTACCCCTGAAAAATCTGCCTAAGTGACCTACTTTGGAAGGTCGTAATTTGAAGCCAGTTGATTTTCATGTAAAACCCCTTGGTGGACCCACCCATGTGACATATGTGAGCATGTATGTCATTTTTTCAGCTTCCCATGATAATTTTTGACAGTGTTTTGAAAAGCGAAGCTGGAAGGTTTTGGTGTTGTTTTGTTGTTTCAGAACTTTTAGTTCTACAAAATGGCCTACCGTTCGAGTTAATATTTCACAAATGTATGATTTTCATGATGAAAGGATTATTTCTCTCCATTATCCCCACATTCATATACTCCCCTATCAAGTTACAGATTCTCATGATCAGATTTTCTATTTTTTCGAGATCAAAAGCGAATGCAATTTGTTCAATTTTTACATTTGCATTTCTGATAGTGTTTCAGGGTGGTCAACTTTGACCCCTAGTATCTCATGAAGAATGATTATTCAATCAAATAACTCTTTCACATGTACTCAGTGTACCTAAATGAGCTTGTATGTCCAATGGCAGCTCGCTAGGAGTTGATTTGATATTTTTTCGAAATGGCAATTTGGTGAGCCCGGATTGGTTCTGAACAAATGCATATGCAGAAAAGTCTAACTGAGAAACTTTGGCATTTAATATCTTACACCTCCAGATATTTTTTGTCAAACTTTCATTTGCACTCCATTCTCAGGTCAAATGTCTATATGCCTATAAGTTTTCATGGCTCCAGGAGGTCGTTTGATTGATTTCCTAGGGGAATTCCAAAGCCAACTTGGCTAGTTTTGCTAACTATTCAAATGTGCCAGAAAATAGATTGTAATGACAGCTCAATACATATTTTCACCTCTGATGCACTCAAAAGCAGCCCTAGGGTCAGATGAGGATAAAATTTGTTTGAGAACAAAAATTTTTTTAGTCAGGCCCACAAAGGGACCCGACTTATGTCACCCGAGTGTCGTTGGTGAGGCCTATAAATAGAGCTTAGGAACAATTTTATCTTTGCCAATTCTCCTCTTGTAATGAATAAAATGGATCAAACATTCAAAGTCTTTTCAATGAAATGGGAAGTGTGAAGGTTTGATGGTTATTGCATTGAAAACACTAGAGACATGATATATCTAATGTTGTCTTGTAAAAGCTATGGAGAGAAGGAAATTGGTTTCCTACCATCATAATCAAAAGTTCACAATTGAATTTGATTTATTTACCTCCATCTAGCAACTATTGTGGTTGTTAGGGATTCTCGAGGAAAATGCATGAAGGGAGAATTTTAGCAAAATCAATGACAATGCTAAGCACTAAAAAAACAAGATACATATGGAATCTAAGGGAGGATAAAAGGCTAAATAAAAGTTAGAGATTGAAGTCATGATCAAATTTGCATATATCTAAGTATTTGACAATGAAATGATGGGAAAGATGAGATTTGCATATATCTAAGCAGGTGAATGGTAGCAGGGCCATCGAGTCAAAAGTGGTGTTTCAGTTTAAGTCACCATAAGATAAGTTCTAACATTATTCAGTTTTTCCTTGTTATTTGAATAGCTACATGATACTAAATAGGAAAATATTTTGACAAGCTAATGTAGTTCAAGTTTCTTGATTGTGTTGTCGTTCTTGAATGGGAGTAACTGATTATTTCAAGATCTAATGTTCAAAATAGGCTCATAGATGCAAATTTTATTAAAGTGTCATCTCAAAGGTGCATTAGTGGTGACATGTTCCTACAACATGTCATTCAGCTTCAGGAATGATTCCATTGTCGAGGGTAAAAATGATCCAAAGGGAGTCTTCACAATTGAAGGGAAACGTTTTGTTGATAATAGGGTGGCTGATGTATTGGTTGTGAATGATATTTTCATACGGAAAAGGAGATTCCTCATAGGTTCAAGGGTGCCACCATCGATGCAAAGGATATCATTACATAGGGTGGCTTGTGCTTGCTGTGAAATGTATCAAAATTATTTGAGGAAAATAATTGTCCATACCACCATGAGCGAGGAGAACCTGCAAAATGAGATGTTAGGGCAAAAAAATGGGATCAACAGCTGAGAGAATACAAGGCCATGTGGCATCATCGTGCGGGTCACGCACAAATGAGGGTGACGTTGGCAAATGGTGTTGTGCGGTATGCACGAAAACATTTTAACTTTAGGCATAGGTATAGATTGAAATGTTTGATGGTAAATATTAGGTGAAGGGCATGAGTAAGTGGTGGGCCTGAAATTTTATTCACGGAAAGTATCTTTTTGGCCCAATGATTTAAGTTTCTATTGTTTTAAAAGATGAAACTTTTAAAACTAATATTGCCCGTTAATTCTTTTAAAAAGGAAAGTATTTATAAATGGGTGAAAATACTTTCACGAAAGTGAAGGAAAACAAAATACAAGGTGAAAAATCATAAAGTGAAAGCAAAATGGGCCAAACATTTAAAATTGAAATATTGCCTGATAAAACGAGGCTAGTTTTAAAATACAAATTGAAAGGGAGAAAATATTTAAAATAGGCCCATATTCAAAAGCTTTTATTAGTCAAAAGCAATGCATTTCAAATGTGAACGTGAAATATGAAAGGGGCATGGGTGAAGTGAATCTATTTACCTTGTAATCAAATATTTTATTAGTTGGGCATATAAAACATAAAATGAAAGCATGTGGGTATTTTATAAAGTGAATTTATTCACCTTATAAACAAGTATTATGTGTTGGGGATCAAAGTATTAAAGTGCATAAAGGAATATTTTGATGTAAAATGTGGTTGCAGCAAATGTGAAAGTGAAAATGTAAAGAGCAGCAATAAGAGGTTTTCATGGGCAGACAGAGACTTTTTTTAGCTGCTGGGTAAAATGGTGAAATTCTCCACATGGAGAAATTTTCTATTGTTGAAGAACTTGAAGCAAAGGTAAATTGAGAGGCAGATTTTGTTGCAAATGATGAGAGAAGAGAGGGGTTGTTCAAGATATTTTCTTGTGCAGATTAACGGTGGATGAAGCTTCCAAATTTCATCAATGGATCAGTTCTAGGGCTTTTCTTCCTTCTATTTCTTCTCTTTCTTTTCTCATTGTAAGGGTTCTGGAATTCTTGTATGGGGTTGGGTAGATAGAAAATGTTAAGTTTAAGTCATGAGTTGAATCTGTAAGTTGTAATTGTTGATTTCATGAGTAAATATCAGCCAGTTTGTGCAAGCAAATCATAAATGTCATCAAATTGTCTCTAGATTTGTTCATTTTAAGTCATATGAATTCAATAATACAAAGTATGTTTGATTTTATCATCTCAGTTTCCCTAGGAGTGTTTTATTTGTTCATGGGTCTATTTCAAAGAAATGGTTAAATTACTTTGAGTAGATAATGTAGACACATAAAAATTTCCTAGACTTGCTAATACCATTTTCTATGGTCATAGGCCTTCTATTGATTAAATAATTTTAATTATTTAATTAATTCATTGCCATCCTTTATTTCCTCTTTGATTAATTAAATAAATTTTATTTATTCAATACATCACTAATATCCTTGTCTTCTATAATTAAATAGATTATATTTATTTAATTATTTATGATCTTGCCACTATAATTAAATAGTTATTTTAATTATTTAATTATTCATTTATCCTCTTCTTCCACAATTAAATAAATTTTATTTAATTAATTACTTATTAATTTGTCATCTTCTTCCTATTTTGAATTAAATCAAAAATCAACTTTCTTTCTAATTTTAAATAAAATCATTTATTTAAAATTGTCCACTTTCTACAACTTTATTTCTAATTTTAAATAAAATCATTTATTTAAAATTACCCACTTTCTAATTTTCCTCCATAATTAAATAATTTTAATTATTTAATTGTCTTATTGATTTTCCTTCTAAATTTAAATAAAAACATTTTATTTAAATTGGCAATTTCCCTCTTTCCAAGTAAATAATTTTAAATTATTATTATTTACTGTCACATGACCCCACTTTTTGAATTAAATTGATTTTTAATTTAAAAATGACAACTCATCTCTTGAGGGAATTAATATTAAATTTCTATTTTAATTCTCCTCTTTCCTCTTTTTTTGTCACTTGCATTCTTGTCCATAGATTTGATTTTTCTAAAATCAAATATTATCTTTTCATTTCAAATTTCACTCTAATATTGCCCTAACCCTAATTTTGGGTTGTCACATGCTTTTATGGCCATTGATCTTAGGGCTTTTGTCAACTTCCAATTTTGGCCAGTCATCTAAAATTGAATTTTCTATAAAAAGGCAATTTTAGTCTCATTTTGGCATCTCTTATCTTCTTTATCAATTTCTTCTATCTTCTTTTCATCCCTTGACATCTAGGAAATCTCTTGCATTTTCTTGAGCTTTGCATTTTCTTGTCATCTAGTTATTGAGTTATTGCATGTAGGAATTCTCTTACATTTAGATCTTTAAATAGAGTTTGATTGAGGTGTGCAGGTTGGATTTATAAGAAGAGTTTAATTGATAATAGGAGTGGATCTATTGGTGTAATGCATTAGTAGTTTGAATCCATTGGTTGAATTTTGTTTGTTGATGAAGTTCTCCTTATGATTCTGTATTTGACTCCATGGCCCAAAGTTAGGCACTGATCTGTTATTCAACTTGATGCATTCTCAAAAATATTTTAAATCCTTGTTGTTCAGTTGAGGCTTAATATTCTGCTCTGCCTCCCAATTGTTGAGTGAGTGTTCAAATACCAATAATTCAGCTAGATTTAAGGTTGTCAATGCTTTCCTTGGTTTGTTTTCATTGGGAATTATATGCTATAAAAAGCAATGTTTGTGCATAGTTCTATTAAAGTCTTTAGGCATTGTATACGTTGACCCACTATTGGTGTTTTTAATTTCCAACTAGGTTTCATAATTCTGTAAGAATTTTCCAACCTCTATATTCAAGAATTCACAAAATTAGTGGCCAACTGACAAGATTCAGTCAAAGACAGATCTCCTACACTTTAGGTTATGCTAAACCAAGGAGGGTGTTCCTATTTGTGTTCATATGATGTTTCATGCCTCAAGAACACTTCAATACATAGATATAACCCTACCAATGCTAATAGATACCATTTACCAGGGGTTTGGCAAACCACTAAGTAAAAACAACTATCTAAAGCTAGGAAAATGGATACAATGTGAGATTTGCATCTCAAGAGAGATAAAATTTGAAATTAAGATGTTATGACCTTGAACCCACATGCTCGGGGTGACTACTTTGAATTCTTAAAGAACCTTGAATGAATTAACCAGTGCCTCACTCAATTGGGTAGGAGTCACATGAGATCTAACCCCGATATCATTGAACTATCCTCACAATGCCTTACATTATAAGAACTTTCAACATTCAAAACAACACTCCTTATCAAATCCTTAGCATATTACCACAGACCTATAATTCTATTTCAAACATTTGATTAACTCATTAAGTTAAAGCAAGAAAGTGAATCATACATTCAAATATACCATTGAAGATAAATGAAAAAACCCTTGATAATTTCATTCACAACCTGTCATAACACACACAGGAGAGAAATTGTCTTTAATTTTTTAATCTTTTGATATCAATAATTACATAAAGCATAGTACGCTTATCCCATGTACATACCATACCCGAAATGATTTACTAACTAATCCTTCCTAGATTTTCCATTGTATGCATTCATTGTACACCACCTAAACCTTTTGGATTAAAAAATCTAACCTTGACAATGAGCCTTGAAATATCCTTTATAGACCAGGTTAGCAACAAGCATCGAGCTCAATTGTTAATACATTTCAACCTAATTTTATTTCAACCAAATGAAATTTCAATAGCATTCGTAATTCCACACCATTATATACAATCATACAACCAACAGGGGAATCAAAATGGTTACAACCCTTGTAACCTGTCGAACGGAACAAAATGCCACCGCATCACTTTCCCACTAGTCCACATCAAACCCCAAAAAGTAGCAACAACACCAAAGAAAAATTGTAAGACCCCAACAACCACACCACCATCACGCACCAGGAACAATCACATGACCCTTATACAAGTGACCGCTTCACATCCTTTCTTTAGTATGAATCAAGAGCATCACCTTACCCTTGTCATCATTAACATCATAACCAGAAGCAACGCACGATGCCACCGCAGCAATAGGAGATGTCGCGAGGACCTCTTCATTCACACCGACCAATTCAATCAGGGCCACAAGGTAGCTACGATAGTCTGAATTAGTGTCAGAACTTTCACCACAAGAGCCACCAGAGAGCTCAATGGGTGACTCATATCGCCTAGATTTTACTTCGACCTCAACCCCCTTGCCACACTCATTGAACTCTCTTGCCTCTGCATAGCCAACTACCTCAACCCGTGGAACCTGTCCCTTGAGTCGAGGACTACTCCTGATGAGAGTAGGGAGGGACCCAACACCTCCAAGGGCACTAGGAATAGCACTTTGTTCATTCGGCATTACCTCCTATTGTGAATTCTTAGCACTCATCCTTGCACTTCTATGCAAAGGCGAACCAGAAATAATTGACTTACACTACAATCGGTTAAAATGAACCCTTGTTTGATAACACTGCAAACGGTTAAAATGAATGTGTGTCTGATGTGTCTTATGGTCTAGTAACAACCTTAATAGTGTATATACAATTCTCTTGCACCTTGTTAAATCTAGAGAATCAAAAACACTAATGAGCTAGTTACTCTACCACACCTTCATATTTTCAATTTGGGATGAAAAAGAGAAACCATGTGAGTGTGAGTGGAACATATTACGTGTGCTCTCTCCTTATTTTTCAACAAAGATTGATTGAACTACAAATATGTTCGCTCCTTTTCTTTACTTTAGAAATTGGGCCTGCTTTGGTGGGAAAAAGTACTCACCCCAAAGCGACTCAAACTGGAAATGAAGCTTTTTAGCCGAGCTACTCTTGACCGGTATATAAATGTGAATCCTAAGGGAAAGCATAGGATTATGAGTGTGGATATGTCATACGGACCAAGTAGTACTCCCCAAAACCTTGTTGAGCTTAACTTCTTCAGGCTAGAGTGCCTCCTAAATGGAGCTTAATCTTGTGCCCCATGTGTGGCCACTCGAATGGGTGCTCAAACTAAAATCTTTGTATAGAGGCCAAAAACCTTTCTATTCTTTGGTGTAGCAATGGTCGTTGCCAAGGCACCCACACCTGCACAATTTTTAGTAGAGATGATCAGCTTACCATGGGAGATTCATGGGGGTTGGAAGCTTGCTTGCCTTGAGAAGTGAGTGCACTATAAGGGGGAGCTCGTGGGGCCAAGCTTCTGGATTCATCTGCTAAGAATATGCGGTTGAAGTAAAATCTGTGTGGGATCCAAAATAATACTGTCTTTGCAGCCATAGGGATTTGTGAATGTTTTCTATGTGGTTTTTTTTCACTTTCTTACAACATCATGTGTTTGCCAAGTGTATTCAGACAACATGAAGAAATGAACATCTACCTCAAAATCTAAAACAACACTACCAAATTGAAACAAATTCCTTGCAATCTACTTAAAATTTTGCCAAAATCACTTCCTGCAACACATTTGATGATCTGAACCACAATTGACTTTTTCTGAGATGCATTTGATCTGTCAAGCCACAATCACCATCTATAACACCGTAATTAACTGTCATTCGACACATTAGCTTAATCAAATACCGCAATCGCCATATTGAACCACATTTTCCTATTTAAAATCCACATTTTCTTATTTTGCGATGCATCTTCTCTATTGCAACGTATTTGCCAGCACCTTGCTATCTCATTCATTGTCCAAAAACTAAAACTCAATTATTTTCCATACAAGATTCCAAATGCCTTCCTCTATTGTTTTTGTCAAACCAGATATTGAGCTGCTCAACTTCCTTCATTCTTGCATCATAGGTAGCATTCTTAGATTACCATAGAATCCCATTGCATTTCCTTAGTGGCATTGGTAGGCTTTACCATCAATCTAGGTACTCATTTTGCATATTTTAGGGGAAGATTCCTTACCATTTCTTTGTCAAACCTTTGTCTTGAAAGTAAATTGTCATTGGACCAAGTTAAACAAACCAATCCTTAGTCATCGTCCTCTTGTGAGCTATTTCCAACTCATAAGTCTAGTGTGGAAATCTCACCTTGTCATCTTGTCATCTTGTCACTTTGTCCTTCAAACCAGTCCATTGACAATCCAAATTGAGACATTGGCCAAACTTTGAATAGTTAAGTGAACCTTTCCTAAAATTCATTTGACATAAGGCTTTCCCTTTTATCATGTTGCATTGTCACTCTTTGTCCCCAAAAAAAACACAAAAACATAGTCTTAGTCTCATTCCATCCACCATCATGTCTTTAAGTCACTATGGAATGCTTGCTAGTCGAATTGAATGCCAATTTATTAGTAATGGTCAAGAACAACTAGCTAGGGACTTTAAAACACTATACCTCCAATCCAAGTCCAAATTTACAAACCCTAGTCCTCCATCCATCTATCCCTCTTACCAAAGTCCTATTCCTCATTCCATTCCTCCTCCCCATCATGAGTCCTTTAACACAAATTCTGCCATTAGTCCACAACAAACACCCACCTATTGTCCTTATCCTAACCTTGGCAAGGGAAACCAACCATCCACTCATCCTTTCTATGAACCTAGAATTCAAACCTGCACAAACATAGGAAACAAGCACATTGTTAGATCAAATGCAAGAGAGAATCAAGGGTCCCCATGAAATTAGATTGCAACATTAACATAGGAAAACAAGTGAAGAACAATATAAATGGAAGTAAACAAATCATATTTTAATGACCAACTATCAATCCCATGGGGGAATTGGTGTTGATTGGTATGTCGAAATCAGCCATTTCCCAATTCCTGTTGTAAGCTTGATGATTGTTGATAGTGAGATCAGCTGGCTTGAATTGAATGAACAAGATTAGCTCTCAATCCAAGAGAGTAACCTTGCATGAAATTTGTGGAATGAAGATGAATTTGAGCATAATAAGTCTCCTCAAAATTGTGGATGAAATAAAGTATAGTATACTTGCTTGAATTGTGGATGAATGAATTTTGAGTATAGTAAGTTTACTCAAGGTTGTGTGTTGAAGAATGAGGAGAGAAGCCTCCACTTTATAGATTTATAAACTAGAAAAGAGAGTGAAATAGAGATATGTGGGATCATTCAACATCCAATGGCTAAGTGCCACTTGTCAAGATGTGAATGGTTGAAGGTTGTGCACATTTTGGCCAAAGTGCCAATAAATGCAATTAGGTGGAATTTCAAATTTGAGAAATGACATGTGAGAGGGAAAAAGGAATGAAATAAATGCCACTTGGCTCAATGCACAAGGACATGTAAGAGGAATGAATGCCTTGTTGGATGTACAAATCCACTTGGACTTTTTGAATTCAAATTTGAGCAAATATTCCCTTTTGATGCCATGTGAGGGAAAATAGATTAATTAATAAATCAAAGTAATTGATTTATTGTGCAAGTTGCATTCTCTAGAGAATGTGAAATAGATTAATATTAAATTAATCAAAGTTCAATTAATTTAATGAGGAATTTAGGAGATGTGACAATTTAGACTTAAATTGGTGAATTGATTTAAATCAAAATTGAGAGGAATTGATTAATTAAATAAATGATTTTGATTTATTTAACTAAGTGGGAGAATGTTAGATTAAATCAAATAAGGTTTAATTTATTTAATTTGGTAAGAGGACTTTAAAATCTTTAATCAAATAAAATGATTTATTTCATTAAGCAGAGACATAAGATTAATTAAATTAAATTGATTAATTTAATCAAAGAAGGAGAAAGACTTAATCAAATAAATAATGATTTATTAAATTAAGAGACAGAATATGATGAAAAGCTGAGAGTATGATTCAAGAAGAAATGTTGTTAATAATCAATATCAAGTGTGTCGAACCGAATTTACACATTTTCCATGTTTACATTTTGCCCCTCTTTGAAGCAATGTACTTGTTGCATTGATTCAAAGAATAAACTGTTGTAATCAAAGTCAAAAATTTCTTGATTTTTCGAATGCCCCATTGTTGCCCCAGCGGAAGGATTATGCTAGTATATTGCCCCCTCGAGTGATCGAGTGGAAATGTTGATTTTCCAATCAATATCACAATAAAATGCGATAGGAGTGGTTATATTGATCAGAGGATGAAAGATAATTCTTTGATGTAGACAAATCTGATGATGTCTAGACAGTCGTCAACTATGGGTAGTCTCGTGTATACCTTGATTCAACACACCAATTTTAGATAGAAATGTCAGTAAAGATAGAGGATTAAGAAGAATAAGATGGACGGAAGGAGGATCCAACAAGTGTACGTTGTGATGATCATGATTTGCTTACTAGGAGTTGGGATTTTCAAAGGATCAATTACTTTATGTTTGATAATACACATAGGTATGATGCATCAAGGTATAAAGGACCAAGATGGCATGGTACCTAGTGTGATGGACTTTGACTCGATGATCGGATAGGAGTATTCTTGTTCATACTTAACGTACATACTTCGTTCAGGATGTAGTTCAGACATTCTAAACATCTCGGGCCAAAACGTAGGAAAGCAAGCTTTCTTATGTGGTCAACAAGATATCTAAAACATCCTCTCCACAAACCAAACAAGGCATACATGACTAAGTTATTTTACAAGTGTATCCCACAAACACAGTAGATAAAAAAGATAATGATCTTTTCCCCATTCCTTTCTCTCTAAACCAGTTTTGTTTAGGCATCATCAAGAGGTCCTTAGAATGAGCGCAAAATAAGATAAGTCATCAAAGACCAAGAAAAGTAAACAAACAAGTTAATGTTCTTCATATCGCTAGCCATGCTAAACTATTGTGGGGTACCTGATGCTTATGTCCATCGTGGGAAGGATTCATCCTAGGACATGTAGTGATCAGGGTTTTGGTGGGACTGATTTGGGTGATAAGCTATTGATACTCTGAGTTGATCAACTTGTTTGCTTACTGACTTAGGCTTAAGATTCTAACGATTAGGTGTTCACTTTGGAACCTGCTAGACTTGCTTCTGACTGACTCACCAAAGGGTGAAGGCGATGACTGACTTTATTATGAGTGATGACAATCACGGGTGAAAGTGAGATGAAATGGATGCACCATTTTGAGTTTTTTAAATATTTTGAGGCTGCTTTTGGTATTTTCAAGATTTAAGACGGAGAGCCTGACTTAAAGACCTATCCTAGGGGTCTCGGGAGTTGATTCATAGATTAGCTTTGCCTACATTATACATGTAGAGACCATGTAGTTCGACTGATGACAGACTTGATGATGATAAGATGGGCAAGCAGATTGCCATTTTATTACAACATACGCCTAAAGGACTGACCTAAATGTAAACTAGATGGGCAAACGGATTGCCAATAAGACAGACGCCTAAAGGACTAACCTAAATGTAAACTAGATGGGCAAATGGATTTCCAATGCGATGGATGCCTAAAGGACTGACCTAAATGTAAACTAGATGGGCAAACGGATTGCCAATGTGACAGACGCCTAAAGGACTTACCTAAATGTAAACTAGACAGGCAAACGGATTGCCAATGTGACGGACGCCTAAAGGACTGACCTAAATGTCTCGGGGGATGATCAAAGATCAACCTTGCCTATGTTCAAGCTCAGAGATGATGTAGTTTGACAAGGTGAAAGACTGACAAGATCCAATGATGAATTTTTGAAGATTTTCTGATATTTTGACATGTTTTTGGAATTTTTGAATGATTTTTCTGAATGTTTTTGGATTTTTTGGATTTTTTGGTTGATTTTCGGAAGAGCACAAAAGATATACAAGAAATCCGATCCACTGCCAGTTTCAAGGACATGCTCCCAGCGTTTAAGCGATAGACTACTTTGATAAAGGTAGGACAAACTGACCTTAAGAAAATGCCAAGTAGTACTATGGTGGAATATGATATGGTCATCAGCTCAGGCTATGGTATGGAAGTGAGGGGATGGGGGTATGGAGGATTAATGAAATGTAATGGAATGGATGACTGAGTCGCACAGATCCTGGTGGAAGGGGAGTGCTTTATTTACACTTGACACCTGTTTGCCAAGTTTTCACCAAGGTACTTTTCCAAAGCGCCACCAAAGTGGTTTTCACTAGAGGGCAATTTTTTTTTTACTATTTTCAATGCTTTTTCTATTTATTTTTTTGAATTTTTGTATTTTTTGATTCTTTTGCTGTCACCAAGATGCATGTTTGCTAGGTTTTCATCAAGGTAACCATTTTTTTAGGACATTTTTTTGATGTTTTTGTATTTTTCGGTTCTATACCATGCAGAATTTAGGCATAAAATTTTTTGAGATGGGAGTTGTTCAGAGCCTCTTGCAGAGGCTCGCCTTCTGGTGTTGCTAATTGATATGCTCCTGTCTTGTAACTTGTTGTGATGAAAAAAGGTCCCAGCCAGTTGGGCTCAAATTTTCCTTTGCTATCTGGGTTTGGCACATTCTTTTGGTTCTCTTTGAGCACAAGGTCCCTGACTTGGAAGGTGTGTTGCTTGATCTTCTTGTTGTAGTTGTGTTTCAAGCGATTCTGATAGAGCTGTAGATGATTTAGGGCGTCCATGTGCCATTCATCTAGTAACTCCAACTCTTTTAGTCTTGTAACTCTGTATTCCTCATCTGTGATGAGGTTTTGCAATGATCTCCTTAGTGACGGGAGCTCGATCTCGATAGGAAGGACGACTTCTGATCCGTAGACCAGGGAGAATGGGGTGGTGCCTGTTGGCGTGCAAATGTTGGTGCGGTAGGCCCATAAGGCGAGGTTTAGCTGCAGATGCCAGTCACGACCAAAGTCATTGACTGTCTTCTTAAGGATTTTTAGAATGGTTTTGTTGGTAGCTTCTGCTTGGCCATTGTCTTGTGGGTAATATGGATTGGAAAAGCGATGTTGGATTTTGAATTTTTCACACAAGTCACAGACATCCTGATTCTTGAAAGGTGCCCTGTAATCAGTTATAATGGATTTAGGGATGCCATATCAGCAAATAAGGTAGTTCAGGATGAACTTGGATATCTTCTTTCTGGTGATGTAGGTCATGGGAATTGCTTTGACCCACTTTGTGAAATACTCTATGGCGGTGATGATGAACTTATGGTCGTTAGATGAGGTGGGTGAGATTTTACCTATGAGATCGAGCCCCCATTGGGAAAAGGGCTAAGGTGTATCAATAGGATGTAATTCTTGAGCTGATGCATGAATGAGGTCTCCATGCTGCTAGCATTGTAGACACCTTCTGACAAAGTCATGTGCCTCTCTTTCCATTGTCGGCCAATAGTACCCGGTTCTTAGTAACTTCTTGGCCAAGGTCATACCACTCGAATGCGAACTGCAAGTGCCATTGTGTACCTTAGTCAAAGCAGTCAGGGCTTCCTCAAGTTTTAAGCAATGTAATAGGGTTCCATCAATGCTTCTTTGGAAGAGGGTTTCCCCTAGGATGACAAAACATAAGGATCTCTTGACAAAGGTTCACTTAAGGTTCAGGGTAATGTCAGCTGGGAGGATTCCTAATCTCAGGTAGGTGTAAATGTCATGATACTAAAGATCGTCGGGACCAACGAGTTCACATGCATATTCTTACTCTAGTACCTCGAAAGTGGGTATGAGAAGCTACTCGATCAAGAATTCATCTTTCGAGACATTGCAAGGGATATCTATCAAGGATCCAATCGTTGCCATGGCGTCAGCTGCTCTATTGTTTGCCCTCGATATCTACTCAAAGGTGATGTCAATAAATGATTCTTTGAGGCTTTCCACTAATATCTTGTATGGTGTGAGCTTATCATCCTTAGTTTGGTAATCACCATTGACTTAGTTGATAATAAGTTGTGAATCCCCATAGACCTTTAATGCCATGATTTGCCACTATGCCGCAATTTTGAGACCTATGGTTAAAGCCCGTACTTTGTAATGTTGTTGGTACAGGGGAATGCCAATTTGTAAGATCTTGGTATGCAATCCCCTTGTGGGGTGATAAAGAAGATACCGGCTCCCGATCCATGTTGTGTGTGGGAACCATCGAAGTATAGTTTCTAGTGATCAGCTATGCTGAGATTAAAGATGGACTCATCTGGAAATTTTGATATGAGCGGGTTCTCTGCGTAGATGGGAGCTTCTACCAACTGGTTCGCAATAACCTATCCTTTGATTGCCTTTCACTCCACATACTCAATGTCATACTCTGATAGTATCATGACCCATTTATCCATCCTTCCTGTGAGCATAGCTTTTGACAGTAGATATTTTAAGGGATCTATCTTGGCGATGAGCTTGATTTTATGTGTCAGTATGTAGTGTCAGAATTTCTGTGAAGCAAACACCACTACCAGGTAGGCTTTCACAATGAATTTATAGTTTAACTCATGGCCAACCATTGTCCTGCTGATGTAATAGATAGCCCTTTCAGTTCCATTCTTGTCATGCTAAGCCAAAAGAGCACCTAGGGCTACTATTGTTGTTGAGATGTACAAGATCAATGGTTTTCCTACAATGGGTGGCATCAATACGGGCGGTGTGAGCAAATATTCTTTGATTTTGCTAAATGCTTGATCACATTTTTCATCCCACTTATATGCTACTCCCTTGTGGAGTAGATGTGAATAGGCAATTTGTTTGTCCACCAACTATGCTATGAACCTCCAGATGGACTGGAGTCTGCCTTGTAATCCTCTGAGTTGTTTCAGTGTTCTTGGTGCTTCCATATCAAGGGTTGCCTTAACCTTTGTGGGATCCACCTATATCCCCCTCATTGACACTATGTAGCCTAGAAGTTTTCCAGATTGTACCCCAAAGACACATTTCTTTGGGTTGATCCTGACCTTATACTTCTCCAATCTCTCAAATATGTCACTTAGGGTTGCTATGTGGTTCTGCCTCTTCTTTGATTTTGCTAGCATTTCATCCACATAATCTTTGACTGTTTTATGGATCATGTCATGGAAGATCAGTTTCATGGCTCTTTGATATGTAGCCCCTGCATTCTTCAGCCCAAATGGCATCATGTTCCAGCAGTAGGTGCCCCAAGGACATGTAAATGTCATTTTATGTTGGTCCTCCTTTGCGATCATTATCTGGTTATACCTCGAGAAGCCATCCATCAGGGATAGCATCTCATGTCCGGTTGTCATGTCCACTATCATATTGATGTTAGGTAGTGTAAAATCATCCTTAGGACATTCTTTGTTGAGGTCTTTGAAGTTTGTGCAAATGCGGATGCCCCCATTTGGTTTTGAGACTAGTACAAGATTGGATAACCATTCTGGATAGTCAATCGGGCATATGAATCCAACATCTAAGATTTTCTACAATTCTACCTTCATTAGCAAAGCTATCTGTGGGTGCATCTTTCTTAACTTTTCTCTAACCGGCTTTGCTCCAGGGTACATAGCCAAATGATGAACCACAACTTTTAGATCCAGACCCAGCATGTCAGCATAGATCCATGCAAAATTTACTTTCCTTTATTTTAAGAATGCAGCCAACAATTCATGTTCTTCTGTCAGAAGAGATTCAACATAGAAAGTGATTTGTGGTGCAGTCTCCATTCCCAACTTAACAGGATTACACTATTCTGCCATGACTGTTGATTTTTCTTGATGCAGTGTAGTAGGGGGGAGATTGAATCCTTCATCCTCTGGTGCCTCAGAGAGGTTTTCACCATTGGATGCATCCTTTATTTTTATTGTTCTATGGTTAGAGAGTGCCACAGTGTGGTTTTCACTCAATAACTTTGAGCTTATTCTCGTTATTTTTCTTTTGCGACTGAAGGATTCAATCATCTCCCCATAATAGGCTTGGGTGTCTAAAGTGATGTCAAATCTTGCCTTGTAGTCCCTACACGGAACTATATCCCTTAGTCCCATGAATTTTGAGAGAGCCTCATCATTTTTGAATGAGTCTAGAATTGGCAGTCCTCATTGGTCATAGTTGATGAGTTGAGGGTATACTAAGGTGATTTGGTGGGTTTGTTGGTTTGACTCAGTGGGTGAGGCATTAATCATTAGTAAGGAGAAATCCTCAAAGAGCATGGGAAGGTCAGTTATGACATCATCATCGTCACTACTGGTGTAGACGTCAGTGATGTCAAAGGTGAAGTGGGCAAGCGGGATGTCTGTGCATACAGGTGGTCTAAGGGTGGTTACCGGTACTTAAGGGGAGGACCTGACTACCCTACTAGGAGTACCTCTACCATGTACGGTTATACTCGGGGGAGTACATCCAAGGCCAAGGTTTCACATTCTTCTTTCTGTAATGATGGGCTCCAGCCGTCCATCACTGTTCCTTCCAAGGCTTTGGTTTCTATTGTAGCCCATGCCAAGCATTATTTGTAGCCCTCTGTTGGCTTCATCCATAGGTAAGGTGGGTGTGGGTCTTTCATCATGGTATATTGTTCTTGAAATATCTTCCTCGTTAACATTTTCCTGACTTAGGTCTCCCCAACGGCAGAATCCAAAAGGATCTGCCCTAAGGGTGTGGACGGGTGTTTCGGTTGATCGAGGTTTCCCATGCAACCTAGGATATTGTGGTAACTCTCCTACAACAAATGCACTCTTCTTCATTCTATAGTCTCTGCATCCGTTGTCCTAGATCATGATCTTGATTTCAGATATATCGGGGATGGCAGGTGTCTTTGTCATAGAGGTGGAGGCGAGGTTAGATGGGTCTATGTCTGCAGTGGATGGGCCTTCATCATTTTTCAGTACTTTGGGGGATTTTATAAAACTTGGCTTCCAAGTTTTTGTAGTAGGCGAATGGTTCAGGATCCCCATATATAGTGACCTCCTCATTTTGGTGCAAGAACTTGATGCATTGGTGATATGTTGAGGCCACTGCTTTCATTCCATGGATCCATGGACATCCTAGGAGGATGTTATATGGTAGGCCGAGGTCAAGGACCTGATAGGTAGTCTCCATGGTTGTTGGTCCCACTTGGATTGGAATTTTAATAGTGCCCTGAGACACTCTTTCTTGATCATCATATGCCCTTATTGTGATACTCTTGTTCTTGTTAATGGAATCCTCAGCAAAGCCCAAGTTCTTTATAATCTTGAGAGAGCAAATATTAAGGCCTGCACCTCCATCCACCAGGACTCTCTTGACTTTCTTGTTATGGACTAACACTTGAAGGTGAAGTGCGCAGTTGTGAGATGGTTGCGGGGGGAAGTCTTGGTCAAAGAATGTAAGGAGATTCGGGGTAATGATATTACCAACCATAGCCTGAAACTATTTTGTGTCAAGGGTGGTGGAGATGGTGGATGTTGCTAATGCTTTATCAAGAATTTTTCTATGGGCAGCAAAAAATTTTAACAGTTCCATGATGGAGATCTGTGCACAAGTTCTTTTCAGCTGGTCAATGACATTATAGTCATAGGGGATGGCTTTTGTGTTTTAAGTGGGGGTCTTAGATCATGCTCCTGCAATGTTGACCTTGTCGCCACATGTGGTGACTCCACAATCAGTGTTGGATCCTTTGACATTAATGATCGTGACCATTTCATCGACACATGCAACTATCTCCTCGTATACTAGGTTAGAACTAGCATATTTTTGCTTGCCTTTGTTGTTTCCCTGACCATTTCCTTGATTGTGGTTCGGCATCGGATTTGTGTATATTTTCAGGTCTTGATTACCGGATGGTTGCTCAATATTGATGATCTTATCCTCGATGAGGTCTTGGATGATATTCTTCAGCTTCATGCAATTTGCAGTGGTATGTCCCTTGACCTTGTGAAAGTCACAAAGGAGGTTTTCATTATACCATGGTGGTTTGGTCATGGGTTCCACGTATTTCTCAGAGTTAGAGACTTTGATTAGGTTTTCCTTGATTAATTTCTTCATTATGGATTCAATTGATTCTCCAAGAGTCATGAAATTTCACTTGAGAGGAAATTTGCCTCTAGGAGGTGGTCCTCCTTGATTATTCAGATTTTTTATTTGGTTGGTAGGAAGTGGTTGTTGTTGTGCTACTATATTAGTTTGCACATTATTGGGATTATCATTTTGCAGTTGATGATGGGTTTGGATGTTCTACTTAGGGGCACTGATGACCACTTTAGCATCAACCACGCCATCATTTGTGATATTTTTGTTCCTCGACCATGTTTGAGGTTTATCGTTATAATTGTTGGATGGGCGGTTATCCTATGGTGGATTGAATTTTGATGCACCTCCTCACGCAGTAAGGGCTCTTTCGATGTTGAGCACCTTTGGGATCAATTGATCGTATGATGTGATGCATTGCATTTTTAAGTAGAACGCCAAGTTTTCATCTAGATTGGATATAATTGTAAAAACTTGTTGTTCTTCTGGCATGGTCCACTTGCTCTGATTGGCCTTGGATCGCCATCTTTGCAAGAAGGATGTAAATAGCTCTCCTTTTCTTTGTTTGAGCATTGATATTTCTTCCAAACTAACATCTCCACCCATGTTGAAGGCATAATTTTTAAGGAATGCTTCCACAATTTCCGAGAATGTTTTAATGTCTGTGAGTAGGCGAGAAAACCATTCTATGGTCGGACCATTCAGACTTCGAGGGAAAAGTCGCATTAGATATGTGTCATCGTATGCAACCTCCATGCAATGCACCTGAAATTCCCTTATGTGATTTTCAGGGTTTCCCGTTCCATTGTACTTATCAAATTTGGGGATTTCAAATCCCTTTGGGAAAGGTACCATTGTGAGATCTTTGTTGAACGAATAGGGACACAAGTTGCCTAGTCTTCTAATTGTTTTCCCTGATTGGAGGTCTAACACTTGTTGCGAGAGTAGTTTGATTTGTGTTGTGACATCATTGTGCGGATCAGAAGGTGGGATGAATGTGTTGTGAGGTGTTGGGGGTGTTTGATTGGTGGGAGGGGTACAAGTGGGAGTTTTCTGAAAACTTTGTTGTGCGTTCAAGGCCAGGTGATATGCCTGTACTTGCGTCAACAATGCTTGTTGTTGATCCTGTTAGTGTTGTTCCAACAAAGCTTGTTGTTGGTCCATTTGTTGTTGTTCCCATAAAGCTTGTTGTTGGTCTAGTTGTTGCTGCGCCAACAAAGCTTGTTGTTGGTTGAGATGTTGTGCCAATAAAGCTTGTTGTTCGTTGAGTTGTTCTTGCGCCAATAAAGCTTGTTGTTGGTCGAGTTGTTGTTGCGTCAATAAAGCTTGTTGTTTAGCTTGTTGCTATGCCTCAAAGTCTTGCAAGGCTTGTTGGTATGCTTGCCAATAGATTGCTTGCAGTTGCACTTGGTATTGTGCTTGCGCTTATTGAGCCTAGTGTTGGGCTTAGGCTTGAGCTTGTGCTACAAGCTTGTTGGGCTGCTTGAGCCACTTGTGCAGCTTGTTGGGCAGCTAGTTGTGCTTGTGCTTGTTGTGTGGCTTGTTGGTTTTGTTTTAGTACCCATTGATGATTGGCTTTTTGGATGGCTTGGATCATGGTGATGAATGAATTCACCCTGTTAGCTTTTGGTGGGATTGGTGGTGGATTGGGAATGATGCCAACCATTGTGATAGGTGAGTTGGTGGTGTTGGTGGTCAAGATTTGGGTCGTTGGTGGTGTGGTTGAGATGCTCAGTCCTTGAGAAGGTATGCTTTGAGAGATTTGAGGACCAATTGATGTGTTGACCGTGGTGGCTTGAGTGGCTGTCACTTGTTGTTGTGATGTTGCCGGCAAAAGGAGAGGATTCGATGTGATGCTCGGATTGCCCTGATTTGAGAAACTGGTGAGGGGTAGGGGGGAAGACCCAACCCAAAGGGTGATACAGATGTGAATGGTAATAGAGGGAGTGATGATATGTGTTATGCCTTGCATAACCACCCCATCTTTTGCCTTGGTCAAAATGGGTCCCCCTTTATGTTTTTTATCCTTTGTTGTTTTTCAAACAAAGTTTGGAGTCTTTAGATTTCAATACTTTGTTTTTTTTATTTGGTTTAGTCTGGCGGAGTCAGAACCCGAACCTAATCGGGTTTTGAAACTTCTTTTAAAACTTGTTCTGAGCCCCATCCCGACAGACTTTCTTTTTAACCTTTTTACTTTGTCTTTATCGGAGCCGGAGTCAGAGTGGACGTTAAATTGGTATTTATTCAAAATTGCAAAATCACACTCCATCCCCTCTCTGCCTCCGCTTTTTGAACTTTGGTTTTAGATTAAGTCCTTTTGTTAAGTTTTCTTGTTTTCGGTCTTTTGTTTTGTTTTCGTGTTTGGTTTTGTTTTATGCTTTGTTGGTGGACCTGAAACCGGAATGGGAATGAGGTTGGGAAATTACTCGAGTTTCCAAATCAATTTTCATTTTGATTCCACTCCCGCCTTTTGCTTTGTCATTGGCTTTTGAACTGAAGTCGCACTGTAGTGAAGTGTGTGTTTTTTTTCCAATTCCGACTCTGCTTTAACTACATTTAATGCATTGATAACAGCTGCTATGCGTAGGTAAGACTTTTGAATTTTACCTTGATTAGGGATTAAACGCATTATTATTATTATTGATTGAGAATCAAGGAGTGAATAGAGTAGTTGTGGAGTCCATCTGAGTGAATCGATTGAAGGAGGAGGAGATAATTGCTTGCGAGTCGATTCAGAAGGTTTTCCAGTTTTTGTGTTCGAGGTAGGTCTCCTATTCTCATTTTTCTTTTATGTTGCTTTCATGTTTTCTTGTTTCTGTTTGATCATTCTTGCTTTGAGCAAGTTAGTGTTTTTCGATAGGTTTGTGTGTTTGTTTTCTTTCTTTTTGTTGGTTGTTCTTCTTGTTTGTTTTATGCTTGCATTTTCTAGTTTTATAGTGAGTTAGGGCATGGTCATTTTCATGTTTGTCGTGATCATGTTGTGCTGCATTAGGTTTTAGATGCGTAGATTTGATTAGGGTTTTCATAGTGAGGTAGATTAAATCATGTTTTATAGTAAGTTAGGGTTTTTAAGATCGGGTTTTTACTTAGGTTTTTATTGCACATTCGTTTGTTTAAATTAGGAGGGGTTAAAATTTGTGCCCTAGGTTTTTATATCGCATTCTTGGATTAGGGTTTTGGGTATTTCTGTGATTGCAATTAAAATGATTAAAATATCATGCCCTAAAATATAGTCATCCTCATGGTCATATGGGCATGGTCGATTTTATGCTATATTTAAGCCTTATTGCGTTTAATATGACCTTGGTTTTCAATCATGAAGTTATGCATTAAGTCGTTAAAATATTTGATGATGTCATGGTCAACATAGCTAGAAGCGGGATCGGAATTAATTTCGAGTTTTGGATATGTTTTATGTTTAGTGTCAATTCCATCTTCCATCCTGTCTCCGACTCTACTTATTGTAAGAAGCTTCACTTCATAAAAATGTTAACCTCAGCGGAAGCGGAAGCGGAACCGAAGCAAAGTATGAAAATTTAAAAAAAAAATCTGAAGAAACCGAATCCGTTTCCATCTCGATTCCAATCATCATTTCAATCCCGGTTTCGATCCCGTTGCTTGTTAGTAGAGTGACCATTCCAATTCCAACTCCGATCCCGGTAGCATGTAAAAAATGATTGTTAAGATGTTTTCTGCCTGGTTCTGCCTCCAATGTATGTTTGAAAGGTATGATTTTAAAGACATATTTTGAGATGTTTACTCAGGGATTTAACTAGAGGTTTTGTTGCAGGAAGGCTAAAGGATGTCAGGAACTTCAGGAGAAGTTGTCTAAAGGAACCGGCCTGCAGGAACATCAAGTGTAGCAGCTAAGCCCAAGAAGATGAAGCCAGAATAGTTACCTTATACCTTAAGGTATAATCATAGGATTCTTGTTGTCATAATGAGCAAAGTAGAATCAGATTGGTCAAACATCACTGATACCAATTTGGGGCAGTATAATTTTGAGGAGCTATATGCAGAAACCTTTGCGAAACGAGAAGATGTAATGAGAAGGACATAAAGAATTGTTGATTCCGGCCTGGCTCATATCACTGTGTTTCCTTTATCAATCCAATGCCCGGAGTTGATCTTGACAACAGCAAGTGCTTACAATCCAACCACTAGACAATGCATGGATTCACAAGGCAATGTAATCATTGATCTTACTCCTCAAGCATTTCAAAGTATATTTAATGTCCCAGATCCTAAGAACTTGGTGCAGTTGGATGAGGCAGAGGCCTTGGAAAAATATAGTAAGTATTAGGAATTTAATAAGTCTCATTTGAACAAAAAGTGGTTGAAGACAGAGAAAAAGTCTCTAATCAAGCTTGTAGACCAACCAAAGAGGGCAGATTTTTGTATAAGGAGGTATCAGATTTAATAATGATGTTATCTAGGGATTCTGGGAAGAGGGATGCCTTTCATTTCAAGGAGTGGATGTTTCCCTTCATCCAGATAATCTTAAATGGAGCCCAACAATTTGATTGGCTGATGATTGTAGAAAATGCTATTCATGATCAACTGACCAGCATTAGGGGGACTAAATGCTTCTTTATGACTTATTACATTGTGTATGCACCAGCAAGGTTGGGTATCTTCCCAGGTTTAAATAGAGTAGGGATAATGGGAGTGCTAGATAGACAGAAGAACGTATGGGAACATTATAACCAGTTGTCTCTACAGGTTGTTGAGACTCAATTCAGAAGAGTTAATGATGCATTCATATATGTAGTCATTAACCAACTCAATGGAGATGCAGGGTACAGGCTGAGTCTAGAGGCCATGGCGTTTATTGCTGAATGGGGGTGTTGGTACATTCAATACCCCAAGTTTACATATTTCAGGTTAGCTGGTTTTGAGGGCCATCCACATTTGCTTCTAAGGTGTTGTAATAACAGGATAGTGTTGATGGAGTTTGTATATCAGGCTCTTGGAGTTAATGCTCGGTTTCGAATGAAACATAAGACAGGATGTCACAAGTTCCCCATGAAGTTGGGTGAGTATAGCTATCAGCATTTGGTAGGAGCAAAGGTAGTCTACAGTGAGCTGATACAGTTGAAGTTAGGTTTATATACAACTCGTAGGTATTTTGACCCGAAGGGTAAGATGAATGCCTTGTTGCCATCTGTGTTTGACAAGCATTTCAATTTATTAGAAGATTTCTAGAGTGACCGATAGGATGAATATGATTTGAGGAAGAAGAACTATGAAAGATTATTTGTTTCACTCATGGAAGAACTTGGTGTCAAGAATGATATTCCTGACACGTTGGTGGATGATGGAGTTGTATTGGATCGATCTTATGAAGCTTTGAACATTGGAACTAAAATTCTAGATCCAATTGACCGGGATAGTGAGGAAACTATTGATATTAAGCAGATAGGCAGAATAGTTAGAAGTGTTCAATGGTTGGTTCTAAGAACCAAAGCTCCTCAAGGACTAGCTCCTAAAAAGGGGAAAGGGTATAAAAGACTCAAAAGAAAGACACCTCCTAAGGAGATTTTGGAGTTCCTTCCTCCAGACATTGAAGAAATAGAACTTGAAGCAGAAGTTGATGAAGCAGAAACACAAGAAGGAAATGCTCAAATAGGATCAGTTGTTCCAACATCTACATTAGGTGAGTCCTCTACTCAAGTTCCTCCTACAAAAAAATCAAGTGGTAGTATGCCTGAAGGGACTCTTCATGGTATTGTTGAATCATTGAAAGGAAAAGGGGTAGAGCAGGAGATTCTTGATGTTGGGATAGATAGATGAAACTGTGTCAGAGAAGGATGTGCAAGAGAATATGCCTCTAGGCGAGGATACTGAATAGGTAATGACACAAGAAGAGCAATGGGCATTGTTTGAAGAAGTTATAAAGGATATTGATGCAAAAGCTAAAGAAAAAGAGAAACAAAAGGAAGTTGATGCCAAGACCCAAGCTAATCTCATACTACAACAGCAACAAATTGTAGCTAATTCAAGAGCTGATGAGGTAGAGAGGCAAAAAAGGCAACAGGAGCATGAAATCAAGGTCAAAGAAGAGAATCATAAATTAGAATTAATACAAAAGATTCATGACCTTGAGGAAGAGAAGGCAAGACACCGGAGGGAGAAAGAAGTCTTGGTTGCCAAGTTGAAACTTGTTGAGGAAGCTCACTAAAAGAGGAAGAAGCGGCATAATTAAGGAAAGAAAAGGACACCGAAGAGCTGGTTAGAAGGCAACGAGAAGAAGAAGAGAAGGTAGAGAAAGAAATACTAGAAGCTTTAGAGAAGGAAAGACTGGAGAAAGAAAAGCTAGAGAGGTTGAAGAAGGAAGAAGAAGATAAGAAGATACAGGAACAAAAGGATAGGGAAGAGGTTGAAAAGTTTGTACAGATGCATATGGTGCAAGAACAACAAGAGGAACCAAGGGTTGATTCTCAACCCCAATTAAATGTGCAACCACCCCCTACTACTACTACTGCTTCTTCTTCCACTGTGATAACTACTGCTCCATGTGCTCCCACTTGGCTAAAATTGGACCTACAGAAGAGAATAGTAAGACCTTCACAACCTCTCAATTGGGAGGATATGATGAAGGAGATTGAACAAGAAAGGCCTAAAAAGAAGGACAAGATTCTACACTCCACCAGGCTCATGGACAAGGGAGAAATTGTTGCTGAGTGTGCCAGACCGATGACAGAAAAGGAGGTAGGAGACATGCAGTTAACGGATTATCAATTAAGTACTGTTAACTTGGGAAGGCCTACCAGAAATCAACAGATGAATCTAATTGATGTGGTAGCTTTGACAACCAAGTCAAGGATGTTAAAGGATAAGCAGAAGAAAGATGAGCTTAAGGCTCAGTTGGATCAATTGCATTCCTTTTTGAAAAGTGTCTCTTCTCCAAGATCAAAATAAGTAGCTTCTATTGAGACTCCGATTTTACTGAGCAAAAAGGAGGTAGATGATTTAGTACAAGTAAGGGGCAAAGCGGAGATGTTAGATAGGTGGGTTGATAAGTTAAATCAAGAAGTAGGTGAAATTTTGGTCGAAGGTTTTGAAGTGTACAAAGGGACAGAAGATTTGATAAGGGAAATGCATCAATATATTGAGGCATTGGAGAAGCAGGAAGAGGAATATAAAGAATATAGTCAGAAATTGGAGAAGGTTAGTACATTGCCTTTGACTACTCTTCTTGAACAATCAATACTCAAGGAGAATAATAAATATTTTGTGGAAAAGACCTCTTGTATACTCCGGTTCAGAGCAGATTTCTTGTGCAAGCATAGAAATGAGGTTCAAGATGTTGTTAATAATCTAACTAAATAGTTTGAGGATTTGGAGGCAGTTATCGGTATCATAGTAGATGTTGATATACTAACGAAGGAAGGCCTGCCTTTGAGCCAGATAAAAGAGAAATGGGATGAAAGGTTTAAAGGACTCATTCAGAAAGGGGATGATGGTGAAGATTTGATGATAGATCGACTGATGGATGTCAGAGAAGAGATAAAAGCTGCTAAAAGAGAATTGACAAAGATGAGGATATGAGAGGGTTTGCTGCAATAGAATTAGAGCGAATTAAGTTTGAAGATAGCCGGGTTGATGGGCCAGAATTAGATGTATTACAACAAGTCTTCGCCAGTTATGACGAGTTTATTACAGACCCAACTTCACATGCATAAGTCTCTTGCATGCATGGCTTTCTTCTTCTTTGCATGTTGCATGCAGCACTGGTAGTTTTGAAGTGCATGACTTTCTTATTTTCTATTCTCTTTTCTTCCAGTTTAACTAAGTTTCCAAGGATGATTGTAAAACCCTAAAAGGGTGGATGACTTAAAATAGAAGTGGAGTTCGAATTTTGTATATCTATAAATACCCTGTGGGTATCATATTGTAAGGGTCGGCTGATAGAGAATAGAATTGGCCTACCTGATGTTAGAAGATATAAATGTTTTGATAGTTGTTACAGAGATACATAGTACTTCCTTTTACAGTTAAATAAAATTATAGGTTTACGCAATATGGTGCTAGAATTAAGTCTTACTTGATAAGGTTGATAAGTTATAATATATTTGAATGCCAGTGATTGTGCTGAAGCATGATAGTTTCTTATGTGATGAAAGTCATTAGAAGAAACTGGATTTAAGGATTATCTTGTTAAATTATCGGTGAATTAAATTTGTTGAAGTTTGTTGATCTATGATCTTGGTGATGAATGAATTTGTGTTCTTTTGGAATTCTTGAGGTATTTGTGATGTGTGGTTGTGACGTTAATTAAGCACCTTAGATTTATGCAATGGTATAGATTATTCTGTAAATTATGTCATGCTTTGGTTTACTTGATCTGTTTGGAAAACATTCATTATTGAAGATATATGTCTGGATGCTAGATAAGTTTGATTCATTTTTACTGGTTTACCCCTTTGATCTATCTTTTTCTTTTATTTGAAAACCCCACTTCGTTATTAAAACTCAACAAACAAGTCGTTGTTTGTATTCTTTGTTACCAGCATAGGCCCCTTGAACATTACAGTTGCATGAACCGATTGACTGACACCAGATAGTTGAGAACCAACTACCAGGACCTTGGGAGTTAGGCTACTATATGTTGTCTTTCTTTTTCAGGAGAAATAGAGTAGAAATTGTGATCCTAATAAAATGTTGCTTCCTAAATGTGAGATGTTAAAAATATTTTGTTTTAACGTTGTTTGTGTCATTTTCACCATCAACAATATGCTCCCCTGGAAGGAGAATGGATCAGTGACTCCTGTTGTTCCAAACAAACCACCTTTTCCTTGTGATAGAGAAGTTTGTATGTCTAATGGATAGGTCGGTGTTGCATGAAATGAGGATGATTCTGCATGATTATGGAAGGTGAGTGGGATGTATGCGTGTGATGGATTCACCATAACAAATTTTTTCGGTGTGGTGTTGACACTTACCTCTTTGTTTTTTACAAGGTGATGTTGTTGTAACTTGCAAAACATTGGACTCCCTTTGTTCACAATTGGTGAGGTTGGTGTGATTGTTGATATGGTTTGAGGCATTTCTTGAGTGATATCTGGAGTTGACATGGGGGGCATGCTTGTAAGAGGCGTTTCCGTACTAGTGCCTACGTCAAGGTCGGAAGGGAATTGGACCCCTCCTTTCGTTAACATGCGTAAGTATAGAGAAGGATTAAGTTTAAGCATGGCATTGAAAATTCTATGATTCTTTGGATTTTGAATCATTTCAGCTATTTCCCTTTGTGTGATTCCCAAGTTTTCATTAATGATGTCCTCTTCATAGCCTTCCTCTTGAGGACTTTGTGATGGTAGAGAAGAGCTATTTGGGGGATTGCTTGATCCCGCAAGGTTTACTTCGGTGATTACTTTATCTAACTCACTGGAAGTTGATATTTCGTTGATGTTTTCCATGTTCCTCTTGTATTGTGATCTTGTTTGAACCATAAAAATAGGGATCATGTGATCTTAATATTTAGGCCCAAAAGAGAAGAACTAGGGAAAGCACAGGATCAAAAGGGGGTGGTGATGATGATGAAATAAATGGATGAAGTGAATGAGTGAAAATTTTGAAGAACTTTTTAGGTTTTTATGCTAAACTTTAGGGCTTGGATTGATTGTGATGGTTTGACTAGGTGTATTAAGTCAAACAAGATTTGTGGTGAATTTGTACACCCTAGGAAGTTGTGTTATCCTAGGAAAAACTCTCACACAAGGGGATGGATTGGCTAAGTGTGTTAAGACAACCAAGGTGATCATGAACTAGTAGACCTCCGGAAGTTGTGTTATCCTAGAGGTAGATTTGTTCAAGAGATTTATCTATTTGGCTAGGTGTGTTAAGCCAAGATAGAGTGATGTTGATTTAGCCTTTTTAAGTTTGGCATGAATGATTTTTCTAAAGTTCCCAAAATTTTGTTGGTGGGATGAGATTTTATTGATGGAGAGATGGAGGAGAGTGAAGACTTTGATCCTAGACCTTGACCTAGACATGAATCTTTTTTACAAAACCTCGGTATTGAAGAACGTGTTACACTTCCTATGTGAGGAAAGCAAATCTTTCAAAAAGCTTAGGATTCTGTTGATAGTAGAATGCATACAAATTTGGGTTGTTTCTTGAAGCCTTCTTATAGAAGTTGTACACTAGTCTTTCTTTGACTTCAAGGAGCATTTCAAGACATTGTTCTCGGGCTTTTAGACTAATCCTTTTGAATCTTGGTTTTGGGATTTTGACCTTTCGGGAAATCATTTGAGGCAACACATATGAGGTCCAATTTCTCTTTTATCTTGCCTTAGTGAATTCTTTTTACCAAAATCACTTGCTTGATTATGTTTCAAACTGCATGTCTAATGTCCCACTTTCTTTTAAATCCCACAAGGTCCATTATGTGGAAATCAAGGAAATTAGGGCAAAAGTTTCCTAAGTTTACCTTAGTGAAAACAAATGATGATAAAATCCAAGCACTTAGAAACCTCTAAGGATGTGATCCCTAGGGAAAACAAGAGTACTTAGATTTGTCAAAGGATATTTGTTTCCTCCAAGGGGTTTGAAATTTTGAGTTCCTTGTGAATGTTTGTTTTTCAATTGTTTTGAGAACCAAGCAATGTATTTTCCACTTCCACACATATGTACAACCCTAGGATGAAGAGACAATATTTTGTTGGGTTCCCACTTGGACGAATCCAGCTACGCATATTCTATGTCGATGACTAGATGCTTGACCACACAGGCTCCCCCTTACAGTGCACACACTTGTCGGGTCAGCCAAGCATCAGTACCCATGAATCTCCCATGGCATACTTTTCATCTCTACAACAAAACCGCATGTATAACGTGGGACGGCTTCAAAGGACATGACCTTTTGCACCAACAAAATAGATAAGGATTTGGCCTTCTAAACAAGGGTTTTAATTCGGACTTTCCGTTCGTGGAGGTTGACCCATGCGGTGAGAGACCATTGTTGCCCTTCTCGTCAGAGCCAACCGTGTGATATTGGTCTTTGTTCCAGTACCCACTTTTATATCCCGGTTGGAAATACACTTGTCCTTAGTGTGTTACTAGTTGGGTCGTTCCCTTGGGTGAGTACTTTTTCCCACAAGGCAGGCCCGCTAAGATAAACAAAAGTGAGTAAACATATTCATAGTTTGATCAACCTTTGTTCAGAAACAAAGGGAGAACACATGCAATAAGCCTACTCACACTTGCACAATGTTTTGTTCAGTTTTAAACCCAAAATAAACTGTGGAGGTAATATCTTTGACAACTTAATATCACAAAAAGACTTTTGATTCTCAAGATTGTCGTGAGGTGTGAGAGAAGCGCATACACCTTTTCAATGATATTACTTTGTGAAAAGGATTACAAAACATCAGAAACACACATGTTCATTTTAATCCTCAAAGCAAGAAATGAGTTCTTTTTAAAGCACCAACTTTGAAGTGTGAAAATTTTCCTTGTTCAATTTTAGACCCAAATTGAAATCTAGTAAATGTCTAAGGTTCTTTTTAACCAAGAGGATTGAGTCAAATGATTAATTTTAACCAAGCATGAAAATGTAAACATCTAGCTCAATAAGCATTAAAAAATGCTTTTGTAAATTTCTCCAATCTTGTTTTGCCTTGATTTGATTCCAATGTCAACCTGTAAAAGAAAATACAAAGTTAATATGAATAAAATAATTCACAAATTTTCTTATGTATAAATGCATTAATCATAGATTATTTGAAAACAAATGCCATCTCCAAAAAATTAATTATTTACCCCCCTTAGAATGCTTAAAATTCTCTTATACCACTGCTTTTTCATACATTTGTACCCTCTACCGCCCTACCGCGGATGGTTAAGGTAGGCGGCGCAATGACACGATGGCGGCTTTGCACAGTCAATCGGCAAGTTCTACTGCATTACCGTCGACAGCAAGGTAGACGGTCGTGGTAACGCGGTGGCAGTTAGCAGTCACCGGGCTACCGCTGGCAGCTAGGCAAGAGACCACAGGACAGCAGTGGCGGTCAAGACAGACAATCAGGCGGTTAACCGCAATATCAATCCCATGGGGGAATTAGTGTTGATTGGTATGTCGAAATCAGCCATTTCCCAATTCCTATTGTAAGCTTGATGATTGTTGATAGTGAGATCAACTGGCTTGAATGGAATGAACAAGATTAGCTCTCAATCTAGGAGAGTAACCTTGCATGAAATCTATAGAATGAAGATGAATTTGAGCATAATAAGTCTACTGAAAATTGTGGATGAAATAAAGTATAGTATACTTTCTTGAATTGTGGATGAATGAATTTTGAGTATAGTAAGTTTACTCAAGGTTGTGTGTTGAAGAATGAGGAGAGAAGCCTCCAATTTATAGATTTCTAAACTAGAAAAGAGAGTGAAATAGAGATATGTGGGATCATTCAACATCTAATGGCTAAGTGCCACTTGTCAAGATGTGAATGGTTGAAGGTTGTGCACATTTTGGCCAAAGTGTCAATAAATACAATTAGGTGGAATTTCAAATTTGAGAAATGACATGTGAGAGGGAAAAAGGAATGAAATAAATGCCACTTGGCTCAATGCACAAGGACATGTAAGAGGAATGAATGCCTTGTTGGATGTACAAATCCACTTAGACTTTTTGAATTCAAATTTGAGAGAATATTCCCTTTTGATGCCATGTGAGGGAAAATAGATTAATTAATAAATCAAAGTAATTGATTTATTGTGCAAGTTGCATTCTCTAGAGAATGTGACATAGATTAAGATTAAATTAATCAAAGTTTAATTAATTTAATGAGGAATTTAGGAGATGTGACAATTTAGACTTAAATTGATGAATTAATTTAAATCAGAATTGAGAGGAATTGATTAATTAAATAAATGATTTTGATTTATTTAACTAAGTGGGAGAATGTTAGATTAAATCAAATAAGGTTTAATTTATTTAATTTGATAAGAGGACTTTATAAACTTTAATCAAATAAAATGATTTATTTAATTAAACAGATACATAAGATTAATTAAATTAAATTTATTAATTTAATCAAAGAAGGAGAAAGAATTAATCAAATAAATAATAATTTATTAAATTAAGAGACAGAATATGATGAAAAGTTGAGAGTATGATTCAGGAAGAAATGTTGTTAATAATCAAGATCAAGTGTGTCGAACCAAATTTGCACATTTTCCATGTCTACACTTTCCACGCCTCTATGTCCTATCCTATTCAACCATCCATTTGCCCCTTGCAAGTTTCCACATCCCATCATAGTCCTTCACTTATCAATCCAATCCAAGCCTCCATGTCCTATCCTAGTCTTTCATCCTATCCTAGTCCATTGTCCATGTCCTACCCTAGTACTTTATCCAATAATTCGGTCCAAGTCTCCATGTCCAATCCTAGTCCTCAATCCACTAACCCCTTCCAAGTCTCCATGTCTTATCCTAGTCCTCAATCCACTAACCCCTTCCAAGTCTCCACGTCTTATCCTAGTCCTTCATCCACTAACCCTATCCTAGTCCTCAATCCACTAACCCCTTCCAAGTCTCCACGTCTTATCCTAGTCCTTCATCCACTAACCCTTTCCAAGCCACTTCATCCCAACATACATCTAGTCAAGAAAATCCTATCCTTGTCCAAAGTCACATTCCATTGTCTACATTTGAAGATACATGTCAAAAGGAAAGTCCAAAACATGCCATCGTAACTTCACCTTCATGTCAAGATCAAAGCAGTCCACCTCATGACCCCATCCTTAAGTCCATTCAAGAAGTCCTCATAGACACTTAAAATCCACCTATCCTTGGTCAAAATTCCATTCACAACCATGTTATCCAAAACAAACCTATCCTTGGTCAAGATCCTATTTCCAATCATGTCATTCAAGACAACCCCATCTTTGACCAAGACACTAGCTTTGATCAAGAAGTCCAAAATGATCCACTCCTTGACCTCTATGTCAGTCATGATCAAACACTTGAAGATGACCCCATCCAAACTTTGAATATCGACACTTTCCAAAAGGAGACACTTGCCTCCATGGGACACATAGATGATCTTCCTTTAGAACAAGAGACTTCTACTATAGACATATTTGCAAATGATCAAGCTATAACTGAATTCAGTGGGCTCTATGACATTGACAATCAAGATGGTTTTGACATCGACTTGGAAGCACCAACAGAATCACAGGAGTCTGACATGTCACCAAATTACACCGAATATATTAATCAAAAATCTGTCCAACATGTCAGTGAAGCTACAACATCCTATCAATTAGGATCATCTATCTTTTTCAGAGCAGGCTTTCTTACATATGAGAAAATTTTGAGCATTAATTTCCACAATAAGGATGGGGTAGCATCTTACTTCCAAAATAACGAGTACCCCATCGCAAATATAATTTGTCAAAACATGCATTATCAAGGAAAATGACTAGGCCTACACAAGCAAGGAATTATAGAACCTATGCAAGTTCAGACAAATTATAGACATCAGGGTCTTGGCTATTCCTCAGTCAAAGAATCTAATAATGTTAGTGGTCCCTCCTCGATATTGGGGGCAACTTTATCTAATACAAACATTAAAATGGGTGTCATGAATAGTCCTTGTCATAAGATTGTTGCCAACACCCCTTCCATCCACACCATACATAGTCATCCCAACATACATAAACCTTCCATTTGGAACCAACAAAAAGAAAATTATTACAAATCAATAGATCAAAATCAAATGTCAAAGGCCACAAAATCAAACAAAAAGTCAAGTGGACAAATAAAGTTAAAATGGATCCCAAAGAAAAATGGATCTAGTTAAGAAAAGAATGAATCAAATCCGAAAGTCAATCAAAATGTGGAGCCATAAGAAAAGAGGTCTCCCACATATAATAAATGTCCACCTCCGTCAAAATGGCCATTAAGCAAGGCATCTAAAAGTGTTGGTTCCAAACATCATCCAAATCAAAATTCCAAATCTCGCCATTTACCACCCCAAGTTTGGAAAATAAAAATTAATACATCCAAATGTCCAAACAATCACTCCACGTCTACCATTATCCGTCCTAATCCTACATCTTCCTTAAATTCCAAAAATAACATGTCACAAATCTGTCGCATCTTGACAACAACTCTTTATCATAAGGACTCTCATGGCACTCAATTGGGCAGGAGTCACATGAGATCTAACCCCGATATCATTGAACTATCCTCACAATGCCTTACATTATAAGAAATTTCAACATTCAAAACAACACTCCTTATCAAATCCTTAGCATATTACCATAGACCTATAGTTTTGTTTCAAGCATTTGATTAACTCATTAAGTTAAAGCAAGAAAGTGAATCATACATTCAAATATACCATTGAAGATAAATGAAAAAACCCTTGATAATTTCATTCACAACCTGTCATAACACACACAGGAGAGCAATTGTCTTAAAAAAATTAGATTTCTTTTGATATCAGTAATTACATAAAGCATAGTGCACTTATCCCATGTACATACCCTACCCAAAATGATTTACTAACTAAGCCTTCTCGGATTTTGCATTGTATGCATTCACTGTACACCACCTAAACCTTTTGGATTCAAAAATTTGACCTCAATAATGAGCCTTGAAATCTCCTTTATAGACTAGGAGAGCAACAAGCATCGGGCTCAATTGTTAATACATTTCAACCTAATTTCATTTCAACCAAATGAAATTTCAACAACATTTGTAATTCCCCACCATCAGATACAATCATACAATGAATAGGGGAATCAAAATGGTTACAACCCTTGTAACCAGTCGATCAGAACAAAATGCCACCTCATCACTTTCCCACCTGTCCACATCAAACCCCAAAAAGCAGCAACAACACCAGAGCAAAATTCCAAGACCCTGATGACCACACCACCATCATGCACCAATAATAATCACACGGCCCCTATACAAGTGATAGCTTCACGTCCTTGCTTTACTATGAAGCGAGAGCATCACCTTACCCTTGTCATCATTAACACCAGAACCAGAAGCAACGCACAGTGCCACCATAGCAATAGGAGATGTCATGAGGACCTCTTCATTCGCATCGACCAATTCAATTAGGGCCACGAGGTAGCTATGATATTCTGAATCAGTGTCGGAACTTTCACCACAAGAGCCACCAGAGAGCTCAATAGGTGACTCATATCGCCCAGATTTTACTTCGACCTCAGCCCCCTCACCACACTCGTCAGACTCTCTTGCCTCTGCATAGCCAACTACCTCAGCACATGGAACCTATCTCTTGAGCCGAGGACTACTCCTAATGAGAGTAGGGAGAGACCCAACACCCTTATCAATGCCTCCAGGAGCACTAGGAATAGTGCTATGTTCATTCAGTGTTACCTCCTGCTGCGAATTCTTAGCACTCATCCTTGCACTTCTACGCAAAGGCGAACCAAAAACAATTGACTTACCCATATTTCTCATGAGCTCGAAACTCTGTAAGAACATAAATCACTAAACAAGTGAACCATACTCGAACATGCAATGATGATAATGAGCGATTAGCAAGCATTTATCGAGCAAGCCGGTGCAGAAAACATTAATGCTCAAATTACAGTACGAGCAAGCGAGCGATTAGTGGCTGACGTCAATTTCACCACTAAAAATCTCCAAATTTATAGAAAATTGGGTACAACCCATCATGATTTCCAAGAGAAAACTGCTCACATGCATGGAAATCAAGATGAGATCCATTCAAAGACTTGCGCCACTAATGAAAGTAATTTTCAGAGCGCAAACAGTCATCACATGGCTGGATCAAAACTTTGAATGTCAACCATTGATGTGAGAAGGAGCTAGCATGTCGAACAACTCGGATTGAGTCAAACATTATTGAAAATCCCACGTCACCATTTGGAAAGCTCAGCGGCCAATCACATACTTCATAGTTAGAAACACGCATGCCAGTAGCAGGTCCCAACTAGCCACCTTGTACCATCGAGTGAGGCCATGCGTCACCAGCCCACACACCTCATGGCATTTTCAAAAACATTAATTCGACCATACGAGGTTGGCGAGGGACAATCATAATTAGTCCCCATCAACCCCCGTTATTTAAAAGGCTACCGTCAATTTGATAGCTTTTTAGCAGCGCTAGCGGATTTGGACCAATCCCACCTCACCATACGTGACAAGTGGAAAAATTTCACACACCTCGCACAACCTTGGTGACATCATCAAGAAAACATGCAAGGTCTGTGAGGAACGACAGAGAATTGATCCCAATAATCTGACGGTCCACAAATCTGCACATGGAAAAAAATTATTCATAAGAATGGGACCGACGAGGAAAAAGGGGGGTGACCCTTAGGGAACAAAATTTTTAGACTAAAGTCTAAACATGGGAAAATTCCCACCCAATTTTAAGCAAAAATTATATTAAACCTGAACGTGGAGAAACCGACAAGTGAGGTAAAGGGGTCGGTAATAGCATGATATAAAGGGCTCCACTAATGACTTAAGCGACCGGCAACCCACAATGCTAATTCAACATAAAAAATGCTCCCCCTGTGTTGCACTAGAACTCACTTCACATCCAACTTGGTGGCCTCAGGTCCCCAAACAAGGAAGGCCAAAGATTACCCCTGTCAAAAACAAAATTATTTGTTATCTAGAGTAAACCAAGCCTGCAACTATTGCCCTTAAGTGTCCACATGCCACTCAAGTCACCACTATGCCCAATAGTATCATTATGCTTTCCAATGTCACTATCTACTCTATTAAACTACAATCCGCAGTTAGACACTAACTGCAATTCATAACCATCATGATATTTTCCTTTGGCAGATTGCTCATTGTCATGAGTTGAGAGATAAAAAACTTCACAATCCATTTGACATTTGACATTCAAATCAGTGTGCACCTTAAAGTGAAAACTCTCATAGACAACTTCTTGTGTGTCATCCATCTCACACTCAGAAATGTTCAAAACAAAAGATGTATATTCAAGGACATCTTCACACTGATAGTTACAACACAAGCCTAGCTACCAACATTTGTGTTCAGGTATATTAGAACACTTCTTGGTTTCACATAAATGGGAAACATATATCACATCTTCATCCAGGAAACTTGTGAATGCATTCATCTCAGGCTCCTCCCAATACACTGCCTCCTATCTCATATCATCATCCAACTCCATGTGAAACACCTCAATAACAGGTTCTAGCAACCCAACATCAACAAGGGCAATAGAAAGACAATCATGTGCATTGGCCACCTCATGTTCAACACCAACTGTTGTATGTGTTAATTCATAAGTGAAAATTTCAGCACAAGCTGAAAACTTTTCACCAGCAATAAAACTGAAACTTCCTCTCTTCGTCACATAAAGGCTCACCTCAAGGGGTGACAACAAGTCCATTTTTACATGAGGGGTATCATACAAAAAAAAATTGTGCTCCAATGCATACTCATTAGTATGAAATTCACTATTATTCTCATTTTTAGGTTGCTCTATACATGGATCAAGAATTTCAGCAATATAGACATAATCTGCAACCTTGTTGTCATGTGAATCAACAAACTCTTCAATGCAATCAATAGATAATAATGTTGACTCGAGACCCATATATTTTCCATAATGCCCTGCTTGATTATTCCAAAATGAATTCCCCATTTCATCATTATACACAACATCATCCTCTTGATTTATTACAAACACTTCCATCTCTGCTTCACACAAACAATCAGGAACAATAATAGCACCAATACATTCACCAATATGTTTACCATCCTTAGTATTGTACTCAAGATCAAAGTAATGAATACACATCTCCTTTTCTTCAAGTTCCTCAGCATTCACATAATAAAAATGCTCCATTGGTAGAGAACTTGGAGTATACTCCAGGTATTCGTCACACGTAATTTGTTCCCTCACTTGTGGACAAGTGACATCATGAGCATCTACATCATTTCACTCTTCAAGTAAGGAATATGTTTCCATATCATCTTCGGAGAAGCAATCACCACTCCTAATACCAACACCACTAGCTTGTAACAAAACATTAGTAACATATACATTGTAATCACCAATCACATCATGACATGAAACAACACTTTGTGTCTTATTGACTTCTCCATCACCCTGCTCCTCAATTGTTTGCATGGTTATCTGAATTTCCTCGAAGGGATAAGTTTCATCCAAATTTTGTGCATATCCACACTTGGTTGATTCTGCAATCTTTATCCATTCAAGAACTTGGCCAAGGCTACAAGGTTTCAATTCTTCTAACAAATCACTCAACCCAGACTCATAGATCTCACAAAACAGTTCAATGCACACAAAGTCTTCAGGTCTGAACTCTTTGGGGATTTCTATCAAGGTATCCAGAAACCTTGAAAACAATTTGAATGGTGATTCCCCTTCTTGTCTTTTCATTTCATACAACTCTTGCATAAAAGATTTTTTATCACCATTACTCAAATCTACCCGGTGTTCAACTTGGAATTCACTATGATTCTCATATTGTAATGATGGAGACAACATTGTTGCCAAAGCATTGCGATCTTGACAATCATTTCCTCTAGCTGACTCTTGAATTCTAGGTGTGTTAGGATAACCAACACTTGCAGCTAGATACCCTTTCATCATTGAATATTTTATGTTGTTCTCAATGTCCATAGCAATTTGATATGCCTGATATAAGGTTGTAGGTTCTTTGTCTCTTAATAGATAACTCATCTTCTTGTCGAATGCACCAAGATATACAACCAAACATTCAGCCTCATTTGGTCTTATCTCTTTAGGAATCTCTCTTACAATCTTCGAAAACCTGAGATTAAAAGATGGAACTAACTCATCTTTTCCTATGTTGATTCCCATAAACCTTTTCCTTACCATACTTGGGTTTACCCTTTCACCAAATTGCTCCATAAAGGTCATCACAAACTGATTCCATGAAGCAATAGAACATGCGGGAAAATATGAGAACCAATCCCTGGCATCATCCTTCAAAGATTGAACAAAAAGCTTCATGACAACATCCTCATGATTGACTTCATAATCCCCCATCACATCCATGAAAGTTTGTAGATGCTTAGAGGTTGATTTTGAACTTTTCCCTGTGAATTTAGGTAAATACTTCCTAACATTCTTAGGAATCAAATTAGGGAAACCCCTAATACCACTAAAAACTAATGGAAAATACCTTTCAATCACAAAATCCCTTGGAGGGCTTGGTGAAACTTGTTTTCCCTGCATACTTTCACTTGCCATTTCATAGGGAAACCTTCTTATACCCATATTCAATCAAAACAAAACTAATAAATGGATGCCAATTGCATTTACCCATTCTACATAGATTTAATATGTATGCCTTAAGACCTTCTTAGAGGCATAAATCAAAATGAACATACTCCTCAACTATTACAGATATTACAGGTTACATATCAGAAGTATGGAAAGAACTACCACTATTTCCTTCTTAATAATTCATCTAATTAGGAACCATTCATCATCCCAAGTTGTGAATACTTCTCATAAACAAAATAATGCTCCTTTTAACTTTATGAGAATACCTGGAAGTTAAGCAACACTTCTTAATATTTTCTCCCTGACTACGAATTCTACAGATCTGGAACTTTTCCTTGCATATCAACTGTTTCTTTAGATAGAGTCACCACCTCTTTAACAGAGGATCGGATTTCAAATGAATATGAAATTATATCAAGAGTAGATCACGTTATGGGTCTTCTTCCACAATAGAGTCACGCTCAAATACTTTGAGATCGAGCTGCTACCAACCCTTCCAGGTCTAAAACCTTCAAACATCTAAACTTTAAAGTTTAGATTCTCCAAATACTTGACTCTAGGATACTACCATCTGCGCCTTAGATTCCTTTTTTCTTTAAATTTCTCAAAAGTTCTCCCCAATAAAGTCTCCATTCTGTTGGTGACTCGGATAGGAAAATAATTCAATAATTTTCAACCTCTAGTTACAAGTAATATGTCAAGATTATAGTGACTCTATAACAACATCATATGCAACCAAAAATTATGAGTTCATCCCTAGTAGAGTAACCATTTTGTTGGTGTTTTTAATTTCCAACTAGGCTTCGTAATTCTCTAGGAAGTTGCCAACCTCTATATTAAAGAATTCAACAAGTTAGTGGCCAACTGACAAGATTCAGTCAAAGACTGAGATCTCCTACACTTTAGGTTTTGTGAAACCAAGGAGGGTGTTCCTATTTGTGTTCATATGATGTTTCATGCCTCAAGAACACTTCAATACATAGATATATTCCTACCAGTGCTAATAGATACCATTTACCAGGGGTTTGGCAAGCCACTGAGTAAAAATAACTATCTAAAGCTAGGAAAATGGATACAATGTGAGATTTGCATCTCAAGAGATAGAATTTGAAATTAAGATGTTCTGAACTTGAACCCACATGCTCGGGGTGAATGCTTTGAATTCTTAAAGAACCTTGAATGAATTAACCAATGCCTCACTCAATTGGGCAGGAATCACATGAGATCTAACCCAGATATTGTTGGGAAATTATGCCTCAATGTTTTCGCTTGTTCCCTTCAGACTTGGCTTTCTCCTTCATGTTTTGGCCTTTACCACCATACCGTTGCATGTTCTTTCCTTGGTGGCACGCTTGTGCGGTTTACCGCTTTACCGTGGGCCACTTTGTCTGGCGGTCAGCGCTTGCAGTTATCGTTGTACCGTGGTCGGTACTCAGAGTGACCGCAGTGGCCACGGTAAGACTGCTGGTGGTTACTGTTGTACCGCGGTCAGTGCTCGGGGTGATCGCGGTGGCCGCGGTAAGACCACTGGCGGTCTGCCAGAGCGGTTATTGCTCTACCGCGGTGAGACCTGGCGGTAGCGTGATATGACCGTTGATGGTCTATTGGGCAGTTACTGCCATACCACGAGGCAATGCCAACAAGGTTGCGGTAGCGTGGTAGGAAGGAGCGACGAAGCACGGTGAAGTCTTGGGTGAGCTCGGGCAAGCTCATCGCCATACCGTGGCTGGGTCGAATGGACTCGATGGTAATGCGGTAAGGGCTTGGAGCTCAGTTGACTGAGCTGGACTGACAGTCAAAGTGCGACAGCAAATGAGATGGTGACACTTGGAAGATCTTTTTGATCTGGTTGGCAAAAGTTTTATTTCCTGATTACAATAGAGTTGCATTATTAAATGGAGGTTGACGGACATGCCTGAGACCGATTTAATGTTGTGTGTGGCTCGATGCACCTGCAAGGTCAGTGCACGTTATCAATGATGGTTAAAGCTTGCAAGTGGGATAATTGATTATCCTGATGACCATTGAATGTCGAGTCTGGCTGAACAAGTTTGCACACGGTATAAGAAATTGTGGGTGCAGTTCGATAATAAAAAGAGAAAAGAGAGAGAGGTTGAGAGTGTTCGAGCGGTAGTTTATCGTGAACACTTGGACTCTTTGATCTACAAGGATGTGAACCGATGGAGGCCAAGAGGTTGGGTTGGTCGTGAGGTTGGCTGTGACAGTCATTTGTGAGGAACTGAAGGGAATCTATATAGTATGTCAGATGTATGACATTGCAACTATTTGAAGGTTCTAGTTTTGTGTTGCTTGTATTCTTTCTCCAAATGAACAAGATGTAATCTCCTGAAGAGCATAGCTCTAATTTTGTATTGTAACCATTTTAGTTACTGAATAATACATGTGAGCTGAGTGTTTTGGAGGGTGGGGTTTTTTACCCGAAAGGGTTTCCCCACATATATTTGTGTGTTCATATTTTTTTCTTTCATGGATCCCTACTTGTGTTGAATCTGTTATTTGTTTGCATTTACTTTCCTCAGTAGGATCAATGGGGGATCAACTATGCCTGTTTTCGCTTTATGGTATAGTCGGTTGTGTCTTTGTTGTGATTTTGAATTGAAATCACTAAGGCACTGTTGTCTTAGATGTCTATCTTGATTACAAACTGAACTCCTTATCCCCAACAAGTGGTATCAGAGCTATTAGCTTATTGCTCATGATACCAACAAGTGGTATTAGAGCATGTTTGAGGGAGGTCAAGGCTTGATGATACCAACCATTGGTATCAAAGTCTTCTCCTGGTTGATGAAGTTCTGGGTTTTCTCCTATGATGATTTTTTAGCCTAGCAAGCTTGAGGAAGTCTGGGGAAATTGGTTGGTGATTGATCCTTCGATGAGTGGAAGTGTGTGCTTCATTGATTCAACACACAGTTTTGAAAGATGTCGAAGATGATTGGAGTTGGTCATGTTGTGGCAACATGGTCTGAGGCTCCTGGCTCGTAACAAAGTTCCTGATGCAAAGGGCGTGAGATGTGCTTGTGGTTGTGTTACAGCGAAGCGTGGTGTTCATACTGGGTGTTTGTGTGAGAGGCTCCCTGGCGGTATGGACTTGCTTGTGTTGTTGATCAACTATGGAGAGTTGTGCTTGTGCTGGGTGTTTTTGACTTAGCACTGAAGGCAGTTTCTCTGGTGCTCTGATTGCATGGAGGCTATGAAGTGACCTTGGTGGTTTGCAACTTCTGGATTGCCTGGCTCTCTCATTTGCTTGTGCATGACTGTGGCGTTGGAACTGGTCTGAAATGGACTTGTTGTTCCTGTGTGCCTATTTCTTGCACTTGCATGGTTCAGATTCATGTCTTTGGCTCTGAAGGTTTTCTATAGACTTTCCTAAAAAGTCTATCATGCTTTTTCATGTTTCTTTTCATTATTTTGGTTAATCGTGATGGTTGTGTGTAGACTCCTGAGTCGTCCAGATGAGCAGTGAATATGGAGATGTGTGGGTGTTTTATAAACACTATGGTTTTGCAGGTTTTACACGGTCAAGATAAAACTTGTGTTGTGTGGAGCTATTGTCTGCTATTTCCCAGATCCTATTTTGTGGTATGATTGGATGAGATAGTTGCAGTTTGACTTGTTTGGATTAGAGTTATCTTCTCTGCATGAGAGTGTTGGTATGTGTTTACTTTCAACATTCTTGTGGTGTTGCTTGTTGGTCACCTAGACTTTGGTGCTTGAGTTGTGGATGTGTTTGGCAAATCAGATCTGTTGTTGATCTGGTGTTTGAGTCATGCTTGTTTGCTTTGGTTGTTCTCTTTGATGATCTCAGTTTTGTAGTTTCCAGTGAAATGATAGATTTGCAAGTTTCATTTGGTTGCATCCATGAGTTGTGCAATGTTGTGGGTTGTCCTTACCTACATGTTTATTGTGAGACAACTCGAAAGTGGACTGTCAATATCCACGAGATTGTAACTGTGTGGTGCAGATTTGTTAGCTGACCTTGTCTGTGGTCACTTATGCATTAGCGTGGTTGTTTTGAGATGAGAGGAGGAATGGCATTTGAGTACCTTAATAGTCAGTTATGGACCAATAGCATGTGAATCATGATGTCATGGAGAGATTGATACACTGGCTAGTGTAAGCTTTTGACAGTGATGGTGTGGTCTGCATGATCTGGTGATCTTGGTGCAGTTCGACGTTGTTGTCCGATGGACATGTTGTTTTGTACCTGGAGGTTTTCGGATCAGCAGATGTTTTGGTCATGATGCTTGGAGAGCTCGATGTCACATTTCAGTGGGAGCTTTAGCAGTGACTATGGATTCATCACTTGGTGATGGATGATCTTCTTTGGTGTTGCAGATGTTTTGGAAGGGCTCTTAGATCCTGTTGCTGCAGAAGATTTCCTTTCGCATCTACATGTTCACTATTTGAAGATGTGCAGCATCTTGGAGCCATGAAGGACCTTGGTATTCTTTGGCTAAGATGCTAGTGGTGTTTGACAGGTGACGTTGGTTTAGATTTTGTTTGCTTTATGTCATGGTATACTCTTGCTTTTGTATTAGAGTTTTGGCATGTTGCTTTGCTCTTGAGACCATGGATAGTTCACCTGAAGCATGGTATCTCCTAAGGGGGATGTGTAGATCATGGTGTCATGATAAGTTCCTGTCCTAGGTTTGGAGCTTTGACAGTGGTCTGGGGTTTCTCTTTATTTTGAGTACATTGGTCATATGCTAGAGGACTTCATGTTTATTGAAGTGATGTAGTTTGGAGTTAGCATGAGATGACAGGTGTTGGTGCTCATGGATGCATGGAGAATAAGGTGAGGCTAGAATTCTTTTGAGAATGTTGTTGTTACAGCTGAAAGTCTGAGTAGCCTGCACCTTGGTTGAATGCGAGTTCAACAGAGACCATGAAGGAGAATGCTCTTGGGTAAGTCACAGTGGCTTGTATATCTTGGAGGAGCATCTCTTCTTTTCTTCTTGGTCTGCTCGACAGTGGTGTCACTTTAAAAGGTATTTTCCCATTATATCTTTCAGATGTGTGTTATGCTTTATCTTTCATGATATGAATCTTGAGTTGTTTTGAGATTCTGGAGGATTCATAATGGAAGGTTGATAGCATAGTGGATCTCTTTGTGCTTTTGAGGACTGATAGGAGATGATTATATGGGTTAGTCTGATCTTCTTTGAGGTGCTTACATCCATGGATTTGTTGGATGTTGTTAAGGCTTTTCCTTTGGGATGTGAACAAGATCGTTCTTGACACAGCTGGCATATAGAAGTGTTTGTAGAAGGGCATTTTTTATTTATTTGTTGTTTCTCTCTAATCTGGTCTTGTTCTTCCTGATTGTTCTTTTGACTTTAGATGTGAGTTGCCTTTGTGGTGTCGTGTTGGTCAAATTTTGTGGTCATGTGTTGTAACTTGGGTGATGATACGAAGGTGCTTATGCTTCTTTCTTCAGTCAGGTTTGGAAGAGTTTGGAAGAACTGTGGAAGACAGTTGAGAGAAACGTTTCTTGCAGCAGGTGGTTGTAGGTGTTGCAGATCAGTGTGGATGTTCCTTGGAACTACATGGTTACTCATTTCTATGTACAGGGATTGGTGGACTTAGTATGCCTGGATCATGTATGATGGTGCTTTGTTTGCATTCATCTGGACATTACCCTTATAGTGGGAGTACCTGGACGTGTTTGGTCTTTTGACTGGTTGACACAGGGTGCTTGTTTGTTGCTGAGATGGGTGGTTTTATGATGGCATGAGTCTGCTGCTGGTTATCATACCTTTGAGGTATGGGTGGTTGCATGGATTAGCATGAGTTGTGGGTGCTATGTTCAGCCGCATGGGTTTGATCAGTTGGATGAGGACAGTCACTTGTGGTTGTTGTTCTAGCTGATGGTTTCTTATTTTGGAGATTGGTTTATTGTTATGTGTTCGCGTTGTGCTTTTTTGTTGTTGTGGTGCCTTTTCCACCTGAAGGATCAGATGTTTGTGTTCTAGAGATTGGTGCATATACGCCTTGGCTTGTTCCTTTTTTTGTGTTGGATGTTTGGAGTTGTAGCCTGAGATGGTGGACATTTTTTTATGTCATTGCAGGGGTCTTGGTTGGAGCATGGAAGCATAGTTTTGGTCCTTGTTCGGATGTTTGGAGGAAGCCTAAAAGTCTTTGGCAAGTGGGAGATTTTTGGGAAATTATGCCTCAACGTTCTAGCTTGTTCCCTTCAGACTTGGCTTTTTCCTTCATGTTCTGGCCTTTACCGTCATACCGCTGCCTGTTCTTTCCTTGGTGGCACAGTTGTGCGTTTTACCGCTTTACCATGGGCCACTTTGTCTGGCGGTCAGCGCTGGCGGTTACCATTGTACCGCGGTCGGTACTCAGAGTGACCGCGGTGGCCGTAGTAAGACCGCTAGCAGTCAACGTTGGCAGTTACCGATGTACTGCGGTCGTTGCTCGAGGTGGCTGCGGTGGTCGCGGTAAGACCACTGGCAGTCTACTAGAGTGGTTACTGCTCTACCACGGTGAGACCTGGCGGTAGCGCGATATGACTGCTGATGGTCTGTTGGGCGATTACTGCCATACCGCAAGGCAATGCCAACAAGGCTACAGTAGCGTGGTAGGAAGGAGCGACGGAGCACGGTGAAGTCTTGGGTGAGCTCGGGAAAGCTCACCGCCATACCGCGGCTGGGTCGAATGGACTCGATGGTAACGTGGTAAGGGCTCAGAGCTCGATTGACCGAGCTGGATTGACAGTCAAAGTGCGACAACAAATGAGATGGTGACACGTGGAAGATATTTTTGATCCGGTTGGCAAAATTTTATTTCCTGATTACGATAGAGTTGCATTATTAAATGGAGGTTGACGGACATGCTTGAGACCGATTTAATATTGTGTGTGGCTTGATGCACTTGCAAGGTCGGTGCATGTTATCAGTGATGGTTAAAGCTTGTAGGTGGGATAATCGATTATCCTGATGACCGTTGAATGTCGAGTCTGGCTGAACAGGTTTGCAAACAGTATAAGAAATCGTGGGTGTAGTTCGATAATAAAAAGAGAAAAGAGAGAGAGGCTGAGAGTGTTCAAGTGGTATTTTACCATGAACACTTGGACTCTCTGATCTACAAGGATGTGAACCTGTGGAGGCCAAAAGGCTGGGTTGGCCGTGAGGCTAGCTATGACAGTCATTTGTGAGGAGTTGAAGGGAATCTATATAGTATGTCAGATGTATGACATTGCAACTATGTGAAGGTTCTGGTTTTGTGTTGCCTATATTCTTTCTCCAGACGAACAAGATGTAATCTCCTAAAGAGCATAGCTCTGATTTTGTATTGTAACCATTTTAGTTACTGAATAATACATGTGAGCTGAGTGTTTTGGAGGGTGGGGTTTTTTACCCAAAAGGGTTTTCCCCACGTATATTTGTGTGTTCATAGTTTTGTCTTTCATGGATCCCTGCTTGTGTTGAATCTGTTATTTGTTTGCATTTACTTTCCTCAGTAGGATCAATGGGGGATCAATTGTGCCTGTTTCCACTTTATGGCATAGTTGGTTGTGTCTTTGTTGTGATTTTGAATTGAAATCACTAAGGCATTGTTGTCTTAAATGTCTATCTTGATGACAGACCGAACTCCTTATTCCCAATAGATATCATTGACCTATCCTCACAATGCCTTACATTATAAGAACTTTCAACATTCAAAACAATACTCCTTAGCATATTACCACAGACCTATAATTTTGTTTCAAGCATTTGATTAACTCATTAAGTTAAAGCAAGAAAGTGAATCATACATTCAAATATACCATTGAAGATAAATGAAAAAACCCTTGATAATTTCATTCACAACCTATCATAACACACACATGAGAGCAATTATCTTAAAAAAAATAGATTTCTTTTGATATCAGTAATTACATAAAGTATAGTACGCTTATCCCATGTACATACCTTACCCAAAATGATGTACTAACTAAGCCTTCTCGAATTTTGCATTGTATGCATTCACTGTACACCACCTAAACCTTTTGGATTCAAAAATTTGACCTCAACAATGAGCCTTGAAATCTCCTTTATAGACCAGGAAAGCAACAAGCATTAGGCTCAATTGTTAATACATTTCAACCTAATTTCATTTCAACCAAAAGAAAATTTCAATAGCATTCATAATTCCCCACCATCAGATACAATCATACAATGAACAGGGGAATCAAAATGGTTACAACACTTATAACCAATTGACCAGAACAAAATGCCACTGTATCACTTTCTCACCCGTCCATATCAAACCCCAAAAAGCAGCAACAACACCAAAGCAAAATTGCAAGACCCCGATGACCACACCACCATCATGCACCAAGAACAATAACATGACCCCTATACAAGTGACTACTCCACGTCCTTGCTTCAATATGAAGCAAGAGCATCACCTTACCCTTGTCATCATTAACACCAGAACCAAAAGCAATGCACGGTGCCACCACAACAATAGGAGATGCCATGAGGACCTCTTCATTTGCACTGAACAATTCAGTCAGGGCCATGAGGTAGCTACGATAGTTTGAATTAGTGTTAGAACTTTCACCACAAGAGCCACCAGAGAGCTCAATGGGTGACTCATATCGCCCAGATTTTACTTCGACCTCAGCCCCCTCGCCACACTCGTTGAACTCTCTTGCCTCTGCATAGCCAACTACCTTAGCCTATGGAACTTGTCCCTTGAGCTGAGGACTACTCCTGATGAGAGTAGGGAGGGACCCAACACCCTTGTCAATGCCTCTAGGAGCACCAGGAATAGCGCTCTGTTCATTTGGTGTTACCTCCTGCTGCAAATTCTTAGCACTCATCCTTGCAGTTCTATGCAAAGGTGAACCATAAACAATTGACTTACCCATCTTGCTCACGGGCTCAAAACTCTGCAAGAACAACAATCACTAAACAAGTGAACCAGACTCAAACATGCAATGATGCTAATGAGCGATTAGCAAGCATTTATCAAGCAAACTGGTGCAAAAAACATTAATGCTCAAATTGCATTACGAGCAAGCGAGCGATTAGTGGCTGACGTCGATTTCACCACTAAAAATCTCCAAATTTATAGAAAATTGGGTACAACCCATCATGATTGCCAGGATAAAACCGCTTGCATGCATGGAAATCAGGATGAGATCCATCGAAAGACTTGCGCCATTAATGAAAGTAATTTGCAGAGCGCAAACAGTCATCACATTGCTGGATAAGAACTTTGAATGCCAACCGTTGATGTGAGAAGGAACTGGCATGTTGAACGACTCAAATTGAGTCAAACATTATTGAAAATCCCATGTCACCATTTGGAAAGCCCAGTGGCCAATCACATACTTCATAGTCAGAAACACGCACGCTAGTAGCGGGCCCCAACTAGCCACCTTGTACCATCGAGCGAGGCCATATGTCACCAGCTCGTACACCTTGCGACATTTTCAAAAACATTAATTCGACCATGCGAGGTTGGTGAGGGACGGTCATAATTAATCCCCATCAACCCCCGTTATTTAAAAGATTATCGTTGATTTGATAGCTTTTTAGCAGTGTTGGCAGATTTGGACCGATCCCATCTCACTATACGTGATAGGTGGCAGCATTTCACACAACCTTGGTGACATCATCAAGAAAACCTGTGAGGTATATGAGGAACGACAGAGAATTGATCCCAACGATCCGACGGTCCACAAATATGCACATGGAAAAAATTTATTCACAATAATGTGACCGACCAAGAAAATCAGGGGGCGGCCCTTAGGGCACAAAAATTTTAGACTAAAGTCTAAACATGGGAAAATTCCCACCTAGTTTGAAGCAAAATTTATATTAAACCCGAACGTGAAGAAACCGACAAGTGAGGTAAAGGGGTTGATAACAACATGACATAAAGGGCTCCACTAATGACTTAAGCGACCGGCAACCCACAATGCTAAGTCAACATAGAATTATAACGCAAGGGTTTGTTTGATGAAAATAAGTTTTAAAAACAGGGGTAGCAAAACCCTAAACCCTAATATTAGACCCCCAACATGAAGGAAGAAAAGACAAGCCCTAGAACCAAGAAAAATTTGTGACAAATTTTAGAAGTCCCATCACCCACCTTGGTCCTATAGAGCCAGAAGTGCAGAAGATCTTAGTCTCTAACTAAATCTTACCAGTAGGCCAAATCCCCCTTTGAGTCTAAGTATAATAAATTGGATAAGTCTATAGGATTCATTGGATTGATCGATTTGGAACTCCAACATAACCTAAGAACCCATGCATAATAGATAACAACTCACAACCAATTACCTTCTACAATATGGCTTCCATGTTTGGTAAAGGATAATTATCCTTTAATGATGACACATTTAAATTTCTAAAGTCAACACATAGCCTGATATCACCATTTTTCTTCTTGATTGGGACCAAGTTAGAAACCCACATCAAATATTTGATGGGCTTGATGATCCCAACATCCCTCAACTTTACAAGTTCTTCTTACATCTTAGGTTGTAAAGTGGGATTTATTGTCCTTTGTTTTTTCCTAACGGGCTTAGCATCTACCTTTAGAGGAATTTCATGTTGAAATAGCTCTTCCCTATATGCCTTCAGGTCATCATAAGACCTTGCAAATACATGTCTATACTTTCTCGATAAAGCAATCAACATTGCATTAACTTGAGGCTTCATCTTTTTGCCAATGTATTCCTTTTTTCGAGCATTTTCAGTTTCAAGATTGATTTCTTCCAAATCCTCTTTGTGAGTGGATGTATTCTTGGCATTGCTTTTATCAAGGCCATCAAACAACCTTTCCAATGCAACCAACCCTTTGGGAATTTTTTTGGTTTTTAATTGGATGATCTAATTTCAAAATATAGTTTCCTTTCCATCCACTTCTTCAACAAAGGCTACAAAATCAATTTATTGACTGTCATATTCATCTATACACTGTAGTAACCTTAAGGTGTCATCATTATCATTAAACGCTAAACCCTAAACCCTAAACCCTAGCAATAAGGCTTCATACTCACCTACATTATTTGTGCATGCAAACAATAATTGAAATGAAAACTTAAAGGTCTTACCACTAGGAGATATGAGTATCACCCCTGCACTAGCTCCCTCCTTTGAACAAGCTCCATCAAAAATCATATTGCAAAGGTCATCATTATTTTCTTGTTGCAATACTTCTTTTTCCAGTGGTGCAGGTTATTTTTCTTCCTCTTCTTATAACTCTTCAATCCTGAAGTTGTCCATGTGATGTCCACAAAATAAATCCTATCTGCTTCTCCCACAAACTCAATGATATGTGGAGCTCTTGGTTCCCTTACAAGTTTGATATCCTTTTCTTCAATTGGAAAATTTGCAAAGGACATGTCACATTGCATGCTACTTCCCATGGAGGCACTCCATTTTCTAGATAGTAACATACCATAATTGGGTGGGATGTCCACCACAACTATACTCATGACAAACTCCTTGTCAAGAAAAGTGGCTAATCTGTATGGAACATCTTTAATAACCCCAATAATTGGGATTTCTCTGGATTCCATGGCATAGCATTTTCCATATGCACAATTTATTTTCAGACCCATTTCCTTCATTCTCTCCACTAGCATGATGTTAGATGAAGCTCCTAAATCAATCATGCAATTCTTTAACAACTTACCATCAACAATTAGACTTACATAGAATGGATAAATGTTATCTAGGAATTTTGTGATAGTACTACCCAAATAAATATGAAGGATCTCACCAATGTCTCCCTCCATCACCTCATCACTAACTTGATTTCCACTCACTTGAGGTTGAGTTGTCACCTTCTTATCTTCACAGGCCTGAGTGACACCATTGATAAGGGTCATTGCCTTCTTTTTATGCTCATCAATTCTCATCATTTCCATTAATGGAATAGTCACCTTTACTTGAGTCAATAGCTGAAACATGTCAATTAGATTATAATTTGGTAATTCATGTGGGACCACACTCTGCTCTCCATCTTGGACTTTTTTTTGCTCAATTTTCTTCTCAGTATCTTTCTTATATTGTTTATTTTTTGGATCAGCATTTGACTTTTGAGTCTTAACCTTAACAATTAAGACAACAACCTCATCAGGATTTTTGGCTCCACTATCTTTCTCGGCCCAAATTCTAGGTCCCTTACTTTCTTTAGCCTTGGCCTCTCCCTTATTAAACTTGGCCAATTTTTCTATTTTAGTCCCCTACTTCTTTGCATTATTTTCTTTCACGAACATACTACTATACTTACCTTGATCACAATTAACAACCCTACTTCCCAATTTGTAAGTATTCCTAGCTTGCTCAACCAATGTTGTAGTCATCTACTTATACTCATCATCAAAAGGTCTTCTCAAGGACATATCCATTTCATGTGTTTCCATAGCACATATGTTGTCCCCAATCTCTTCATCTTCATCAAGGAAAATTTGTTGATGATAAGAATCTGATTTATGCCTCTGGAATTCAATATAAACTTCATGTGATTATTCCTCTTAAGAACACTCCTCATCAACAAAGTATGATCTATGCATGAGCATGTGTACTTCAACATAATTTTCCTCCATTGGCTCATAATCATTGAGCTTGCTCTTCTTCAAACTGTATTGCTACTGAACACATTTGAGAAGCATGTGGTTACTATAAATTAATGTGCCAAGGTGTCATTAGAAAATTTCACTAAATTCTTTTGTAAAGGGTTAGGGGGATCTTTGTTTTGTGCATTTTTTTGGCTGTTTTGAATTGACTTCCCATTATGCCAATTAGTTTTATAGGGATGATCCTGCAGCCGAGGAGGTATTTCATTCTTCTAGAAAGTTAGATTTTCATTTGCAAGCCCCTTCTCCTGCCTTGCAAGCCTGTAGTTTATATCCTTCATGAAACTTGCAACATTATCAATCTTGTCTTCAAGTGAAGACCCTTTTGCTCCAAATTGTTTGTCCTCCTTATTAGGGTTCTTCAAGATTTTCACATCATCTCTTCTCCCAGCTTTACTAGTGGCTCTTCTAATATTCTCAATGTGAATTTCCATCTTGAAATCCTCTCTTAAGGTTTGAGGATTCTTGTCCAGCAAGAGGTAACTCATTTTTGCATCAAATGAATTACAATAGTTAACTAAGCATACACTATCATTTAGTCTCAAATGAGGAGTTAATCTGTTCATGGCCTTCTGAAATCTTACATTGAAGTCAACAACTGCTTCATTTGAACCTTTAGAAATTTTGTTAAATTGGTTGAGGAGGAGCCTTGAATCAGTCTTGTCACCATACTATTCTCTAAATAGCCTCTTGAACTCTTCCCAAGAACCAATACTTTTAGTCGGTATACCTCTATAAAATTCTCTAGCATCTTCAGCGAGTGATTGCATGAAGAGTTTCATCATCACATCTTCAACCTCCACTTTAAAGTCATCCATTACATTTACAAATGCCTTCAAGTGATCCTCACCACTTATGGCATTGTTACTAGAGAATTTTTCCAAGGTAGGTTTGATATCTTTAGGGAACTAATTTGGATATCCAGGGATCCCAACAAAACACATTTACTGGTACTTATCCACTTGCATGGGCCTCCTGATAATTCGGTCTCTATAATTGTTTCTAGGTTCATTGTCTTCTTGGTCACCAAATTGGTTATTACCTTTACCATTTCCACCCCCACCATTGTCACCACATCCACTTTTATTTCCACCACCACCACTTCCATCTCCATCTTTAGAATATGTATTCTTGTTATTATGGCCACCTCCACCTCCACCACCCTGATCTCCACCACCACTTCCACTAGGAATGTGCCTATATGACTTGGTATTATGTGCATTACAATTAGTGTGTCTAGAGCTTTAAGCTACCAGATCTAGTATAGAGATCTTCCTTGCTAGTTCTGCATTTGTAGCTTCAATTTTAGTTTTCTTCAATTCTTGGTGTAGCTTGTCATTGGCTAATTGTAACCTTAGTATCTCAAGATCGGGAGGTACACTTGATGGAATGGAATTTTTTTAACATATTTGGTGAATGTGTTGGTAGATGAAGTGTTTTCATTTGTATTATTATTGGTATTTGTAGTTGGGATGTTCTTCTTGGGCTAGCCTATAGGCATCTTTCCATGATCTATAGACTTATTAACAATAGAAGAAGGATCCATGACTTTGGTTGCTACAATAGATGTAGTATAAGTACTTGCAATAGAGGTTCCCATGGGAATGGTCACCTTAGGAGGATCAGGGGTTGCCTTAGTAGTAGATTTAGAAGAAACTTTGGGAATGGGTTCTTCCTTTAAAGCTTATTTCATCTTCTCGATTCTTCTTCTCTAAGCATCTCTTTCCAATACCTTTGCCCTGATTCTCTCCTCTCTTTCTTTTTATTGTCTTTCCTCCAACTCCTTGAGTCTAAGTTCTTCCTCCTCCAAAGCTTGCATATACTTATCTATGTCATCTTCATCTTCTAAGATTCTTCAGACTCAATATGCTCAAGAGTGTACAAGGTAAGATTAGTTAGCTCTCTCTCAGTAGAATGATGTGAGGCTATAGTATGAGATTTCCTCTTGGTTTAAAGTTATCATCATTAAATATAGATCTACCACCAGGGGCTCCACTTTTGGATGAGAGTTTATTATCCTTTTCCAAGAACTCCCACCTTTCCTCTTCCCTTGACATTTCATTGTGACTATCAAGAACTTCATCAGTGGATAGACTTTCCTCATTTATACCAGTCACACCAAATGTATGTGCATCTTCATTACGTTTTTATTATAAAAAAATTCATCTAAATTAGGAGAGGTAGTAGCAAAATTTCTAGTGGACTTATCTGCTTCATCATTCTTCTTTATCCAAGATGGCTTCTTTCTTTTGGGAAGCTCAATTTCCATCTACTACTCAAGATTCTTCTTCATTTTGCTTTTGGTTCCATGTATGGTTTCAAACTTCTCTTCAAAGTTCTTCTTCTCCTTTTCTTCTTGGAATTCTAATGTTTCACTAGCACAAGAGACTTCAAAATCGCCACCCAAAATATTGAGAAATAAAATTTGGTTATACCTTGTAGATGCACTCACAATTTTAGAGAAGACCTTGAACATAACCTGGTATGAGATAGAAAATAGAACCAAAACTCGACACATAAAATTAGGCTTGATTTATTGATGAGAATTTTAGCAAATTATTCTCCAAACAATGAAGAATAATGAAAATACTTGACTCTAATTGTACCAAATTTGACCTAGAGACGTTGGACTAGCATTTTCCCTAGCAAAGTCACCAATTTGTTGATTGTTTTTTAAGAACCAAACTTAATCTCAACAATTGCCTATGAATTTTCCATAATTCAATTTGATCAGCAATGGTGAGGATTGGCCAATGACTAGGTGAAATCTTCCTAGGATTTCCCTCTGCACTTTGAGCTTTGTAAGACCCAAGAGGGTGATCCTTACAATGTGCTAAATGATACTCCTGTGCTAAATTACCATAGACATTGTAAATAATAGATACATACCCATAATTTACAAATTAGATGAAAATCCTAAACAATCTGGATAATTATTTAACAAATGACCACCTAAAGCAGGGAATGGATGATTCTCCATAAAACTTTAGAACAATCAAAGGTGTATAAATGGTTTTCTATATGGATTTTTTCTTTGAAAGGCAAGGTTGGCTCAATTACATTAAAGATAACTAAATTAATAGACTGGTGATTTATCCATGGGTGAGATTCATATTTGCAATAAATTGTAATACATTAGTGATTAGACTTAGCATTCATAGAACATTTTCATATTTCCTTGCAATAAAATAACTCAAGATCTCCATAATAGAAACTACTTATTAATCCTTGTACTTCATCACACTAATCTATGACTCCATCAAAGCATTTTAATTAATTCTTTGAATTAAAGCAAAGATAAAACCATACATTCAACCAAAATGATTGAAGACCAATAAAAGATCCTTGATCATTTTATTCATAATTTGAGTGAAAAAATATAACAGGAGAGAAATTGTTCCAGATTTTTCATTTCTCATTTAAATTTCATTATTGTTGTTAAACTATTATGCCTATTACAAACTAGAATTCATACCTAAGACTCAATACTATTCTATTCCTTTGTGCTTGATTTACAAAATTCTCATTACATGAGTTCAAAACCTTTTCTAACCAAAGACCCGTGCAATTGGCCTTGAATTGTCATTTATAAGAACATTGGAGCAACAAGCTTCGAGCCAAATTACACTTACAGTCACATTTTACATTTGACATTCATTTGAATTTGAATTTCAAAATGTCCCCAAGCAGTTACATTTAAATTTTTGATGAGGGGGAAAACATATAAGACAAAACTTATTTCCATTTGTTAAAGAAGATCTTCCCACCTTCCAAAAGGAATCTCTCATCGTTGAAGTCACTCCAAAACATCTTCTTCACAAGGAAAATTGCCTTCCACATGTGCACCAAGTCGTCAAGAACCAAAACATAAAGCAATAAAAGGAGAACAACATAAACCACGTCCAAGTCAACAATTTTTCATCAATCTTCATGACTAAGAGGATACAAAATTTTGTAATACTTCATCTAAGGCTTAATCTATAAATGTTTTGAGCCATGTGTTGTAATCCTCCTCAATAGGCCATTGTATGTCCAATAAATCCTACACCTTGGTGTTATGTTGGTTGTACCTGACATCAATCAAAATGTGGGCCTCTTTGATAAATGCATCCATCCTTACCTCAATTCCATTCATTTTATCACTTGCAGGGTTCACCATAGTGTAATCTATAATGCTAATTATATTCCTAAAATGTGGAAGTAAATCTCCTAGCTCATCCTTCCAAACAACAAATTCTTTCAGCCCACCTTCATCATTTAATATCTTGGGCATTCCACGCCCCTCCTTGTCCCTGAACATTTTAAATTTATTCTATAGTTGCACTCCTAACTTTCCATAAATGTTGAAATTCCTCCAAATAAATCCATTCCTATTAACACATCTGGTATATCTGTTGGGGCCTCAAGATCATCTTTCATATTAGGCAACATTTCCTTCAAGGCTCCAACCCTGGCACTCCATTTGCTCCAGTCATTCAGGAAAGCACTTTGAACTTGCACATATCTTTCATGAGCCTCATGGATACTCTTTTAAGCTCCCCAAACATTGTTAGCTTTGTGTACCAGCTTAAAAACTCTATGCTTTAAGACATCATCAAAAATATCATTAGCAACTTTTACAGTCTCTTCCTTAGCCCTCTTGACATTATCCTTTTCTATTTGCACTTCCTTCTTCAAACTCTAAATTATTAATGTTAAGGTCTTCGTGTCCTGAGCTGATAGTTCTAACGAAGATGAAGAGGGGGAAGGCAGTGCCATTACTAACTATTCGACTTGTGTTGTGGCCCTCATCTTTTTATATTCATCCAAAATATTGTTGTAATCTTTCAACAGTGCATCATATTTCTTTTGGGATATTTTTGCAATGTCAGCACTTAGCATGGCAACATGCATGGTCAACTTTGTAGCTTGGATTGGAGTTATATATGTGGATCTCTTTGCCACAACCAAACCAATAACTTCCTCTATTAACCTTGCAACCTCGAGTTTTTTAGTGTTTGGTGCCATCAACTAAATTGCAAGAGTATGCAATTTTGGACTAAATCCAAAGCCAAAGACACGATTGTCAAAAATTTCTTCTGATACAAAAGCCTGAGGGTCCTTTCTTATTGCATCAAGTGTGATAGAAACAATTAGACTACACCTTGGAAGCAACATTATTCCACTATCTGTAACAATTTTCCTAGCCTCGACAGGGGTAATGGTTATTATCTCAGCCATTATCTTCTCTCCTTTTGCTTTCTCTACTTCCTCCTATTGATAAGGATCCACATTGGCCTTAGCCTCTTCAATTATCTTCTATATTTCCTAAGTTCTTTGCTGGATGATGAACTCTTTGAACTCTTTGGTTTGCATGAAAGCATCATCTATAAGAAATTCATCACATGCCTTGATCTAAGGATCATCTTCATTTTCTTCATCGTACTCCCATTTAACAACTTTGTCTTTGGGAATAAATGAGTCAAGAGCATCATTTCTTTTAGGGGAAGGGAATCTCATCCTCACCTCCTCATCATCAGGTACATTCTCTACATATTGCTCCTTCCCAATTATTTCATAATCCCCTCCTTCAACCTCCAAAGGTTGCTCTCAGATGTACATAGATTCATGTTGCTACTCCAAGAGGGTGTGTGCCCTTTCAACAGCCTCTTTAACCTTTACCTTGAACTCACCACTTTGGAAATCATTCAATTTTGTCATAGCCCTTTCAAAAAGGTTTTGAATCTCATCATACAGACTGACATAGAATGTATTCCTCCTCATTATATGTTCTTCAATGCCACAAATGGTTGTCCACTCATTCTTTCTTGAAGTCACTACTCCATCAGTTGTTAAATTTCTAATCACATCATTAGTATATAGAAATTGATGAGAAAATCTAGAAAACCCTTCTTTCTTTTCATATCATTCACAAAACCCTTAGGATCAAAATTTCTAACCTCATCAATGGGCATCCTGAGGTTGTTTACCATTATTCTAAACTTTTTATAGCCTTCCTTGGCAGTAGCCTTGAAATAAGCAAAGGTACATTGTGGTGTTATCACCGAACCTTTCCTAGGAACCCTAAAATGTTCTTTATCCATAAAATCCAACTACCACATCAGCTCCATGAATGCCAACCTATCAAAAACATACAGTGGTAAACAGTGAGGTACCACCTTGGCACCATAAGCCCTAATCAAAGTATAATCTGTATGTAAAAACCAGTCACCCCAATTGTGGGGTGTTGTTGATCCTTCTTTAAGCTCCTTAGGGTGCATAATTTTCCTCACAACTTTTGAAAGTCTGTAAAGAGGCTCCACACCCATACTCTCCAAAATACCATACCTCAAAATATTGTAGAAAACCAAATGATTTGAGTGGGGCCAATTCTGGTCCCAAATGTGAGTCCATATTTGGATAGGCAAATCATTTCCTTCCTCATCCTTCTACCTCAATTTAATTTTCTTCTTCCATTTCTCCTATCCAACATAAAGATCATGTACATTAATAAAAAATAGTGAGGAAAAGACAATAGAGCACTTCCAATCTTTAATTCAATTAACCCATTGTGCATATTCTCTACAATGTACAATGCATAGTCAGATCCTCTATTGGAATTTGAATTTTGAATATCAATAATCATTACCGACAAAGTAGTTAGTATCCTTGCATCACAACTGTAAGCCAATACCTGATTCAAGTAGTAATATGTGTTCTTGAAATAGTTGGAAAACTCTTCACACTCGAAAGGCTCTAAGTCCTTGGGACCAAAACCACCTTTATCACCCTTCTTGTGCCTAGGAAGCACATTTTTTCTATACCCATATCTATTTTATTCATACTCATTGCATAAATTAGAAAACTTGATGTTGACTATGTAGTTGGGGTTCAGTTTAAACACCTCCACAATCTTGTCTCTTGTTATGTCAAGGAGTATTGTTCCATTCTCACTTTTTATTTTCCTATCCTTGGCATCATAATGCCTTGCCAATTCTAGCATCAATTCTACTTCAACAAACACATTTGGTACCACTAGCCTTCCAAGATTGAAGCCGCACATGTGACGGGCTGGACGTTTGGACATATCTTCTATTAAAGGCATATAAGAATAACTCCCACCCACTATGTTGTTGAGGAACTTCACCAATTGCAGAAGCAAGATTAATCAGTCTGTTGGTCACTACAACTTTCCCTGTGGGTATTTTTTCAATTTGTGTTCCTCCCTTAGTGATATATTTGGCTTCACCTTCCATAAATCTGGCAAGATTTCTCTTTTCTCCCTTTGGCCTTACAGACTTTTTTGAAGATTCTAGCTTAAGTGTGGGTTTGCCATCCTAGGGTTTGGGTTTTTTAACCCTTTTCTATTTAGGTTTCCTTTCAGGCTTAGCCCTAGACTCACTAGGTTCACTCATTTATATGGTGCAATAGAACTAGGGTTTATGAATATTCAACTTATAAAAGGGGCCTACCAGTTTATGTCCTAAAGAAACAAATTTGTAGAGCAAAAACCCTCCTAGACCTCAAATAATTCTTACCAACCCAATTGAATTTGCACGATATCCCAATGCTTGCAAACCTTAAGAACCTAAAGCTTTCAAAATCATTCACTAACTCTCTAAACTAGCTTAATTTAAACACAATTGATGTAGAGAGGTGTAATTACTTGCTTACCCAGCTGAAAATTTGTCTTCAAAGTCTCTACAACTTTTCACTTATGCTCTTTACACATTTCTACTCAAACTTGACCAATGATTCTTCTCAAACAATTACAATTATGAGGACAAATGAGTCAACAACCTTCTTTATGGCAAAGGAATGAAGCACCCTCACCATTATTGCTTGAAAGAAAGTTTGCGTGAGCGAACTGACACTTAGTCATTTAAGTTCAAATTTTGTTCATTGATGTTTTGATTTAAAACATCATCATTTGCTCTCCTTTATGCTCGCTCCTTTTCTTTTCACTTTCAGTGATGTCTTTAGATGTTACCATGTCACCCTTATTTTCCTTAGTCACCCTTTACTTGAAAGCCATCATGCATCACTACTTTGATCTCCATTCCTGATGCAGGAGCATTATTAAATATCTATAGTTTTAATTTTTGTTCTAGATACTTCTAGTCTCATAATTAGGAGTTTGTTGTTTTTTTGATAATATTCCGAAGTTATTTTGCCTAAGGAGTTAGAGAGATTTTAGGATGGTTGTGATTCCCCCAAATAATGGAAGATTATTGCGAGACTATTTCAAGGCTTGGTTTGATGTATAAAAGCTACCTTATTCTCAGCACGAAAACAAGGAGAGTTTCATGCAAATAAGATGATTTGTATACGACTCTCATTATGAGGAGATTTGATAGCCATATTGTATGCAGATTTATTAGATGTTTATATCTAATATGATTGCTTGAATTTCTAAAATCAATTTTAAGTTGGAGATTTATGTGTTAGCTGCGCACCAATTTGGTATCAGAGCCAGGAATAAAAAATTATTGGAGATTGATTCACGAAGCCTGAAGGAGAATAATTCTGTCACTGAAGAGATTGCCCAACTAAGTAAAAATATGATCATTGTTTAGAGGAACCGTTGCTTGGAGGATTGCTAATTGGAATTTCATGCCAAGCTAGAATTCGTTGCCAAATACTATTGCTAGAGTTTGCAGATATTTTTGCTGCTATTACGGAGATTTTTCCACCGCCTAGAAAGCTCTTGGAAGTCAAAAAGAGACCGCATCATAGTTCATAGTTTATTGTTGGTCAAGAGGTGCGCCAAAGGAAAGAGAAGATCACCCTGTTAAAATGAAAGTAAAGAAGCCACTGAAGATTGAAAGCCGCCCATAGAAGATCGTTGTTGCCCACCCATAGAAGATTGTAGTATTAAAACATGCAACCAAAATATAAAATTTGTATAACCCACACTCCCCTATAATATCACCACTTGCATTATATCGCTGCCAATATTTTCATACATCCAATGGCATGAGAACAACAAAGAGCCAAGATTGTCTTGCCAAAAAAATCCAATCCAACCCACCCCCTATCCCACTTTGCATAACATACAATAGATTGGAATTCAAAGGCTTAAAGAATTAATAAAAAAGTGAAGTTGTTTTGTTGTGATGGAAAGTGTAACGGTGTTGCTACTTATGTTCTTGTGAGCACCCCACATTAAAAGTAGTATGAGCATATCCCTTTCACTATGCATCGTTCACTCCATTCGTTACACTCTCCATCTTAGAGAACAACTTCACTTTTTTATTTGGGGACTTGAATGTATGCAGTTCCATGTAGATCTGAATATGGAAGTGAGGCTCCGGTAAATGGAAATTGGAAAAGATTGAGAAATGCATTTTTGAATTTATAAATCTATAATGGTGGTTTGTTATGGAGTCTTTAATTTGTGTCCTGCTTTTCCAAATTTGAAAACTTGTTTGGATGCCTTCAATTGCATAGATTGTATGTATTATGGTGGGCTTAACACATTGTTTTTTGGTGGTTGCATGTGGCAAAAGAGGAGAAGGCAACTATAGTTGAATGTCTACAGTTTCATGTATATATGAATATGGAATTAATAAAAAAGTGAAGTTCTTCTTTTCGATGGAGAGTGTAATGCATCCTTCGTTCCATTGGTTAGAATCCCCATCAAAAAGAACAACTTCACTTTTTTATTTGGGGAGTTGAATGTCTACAGTTTCATGTATATATGAATATGGAAGTGAATCATGGTAAATGGAAATTGGAAAATATGGGGATATGCATTTTTTAATTTGTAAATCTCTTTATATGTTCAATGCTGGTTTGGTATGGAGTCTTTAATTGCATGAAAAAATATCTTCGAATAAAAACTAGTTAACTCATTTTCATATTTGGGAATACCAAAAAAATAGCAAAGGCAAATTATAGAGTGAAAGTTTGTGCATTGTCGAACAAACGAATACAAGTGCATGGCAGATAACCCTCTAATTGTGAACTAGTCAACCCCTTTCCATGTTTGGTAGTATGAATGAAATGAAAAAAGCATCTTGTAGACAAAATAATTATACATGGAAGAACATAATAATACAATTGCATGGCAGAATATCTTAGAAATGAAAACAAATGATACCATACTCATATAATAACATATATATGTGTGTGTTATTATATATATATTCGTTCATTGAAGGTCAATGAGCACCAATAGGATATTGTAGATAAAGAGAAAAGACAACATTCAATGTTGCAGTGTGATATATATATGTATTTGTATATATGTAAATATATATATATATATATATTTCTTATATTATAATTAAAATTGGCTGCCAAAATTTCTTTTAGAATTCATATCTTGATATAGAGTAGTAATAGAAATTATCCCTATTTTTGTTTATGCCTCGTATTGTAACCAACTACAAGAAGGCGTTTCCATTTGCGAATTAGGTGGCACTTTTCACAAATTTTGCGAACAAAAGCACGAGTTTTCATATTTGTGGTCCTTTATTTAATGCTAAAATCTTGTTCTTTTTTATAGATTTAATGGGCCTCAATATTGATTGGTAGTAGATATAAAGTCATCGTCATCATTTCGTTTGACAGGATATCTATATATTATACGTCCTTTGTTTAAATTGTAAAGAGGTCATTCAACTCTCACTCTATCTCCCGGTACTACTCGTATTGTTCGATATCTCATTTTACCTGATACAACCGTTAAAACCTCCATATCGTTATCTAGGTGGACTAAAAACATACCATTAGGATATGTTGTGGTAACTACACCCTCAACAATGAGAAAATTCTTTTTGGTACCCATTTGAACTAGACTCCTATTTTTTGCAGTGATTTAAATTTTAAAAGTAGGGATAGTTATTAACTATTACATTGATTTCTAAAAGAGGAAAAAAAATCATTATGTTTAAATAAAAGAAATTTAACATAACAATCACCTCTGGGTTCTTCCAGATTTGGCGAGCATCCAGAATAACTAGTGAATTACAACTTTACTGCACTACAATTGGTGCATTGATCTTTGCATCATTAATGATTTTTGCTGGTTGGTTCCATTATCACAAAGTTGCTCCAAAATTGGCTTGGTTCCAAGATGTAGAATCCATGTTAAACCACCATTTAGCAAGGTTATTGGGACTTGGGTCTCTATCTTGGCCAGGACACCAAACATACGTTTCTTTACCTATTAATGAACTCTTAGATGCTGGAGTGGACCCTAAAGAGATACCACTTCCTCATGAATTTATTTTAAATCGTGAGCTTTTAGCTCAACTTTATCCCAATTTTGCTAAGGGATTGACCCCATTTTTCACCCTGAATTGGTCAGAATATTTAGAATTTTCGACTTTTCATGGAGGACTCAACCTAGTAACGGGGGGTCTGTGGTTGACCGGTACTGCACACCACCATTTGGCTATTACATATATATATATATAATTACATATACATATATATATATATATATATATATATACATATACATATATAATTACATATATATATATATATAATTACATATATACATATAATTACATATATATATATTTGTTCTTATATATCTTCTTGTATATATATATGTATATATATGGGGCGATGCACAAGTTGCAGGGTGACATGATGGTCTCATATATATATATATATCTTTGAATGACATACAATCTTCGAAATGAAAACAACCAAACCCATTTTCATATTTGGGAATAACAAAAAAATATCAAAGGCAATTTGCAGAGCTAAAGTTCATGCAATGTCGAACATAGGAATAGAAGTGCATGCCACAAAACCCTGTAATTGTGAACTAGTCAAACACTTTCCATGTTTGGTATTAACAATGAAATTAAGAAAAGCATGGCATAATTTGATCGAAATTACAACCGGTGCTACCATTTCCATATTTCCGTATTGTCATGAGATTATTTTAAGCAAATTGCAGAGTAACAATTTGTGGAATGACAAACACACAAATAGCATACCAGTGAAGCCATTTCCATATTGTGCAATGAGGAACAGACTAATGCAAGTGCATGGCAGAAACACTCGAAATGATAAACATTATAACCCTATGAATAATAAAAATAGTGTAACCATTTCCATATTTAGGAATAACAAAGAAATGCAAAAAAATAAATTGCAGAGTTAAAGTTTGTGCATTGTCAAAGAGAGGAATACAAGTGCATGGCAAAAAACCCTATAGTTTTCAACCAGTGTAAACCTTTCCATGTATGCTAGTAACAATCAAATAAAAAAAGCATTTCGTAGACATAACTATTGTGCATGGAAGAACAAAATAATACTATTGCATGCCAAAATATCTTCGAAATGAAAACCAGTCATACCATTTTCATATTTCAGAATAACTTGGGAATATTATAAGCAAATTGCAGAGTTAAAGTTTGTGCAATGAGCAAGACACAAATGCAAGTGCATGGCATAAACCCTCGAAATGATAAACATTAAAACCCTATGAATATTTCCTAGTAACAGACAAATATATTGTAACTATTTTCGTATTTTGGAATAACAAAGAAATGTAATAAAAGAAATTGCAAAGTTGAAGTTTGTGGAATGACGAACAAATGAATACAAAACCAGTTAAGCCCTCTCCATATTTTGTCAAACAAATGTAATAGTAATGAAAAACCATTTAAACCGGTCAAACCCATTTCATATTTCGTATAAGGAAGCAAATATGAAAAACACAATGCAAAGTAAACGTTGTGCAATTAAGAACAAAAGAGTACGAGTATAGAGGAAAAGAAAACTAGTGAAACCATCTTGACATTTCATTTTATGAATACTGTTGAAAGAAATTTTTTCACAAAGAAATTATTTGAAAAAACCAAGTGCATGGCAGAATACCGTCTTATTCATAGAGACTGGTAGAGGTCGAGTGAGGTTGTAAACCTCACCTGAAAGAGAAATGGAGCTATCGAGAGTGCAGACTCGAATGAAGAAGCGTGAAGAGCCGAACAATGAAGCATGGAGAGTCAAACAAGTTTAAGAGCGAAACCAACTGAACAGTCAAGAATGTTTGCAAACAAAAGTAATGAGAGTAAGCGAGATATGCGAGAATGTGAAGCATTAAATGAATTTTGATCTCCGATTAACGCGCCCAACAGTCTGAGTAAATGTGAAGCAACATGTAAGGTATGTTGGTCAGTGGAGGAAACAAAGGAGGCGACGAGCATTTAATGCTCTAAACTGATGGTTCAGGGTGGCAAGATTGTTGTGTACATGTGATTGTCCGATCCTGTGTACATAGATGTTCTCGCCAATTGAGGAGGCGAGTGGGCTCTACTTTTGAGCGAAGGGCAAAATCGGCCTGTTTTGGACATGTCGACATAAAACGTGCTTGACAGGTGGTGAGGTCATCGATTTAAAAAAAAAATTATATGGGCCGATGCACAAGTGGCAGGGTGATGTGGCGAGCTAGTTTTTAAATTTTTTTGGTCCACGTAGACCTGCAAAGTTGACCCACCCTACTATGGACCGCTCTCCCCTAATGAATTCTCATTGCTTCAAAATAAAGCATTTAATCACTTGTTAAAAACTAACCTTGACCTATCATTCCATGACATGAACTAATAATAATACAATAATAAATAAAACAATTTATATATTTTAAAATAAAGTTAAAAAAAAATATGCATTATAAAAAAAATCAACCTATTTTAATTCTTCACTTTCATTGATTTATTCTTTACCATTTAAAAAAACATAATAGATACCTCCCACTAACTCATTGAATAACATTGGCAACTCCATTTCAGGTATTGCATGTGGACTCAATTGGAGAATGTATCATTTTTTTTAGGTCAACCGATTTGATGTTTTGCAAGCAAAACCAATTTGAAATCTTGGAGCTGAATTGCGTCACTTTTCAAGCAAATTTCCAGCGCCAATTTAGGGTTTCTGTGGGACGTATTTGGTAAGTGGCGCGACTCAGATTCTGAGGCTTTTGTGGCGGTTTAAAGGCAGGTTAAGGACCAATTGGTAGAGAAATTCAGCACGTCTTCTGTTTTCAGCGGCTGCATTTTGAGGTGAATCGTGGCTTATTTCTGCTGTTTTGGGGCGCTTCTTAGAGGAAATTCAGTATTGCATTTTCTCATAGGGTTCGTGTCAGTTTGGGTCTGTCTTGGAGGCCAATTTAAGGAGAAGTCCAGCGCAGCAAAATTCTTGAAAAAGGCCGATCCATCTTAGAGGAATTTCGTAGCATGTTTGATGTAGTATGGCGTCTAGAGTTCCAGAGTAGGCGCCAACATCCTGGAGGAAATCGCAGCACTTGTAATGAATTGATTTTTCTAGTGGTGTTAGTTTAATCTATCCAGTCATCAGGCAATCGTATCGCTTTACATCATCATCGCTGGTTCTTACAGGCTTCTGTGAGTTGTAAGTTGAACTTACACTGTATATCAAAGACTGCCATACATTGTAAGAGCATATTGTGCAATTATAAGTTGAGAGGTTTCGTATTGCAGCTGTTAATGTGTGGTTTGTTGACAAATTTGTATTTTGCAACCATATGCAGTTATTTATTAATTTTGAGTTGAAAGAGGTTTGAGTGGATATTATAGTTGATTCGAAGAGTAAGTGTATTATTGGTTGATATCTCATTCCAATTTGTAATTCTGAAATTCAACTTATTCTGGACAGTAAATTTAGTTTGGATTTTTCTTGAAAAATGAGGTAATCACAGTGGCGAATTCTATTTGTATTTGGCTGTTCATGAAATCTCAATTTGTTAGTCTCAGTTGCTGTTTGTTTACACATATTTTGGGTTCAATTATTTGGAAATTACCAAAAAAATTATAAAATTCAAAAACTTTGTAATTGAGACATTACAAAACATGTGCATGTGTGACAATTGTTACAATATCACTTGTATGGGAAAATAAGGGAAAGCCAAGAGCATAACAATGATGGATTTCATTATTGTATCGTGCTCTAAAATCTGTCACGACTATAAAATGCGCATAGTTGTAAGATGAGGAAACAGTTCCAAATTGTAAACATTGTAAATGTAAGGCCTTTTTAAAAATAGATGTAATAAGAATGACCACTTGTGATGAGATTTTGAAAGTATTTTAAAATGACCTCTAAAACAAAGATATTGTTCATGGTATGATCCATGGCAATCATTGAAGAAAATCAGAAAATAGGCAATCACTGTAGAATGCTGTATGCATCACAAGCGCTTGAAGAAAATCAGCAGAAACCGATATGTATCTTTAAAGGAGCATGCACAAAAGTTGAAGTGTACTTAACTTTTATTGCAATATTTAATTGATACCAATTCATGTATGTAGGGAGGACATTTTATTATTCCTAATCCGTAGCAAACATGAGCATCACAAGAGAGTGTAGCCATTGGAGTTTCAGCACAATGGAAATTGTTAAAGCTGATACACACCCAAAAAAAACTCATGAATGGGGGAAGAATTTACTATAATCCAGGTATAAGCTTTTGGGGGCCAAAAGCTCTTTAAGAAGGGAGGTATGATTTATAAAAGACCCAGGAGTAGATTAGTTCAATCACAGATGACATGTACTTCTAAAAAACAAAAAAATGGAAAAATTAGCATTAGAAAATGTGGGACTAACCTATGCTTGCAGAAATGACCCAGGTTGAATCCGCACCATAGATTTGATCCTTGATAGTTAAAACAGATAGTGAAACAAACAATCGGCTTTTCTACTTCCAATTCTGTTTAGGATCCCTCCAATTCGACAATGGAGATGAACAACCAATAGCAGCTATAAAGAAAGATTGAGAGTATTCGTTTCATTATCCATAGCAGAGAGGAGAATTAAAATAGTGTATCATCTAGAAGATGAGAGCTGAAGTAGAGTGGCTTGACAGAGAATGTTATCCACTTGTATTTGTTCATTTGAGCAATATACTCTAGTAGAAGAGGAATTGCCACCACTAACTGTGTTTTTAAACCCTTAAGAGGGTTTTCCCAGGATAAAAAACTTGTGTTTGTGTTGCATCTTTTCATTTCAGTACTTCATTTCTTTATGAATGGCTATTTAATTCCTCCAAATTAACAGTCATTTGGATGTCCATGTAGAACAGTAATTTGTTTTTTGATTCCTAGTTTCTAGCTTGTTTTGGTGGATATTCGGAACTCTCTATTCCTTTCCCCATTTCCTCTCCTTCTCAGTTTTGATTTTTCCATAGGTTGAATTTGACATTCCTTGTTCCATGGCACATCATTCTAATATGCTTTTTATTTCTACACAAACATCCAATTAAGTGTAAATAATTTATTTATTGACATTTTCACACCGTCTATGATTTTGGCAAGAAGTGTCATATATCATGATAAAGGTAACAATGTTAAAAAAATATATTTTGACTAAAGGTAATGCTAAAACTAGAAATTGTAATATCATTGCATCTATTCTTCATGTTACTTTAAAAAAAAGTAGTTTTGGATGACATTTTTGAGCAAGTGTTTTACTGGTGTCATGTGTAATATATTGCATTTCATTGCAGATGGCAAGATGGGATGATATCCTGATGCTTCCAGTGCAAGAGCCACCCACCATTGTGTTTTCCTCGGCTGACCTTAATTGGTCCAAGGTGGAGGGTTGGGGTCAGAATGTTGATAATGTTGCCCGCATTCCTTTCTCTAGAGTTGATGACTTTGTGAAGGGAGAATCCTCGAGTATTGAATATCCCACAAAGTTTCGTGTTGAGGCAAGGAGAAAAAAAACAGAATACAGTTCATATAAGCCAAGGGTAGATGGTTATCTGGAATATATCCTGTAAGTGGATATGGAATAAGAATACTATTTTACCACATTATGATCAGGATCTTTAACAAGTGGTGGAGGAAATGTATTTCAATTTACTCATTGAGTTTTGCTAATTTTTCTTCGAATCATGTTCAGATATTGGTGTTGCTATGGCCCTGATGATCACAGGAAAGGAGGGACCTCGCGGCCCAGTAGAAAGTGTATTAAACCATCAAAGAAGAAAAGTAGTGCTGGGAGACCCCATACAAAGAGAGGTTGCATGTGTCATTTTATTGTGAAACGTTTGTATGCTCAACCATCTGTTGCTCTTATTATATACAACCAACAGAAGCATGTTGATAAGTCTGGTTCTCCTTGTCATGGACCACTTGATACCAAGGCCATTGGAACACTGGCGATATATGCTCCTTACATCTCAGAAGAACTTCGACAACAGATAATGTCAATGCTATATGTTGGAATTTCTGTGGAGAGTATAATACAGAATCACAAAAAGTCTGTGGAGAGGCAAGGTGGCCCCTGCAATCGTGATGCTTTCCTCTCTCGTCGATTTGTACGCACAGTAGAGAGGAACATTAGACGATCTACGTATGAATTGGACTCAGATGATGCGTTGAGCATTAAATTGTGGGTTGAAAGTCATCAAAATCAGGTATTTTACTACCAGGAATCCTCTCATACTGATGCTTTCATTCTGGGAGTTCAAACAGAGTGGCAATTGCAGCAAATGCTACGTTTTGGAAAAGACAGTCTTATAGCTGTAGATTCCAGCTGTGGAACTAAAAAATTCAAGGTTTGCCTATTCTGGTCCTTCATATTTTTTTTTAACTTAAAGTGGTCTGAAAGGCACATAAAAAGTATGACTTCATTTTTTCTACATGCAGTATCCAATTTACACACTTCTTGCCTTTGATTCAAACCAAGTTGCAATTCCCATAGCATGGATCATTTCTGCAAGTTTACGCAGTCATGATATTTACAAATGGATGGGGACACTTCATGATAGAGTTCGTGCAAAGGATTCTACATGGAGATTGAATGGCTTCATTATTGATGATGCATCAACAGAAATTTCTATAATCAGGTTTGTGCCTTGTAACCTGTCATTACCGTTAGCCTATGGTGAGAATGTTTAAGCTCATATGATGTTTCTGTCCAGGGATGTGTTTCAGTGCACAATTCTGTTGTGCCTTTGGCGTGTACGTCATGCATGGCATAGAAATATCATAAAGAAGTGTGCCAATGCTGAGATGCAGCGTGAGATGTTGAAGCGCCTTGGGCACATCATGTATAGTACATGGAGTGGATCAAATGTCATCAATGCCATGGAAGATTTTATGGAAGATTTTGTAGACCATAATGCCTTCGTGGAATACTTTAAAGCAAGGTGGATGCAAAGAATAGGTGTGTCATCAATATTTTTAATTTCTGATGTATGTCAATATATTCTCAACTCCTAAACAATGCTAATGTGCTTTTTCCAGTGTATGTCTCAAAACATTCTCCACACCCAGTCAACGATAATGTTGTTTTCTTTGTTTGTAGAGATGTGGGTGACTGCAATGAGAACTCTACCTGTCGCAAGTCAGGAGACTTGTGCAGCTATTGAAGCATATCATTCTATACTAAAATCTAAGATGTTAAGTGCGCCAGATGTGAGCACTTATCAACGAGCTGATTGGTTGGTACACAAACTGACTAATGAGGTACATGCTTACTTTTGGGTTGATCAATTTTCAGTAGAAAATGATCTATGTGGATATATCAGAGATGAAAATTATGCTTCCACATCATGGCGCAAGGCACTCTTAATTGCAGACAGTGATGTTATTTTCAATGAGAAAGATCACTCTGCAAAGGTTCTTAGCCAAAGTGATCGGACAAGAGCATACATTGTTTGGAATCCTGGTTCAGAGTTTGCTCTTTGTGAGTGTTCTTGGTCTATGTCAGGCAATCTTTGTAAACATGTTATTAAGACTGGTATGGTTTGTCGTGATCGTCAGATGGCTAGACCATCAATGGCTCTGCAGACATATCATCAAATTTTGCTTAGCCTTTTGCGGGGTCCACCATATGGATCAGTTGTTCTTGATAATGCTATCTCACTAGGCATTGGTGTGCACCAGGATCTTAAGAGACAGGTCGAACCAGCAAACCATGGTTGTATTAATTCTCTGCTTACTCCAGTTCCTGTTAAGTGGATTTGCAAGAAGAGTAGAACTTCTAGACAGAAGACAAGTGTTGTAAATGGAAATAATAATTCAGTTTGTGGGCATAGAGTTACAACTGATACTGAAGATGGGGCAATTAATAAAACTGGCTTAGATGAGAATGTTATGAATGATGCTGAAGAGGGGGCAATTAATAAAGCTGGCCTAGATGAGAATGTTATGACTGATGCTGAAGATGGGCTAATTAATGAAACTGGTTTAGATGAGAATGTTATGACTGATGCTGAAGATGGGGCAATTAATAAAACAGGCTTAGATGAAAATGTTATGAATAATGCTGAATATAGGGTTATTAATAAAACTGCCCTTGATGAGAATGTTTCAACTGATACTGAAGATGAGGCTATTAATAATACTGCCTTTGATGAGGATGTTGCAACTGGTGCTGAAGATTGGGCTACTAATGATACTGCCTTAAATGACACTGCTGCAACCGATGCTGAAGATGGAGCTATTAATAATACTGCCTTCCATGAGAATGTTGCAACTGACAGTGAGGATGGGGCTATTAATAAAAGTGCTTTAGATGAAATTGTTACAACTTATGCAGAAGATAAGGCTGTTAATAAAATACTTTTGGATGAAATTGTTACATCTGTTTCAATGGATGCTGAAGAAGGGGCTATTAACAAAGGTGCCTTAGATGAAATTGTTACAACTTATGCTGAAGATGAGGCTATTTATAAAACTTCGTTAGATGAAATTATTTCATCTTATGCTGAAGATGAGGCTATTAACAAAACTGCCTTAGATGAAATTGTTGCAACTTATGCTGAAGATACTTCTATTAGTAAAAATGCCTTGGATGATATTGTTACAACTTATGCTGAAGATGAGGCTATCAATAAAACTGCCTTGGATGAAATTATTACAACTTATGCTGAAGATGTGGCTATGAATAAATCTGCCTTGGATGAAATTATTGCAACTTATGGTGAAGATGGGGCAATTAATAAAACTTCCATGGATGAAAATGCTGACAGCAGTGTAAAATTGCAATTATGAGATTTATAATGATGTGAACATGACTAAAAAGACCTGTTCAAGTGAGTGTTAATGTGTAAAATGTTTTTGTTTTTTATTTTTATGAATTACAACTGCAAAATTGAACTTTTTAGAATTTTTTTCACTTTTAATTTCCTAGGTAATGACTTGCCTTTCTGTACAGTTGCAGATGGTTGTCTTGGCTGCCAAAGGTGGATGCTGCTGCTTTCAACTGCTATGAGTTTTTTCTGCATGGAAGACATTATAACTGTCATTTATAACTGGAATTCAAGCTTCAGCAGGGGTTTTTCCCAATCTTGAATGGCATATCAGATGATCTCTGTGGCTAACCTTATTAGTCCATCTAAGCCAGCCAAAATTAGAGAGGGTTCTTCAGTTCAAGGCATTGTTTGGTATGGAAGTTCTTTTAATGCAGTGGTTAGTGGCAGCAATGCTAGGGGAGTTTGAAGCAACAAGAGAAACATGGACAGGAGGCTATATTTGTACATGTACACACTTTATGATAAGGATGTATGCATGGATCTGTATGTCTAGATTAGCTCCCTTAGGCCTGCATATACATATATGTCTAGATCGGAGCCCTTGCCACTTGGGGAATAAGAGAAATTCTCTCCTATGAATGCATGGATATGTTCGACTAGATTGGCTTCCCTCTTAGGCCTGCATGGATGTGTGTCTAAATTGGAGCTCCTTTTCCCCTTGGAAGTAGGGGAGCAAAGCTTCTTTCACTTAAATCAGGATCCTTTCAAATTCAAACAATTTTCTTTTAAAAGGCCTATGGCCATGAAGGATATCTGTACAATTGGATCTCAGAAAACTGAAACATTTTGATCTGGATTAAAGCAGGCTGGGAATCCATCTGGCCCAGAAGCCTTATCTGTATGCATTTGAAAAACTGCTGGCCTCACCTCTTCAATTATGATGGGGCCCATCAACATTTTGATGTCGTCTGCAGAGATGATGCGGGGAATGTGGTCCAGGAAGAAAGCCTGGTTGTGCAAATCCGAGGCCTCTGTGTTTGCCAAAAGATTACAGAAATGATACACAGCTTCCAGTTGGATATCCTCCGGCCAGAAAATATTTAACTAGCACTTGCACCCATAGGAGCTTCAAGGAATACGCCGGTAGGAATTTTGAAGGTAAACAATAATGAATTTGAACATTACATAATTCATTATATTTAAATACAAATATTTGTAATTACATTATATAACTGTTGTGGATTTCTTCATTGTTTTGAAACAAGTAAATTCATGAGACCGAATTGTAGCCTTTGCATCTATTAAAGTGAAATTAGAGTGTCTTTTTTTGTAGCTTCTCTTTTGAAGTCCACATTTGAGCCAGTGGAGAGTGGTCAACCATTACCTTCTGAATTAGTACTTGAAATATCAATGACTTGAGTTGATTGTTGAAGACTTGCCATGGTATACAAAAAATTGTCAAATAAGTGTTAAAAAAAAAGTGTTTTGTAAATTTTGAAAGAGAGAAGTTTAAATTGATGGTTATGGAAATGGTCTTTGTTAATGAAATAATGTATAACTTAATCAATGTAAAAAATTCATGTAATAATATTTGCAACATGGAAAATGTAATTTTTAACAACAGAAAATAAAAACAGTACTTTAAAATATAGATTGATAGTTGTGTTTTTTAAATTAAAAGGAATTAGTTAATCATATAAATATAGATTAATAGTTGTGGTTTTTAAATTAAAAGGAATTCTTAAATAAATCTAAAGTAATATCTCTGGTTTGATTCATTGGAATGGGGTCTAATCCCGAGGTTGGTATCTCAGAACAAATAATAGAAGCCTTTCTATCATGTGTATCTATAAGCAGGGATGATAGGTGGTATGATGTATGTTTAAGTAACTTGTATACTAGGACAGAAAAATCCTTTCTATGATCAAATTGAGTATACATTGAACAGAGTTGAAAGAAGCTTGAAGAATTGTCCCTAATTCCCAATTATTTTATTGTACCATTCAAAATTTCATTTCATTTGCAAGGTCAGAATAAAATTAGAAATTCAGAAACTTCTGAAAGGTTCCAAACAATCCAATTCAGAATTATATATAAAGAAATGTGCAATTTATTTGATTCAGATATTAATTGCATACTGGTTGGTTCTGGACTGTCCTACCGAGAATGTGGAATGGCTGAAGATGTTTGAACCCCCCAAGTCTGTTATTAGTATTGACAAATTCACTCAAATTGCAGGGTGGTGAGTTCTAGGCTCTCCTATTTAGGATCTGGAATGGCTGTAGATGTTTGACATTCTTTCGCCAATCCAAACTGTTATTAGTCTTAGACAAATTCTTACTAGAGGAACACGTATAAGACAAGGTATGAAAACTAAAGGACCAAAAGGAAAAAAAGGGTTAAGGGAGGGAAGTAGATCCAAATATGTTTCTAGGGAAGAGTTCAATCTTAGATTTGTATTATAAAACCAATAAAAAACATATATCAAAGATCTGGTCATCATTAAATTATTTGTATGACTATTTCATTACAATCTTTGCATACAGTTGGGAAACCATCTTTCAAGGTGGTCCTTGATTCCTCTTAAATGTGGGACTTCTCATAGAGTTTTGCCAGCTTCAATTCAACCCTATAGAAGAGAAGTCTACTTAGACCTTAATTTGGAATAGGTACAAACACTACTATATGAGAAACTATGCTTGGATTTGTGTGTTGACAGATTTGGAGATTTCTATTCTCAAGCACAATGGTTATAACAAACAGATGTCCCAGTCTGGATTAGGGTATATACCATGCTAGATGAGAATCTATACCTAGATTTGTGTATTGATAGATTCAGAACGTTCCATTCCTAAAATTATGTAGTTATGACTAATAGACTGTGAATATATTGTTCTGCTATAGATTGTTTATTGAATATGTTGATCCCACAAGAAATTGTTCTTTGGCTACAAATCAAATGGGTGATTCAAGTATGGCAGAAATTACTAATGGCTTCCGAATGCTAAAGAAAAAGTTTGATGCAAAATCAAAAATCAAATGATGATTCTAGAATCGATAAAGAGTCAATAAGCCCACCGTGAAGGATGTGGATAGAAAGCTAAACAGCAAGAACTGAAGACCAGGAATTGATCTCTAATGCTTCTTAACGGATGTTTTTCATGCATGTCTATAAATTCTGTATAACTAACCCACTACCCTAGGTCTCTTGCATTTCTTTGCAAACCAGAAGAACACTTCGTTGACAATATCCATAGCATTTTAACTTCACAATTTTAGAAAGCAATCAATTATATGTATTTTGAAGATATTTTAGTATATACAGTAATTTAGGAAAAAATGTATAGCTACAATTTCACTGTGAAGACCCAACTTCACTTTTAGCGCATGCACAAGTCTATAAAGCATAGCTGGTAGCCTTTTCCTCTGCCATGCAATGCAATACAAGCAATCATTGTCCATGAAGTATAATTTGGTTTCTTTGTGCCTAATCTATATCGCATTTCCTCTGTTTTAGTTGAGTTGTTAAATCCTCATAATTAAATGTTTGAAAGTGTTTCCATAGTACTAAAGGATTGGATTCAATTGAGGTCGACTGAAAAATTTCCAACTTCTCTTCAAATATAGGAAGGATTGAAGGTAAATAGGACGGATAAATTTGTCCTCCAGCATTAAATTGGAAACTCCTCCCTTTGATCCTCTTGTAGTACCATTGCAATTTGAGCAATAAGTTCTCTCTGCCCATGCCTTTCCATTGTAATACCATCTGATCGAATACAACATTATTTTCTTGAGTGTATACTGTATGCCTCAATCTGACTTTTTTTCAACTTCCAAAGAAATATTTACAAGTCCTAAGCAATTTATGATCTTGTAATTGACAGTTTTTTCCATTGTTCAGCATTTAAGAAAAAAATAAGGCGGCTTCCAACAACATAACAAGTCCACATTTTTGTGTACCCCACCCACATAATCACATATAAGAATTCTGTGACAAAGTCATAGCACACACTGCAACAAGAATATTAAATATAAAGTAGATGTATCAACATTGAAATGGTTGAAGAACTGGTAAATTGACCTAAAATGTGTGAAAACCTTGGTGACTAGTAGCATAAAGATGAAGCAGATGAAGGCAGGAATGCCATATTCAAACTATTTTTATTGTAAAATTCCTCATGCTCATGTAAAGTACATTACTCCTAAAACAAAATGAACAAATTAATAAAAGAGAAATAAATGTGTAAACTGTAAAGATTATATGGATAGGTGAAAGCCGCTTCAAAATATTGTCATCATTCAAAGAAGGAGAAAAACATGACAGTAAACCAAAAATTACAAATAGTACACTAATGAAACTGATCTGTGTTGCCAGGCAGCATTACTTCAAACAAGACTTTGTTCCAGAAAAAACTGTGTTTAACAAACCATTGTAAAGAGTGGCGGGCATTTTTTATCCTACCCTTGTTGTCCCAAGGTCATGCTCGGTACAAGACAAATGTTTGGTATGAACCAAAAAATACTCCAGAAATTGTTTTTCCTTCCTCATAAGGTGCATGAAGTTATATGAAAGACCAGTTTTTTAAGTAGCGTAAAATGGGTTGTTTTGAAACAGATCACTCAAACCAAAATTGTAGATAAAGACATGATTTGAACAGACCAAAAAAGCCTTTCAAATTTTGCAGAACCACAACTTCACTTTTCTTTCGATCCTATAACCTCAATTCAATATATCAATGAAGGAAACAAAAATAATTAGATGATCTCTCTTACAGATTGAAAGATTACTTTTATCTTGCTTCAAATGTGGTAGTTATCAAATCTTTGTTAGCCTGCAATTGTTCAGACCATTGTTGCGACCATATATACAATTTGGAGAGCTGCCCTGCCACATTCCACATATCAGACCTCTTGTCAGGTTCAGAGTCCACACAAGAAGCAGCGAGCCTGGCAACACTTTCTGCACAATCCAAGGGAAAAAAATCCTTAAGCCTCGGATCAATCCATATCAGACCTCTTGTCAGGTTCAGAGTCCACACAAGAAGCAGCGAGCCTGGCAACTCTCTCTGCACAATCCAAGGGAAAAGAATCCTTAAGCCTCGGATCAATCCAAGACATTAATTTTCCTATAAACTCTGCATGATCATCAGAGAGAAGAACTTATTCATAGACTCTATCAAAGAAACCCTCTCCAGTCGCCTGTTGGCCTTAGTCACGTACTTCACAGGTTCATGTCCTGACATAAGTTCCAACAGAATCACCCCAAAAGCAAAGACACCATTTTTCTGAGAAGCAATCTTAGTATTAACATATTCCGGAGCCATGTATCCTTGTGTCCCTGTTATCCTCGTGGGGGCAGTTGAACTAACAGGTATCCCTGAAAAGATTGCAGAGCAGTTTCCTAGTTTTTAATTTACTGAGCTTCCCTTACAAAATAGCAGACCACCTCTAATTGTTCCCCGGCCTAGAAATCCCAAAAATAAACTCCCTCCCTCCTAGCAATGATCCCCCTCAAAAAACCAAACCAAAACAAACTAAATAGGGAAACCACTAAACGACCACTATGTAGGCTCTAGTGACAGTTACAAATTAAATTTCAAAAATATCTAAACAACGAGAAACAGACGAATGTTGCGAGGCAAAGCATAAAATGGATGTTCACATCAATGCCTGATATCACAACAAAGTGGTCTGGTATGATACCACTAATCCAGGGTGTAGGTGTGCCCAAGAGGACACCACATTCAGATGCAGAATAGACTGAAATGGATGTAGAAAGATATGCAAATAACAAATCAGGGTTTATAGACACAGAATAACAAGAAATCAAACACAATGATAGAGCTGTGACTGCAAGTTATAGGATGCAAAGTTCTGTACAAGATCTGAGTGTTTGAATGCATGCTGCAAGGTGACCACCTTATCACACATCCACTGCTCAGAGAATGAATAAGACATATTAATAACAAATGTGGAAGATGAAGACACCCACAATTTCCACCACAGCAAGACATATTTACCACAACAACAGCCAAGAAAACCAAACAGAAATGGTGGTGAACATGTAACGTGAGCTCACCTCTCCACTTCTGGCCTTTCGTAGCTGCAAGGGAAATGGATACAATGGTTGGATCCATAAGCACAACTCCCGTCATAACAGAAGAATACAAGGGAGCATTTGCGTCAAAGCCCAAACTTTGGAAAAGAACAGGAGCGTAAAACAATATCGAGTTTATTCCAGTCATTATCTGAAAAGTTGGCATGCAGATTGCCATCACAAGCTGTGGACGATCTCTCTGTTCAAACTTCAAACACCTTACTGACCTTTGCCGTGTTAAGCTTTCTCCAAAATCAAGAGATCCAAGCAGATTTGATACGATTTTCAATAACTGCAGATTTGATGCGGATTTTACAGGTGTGAAATTTAATTTGATTTAATTACAAGATCCCATTTGATTTGAAGATGCAATATATTCTGGTTGACCGAAAACCAGCACAGTTAAATGGCAATGGAGCGCAGTTTGAAAGGTGAGACAGGTTTGCGGAAGGTTTGTGGACTAGCAAGTCCAAAAGTAAAGCCTATCGGCTAACTACTGTATATTAATTTGAGATGTAAATGACTGTCAAACTTATGTTAAGGAGTTTTTGTGAATACAGTCACACTGTTACAATCCACTCATTGCTGTTGCCGCCATTGTAGTTACACCTCTTGGTGTGGGTTTTAGTTCTTTGATTTACATATGTAATTAGGTTCTCAAGTTTGATTAACTGTGCAAAAGAATGGCTGTTCTAGCTAGCGAAAATAGATGGCATTGGAATCTATCATTTGAATTGAAGAAAGTGGCATTTTTATTTATGTAGTTTCTGGCACATGGAACATCAACTTTAGTTTTGAGAATATCTTCAGTCATCTTCTAAAGCCATAGAGTTGAAATATACCCCTTAGTTTTTTTTAGAAATTTTAGCAACAACAATGCACCCATTAAGATTAGCCTAGTAATCAAAACCAGCTGAAAGGGAACCCTTCACTTTCTAATCACCAAGATCCTGATGTGGGCGAGGTGAAAGCATACGGTGTGAGGGGATTGTTAGCTATAAACTGGAAATGAAAGTACAATACTGTAGGCGGCTAGCCAACCATTCTGAAAGTAAATGCTGGAAAGTAAAGTAGGCGGATAACCGACCATGAAAGCTCAACCACTTATTCAGCGGGAGTGATAACTACAACTAAATATTGAAAATTAAACACTCGACCACGTATTCAGCAGGAGTGAAAAATACAAAATATAGAATGCTGAAAGTAAATGGCTGACCAGTACTACTGGAATCAACTTACAATATGCTCTCTCATACAATGATATTATGATGAAATGTAACTATAATCAAACCCATATGATTTGCAATATTTTTTGCTACAATTATGAGTGTAATCACTAAGGAAATATAGAAAATGATTACAATAACCAGGTCTGATATAAAAACACAGAAATCTGATAATCAAACCAACAAGCTATGGTAACACTAAAATGCTCATATCTTCATCAATACACCTCCAAACTTCGCCAAACTAAAAGCTATCAACCACAAGAGATAGGCGACCAAGAAACAACAGAAATAAAACTTCAAATAGCTCCAAATGCCCAAGCATGAATTCCAATGAAGCATAGGCAAGGGGTGGCCTCCTCTAGAGGAGGTCAAGCTTGTCTTAAAAATCAGCCTCTCAATATCAAAATCTGCAACTTTGCAATATGAGGCACCTAAGGCATAGAAACATAAGGAGCAAATACCCAAAATGAAATAAAATTCTCACTAAGAGCTATTAACAAAAATGTGCTTCAACCAAGCTCAACCAGCAACATCAAAATAAAAAAATAACATTAAAATTTTCAACTGTGAAGCTCAATCTGCAACTTTTGGATGAAGAAGCAATCTCAATCAGCTAGATGTTATCTTTTAAACATAGAACCGATATTAGTTAGGAGGTATGTATTCCTTGAAGCAAGGGGGTTGAATTCATTTCAACAACACTTCGACGTAGTAAACAATGGATGCCAAATGAATGAGCAAAGCCTTGTATAAATAGCATTCTGTGATGACCTTTCGAATTCCATCTTTTCCCTCCAAAAGGGACACTCAAAGCATATTTGAAATATTTGATTTTTAAAATATACTTTTATTCTCCATCCTCCTAGGCGTCCAAGGCATATGGGCAAATAACAAACATTATAAAATATTAAAATACTCCACATGGAACGTCCACCCTCAAGGCCCACCTTTTAACACAACATTAAGTCATTCCATTAGGCCAAGGGGCCAAAATGATATTAAAATATTAAAATGACTTTTAAGTTATTCAATTTGCTCAACAAGCCCAAAAGTGACAAAGGCCCATATTACCAAAACTGCTTTGCCCGAAATAGAACTGCATTGCAAAAGCTGAACTGTTGCCAAACATAGCATTGTCAAAAATAGCACTTACTAAAAATAGCATACTACTAAAAATAGGAAGTGGTCCCAAACTCATTTTAACCACAATTTGAGCAGCCGTCGAAACTTACTAAAAATAGTAAGTCCGAGAAAGTCCTCAGATGCAAACACATGTCATATCATTCTGAAGCTCTCTGAAAACCCAGGAAGACCCAAAAACCACTTTGCAAAAAAATTGCATGCAAACCCCTAAAAACACCAAAGAAACCTCCAAGCAGTTGGAAACCCTAATTTCACTTCCGACAAGCCTACGAGAATCCAGAATAGGCTGACGGTCAACAAAACTGACTACTGCTAAGAAGTGGACATTACAAAAGTATAATCCACTTCTTTATTGGAATTTAAGTTAATAGATAAATCTTTGTGAGGAAATTTGTAATCAAGAATGATCATTTTTTGAGAATGCATTACTATACAATGCTGATATATCTTTTCTCCCTTGTTGTCAAGATTATATGCAATTAGAAAATTGTTTTACAACCACCCAACTTAATTAATAGGGAATCTAAACTGATTTCGTGGTAGAGGGAAGAAGAATCAGCCTAGCCTGTACAAGGAAAGTATAAACTAGTATTTTCTGTCTTTAAAGGCAAACACTCTATTTAAATGCTGGTAATAAACAAGAAATCATGGGGAAATAACTGCTCCAAGTAAAATGTTACCTTGGTTTGTATCTCATACTAGTCGCCATAAGCAAATTGATATCAGCTCTGGCTTCCCTAGAGCAGTATTGATTATTTTTTTAGCATTGATCCTGATCTTCCTGATGCAAGGGGTTATGCCTGGAAATTTTTGTGTTGATTACGTGATGTATAATTTATTTGCCAAATAGATGAGTTTTATACTGGGTCCCTCAAATGAAGAAAGAATACCAGATGAAGTTAAAACCACCATCTTCATCAAGACGAGTGATTTCGAGACAGTGATTGTTTTAACACAACTAATCTAACAAGAGCTTAAACAAATGGGCTTTCCATACCTGCAAAGAGGCAGGAACAGACAAAATATAACAAAACAAGACAGGTCTTTTACCCTTCAACTTGTTGGTCCTCTAATAGCTAGAAACTAAGCAAAAGAAAAACACTAGAGCAACAATATAGTGTTTATACATAAGCTATTTGATCCTTTTCTGGTAGTCGTACCAGTTCACGAGACATGCCCTGAGGCTCAGCAACCAAAATAACATCCTTGAGTTCTAGGTCTTCTGTCAATAGGAGATACCCTCAACAGGCAGACAGGGATGGTGCTTGTGCCTCGTTGACGCATTTTATGCTGAATCTCACCACCCTTTGCTCAAACCTGGCTGATTCCAATTGCTTCTCTTGCTTGTGATTCTCTTCTGCAATTGTCTGCACTGATTATGGCTGTACAACCTGCTTGATATTTTTAGCCATCTGTGCTTTCCGAATCCAACAATTAAACTCTGCCTTGGTAGGACTACCTCTTTATCAAATGTAGCATACATGGGTTTCTATAGCAGAAAGATTCATCTTAGCACTTTTGATGCGATAAATAGGAAGATGTGCCATAGGGGGATCACAGATCGTGTGACTCAGTGACTGATACAATCATCTCTTATGATGTTCTGCTGTTTCATACAGGTGTGTATCTTCTCTCTTATAGTCTCCCATAGTCTCCCATGCAGCCAATTCTTGTTTGAGCTGAGTTACCTTCTCTATCAATTTCTCTAAGCCTTTGTCTAACTCATGGGATGGGCTTCCATGTCCATAAGCTTTGTTGACTAGAAAATGAATTAGATTGATCACAACCTCTCCACCTTCTTGAATTGAACAAATTGGCACAACAAGCTCCATGCATATCTTCTCCCAGCATAAAATTTGATGCAAGCAAAAGTTACACAGTTGTATCCAGAAGCATGGTCACTCAGAATTTAAGATGCTAGCACCTATTCGTTAAATGCCATGTTCAGGGTTTGATCTGGAAATATGAGTGAGATGCTCTAAAATCTCAGTAATCTAAAACCCCACTAACACAATGAAAGCAGACAAAACAAAGAGAATAAATCAATGTACGATGGAAGTGGTGAAAGGTTAAGGGGGGTGTTATCATCATCCCTTATTCATCTTGGCATTTAGAGGCTGATGTGTACAGATTTTCATCAAGTTGTATGTGTGGAACTTAATGCCAAGGTTGTATGATTTAAAATTGTGTTATATTTACAAGGCTTTAGGACCTTCACCTATCATCAATAGTTCTAAGTTGGCCCATGCAAGGGGTGAGCAGCTCGTTAAAGTGTAAGGGAGTTTGCACATGGTTAACTAACATGTCTGCCACTTATTAACCTCTATGTAACAATATTGATAGAAAATACTCTTAAATGCATTAGACATTGTCATCCTTTGTTTAAGATTTGATCAATTTTTCAATTTTGATGGAGGCCCTTTCACATGGCTTTGAGACTTATTTGAGAATCTCTTTTGGCTTTTAGGTTGGTGACGTCGAGAGATTTGGATAATTTTAGTCTCCACTTCTGCAACTGTCGCCATTTTATTTACTCCATAGCCCAAGTTAATGGGGAAAGCCCTAGTGGAAGTTCCTTGATCATTTCTTATGATACCACTTGCTCCAGCATTACCTAGGTGTCCTATAGAGGTGCTATAGAAGTTGTTTTTGAGAATCCAGATGTAGAAGAATCTATTTTGCCTCCTCTCTTTTCTTCTTACTATTGCTTGCTTCTTAATTGGGGGCTGATAGTGGAATCCATACAATCATTCACTTTGATTGCAAATGCTGACTTTTAACTTCACATCAGTTATGAAAGCGTCATTACCAAGCAGAAGTTAACCCTTCTGAAGAGAAGAATTCTACAGAGGCTCCAGCATAAGGAGTTATAAATATAACCAGCCACTGATTTATCTTCTGTATAAATTTGGGAAGTGGCACTTTAGATGGATACTGATAACATTTTTAATTTAAATTTATTGTACATCAGAGGTTGTAATGGCAGGAGATCAAACAGTTTAAAGGACAATCAATTTTAATGACAAAATGTTTTTTCTTAAAGCTTTTTAACAGGCCATAGAAACACTATGTTGCTTATTTGTACTGATGTTATCTTGTTTCAATATTGGTTAGGTCACTCCTACAGGCTGGGCCGAGGGGAAATGCAAGGGCAAAGCAGGCTGGTTTTCATCAAATTATGTTGAGAAACAAGAGCGTGTTCTAGCCAGCAAAATGGCTGAAGTGTTCTGATTCTTCTGATTGTGTGTTGGTTGTTACACCAGTGTTTTAGGCCATTGATTAAATTCATTATTTTCAAGAGCCTTCAAGTATACCTTTAAAATGTCGTGGTGAGGTTCTCTTTTTCATCAGCAGATGATTACTAGTCATGAATTTTTCATGAGAACAGTGTCTGTTAAGGCATCTACTGTTTGAAGTTCTGGAAGATAAATCAATGTGTAGGTTACTTGAAATTGGCACTTATGTTTTGCCATATGATCTTACCTTAGATCCATGATAATTGAAATTCAGTATTTACTGTGACTTACCTCTAAAGTTAGTTTTGTATATCGTCTACCTTAAAAATTGTATTATGTCAACAAATTGAGTCCACAATTTTAGCACAGTACTCTTTTTCTATAAATTCTACTTTTATGCAGTCTCAAGGTTACACTGCCCATGCTAGAATGAAAATGAGACAATTCCGCTTTATTTCTAACATAAATGGCATTGATCATGCTTTATCAGCAGGGGGCCACCATCTTCCAGTGATCAAGACAATCTCGATCCTCAGAATGGGGATTAATCCGAGGTTTTTACTGTCAAAGCTGTAACATTTGAGAAGTACATGTTTACAAAATTTAATTGATTCAATTTATTGAGTGAGCGTGCTTCTAGACATTGAGCAAGTCACTTGGAGACCCATACAACCAAACACCCTTGATAAAGCATGACAACTTTTCATCTTTGTGCTTTTCATGCATGTTAAGAACTTAAGATTAATGTTACAAAAATTACTTATTTCATTCATGTTTTATTGCATTTAATTGAACTCCCTATTCCATTAATGTCAAGCTTTATATGCGATCTATGTATGCCCTTTGATTTGCTGTGACCTTATTCCTGTCACATTTGGATACCAATCTTCTGTTGGGGAGTCAAAGCATTTGGGGATATGCTCACTTGTTCTTTTGATCAAGATCTTCTCTTGTTAACATGCATTTCCTTCATGCATGTTTAAGAAATAAACAATCTTCCCTCCAAAGACCTGAAACTTGAGAGCTTACATGTATTTAAAGGGGTCACTGGTTCATTATCTAAAGCCAATTTCAAATCAAAATTTAAATACATACTCTTGGTGCTTCCTACAGTACTGCCTAAAATTTAGAAAATTGAAATAAATCCAACTTATCGTTTGGAAGAGTGCTGGAACCTGGTAAATGAGAATTTTGAAAATTGCCGTGTTTGCTTCCCTTTCCCTTGGCAATATTCCTCCTCCAGCAAGTGTTAGAAAAAAATCCAGCTTAATCTCTGTTAGGATTTGTCAGTTTATTGTCAATCTATATTGCAGGATTTTTTATTTCTTCCTCTACCAGATGTGCCTTTCACCATATCGTAATCTGTATTCAGATCAGTCACCTCCTGCATATATCTCAGAAGCCTATCCAGTCTGTCTGTTTCCAGGCTATTTAGTTTATAATATGCCTCTGCTGGTTCTAATAGGGACAATGCAGACTTTGATGTGAAAGGTTAGTGCTTAAGAAGCTTGAATGTGAAATTCTTCAGTCATTTTTAGGGTCAAGACTAAGTCAAGAAATAAGTATGTCAAGACTAAGTCAAGAAATAAGTATGTTGATATGATGACAAATTTAAGCTTGCAGGAATTGCAAGGACATTCGTGCTTGATAAAGAACACATTCAAGTCCTGATTTGAGCTTGCAATTATTGTGTTATCATTGAAAAATGTCTACCTTCTGTCCCATCAATCTAAATTTGAAGCTTGTGGGAATTGCAAGGACATTTGATAAAGAACAAATTTAAGCCCTGTATTAAGCTTCCAATTGTTGTGTAATCATTGAGTAAATGTCTACCTTCTGTCCTATCAACATGGTGTCTATATTTTGGGTCTGAACACTAGCAAAGTGGCATGGTGTTCAATTATTTCGTAGGTGACAATCAGATTTGAAATGAATCTTCTATTAAGTACGTTACTCAGAATCAATAGTCAAGTTTCTCACAAACCTTCATCTCATTTATATAGGGCATTCAAGTTTGTAGATTTGGTTGAATTTGATTTCTATTGAGACAAACTCGTGGAAAATATAAGACGACTCAAACCAACAAGGTTGGAGAAACAGCCACAAAATATCTCAACTTATCCGTTTACTTCTACCAGAAGCTTTATTAGGATGCTTAAGTTTGACCTTACAAAATATTAATGTATATAAGGTTTCAATGAGATGTTCCTCCTTATAACAGATTAGCCAGAAACAAGAAACACAAACAAACAAATTCTGAAAAGGAAACAAAGGATTAATATCGTATTGAGTGACGGAGTATTGTGGGCCTCTTTGAGAGGGCAACCTTCTTTGAGCAATGCTCAATATGATATACTTCATGGATGTTTGTACAATAATGTATGCCTTATGTTTATACTGGTTCTATTCAGGCTAACTACTATTTCTCAAGCATATGGAATTATTCATAATAATTCAAAAGATGACTTACAAAGCACATGTAGCCAACATGTTTATTAGTTCCTGCCGGGAACTAAAGTGGAGGGTCAAGTATTAACTGGTGATTAAAGTTATGCGGCTCAGCCAATCAAAAATATTAATATTTCTTCAAACAATTTTGTTCTCATGTTTCTAATATTTTAATGGTGCAAACTAATCGTTTTTTATGCATATTTAAAAAAAATACAATTTATCTCCATTCTCATTCGATTGTCAGAAGCAAGTGTAGACTTTCGAGACAAGAGAGTGCACGGAAACCAATAATAAAGGTAAAGCGAGTGACGCATGGCATTTAGTTTTTAGCATCGGCTATTACTAGCGATGGAGCTTTAACAGGCATCCTGCATGTGAACGCTACGTGGAAGAAAAGAATGTGCACATATGCCCTTTTCAACATGACAAATACCATCACAACCTCATTACTTCTACAAGACACGCAGAAGTTATTGGACTAAACAATGTCCTCCGAGGAATTTTCTAGTTGGAGAATGGTGCAGGAAGAAGAAGAGGCCCAGGAGAAAATCTGATGAAGCAAGCTCCATGTCTACTGTTACTAATCATACAAGTAAAATGCATACGAAAGTGACCCGTGATAGGCAGATTACTGGTCAAATATTCTTATGCCGCATCACATGGCTTCCCGCTTCATCAGGCATTACAAGAAATTTTTTTATCAACGCTAAATTGTAAGTGAAAATCGAGCTTTTTTTTTGCATTCAATGCAAATTTTTGGAAATTGGAACCCTTAATACTGGTGTATGAAACCCTGCTTTTGTTGCCCATTGCAATTTTACTTGTCTAGGGCCAGAATTTCAATGAAAAGAATTTATGATTTCTAGGTAATTCCTGCTTCAAACAATGTCCTTTATGGTTTGACATTAATGTTGAATTTGTTAGGGTTCAGATCTCTGGATATCCATGGAAATTCAAGCATGATAGAATTTTTTTTGAAAACAAAAGACACGAAAATACAAATGTGGGTTTTGAGAGATTTCTTCTGACTATATCTACACCCCCATAATGGCAAGTACTCTCACATTGTTTGATCATGAATTTCTGCCCGCTACCACCCCAAAGGAAATCAATTCTCAATGGTTCGCAATCGTTGTTTATAATTGTTTGAAGTGCTGGCCAATGCGTGAGATTGGTCTCAATTAATTCATCTTCTAACAGGCTAGTTACTGTCCTATGTGGCCTTTGAGAAATTGTCTATTGTTAGGTTGCATTATGTTGATTAATCCAATATTTGCTTCATTTATATTATGAAAACTTACAAAATAGAAGAATGCCTGTTCTCGTTTCTACTTGTGAAACAATCATTGCAGTTCAAGAGGATACATCTCTTAGAGGCATTCTGTCAAACAGTTCACGTGCCTTGACTATGCTTCCATACTTCACGTACATGTCTATTAGGGCACTTGCAACTATAACATCTGACAAAAATTCCCCTTTGTTTATCCTCTGATGGATGTCCATACCCTGTTCCAAAGCTTTCATGTTAGCATGGGTAGGCAGGATGCTGGGAAAAAAATATGGAATTTGGTTTTACATCTGCCAATTGCATTCACTTAAAAGTTTGTAAAGACTTTTATAAAAAATCCATTTTGTGTATATTCCGTAATCGTGGCATCTGAGGGATACTTGACTAAGTGTCAGAGGCACGGTAAGACTGGATACAGTTTGATAAATCTATTAGCCCAATTAAAGAATACTATTACACTCATTGATAGGCCTCACGGGCAGCATGCTATCATATTAGCAGAGGATGCCTACAGTTTTACAGCATACAGGAGTGGTTTTAGTAATAATGAATGAGAGGCATGGTCTTGTTTACTGTAATAGTTTGTTATTTCTGAAGTAAATAGTCAAGCATTTTTATGTCCAATTAAAATGGAGTGCATAAACTTCTCCCACTTGGTTCTCTTTAGAGAATAACGAGAACATAATATAATATTTTATGGTCATGAAAGTACCCTACAATGGAACAACCTTCCCTTATAAAACATTTTCCATCCCCTAAAACTTATGAACACTCCACCTAAAAGTTAAATCACCAATATTAGCACTTAAGAAACTTCCTCTATAAAACAAATTTCCAACCTTCACATTATTGAGTAATCTGATACCTATGCACATGCATACACACTCATGCATGATGCCAAATCTCTAAGATGTCATAATGTGAGACCCTATTGCAATATATGAAAATGCATTTGTTCCCTTCATCCAGGTTCAAGCACATTTAGTCTGGATTACACTTTCTGTTGTGAATTTGGTATCCTGGGACCATTTATGTTATCGCTTAATTTCATTGTTACAATCATTCAATTTTTTCTCTAATCAAATAGAGGAATGTTGAGTGAACCACTCTAGAAGATACTTGTAGGCTGAGACCGGGTTAGAGCATGTATATGTAAACACAAGCGCATGAAAAAAGTATAGATTAGCATCTCTTGATACATATTTCCAGGAACATATTCCTCAGGTTAATCTTGCTATACTGTATCCTGGATTATTACTGATCACAATTTAAAACATAATTATTGCAATCAATAACAACAGCTAAGGCTGTCACATGAAATGGTACACATATCCCATAAGCATAAGAAAACTACAATGTATCCAGCTTTTTTCCCTTGCAAAACATAATTGCTTTTGGGTGCAGGGTTCTTCATCAACAGTAAATGTGCTGTATTAGCTGATGTGAGAGCAGCCAAAAATGCCGGGAGTAGAGAATTCATGTGATTGCCTTAGTTGTTGTTATTGAGGAGATTAGTCATATGGGTGTGTCTTTTTCTTTGCATCAGCTATGTTGTGGTGTATGATAAGGTTATCGAACAATTTGCAATTCTAATTGCAAAGCATGGGGGCGGGATTTTCCCTGTAATTTCTGTATGGAATTTTTTGTTGTTGTAATTATTAGGTTTGTGGTAGCTTTATGTACCCTTAGGTTTGCAAATTTAGTTATAATCTGTTCTACTGTGAGGAAATTATTTGCAATCTCTATTACAAACAGAATCCTTATTGTGAACAGAGTCCCAAATTTTCCATGCAATTTCCTTCCTGAAATAATTTTGATAATCATTATGGATTGCAAAATTCTATTTCATTTGATGTTATCTTTTCTTGAGGTTTGAATAATTTAGACTTTGCATTTATCTGATCAATATGTGTGCTATTTCTATTTTAATTGATTGTTGATTGAGCAGATATTTGTCTCGGAAGGATATTCAGATTCTTGTAGGCTTTGGATGTCCAAGTTTAGGCAAAAAGACAGTTCTCTGAGGAAAACGCTTGAGAGCATATGTTCACCTTGATGGAGGAGATGTAAGTAATTTAGTGATTTTTTTTCAAAGTTCCATTTTTTAATGGATAATGAGTTGATATTCATTCTTTTAGAATGCAGTTATTTTATTTTTCTTTCTACTCTTGTTTGTACTTAAGAAAGTCCGTCAGGTCTGCAAAAATAATTTATACCCCTGCTCCCCCATTCCTCCTTCCCACAAGAATCTACTTAGGCACCTTTAGAATCCACGACTGACAATTTTTAAAGCTTCATTTCTCTTCTTTTGTCTTACCTCAACCTCCTCTTTATGGAGTCTATACATGTTCCCAAGAAAACACACACACGCATTACATGTCCTAATGCCATTTCTTATGTTTTCTTTGGCCTTGTGACCTTCCTTGTTGCCAGGCATCTAAATTGCTTTCAATTGTTGCTGCATTATTTTCGTCCATATTCTTAGATCAGTCATGCCAACAAATTCTCTCTCAAATTCTATCCTTCATTGAATTTCACGTTGCCTGCATTGTTTTTCTTTCATTTTCTTGACCAATGGTGTAGTCTAGCTGATTAGTAAAATGTTTTGCTGCTTGCGTCTATGCTTTTTAAGTTTTTTTTTGTCTTAAATCTCATTTTTCTTATGCATCTTTGTGAGCACAAGAAAATTATATTGAGGTCTGTTACGAGAAAATGAGTAATTTTTTCTAAGTGCTAATTGATTGTTTTTCTATAGGAGCTGCCACCTGTGGCAGATGGCACCATGCCATACTGCTAATTTTCCCTTTTTTTAAACATATCCCTCAGGTGTGTAGCTCTTGTAAATTAATTCAGCTGAAAACAAGCTACACAAGAAAAGGCAGTGAAGACAACTATTTCTGGCCTTAATGTTGAAGAATTTATGGAGCTAATTTTTTATCTAGATTGGATTTCAGGTGCGATTTCTTGAACTTTGCAAAGAATAATGTTTGCCTGTAATGCGAAGCAGAGCGTCCCAAAAGGCTATTAAATATTGGGGAGTGGGAATGCCCAGGGTAAGTATCTAGTTGCAGTTGCACAACTGATTCCCATCCCAACGGTAGATTCAGATGCATTGGCTCCAAAATAATCAGCAACATAACAAATTTGCATAGCTAGGAAGAGTAAGACAATAACAAAAATCAGCTGGATTGGCTACTGTACTTAGTGTGGTTCTTAGAAAACTTTGTTTTTACCTTTCCTCCTTAAAATAGTTGAGCACAAAAGCAAAGTGCGTGTCTCCAGGAAAGTGCAAAGTCTCTAGTTATACAAAGGCCTGCTTATGATTCAGTCAATGAATCATTACCAAAACTGTAATGAATCATTACCAAAATTGTTCTGCCAGTCTTTGGCAGGAACTTCTCTGCCCTGCAGCTCTTGTTACAATAAGGAAAGAGGTAGGACTAAGGGCTTCTAACATCTCTTCCTTGAAAAGCTTTGGCATGATCACATATCCAAGATTGCTTTTGGCTACATAATGATGGATTGTTTGGAATCAAGCTTGGAAAAAATGGTTTGAGTAGTAACATGTTGGCCAAAAATCTAAAACAAGAGTCATGGAAGACATGGTGAATATGAGAGGAAGGTGAGAGTTCTAGCTTGTAAGCTACTAAACTGATTTGTTGAAGAACTTTGTAAAGGCTGTAGAATTTAAAGGCAATGCAATGCTCGTAATCCTAATGATGTGGGTATCTAAGCCACTTTTAAGCCTTGGGTGAGGTTTCAAACTTTCATGCTAACATCCCTTTCTTGAGTTCCCTCTACTTGCTCCTCCCATTTTTCTTTTTGGTGGGCCTTCAAGTTTCTATCTCCTCATTCACTTGGCACCAAGATTCCTCGAGCCCCACTTTTTGGTTCACACATTCCTCTTTGGACCTTTGGGGTTTTTGATGGTAACTAGGGTACCTTGATTCTTGAATCCCCAATTTTTCGTTGGATTTTTCCTATTGGCATGCAAATCCTTGAACCCTTACTATATTGCATCTTGGCATGTCAAACTAGTTGTTGGGCCTTCAGGGTGTTATATGCTTGTTATGCTAGTAAGTGTTTCCTCTAATCCTCACCTTCTAGCATGTAGTTTCACAAAATCTCACCATTCAAATAAAACAATTTATGGATCATCAAGATCGACCAGGGATGCCATTAATATACCTAATTTGAATGTAAAATGATGGGAAATTTGAATAACTCTTAGCTTGTATGGGCCCACAATAGGCCTTCAACTCCTATACAAGACAAACAATTTCATTAATTTGGGGCATTTTTATCATCACACCAACATGACCAAACTTTAGTTTGATCACGTGTTCAATTATTAGATCTAAATACAAAAACCTTTTGATTTAGAGACAGAGGACCAAAACCCCTTTGGCTTTTAGAGGATAGTTTTATATGGAGGTTGCGTGAACACTTCAATGGGAGGACTATTGTAACAATAGGATATTTTAGTAGTTTGGTTATTTAAACAAATATTTGTAATCAATGTAGTTTTGATTATTACAAATATTTGTAACAACCAATCCATGTCATTTTTTGAATGAAATGTATGAATGAAACACTTTGTTCTAGCCGTTTTATTTGTGCAAGTTTGTTTATTTTATGCGGATATTTTAAATCTAAGTATTTTATATGAAAGTTTTGGTTGATTTCATTGCATCATTTAGATTTGACTAATTTACATGAATATTTTAACTATGGTTCATTTTAATGCTATTAGAGTTTTGTTTTTCCAGCCTATTTGGCAACTCAATTTGTGAATGCACTCTAGTGAAAGAGATTAGATATCGAAGTACATAGAAAAATAAACTATATCACCAACACTAGAAGAAGATATGATAGAAAGAGGAAGAGAAGCACAAAATAACAATTGAAGAAAAAAAATTCTTCTTCTAGGAGAACATGATTAGATTGCATCACAATTAGGATGGAGTGATAGATCTAATGGTGCAGAGATTGCATGCTATAAAAGATTTGAAAAGCTTACAGCCTAGTAAGGAATTTCAAGGAGAAGGAAGTACATATGCAAGTAATAGATTTGGGGTTAATTCCATGCCTAAACCATCAAAATTAATACTTTTGTAGAAACAAAAAGAGGAAGAACTAGTGCTTGAAGACTTCCATCTTTTGTAGAAACAAAAAGAGGAAGAACTAGTGCTTGAAGACTTCCATGTAGATGGAATTGATAAAGTATCTGAAAAATATGCAAGTATATTGAAAGTCCTAAAAAATACATCTTTTAAGATAGCTAAAAATCATTGATATGAGAGCTTCTAAGAGACAAACCCTAGATGCAAAAACAAACAACAAAAAGACAACAAAACATAGGTAAGTTTAATGCTCCCCACCTTTGGTGGCAACAACAAAATTTATACTAGGACTTGGTTGTGGAAATTGCAAACTTATTTTACCCTTAGTCTTACGGATGAAGAAGATGCCATTTAGTTTGCTATGTTGTATTTAGAATGTGTTGCTTATGATTGGTGGCACTTTGGTTTGGTCCCACCTTGTGAAAACATATGATGATTTTGGTCAAAGGATTTTGGACCACTTTGAGTGAAAGAATGAGGATGGGTACGTAAAATTTGTCGGTTTCAAACAACACTCCATGGAATTTGATGTTAAATTTTACTAATTATAATAGTGGTTACTAACATTTTTAGAAAAATGTACTTTTCTATTAGTTGAAGGTTTGTTTGAACTCTTAAAGGTATTGTAAAAGCTTTTCCACCCACTTTTGAGAAAAAAGTAATCAAAAGGGCCCTAACACTTGAGTCATCTATGCTTAAGGGAAAATTTGCATCGCCATCCAAGGCACCCACCCTTGTGTAGCATACAATGATTTTTTTTCAGAAGGGGGATCATACTTATAGCCAAGGAGGATCACATCTCAAACACTTACAATGAAGAAGACAAATGATTACAAAAAGTGAACATAGATGAAGGAAGCTATGTTTTCTTGTAAGAGTCCATGTGATCCTAGTTATAGATGCTGTGGCAAGGGCCAAGTCCATTAGATTTAAGTAATATGTGATGATGCTCTAGATTTGGAAGAACTTGAGACACAACCAACAATAGAGGAAAGTGCACCTAAAAATGTGGAGGATGAAAGCATATATAGTAGCAGACTTGCAACTCTTTTAGGAGCATCAAAATACCATCAATTTAGGGTTTGAGGAGTGTTATTTAGATAGAGAACAATGTTTCTTATTGGTAATGGGACCACCCACATTTCCATTGGTGAAGATTAGAAACTCAAGAGAAGGTTGAAAGCTAAGGATTTTGAAGGTTTCAATGCTATTGCTGCTGATGGATTCACTATTTCATTCACCAAAATAATCTAATAACTCAACATAACTATGGGAGATCCAAAGGTATGTGATGATTTCTATGTTGTGAGGTTAGGAGAGACTGTGTACAATAGTTGCATAACCATGGGGAGTTTTCATAGAACTATTAGTCTATGGAGCTTAAGTTTAAATGTGAAGGGAAAGTTGTGGTGCTTAAAGGAATTTATAATGGACCACTATGTGTGGTAATTTTTAGAGTTGACAATTGAACTTACACAACACCCCAAGGATCACTTGTAATTAAAATATCCTATTATGGAAGAGAAAGATAAATTAATTTGTTATGAAACCTAAGATTTTATTAGATACAAAATGATTATGCTTACGATATACAATGAAACTCTTGTTATAAAACAATAATGAAATGGAACTATTAAGAAATTTGAAATGAGCTCTGCAACGGCAACGACTCCTTCGCGGGCTCCTTTGGCTCCTCCTCTGTCTGCAACTACTCCGCTACCTGCTGTGGTCAGGTTTGGGGCTGTGTCCTACGGGGTCCCTCCCGTTGGGGGCTCTGTCGTTTCTCCTTACCTTGCCCAGTGCGCGTGCCAGAAGGTTCCCGTGGTGTCTGCTATGGTTCCTTTGGCTCCTTCTATTCCTCCTCCATTTGCTTCGAATTCGCCTTTGCCTGTTCCTAGTGGTGGCGTGCCTGTCGGGTGTGGTGCTGCGCCCTGCGGGGTCCCTCCCACTGGTGGTTCCATTGTTTTCCCTGGCCCGTGTGCGCGCATAAATGGGGTGTCTGCTAGGTCGATGGTGGTTGGACTGGACGGTGTGGCTGCTGCCTCTGTTGCTATGGGGGATTTTGTGGCTGAGCTTTCTGTTCCAGCCCCTCAGTTGCCTGTTGCTGGGGGTTCTTCGAGATTGGCTAAATCTTTCTTGGATGCTGCCAGGGTGGGTTCTCGTCCTACTGGTCGGTCTCTGCCCTGTGCCTAGGATTCCCCGGTGGTTGTTTGTGGTCCTGAGATCGTGGAAAAATGAGGACTATTATTCGAAAACTGGCGTAGTGTGCAGATTCAACGGCCTGTGGCCCTCCCTCCCGGATCTCCACGATTGGGTTTCGGGTTCTTGGAAGCGTTTGGTTGATGGTGACATTGAGCTCTACCCCAGTGCTCGGGGTTTCTTTATTGCTACGGTTGTCTCCCCTCTTGAGCGGAACAACGTCCTGGACAGGGGTTGGATGTGGGGAATTCATTCTCTGTCCATCAGGCCCTGGTCTCGTTCTTTAAACCCTTTTACAAAGCCATTGAACACCATACTTGTTTGAGTTCGCTTGCCAAATCTTCCTCTTCAGTTCTGGGAGAAATCTTGTTTCGAGGCCATTGGCAATACCATTGGTCGCTTCTTAATGGTGGATTCCACAACTAGGGAGTTCGGACATACTGCTGTTGCTCGGCTGTTAGTCGATCTTAACATCTCCAAACCTCTGCTTGGGGATGTTGTTTTGCTGGTGGAGGATAGACCGTGGAAGCAACTCTTGGACTACGAGGGTCTCCCCTTTCAGTGTAGGAGATGCTTTTCGGTGGGTCATTTGGCCTCTGCCTGTCCTCTTGCCCGCCACAAGGGTGCTGCGACTTGGTGGAAGGATGCTCTCCTAGATCACCTCACGGTGGGTTCTTCTTCAGATGGTTCCTCTGAGGAGGTTGACTCTCTGGTTGCTGCTTCTCTCTCGGATCTCTCTTTCGTGGAACCACCTTTGGTCCGTTCTGTTGACACTGTTGTGCCTGTCCTTGCACCTGTTGTCGCTGCTCTGTTAGACCCTTTCTGGCCTTTGTTGGGAGCCTCTATTGTTCCGTTAATTGATTCGATCTCCACTGCCTTGCTGCTGACTTCCTCGCTGCTTGGTTGCTCTTCTCTTGTGGTGGCTGGGGTGGAGCCGCTCCTCTCACCTTTCTCTTTGATTCCTGACTCCGAGCCTCCCTGGTCGGTGGTTCTTCAGAAGAAAAAATCTGTGGCTGCTTCTCGGACTCGGGCTTGTGGAGCTAGCCTTGACCCCTCTGTTTCTGGGGTTGCTTGATTTCTTTGTTTTCCTACAATTGTCTGTCAGCTGTCTCTGGTTTTTCCTATAGTTCAATTCTGTTTTGAACTATGTTATCCTTTGGCCTCTTGGGCCCTTTGTGAAGGGTTCAACACCCTGCAAATGCTGCTTACCATTTCAAAAACAATAACGAAATCTTAAATGGTGATATGGTTAGATCATGACGTGTCTTAATCTTATGACTTAAGACAAAAAAGGACATGACCTTAACAAGCTTAAGTATGCTAGTGTAAATATGAACTAATAACAAATAATTAGGTGATTTCATTTTTCACTCCTACACCCCCTCTAAGTGAAAATTGGTGAGTATGATAAAATGTAAAGATATAATGATGGATGGGTCTTGACTACAAGGCCTTATGGTATACCTATGTACAAACAAATAAATATTTTACAACTAGAGAGAATGAAAAAATCTCATGGAAAAAATATCCAAAAGAGAGAAAAAAGTAAACTAACATGTATATGTGATATAAGAAAGGACTCAACATGACCTCCCAAGTATTGCTTATATCACAAGTGTATAATGTGTATTCCCTCATAGGAGAGAACATATGAAATTATGAATCCAACCTCACAAAAAAGTAGCTCTTGTGCCAATGATGATTGCTTGAAGACACAAAATGATCTATTGCCTACAAATAACATTTCTACCCCTAGGGAAGAAATAGGTTCATAGATGATTATAGTAGCCATATAAAAATACAAATGTGTGCCTCCAAATACAACTTTGGTCTCCTCATGCTAGAAAAATATCTCCTCCAAAATAGGAATTAAATGCCTAATAAGAGAAGTGAAACTATGATAGAAATATCTAAACTTCATCTAGAAACAATGAAGATTTGATGAGATCATTTCCATCAAAGAGATAATGCATGTCTTGCAATGAAACCTCAACACTAACAATGCGAGATTCCACCGACAAGGATGATATGTCCTATAAATAGGAATCCCAATGAGGTAGATCTAAAAGACTAAAATGATCTTGTTGAATTGAAGTAGCAATAGGTGATGATGGAATAAAGATCTCAATGCATACCATCTAACTACATTGCTCATTTCCAAATGATGTTGTGTATACACAAAATGATTGTGGGTGGATAACAGATGTATTTACAAGTGTTGGTTTAGAATAATTTGACAAATTGATTCCATTTGCAATGCAAAGTTGTTGTAATTGACAAAGTTTCCAAAAAAGTTTCAAATCATCAAGTTTCTTCAATATGAATTCATCTAAAGCATACTTTTTCTTCTCACAATAATCACATTTGATTTTTCATTAATTTGGACACATGATTATAATCAACAAAATATTACATTAATTGAAATAAAACCCACCCAAGAAAATCAATGATCTTGGCACTTTATAATTAATGTGATTATAGATGCCAAATTCAACCAATAAAATTAAGTACATTTTTTGTTAGAATGAGATAAATTTTGATTACACCAATGTGAAGTACAAAAAAAAAATGTATTTTCAAGAAAATTGCACAATTTTTTTACCATGAGCTTGATGAAGCCACAAAAGTTTCTAATATGAGAATTGCTCAATGACCCCTATGAAACTTCTAATTTTTTTTTGGGGTAAAATTTCACAAGCTTCATAGTGGTGTAGACAATTCTTAATTTCTAGATGTCAATTAATCCTAGGATTTGAATTTAGGGATCGGGAAATGAATTTTGTATGAACTGCACTGATGCAACTAACAATGAACATGCACTACTCTGATGCAAAAACAATAAATCTGGAAAGTCACAGGTGAATTTGATGTTTAGAAACAAACTAAGCAAACCTATGTGTACTTGTCTTATGAATCTAGAGTTGAATATGGAGGACTAAGTCACCTAGGGTGCCTATGTCCTAGTAACCCAATTTGAAATCTATCTTCACAGTGCTTGAGAGTTTGGTTAGTGGCTTCTTCCTTCCACATCTCACTATCGGCTCTTCGTCAGATGCTAAGATAACTCAATTTTTGTATCTTGTCAAGTTGAAGGGTTTGAATGTAACAATAAAAAAATGCTCTTCAATTTTCCTCCAATCTTCTTCAGATCTAAAACTTGCACATTCAAAGACAGAGGAAGGGTTGTGCCTTATAGGGGCTTGCCTTAGTCAAACCTCGTGTTGGTGTTTTCACCTCCACAATGGAAAAATTGATAATAGAGAACTTATCCTTTTGAGGGATAGAGGCTAAATGACAAATGGATGCTGAATAAATAATGGACCGCAACTCACCACTCAAATCTGATTTCTTTAAAGGATTGAAGTCATACAAATATTTTCAAGGCTTGATTACAATATGGCTTGATTGCTTGGAAGACCTACAAGGGTTAGTCGTCACAAAAAATGATAACATAAACATGAACAAACTCACACAAAACTTGATATGATGCTTCAATGTTGAAATTTTGTAATAAATCTACTCTTGACTGCTTTTGAATTGATAATAATTGCTTGATAGTGCTCTTGATTTCTAATGATTGCTAGATGTTGCTTATTAGAATTCAAATGATGCAATGACTTGGTATTTATAGGCATTTAATCTAATTTCACAAAAAATAAATCTCGATAGCCAACGTTTGACATTTGAAATTCAAATAATAAATTGTTATCCTCAACATATTAAAATTTGGAGGCAAAATAGGGGGACCAAGTTTCCTAGGGTGACTTTGTCCCAACCCTATTTTGTGGGGTGTAAAGTGTTAGGAGCAAAATATTAAATGTTTGCTTTGGTTTTGTACATGGGTTTTCTTGGTAAATGTCCAAATGGGCCATGAAATTCACAATTCAAGACATTATATGTACAATTAGGGCCAACTACTTAAAGAGGGAGAAAAGTCTAGTGTGAAATTGTCATGGGTGACAATTTATGACACTACATTTAGCCCCCACTTTAGTGAGAGTCAATTTATGACACTACATTTAGCCCCCACTTTAGTGAGAGTATGAACTTATGCTCAATCTCACACTAAAGTAGAAAATATGTCAAGAGGGGTCTGATTGTCTGAATATCGAAGATATAGGATGACAATGAATCTAGGGGGAGTGCAGAAGCCCCCAAAATTCATGATCCCATGACAAGACAACATAAAGACAAGGGAACACACACATATGTAATGCAACAAGACAACACAAAACATACATGACAAGAACACAACACAATACACTACACAATGCACAACACAATACAAACATAACACAATGCAACATGATATTAACATAAGAAAACATATACCAATACAAACACAAACACAAGGTTAGTACTAAAAGGATTCAAGCTAGGAAGGCAAAGAGACCTCAATCTTAAATTTGTCTCAAATACTAAACAAATCCATCAAATACACTATCTAAACAAAATGGTGCTCTCATAAGGATGTAAACTCACTCATGATCTACGTGGATCTATTGGCTAGAACCTTGTGTTATGCTAGGTATCCATGCAATATAATGGGTTCCACAAGGCTAGCAAGCTGCATTATGGTAAGACACTCATGAAACACATGGATCCACTAGCAAGCAAGTTGCGTTATGCTAGGTGGCCATGTTAAAAAGGGTGCTCAAGTTCATGAATCAACAAGCTGCGATTTGCCAAATCCATGGACTACCTTGCATTTTAACATCCAAGGGGATGAAAAAATTCACCTTAGAAGGTGTATAAAATTTTAATGTCCAAAGAGATGAAGAAGACTCACTTAAGGTGTATAAAATTTTAACATCCAAGGAGACAAACAAGACTCATCTAATAAGGTGTATACAATTTTAATGTCCAAGGGGATGAACATGACTCACTTAAGGAGTATAAAATTTTAACGTCCAAGGGGGTGAACAAGACTCACCTAAGAAGGGCATAAAATTTTAATGTCCAAGGGGATGAACAACAAAGCCACACTTTTGAGGGTGCTATAAACAACACCATCATGAAGGGTATCAAAGGGGCACTACTTAATACATGAAAGGTCATGCCTTAGGGAATATCATGCATGATACCACCACTAAGAGAGGACAAGTTGTGGAACAAAGGATCAAACTTTAGGGAATATTAGTTGTAGTATGACCACTAAAGGGAACATCATATACCATGAAAAGTCACACTCTTAGGGGATATCAAGTCTAATATCTCCACAAAGGAGACACTAACACAGATTGGGAAGGCCATGCATTTAATTAATAAGGTCACACTTTGTAGGAGACGTATACTATCATCACTGAAAAAAAGGACCATATCTTATACAAATAATGTGCAAGGGACTATATGCCCCCCATAAAATTTTAGTGTACTTTCTAGACACTAATATATTAAGGAGATATAAAGGGATCCCTTGGAAGAATGAATGCACCTACTATAAGGCTACCACACCCTTACCCCCCAAGCGTAGGGACAAAGATGAGCCAAAAGTGAATGATTCCACATTGCTCCTTGAATACTAAATACGATTGCATAAAACTTAATTTATACCCCCATGCATGGTAATGAGCATCATGTGATGCTATCACTACCGCATGGCAAGGAGCACAATCGATGTAGTTTTTAATCGATTATCTTATCAAATTTATCATGTAAGGATCTAATTCTTCCAATTTCTTCTTCAAAACATGACATTCATCAATATTGTGTCCAAATGTTCTATGATACACACAATAGGATGCATTTATATTCTTTATTTTAGTATATCTTCATTCATGAATAGGTGGTAATGTAATAAATCCCAATTGTATGAGTGTAGCTAAAGTACGCTTAGTCTCTAGTCCCAGATAAAGGACGTGGAGTGGGTAACAAACCTTTTCTAATAGGTCCATAAATCTTGCGTGGTTTGGATGATGGAGAAAATGTTGATGTAAAGGTGGAGGACCTTGGTAACCTATGCCTTTTGTGTCTTCAGATGGTGTTTGTTCCAAAAGGGAATGAATTTTGTGTTCATTATTTATATCACATTCATGTTTTTTCAAGATCCTAAAGCCTTGGCCATAGCATTGTTCCAAGCTAATAGGTGTATTAGTAGCTTTGTTTTCATAGGATGGAGGATCATTAGGTGGTAGGACCTCATTGCAATTTTTATCCATAGGTTCTTTCGTATGCCTAGGTTGAGGGATGTATTGTAAATTACTTTCCCTATGTGACATGTAAAACATTTCAAGTGGTGGTATGGTGGGTGGTGTTGATTTTTGGTATGGGTAATTAGGACATTTCATTGAAGGATAAAGGACCAAATTGTTCTCAAGGTTAGGCAAGGTATTGTTTTTGAATTCATTTATGTTTTTATCCTCTTTCCTCAAGATATCCTCGTTAAGGAGATACAGATTGGGAGATGAAGGAATATGAACTTCATCATTTGAGTTAGAGTCATTTCCAAACACACAATATGAAACATCCATCAAAGATTTCAAGGAAGTCAACATTTTACCAAAACATTTAGCCATTATGACCAATATATGTATGTAATGAGATTCAGGCTTTTATATCACACTGAACTAAAAAAATGAATGTATATTTGGATAGAGGACCCTGAGAGGCTTCTATCACCAAAATCTGAGAAGAAATAGCTTGGACAAAGTCACCAAGGGCACCCAGGTCTGGAAAATATTTTTGCAAATTTTAAAATTTGGAATGTGCAGTACTGTTTTAGGTTCATGTTTTTGTGCCTGTGCAAGTGTGACGGTAAATATTTTTCTAGAATGTGATAGATTTAAGATTATGCAATGCAAAATGCAAGTATGCAACAATTTTGAAAATGCTTAAGCAATAAATGACAATTCCTGATGTAATTTCTAGATGTAAAATGCAACAATTGATTGATCCTAATATGCAAAATCTGAAAATGATGATTTTTTTTTTTTTGACACAAAACAATGCAATTTTTCACCTTTTGAACAATACACAAAGTGCCTAAATGCATGCAATGAACACTTTCAGATTTGATTTCAGACCTAATGCATATTTGTAAATGCAATTAGAATGTAGATCTAACCTGTGATGAATGAAATTAACCCTATTGCAACCTATGATGCAATTTATTATTATTATTTTTATTTTATGATGCAAAAGTGAGTGCATAAATGAACAATGCAATGCTAATCCTAGATCTAGGATGATATGCTTTAGATTTTAGAAGTTCTATAATGTTAATGCATTAGGTTCACCAAAATGATAAAGTGGAATAGTGAAAGCTTAAGATTTCACAAGGGTCACTTTTCCACAATGTGTTTGGGGTTTCTTATCATTTAAATTCAAGATCGACTAGGATATGAGATTGACTTGCAACCTGAAAGGTGAGCTAATCAATCCTAGGATTTGAATTTATGGACCTAGAAGTGAATTTTGTCTGAAATGCACTAATGCAAATAACTAACAATGAAAATGCACTAGTCTAATGCATAAACAACAAATCTGGAAAGTCACAGGAAAATTTGATGTTTAGAAATAGATTGAGTAGACTTGTATGCACTTGTCATATAAATCTGGAGCTAAATTTGGTGGACTAAGTCACTCAGGGCACCTTTGTCCTAGTAACCCAATTTAAAATTTGTCTTCACAGTCCTCGAGAGTCTAGTTGGAGGCTTCTTCCTTTTGGATCTCATTGTCGAATCTTCATCAGATCTTGAGATAACTTTCCATATCTTGTCAAGTTGTAGGGTTTGAATGCAACAATGAATACATTATCTTCAATCTTCCTCAGATTTGAAACCTACACATTGAAATAGAGAGGAAGGGTTGTGACATATACGAGCTTGCCTTAGTCAAACCTGTGTTGGTTTTTTCACGTCCACAATGGAAAAATTGAAAATAGAGACCTTATCCTTTTGAGGGATAGAGGCTAAATGATAAATGAATGATGAATCAACAATGGACTTCAACTCACCACTCAGATCTAATTTCCTTGAAGGATTGAAGTCTTACAAAAATCCTTAAGGCTTGAATGAAATTTGGCTTGATTTCTTGGATGATCTACAAGGGCTAGTCCTCACAAACAAAATGATAACATAAACACAAACAATCTCACATAAAACTTGACATGATGCTTCAATGTTGAAATGCTGCAATAAATCCACTCTTGACTGCTCTTAACTTAATAATAATTTCTTGATAGTGCTCTTGATTTCCAATGATTGCTAGATGTTTCTTGTTAGATTTTAAATGATGGAATGACTAGGTATTTATAGACATTTAATCTAATTTCTCAAAAATTAAATCTTGATAGCCGATATTTAACATTTTGAAATTCAAATAATAAATTATCATCCTCGATATATTAAAGTTTGGAGGAAAACTAAGGGGGCCAAGTCACATAGGGTGACTTTTTCCTAGCCCTATTTTGTGGGGTGTAAAGTGTCAGGAGCAAAATATTAAATGTTTGCTTTGTTTTTGTACATGGGTTTCTTGGTAAATATCCAAATGGGTCATGTAATACATAATTTAGGACATTAGATGTACAATTAGGTCCAATTACTTAGAAGAGAGAAAAATGTAGTGTGAAATTATCATAGGTGACAATTTATGACTCTATATTTAGCCCCCACTTTAGTGAGAGTATGAAATTATGCTCACACTCATACTAAAGTAAAAAATATGTCCACAGGGGTTTGATTTTCCAAATGTTGAAGAGATAGGATTACAATGAATCTAGGGGGAGTGCACGAGCCCCAAGGATTCAAGATCCCATGGCAAGAAAACATAAAGACAAGGGAACACACAGGTATATAATGCAACAAGACAACACAAAACATACATGATAAGAACACAACACAATACACTACACAATGCACAACACAATACACACATAACACAATGCAACATAATACAAACATAAGAAAAAATATACGAATATAAACACAAGCACAAGGTTAGTACTAAAAGGATTTGAGTCAATAAGGTAAAGAGACCTTAGTCTTAAATTTATCTCAAATACCAAACGTCATCCATCAAATGTGCTATCTAAACAAAATGGTGCTCTCATAAAGATGTTAAATCACTCATGAGCTACATGGATCTACTAGCTATTAAGCTACGTTAAGCTAGGTGTCCATGCAATATGACGGGTTCCACAAGGCTAGCAAGCTGCATTATGTTAAGGCACTCATGGAACACATTGCCCCACTAGCAAGCAAGTTGTTTTATGCTAGGTGGACATGTTAAAAAGAATACTCAAGTTTATGAATCAACAAGCTACGTTATGCAAAATATATGGACAATGTTGCTTTTTAACATCCAAGAGGATGAAAAAAATTCACCTAAGAAGGTGTATAAAATTTTAACGTCCAAGAGGATGAGCAAGACTCACCTAAAAAGTTTTATAAAATTTTAATGTCCAAGGGGATGAACAAGACTCACCAAAGAAGTTGTATACAATTTTAACGTCTAAGGGGATGAACAAGACTCACTTAAGGTGTATAAAATTTTAACATCCAAGGGAACGAAAAAAGACTCACCTAAGAAGGTGCATAAAATTTTAATGTCCAAGGGGATGAACAAAAAAGCCACACATCTGGGGGTTCTATAAACGACACCATCACGAAGGGTATCAAAGGGGTAATACTCAATACATAAAAGGAAAAACCTTATGGAATATCATAAATGAGACCACCACTAAGAGAGGACAAGTCGTAGAATAAATGATGACACTTTTAGGAATACTAGCTGTAGTATTACCACTAAAGGGAACATCATACACCATGAAAAGATACACTCTTAGGGGATATCAAGTCTAATACCACCACAAAGGAGACACTAATATAGATTGGGAAGGCCACACTTTTAATTAACAAGGTTACACTTTGTAGGACATATATGTTATCATCACTAAAAAAAGGACCATGTCTTATCTAAACGGTTTGCGGGGGACTATATGCCCCCTTGAAATGTTAGTGTACTTGCTACACATATTTTAAGGAGATAGAAATGAATCCCTTGTAAGAAGGAATGCACCTACTATAAGGCTACCTAACCCTTTCCCCTCAAGCATATAAACAAAGATGATACAAAAATGAATGATGACACGTTGCTCCTTGAATATTGTATATGATTGCATAAAACTTAATTTATACCCCCATGCATGGTAAGAGTGTCATGTGATGCTACCACTACCACATTACAAGGATAAATAATTGATATAGTTTTTAATCAATTATCCTATCAAATTTATCATTGTAATGATCTAATTCTTCTAATCTCTTCTTCAAAATATGACATTAATAAGAAATGTGTCCAAATTTTCTATGATACACACAATAGGATGTATTTTTATTCTTTCTTTTAGTATCTCTTCATTCATGAACAAGTGGTAATGTAATAAATCCCAATTGTAAGAGTGTAGCTAAAGTATGCTTAGTCTTAGATAAAGGATGTGGAGTAGGTAACCATTTTTTTCTAATAGGTCCATGAATCTTTTGTGGTTTGGATGATGGAGAAAATGTTTGATGTAAAGGTGGATGACCTTGGTAACCTATTCCTTTTGTGTATTCAGATGGTGTTTGTTCCAAAAGGGAATGAATTTAATGTTCATTCTTTATATCACATCCATGTTTTATCAAGACCTTTAAGCCTTGGCCATAACATTGTTCCAAGCTAATAGGTGTATAAGTAACTTTGTTTTTTTAGGATGATAATCATTAGGTGTTAGGACCTAATTGCGATTGTTATCCATAGGTTCTTCCGTATCCTAGGTTGAGAGATGAATTGTAAATCACTTTCCCTATGTGATGTGTAAAACATTTCAAGTGGTGGTATGGTGGGTAGTGTTGATTGTTGGTATGGGCAACTAGGCCATTCTATTGAAGGATAAAGGACAACATTGTTCTCAAGGTTAGGCAAGGTATTATTTATGAAGATATCCTCGTTAAGGAGATATGCATTGGGGGATGAAGGAATATAAATTTAATCATCTGAGTTAGTCATTTACAAACACACAACATGAAACATCAACCAAATATTTCATGGAAGTCAAAATTTTAGCAAAATATTTAGCCATTATGACCAATATATGTATGTAATGATATTTAAGCTTTTATATAAAGTGAAATAAAAAATTGAAAGTAGATCTGGATAGAGAACCTTGAGAGGGTTTTGTCATATAAATTTGAGAAAAAAAGTAGCTTGGACAAGGTTGCCAAGGGCACCCTTGTCTAGTAAAGAGTTTTACAAATTTCAAAATTTGGATATGTGCAATACTATTTTAGGTTCTTGTTTATGTGTCTATTCAGGTGGGATGGTAAATATTTTTCCAAAATGTGACTGATTTAAGATTATGCAATGAAAAATGTAAGTATGCAACAATTTTGAAAATTATTAATCAATAAAAGACAACTATCAATGCAATTTCCAAATGTAAAATGTAGCAATTAATTGATCCTAATATGTAAAATTTGAAAATGATGATTTTTTAATATCTTTTTGACATAGAACAATGGGATTTTTCACCTTTTGAACAATATGCAAAGTGCCTAAATGAATGCAATGATTCAGATTTGATTTCAAACCTAATGTCGATTTGTAAATGCAATTAGAAAGTAGATATCACCTATGATGAATGAAATTAACCTTATTGCAACCTATGATGCAATATAATATGCAATTTTTTTTTAATTTTTATGTTTTTTATGATGCAAAAGTGAATGCATAAATGAACAATGCAAAAAAATGCAATGCTAATCCTAGATCTAGGATGATATGCTTGAGATTCCAGAAGGGCTATAATGTTAATACGTCAAGTTCACCAAAATGATAAAGTAGAAAAGTGAAACCTTAGGATTTCACAAGGGTCATTTTTGCACAATGTGGTTGGGGTTTCTTATCATTTAAGTTCAAGATAGACTAGGGTATGAGATTGAATTGCAACCTGAAAGGCAAGCCAATCAATCCTGGGATTTGAATTAAGGGATTGGGAATTTTTTTTTGTATGAGCTACAATGATGCAAATAAATAACAATGAGAGCACACTACTCTAATGCAAAAACAACAAATTTGGAAAGTCAAGTGAATTTGATGTTTAGAAATAAACTAAACAAACTTGTGTGCACCTGTCATATGAGTTTGGAGTTGAATTTGGAGGAATAAGTCACCTAGGGCACCTATGTCCTAGTAACCCAATTTGAAATCTATCTTCACAATGCTCTAGATTTTGGTCAATGGCTTCTTCATTTTGGATCTCATTGTTAGATCGTTTTCGGATGCTGAGATAACTGTTTCTATACCTTGTCAAGTTGTAGGGTTTGAATGCAACAATGAATGAATGCTCTTCAATCTTCCTCCAATATTCCTCAGATATAAAACCTGCACATTCAAAGAGAGAGGAAGGGTTGTGCCATATAGGGGCTTGCCTCAATCAAACCCCATGTTGGTGTTTTCACCTCCACAATGACAAAATTGATAATAGAGAACTTATCCTTTTTCAGGGATAGAGGCTAAATGACAAATGAATGATGAATAAACAATGGAATAAAACTCACCACTCAGATCTAATTTCCTTAAAGGATTTCAAATTCATACAAATATTCTCAAGGCATGATTGCAATCTGGCTTGATTGCTTGGAATACCTTCAAGGGTTAGTTGTCACAAAAAAATGATAACATAAACATGAAAAAACTCACTTAAAAATTGACATGATGCTTCAATGTTGAAATTCTATAATATATCTACTCTTGTCTATTCTTGACTTGATAATAATTGCTTGATAGTGCTCTTGATTTCCAATGATTGCTAGATGTTGCTTGTTAGATTTCAAATGATGCAATGATTAGGTATTTATAGGCATTTAATCTAATTTTCTAAAAATTAAATCCCGATAGCTGACATTTAAAATTTGAAATTCAAATAATAAATTTTTGTCCTCCACATATTAAAATTTAGAGGCAAAATAGGGGGACCAAGTTGCCTAGGGCGACTTTTTTCTAGGCCTAGTTTGCTTGGTGTAAAGTGTTGGGAGAAAAATATTAAATGTTTGGTTTGGTTTTGTACATGGGTTTTCTTGGTAAATGTCTAAATGGGCCATGCAATGCATAATTTAGAACATTAGATGTACAATTAGGTTCGGTTATTTAGGAGGGAGAAAAATCTAGTGTGAAATTGTCACAGGTAACAATTTACGATACTACAATGGCTATGTAAGAGATGGGGAAGTGCATAGAAAAAAAATTAGGCATCACTTTGGACGTTTTAAATTTTTAGTCATATATTTTGGCTTAACAAAAACACTACCTATTTTTCAATCATACATGAATTGTGTTTTCATTAATCAATTAAGAAAATTGGTGTTGGTTTTCTTTGATGATATTCTGATTTAGAACAAGACTTGAGAAGATCATTTGAATAATTTAGATATCATTTTTCAAATGTTAGAATATGCCCTCTTTGTAAAATAATCAAAATTCAATTTTAGGGTTATAAAGATCATATACAAGGTCCATATCATTAATTTTCAAGGTGTTCATGTGGATTAATAGAAGATCAAAGCTATCTAGGATTGACCTCCTCATACTATATTGGAATAGGTGAGAATTGTTGATGTTATAGCAGTGGGAGATATCTTTCTCTCAAATTTAAAAATGATGGATAAATAATACCAAGGCAAGTCGGACTTGCTATATATAATAATTTTATGAAGAGTCACCTTGTTTCTTAAAAGAGGCCAACCCAAATGAAGAGTCACCTAGTTTTGTATAAATACAAGGTGATGATCATTCATTTGATCATCAAGTTCATTCATCATAATTTGTATTCCTAGAAGAAGTTCAAACTTGCGCAACAGATCATCATCTTGTAGTAGAAAATTATCATTTTGTAGCAGCAGATTGATTTCAAGGAGAAACATATTCATTTGTATCTTTGCATCTAGGAGAGGTGCTATTATTTATTGTATCAAATTTGGCATTGTGTTGGGCTTGAGTTGTAAGCAAATTTCTGCTCTTATTCCTTCAATATATAGGAGATATATTTGCTAGGTTTTTCTCCCTCGAGTAGGAGGGTTTTCCCAGGGTATCTTGTTGTGTTCATTGTCTTATGTGTTGCATTTTCTGATTGCTTTCATTTCTGACCTAAGGGAAAATCTTTGAAGGTGAATTTGTGGGGAAAAAGAAGATGGTGAGTGGTGTCAAGGTAGAAGATAGGCTTGATGGAGCTTCAAACTTCAACTCTTGGAAACCCAGGGTACTCATTGCATTAGAGGAGAATTATCTTCTTGATTTCATGGAAAGTGATATGCCTGAGCCTTCCGATGATACTGAGAAAATCTAGTGGAAGAAAAATGGCACGAAGGCTAGAAAGATCATGATAGACTCTATGATGAATCACCTAGTACCGATCATCTTCAAGTTGATGACAACTAAAGAAGTTTTTGATATTCTAAAAGGATTGTATGAGATCAACAACACCAACAAAGCCCTTGCTTTGACACAACAACTTCACCATGTAAAAATGACTAAAGATGATTCAGTCATCTCATTCTTTATGAAGATTGCTGATTTGAGAGATCAATTGAGTGCTATTGGGGATATAATTGCAGACAAAGATCTTGTTATGTTGGCACTAAATGGTCTTCCTCAATCCTAGGAACCCTTTATTCAAAGCATCAATGGGAAATCCAAGTTGCTCAAGTTTGATCGTCTTCAAGCTGATTGTATTCAAGAAGAGTCCAGGTTGGCAACAAGAGGAATTGGGTGAAACTATCATGATGTAGAAAATAAAGTTCTTGCTACACATACTTCTAGAGAAAGAGGCAAAGGAAGAAATAGGAATAGAGACAGAGAATCGGATTCTGCCCCAGAACTGAAGAAGAAGAAGGATCTCTCTCACATTCAATGTTTCAGGTGTGACAAGTATGGTCACTTTGCTCAAGATTACAAATTAAGGTCTACACAACATGTTTCTACTGTAGAAATTGACATAGGGACATCTCAGAAGGAGCCTAGCTCTAAAGTTGATTCATAAGGTTTCTTATTCTAAAGTCGATCAATTTCTTCGAAGAGGAGGAAATGACATTTAGAGGGAGTCAAATTTAGAGAATTCAAGGCGCAAGTTGAGAGATTTTCCAGGAAAAGGATTAAGGTTCTGAGATAAGTCAATGGAGGGGAGTTCACTTCCAGAGGATTTCTTTGAAATCTCTAAGGCAGGGATCAAGAGGGATTTTTGTGACTCACTAAGAAGAAGTGGAGGTTGTAGTGTTGCAAGGCCAAGTGCAAAATCCTTATAAGACCTGTTCAACAATTGAGAACAAAATTACACAAGATAGTTAATCTGGATTTGACATTGGTAGCTCCACAAACCTATTTAGAATAGGGTGATTTGGGATGAGGTCAAGGAGGACAGTCTTGGAATCGAGCAAGTCAATAGTGCCAGAAGTGTGCATTGGAAACCGCTCCTCTAAGGCAAGCATTGCAGAAAATCTTGGACAAGGAGGTCAAGAGGTTGATGTAAGTACTTGGAGCTCTAGAGGGAGTCACACCATCATGAATATTTGTTGTAATGTATATTTCTCTAAGACAGAGAAATATGAGGTGAAAGACCTTGTAGTGTATATTTCTCTGAGATAGAGAAATATGAGGTGAAATCCCTTGTAGTGTATATTTCTCCGAGACAAAGAAATACGAGGTGAAAGCCTTTGTAGTGTATATTTCTTTGAGATGGAGAAATATGAGGTGAAAGCCCTTGTAGTGTATATTTCTCAGAGACAGAGAAATATGAGGTGAAAGCCCTTGTAGTGTATATTTCTCTGAGATGGAGAAATATGAGGTGAAAACCCTTGTAGTGTATATTTCTCCGAGATGGAGAAATATGAGGTGTGAGCCCTTGTTCATCTCTGTGACTGAGATGAGATGTCATGTTGAGAGACTCCATGATGACATCGCATTGAGAGACTCCGTGATGAACCCTTGTACTTGTGTTTCTTTCCACACATGGGAGTAGCCATGGTGGATGCCATGTTGAGAGACTCCATGATGACATCACGTTCAGAGACTCCGTGATGAACCTTTGAGTTTTCCACAAATGGGTGTAGCCATTGTGGGCATCATGTTGAGAGACTCCATGACGTGGATATCTGGAAAGATACCTCCCTAGCTAAGAGGGAGTGTTGATGTTATAGTAGTGGGAGATATCTTTCTCTCAAATTTAAAAATGATGGATAAATAATACCAAGTCAAGTCATACTTGCTATATATAATAATTTTATGAAGAGTCACCTTGTTTCTTAAAAGAGGCCAACCCAAATGAAGAGTCACCTAGTTTTGTATAAATACAAGGTGATGATCATTCATTTGATGATCAAGTTCATTCATCATAATTCACATTCCTATAAGAAGTTCATAATTGAGTAGTAGATCATCATCTTGTAGCAACAAATCATCATTTTGTAGCAATAGACTGATTTCAAGGAGAAACATATTCATTTTTATCTTTGCATCTAGGAGAGGTGCTATTATTCATTGTATCAAATTCGGCATTGTGTTGGGCCTGAGTTGTAAGCATATTTTTGCTCTTATTCCTTCAATATATACAAGATATATTTGCTAGGTTTTTCTCCCTTGAGTAGGAGGGTTTTACCAGGGTATCTTATTGTGTTCATTGTCTTATGTGTTGCATTTTTTGATTGCTTTCATTTCTAATCCCAAATCTAACAAGAATATTATTTAACCCTTACAAATATTTTTTTTTGATTCATAAATATTGTATATATTGATATTAAAAGAAAGATAAAGAATTACATAATAGTTTCAAGAAAGTGGCATCCACCCAGAAAGACCCTACAACCATTCCAATCCTACACAACCAACGACCACACTACCAACCAAACCCATACTAGAATCCCTGTATATGCATTTAACTTTCAAACCCAAACATCTCAAACTTACAACAATAGAGCGAGAAAAATACAAAACCTACAAGAAAATGAACCCATCAATCCACCCAAACCACACCCTCCACAATCAGATAATCTCTGAATAGCCTCCATCAGTCAACTCCACCAGACAACTCTAGATAGAGGTGGTGTTTTAGGAAAATCAAACCACATATAGACCATGCTCTATGCATTTGTAGCTCCTCCCCTTTAATGTCCAAGATAAACAGATACAACCTGATTCTCTCACCAGGGACCAACACTCATTACAAATCACGAGGACAGGGAACCCCAACCCCCAGCTCCACCATAATTATGACATCCATTGCCCCTTCCAAAAGATTATCCCAGACTAATTTCTTGGCTATGAGCATCACCATAGCTCTCGACACCCCCAAGTCTAAAAGTGACACTAAAAGCCTCGCTATAATATCAACATTTGTCCTCCATATCTCAACTGTGGACATAAATTCTTCTCCCAACAACACCTCCACCGTGCTGAGCACTAGCTCATCCCATACTTTAATCACTGATTTCAACCTCCCATGCCTTATTTGGCCATAGAACGCCCAAAGCTTCCTGCCTGACGGAAGACTGATAGGATTCTCCATCACGAATATCGGAAGAAATGAGAATGTCATCACCCAACATTCACTATAAATGCAGGCTTGAAAAACATCCCATCACCACAATTACCAACACCATCTCGTCCTCCCAAAGATTGTCATAATAACATGGCTGAACGAACACCCAATACAAAGCCAGTGCCACCCACCAACATTTAATACCCGTCGTCACCCAACTCATCCTCCAACCGCACCAACCAACTCTATGTCATCCTTCCACCTCGCAATGACACCAAGACCAAAATCTCTTACTTGGCAACCGCGATTAACCCTTACAAATATTATAGGAGATTTGATAAAGGGTTTTCCTAGCTAGTAATACCCTTAACAAATATGAAAAATAAGAGCTTTTGCGTGGATAAAAACAAATAAAAGAAATTTTTGATAAACACAAAGACATAATGAGTTCATAACCTATTCTTGCTATCCTAGATTTCTTACAACCATTTTTTTAGAATGTGACATTTTAAGAGAGAATTGAAGTTTTCTTGGCACATCATGGACATTCCATAACATTTTAGAATGTCTCCATTTTTGGGTTCTCTTACACTAACAGTTGGCTCTAACCTTGTCAATGTGTGTTTTCCTTATCAGAGGGGTTATTTGATGTTACCAACGGGCTCAAATGATCTAAGGGACTTAGATGACACTTTTTGAGTTATTTTCAACTTTTGGTGTGTTCTTTAAGATTCTTGGAGAGAGCATATATTTATTGTATGTCACTTGGCTAGGTCCGATTATCATTATTTATCATTGGTAACACTTTAGTGTAGTAAACTTTTGATTCTAATGCTTTTCGATAGTTTCCACAAATTAGATGTATTAATGAGCTATAATTTAATTATTTTTACTAAGGTTTCTATTTTTATTAAAATAATTTAATGGGCACCTTAGTATAATAGTTCGTTGGAATGAGAATTGAAAGTTTTAAATATTGAATGTTTATAAAGTGATTTTTGGTGTTGGAAATGTTCAAATAATAATATAAATTATTTTTTAGAGTAATAAGGCATATTTAATTTATAAAGTGATTTTATATTATTTTTTAAAAGGCTTTCAAAAATGTTATATAAAAGGAATTTTATGAGCTCAATTGCATAATTTTGGATATTGGTTATTTCTCTTTGGAGATTTGTACCTATGGCTAGATTCTCACCAAAGGGATGCATATCCCAACGTTTTTACTAACGGACGAAAACCCAAAAGGTAGTGTGATTCTAGTTAGGGATCAATAGTGTGCTAAAGATTTTCTAAATGGGGATGAAAATCCTCATTTCAAATTTAGAGGTGGATCCAAGCAGGGTCTGTATTTGTGTTAAAATATTTTGAAAATTCAAATAAAGGTTAAATTTGTGAACTCTTCTAAACAAGACAAATTTATGAGTCATAGAGGATTGGAGAATTTATAGGGAGATATTAGATGTTTATTATGGGTACATATTTGAGGAATTTACATAAGGAAGTGAATAAAATATTATGTGTTTATTTATGACTAAGCACTCTTACCCAACCGTACCTCATAGTGCTTGATAATGAGTGGTCGATGCATTTTTAACGGTTTTAGGAGCTCTGAACTTTCAATGGAGCCAAGGGAAAGTGTTTGAAATTTAGCACGACCTTGAAGAAGTCAAAGAAATTCAATACTTAGGTGAACACTAAGCAACCACCCACCTTATCTATTGTACTAAAGGAATTCATACAAGATAGGGTACCATTAGAGGGTGATATGGCATCTAGGTGGAAGTTCAAACAAATTTAAATATGCAAAAATGAGTCAAAACTCTATTAACTATTATTTTAATTCATTTTACCTATTGTACTTTGCATATGGGTGTCATACCTTCTTTGGAGGGTTCCATACATGATGGGGAGGCACAAGGAGATATTATAATAATTGTTAAAAATCTGAAATAGATTGAATAACCCAAGGAATTTTTTAAGAGAAAATCAAAGTTACATAAACCCAAAAAACATTAAGAATGCAAACTAGGACTCCAAGAGATTATGTAATGTCAATGTGACATAATTGCATTAAGAGCTTCCAAGATGAAATGATACAATGCAAAGATGCATGAATGGATGCAAGAGTATTGCAAGAGTATGAATGGATGAAAATATAAGCTAGGTAGTGAGTTTATATAGAACTTAGGAGAGAAAGTAGGTGACAAATCCAATCAATAGGAATCAACCACAAAAGTGGAGATGCCCACAAAATTGGAGGATGCCACCAAGAGTGGAATGTATTCCACCCTTTAAAGAGGGTGACACCACATAATTATCTCCTAGTAATAAAATCACTTTATTATCCTAAGAAATCTTAATTAAGTGTAGGAAAAGCCTAGGACTAAGGCAAAATAGATTAACCCACTAGGAAAATAAAAACCTACACCAACACCCCACCTTAAGAACAACTTAGGAGGATGTAAAATATTATGGGTCTCGGTAAATGAAGCCATGTTAGGTACCCATGTACATATAAATTCCCCCCAAAGAAGAAGAAGCCCTATCCCACAAAAATGAAGCACACGCCCCCATAATAGAGAGATAAATGAAGTGGAAAGACAAAGAAGCCCCTCATAAGATCCAATGGTAGATGCTTGAAGTTGAATGGAGATGATGGTCTACGATCATTAAACAATGTTCCTCCCCTTAGGAAGAAATAAAACCAAGAATGTATGCAAGAGTTCTCCCCATTCTTGAAAGGAATATGTAGGAAGAACATGCAAGATGTATGAAGCCTCTGAATTCAGCTCAAGTATCCACATGTCGATGCTGAAAGCTATCACACTCAAATCAGGTGATCTAGACCACATTGTTGAAGATGACAAATCAAAATCTCCTAGAGATTGATGTAGAGCATAAGCCAAAGACTCAAGTATCTCCTCTGAAGATATATCCTCCAAATGTTGATCCAAAGTATCTACACTCATGTCAAACTGTGATGAATGATCATGTAGATATTGAACAAGAGGGTCAAAGTGTTCCCTCACAAAAAATGAAGAAGAATCATCTTCATCAAAGAGAAGATGAATACACTCAATAGTGTCTCCAAAATCTGCAATATGTCTCCATAAACATGTCAGAAATACTTGTCAAGAGATCATCCCAAGATGAATTAGGAAGACTATAGATATCCAGCTGCAAGAAGTCATTGGAAGCTTTTGAAGAAGCAACTCTAAACTCTAAAGTAGTAACAATAGATGCAAAGAAAAAAGAGTGGTCCTCAAAGGGAATATGTATGTCCTCAATAGTTTCTTCTAGATCCAAAATGTGGGACTCTACAAACAAACAAGAGATGTCTGGTAGAAATTGGTCCCAATGAACTAAATCCAAAGGACATAAATGATCCTACTGCAATGAATCATTGAAGGCTCTCGAAGAAGAATCTTTGGAATCTAAATCTACAATAGGTGATGTCGATGTAATCTCAACTTGAGGATGAGAAGCAAGAGAAATATCTATGTCATTTGAACACTCAAGGCATGCATAATACTTAAGCTCCTAAAGTATCATCATCATAGGGTATATTATCTACATCATTAAGTGGAATGAAAAAATATACAACAGGATCATCTAGGAATGAAGAAACATGAGGGTCTCCAAACATCTCCCAAATCTTGGTCCAAATTATGTGGGGACATTCAATGCCCACTATAGCCAACATAGTGTCATAATCAACATGACAACCAATTATTCCTATTACATGATCAATTCTATTACCCCAAACATTCTTCTTATTGGGTGTTTCTAGTTCAGACATGAGCCCATAAAGGTAAGGCAAAAGTTTTAGCCATCTGAGATGGGTTAAAATGCCTTTTTTCTAATACTCATAGTTAGCCTTATCCAAAACTATCACAAAAGGATGAGTAGAAAAACCCATGATACAATCCTCAAATGATTACAAAAGAACACCAAAAAAAGAACATCAATACACTCCCACCCTTTTCACTAGTATCAAAGATCACCCCCCCAAATATTATAAGGTTGGCACTTTATACTTCAGTGCATTTACAAAGCCTTTTCCAAGATACAATGCTCAATAGGCTAAAAATAACCAAAATTACAAATTATGATATGTAATGAACCTAAAATAAATTTTAGAAAAAATAGCCTTATGGTTGTGTAGTGCTCTTTAAGACCTTTCCAACACCTATTTGTTTCCGAAAATCGGAGCATCGGGGCGAAAGTTATGGCTTGTTGAAGAAATTAACACAAGATAACTTCAGTTTGAAATATTTGGTACAAAATGGTAAAAAATCCTCTCAATATCTCTGTGGATGTAAAGTTCTTATCTCCAACTTTTTGACGATATCTTATTTGCTGAAATCCAACACTTGAAGCAATAGTTATGAATTTTTGAAAAACTGGCTGAATTTAGTCTACAGGAAACGGGTTTTCTAGCAAAAAAAATTACTACTAATTTGATTTCTGAAAAATCTACTCAATGTTTGTAGACAATAACAGAAACCAAAAATATTTTGATGCTAAGAACAAAACCCATAAATCATTTTTTGGTCCAGTAAATAGAAGATTAAAAAATTATTATTTTTAACTTTCAGCCGGTAGAAAAATGATGCGTGATTCTTTTTATACAACATTTCTCTCATATCTGTGCAAGATTTGCAAAATCTAAAATATACCCAGTTGAGATTTTGACTATAGCTACAAAACCCAATTTTTTTTTTTCCTACAAATTAGTGGAAGTTGGATTTCTGAAGCAAAAATGAAAATGATTCCAATGAAAAATGACTTGCATCAAACACCCGTTTGCAACTATGTCAAATGATCTCCAATTTGGATGAAACAAAAGCCAAATCTGACTTTCTCGAGCCTTCTGGACGTGTTGGAATAGTAAAGAATGCTGCTAGTATAACCAATAAATAATAAATAAATATATCAACATAAGTAGAAATGACAAAGGTAAAGGTTTGACCAATCAACAATAGACTTGCAGGAAATTCAAGCATGTCAAGCATGTCAAGCACCTCAAGTAGCTCAAGTAGGTCAACCCTTTGGAATATAAAATATTGATGATTAATTAATGTTATTATTGTTGTATGTAATTTTCTAAATATGTTATATTAGTAATACATATGAATGTTAAAACAATTGTGCTGCAATACTTTTTTATAAATAAAATTTTCAGCAATATGTAATCCTAGGAAAATTATTTACAATATCTTTTCAAAACAAGTTGAAAAAAGTCAAAACAACATATATACAAAGTGTTTGACGAAATTCATGCATGATAAAAGGCATAAAACTTTGTGGGTTTTGGGAAAAAAATGGTTTTAGTTTTAAGGTGGTCATTACACATTTTAAATCAAGTAATTGAAAGATAAAAAATAGATGTTGGCTATCATACATGCTTTAGCCAAGATCTCAGAATAATTTAGTTTGTGGAAGACTTGTGGTGAAGACATATCATAACAACTTGAAGTTTTTCATTGACCAATGTGATGAATGATAGACAAAAAAAATGGTTACTAAGCGTAGAGACCTAAAATTGACACATCATCATTACCCAACCATTTCTTTTATAATTGATTGAATATAACCTTAATTACTCAATTAATTGTTCCATTTTAATCCTCTTATTAATCAACTATTAATTAATTAACTATCCATTCACTATTCATCACTATTCACCTACACCTATTTCTAACCTAAATAATTTAACCACCCTTCTCTTATAGTCCACCTTAGGTATAAAAATCCAATTATTTATTTATTTACCTAAGTCCTCCATCTATTCCCCCAAAATTAAATAAATACTTTATTTATTTAATTTACTTACTTCTCCACTTTTACTAAGTGGGCTAATCCACTTAATACCTTAATCACCCATATGCACAACCTAATCTTAGTCAACCCCCCCAAAAATCATGCACATCCCCACATGAGTACAAAGGCATGATGTTTTGTACACATGGCATAGGATTTTGTACGCGAGACATGGACTTGGTACCATGTTTACATGGGTCAAAGGACTTTCCCATTAATCTTGTGTACTCCAAAGCACCCTTTCCATCTCATCCATCCACTTCTTCCAAGGAGAATCTACACCATTGATTCTCCTCTTAATCCATCTCCCTCCATCTCCTCCAACCACATAAGAGAACTTATTATCTCATCTCTCCATGGATCTCAACCATTATGAGTCATTGATTTTGTTAGGATAGGTGACATTATAATTTCTATCCTAAGTTGATTTATGTGTCTCCACGTTCTTTGGAAAGTGTTCTTGAGGACATGAGGGACAAAATATTTATTATTTATTCTCCTCTGAAAAATTGTAATTGCACTCAAAGAGGTGGTCCCTTCACGGTGGTGGTCACAAGGAATCCCGAGAGAATATATTTCCTAGGCGTCCAATTTTTTGGGTTGGGACCACTTGAGTGTGCATGAACTTGTATGTTATTTGCATGTTTTGCATGGTTGGGCACCCAAGTTTGCATGGTGGTGCATGAGCTTGCATGTAGCTGTCAGAGACGTGGGAGACTTATGGAGCACTCGGGTTTGACTCATTTTGATTGGCTGTGGGTTAGGCACCCATGTGAAGGCCATGTGATTATTGAATTTTTCATTCCATGTTTATGGGCTGTCCACTAAGTGGGGCATTGGTTTTTCAGGGTACCTTTTATTGTTGTTTTGGGATATTATTTGTGGTATTCTCTCCCACAAACTTCTATATATTGGAGCCTCGGGATGGTGGTTTGGTATGAGTTCTTTGCAGGTTGTTAGGATGACGAAATGCTGCTAGATTGTCGAGAGGATTGTTGTATTAATGTACTTCCTTGAAGATTATACAAACATTGGATCTCTTTGAGTGTGGATTTTTTTCCCACAAATATTTCTCCACATATATCTTGTGTCGCTTGTGTTGATGACTTGTGGTATTGCAGATTTTTATTTCATTGTTACTATTTTCAATCACTTAATCTTGTTATGGTTATCTTGAACATATAATTTCAGATTTGAAACCACATATTTAAGTTCATATTGCTGTAAGTTATACCTTGATTTCCAACAGACTTGATCTATTGATCCTATCCATCTATCTCTTGAGCCAAACATCTATAAATTGACATCAATCCAAGACATTTTATTACATGAAATTGAATGCAACCTGATGTTGGTGGCAAGAAAACTCACATCCAACCATCTATGAGCACAAACACCATTCCATGGTGCATCAAGGGTTGGTTTTGGTAAAGTTGTTTATGTTTTTTATCAATATTTTCTAACCTTTATGCTTAATACAAGTGTTGTTTGTATTTTGAATAGAGTAGGTTAAAATTGCATTAGTTTTCTCTAGTAGGCTCAAAATTTCATGCACACATATCTAGTATTCATGATGGGACCCATGTCCCTTTTATCACTAATCAAAACTTATCTTTTTTTAGTTTTATCATGTGTAGGTCACGGTTGGGCAGCCTTGTTCTAGTTAGACAACCCTATGATGTGTTTGGGAAGCCTTGTCATTAGGGTGTTAGTAGCATAGTTTCACTTGCTAAGCTTGTTGTTTTTGCACTTTTTCTAACAAATATTCTTTTTTTACTAATATAATCTGGTTTTGCAGGTCTATATGTTTTCCAAACTACCTCTTGTAATTAAAAAATCTTGTCCAAACTACCTCTTGGAATTAAAAAATCAATTTGTTAGTAATCAAATTTTATTTTTTTATGCAGGGAATAATAGTTGGGCAACCTTGTTCATAGTTGGGTAGTTTTGTCATTATTTGGGCGACCTTGTAATCAAGATAAATTTTTCATTCTTTTAGTTTGGTGGTTCTATATATTTGAGCAGATTCACTTTGCGTTTAGATAGTTCTGTTCCTTGCTAATTTCTAGTAAAGTTTGATCTTATTTTTTAGGGGCTAATCTACTAACATTTGACTCACTGTGTTGTTTATACTAATGTTTTATCTTGCAACTTACATGCCAGTCAAAGAAAAAAGTAGGAAGATACTAACGATCTTTCTTGTAGTATTGCAATCAAAGGAATCTTATTTCCCAAGTGCTTTTATTCTTCATGTACAATTCAAGCCTAGAATGAGTGCGAGTCAAAGGAGTGGATTGATGAATGGTGGTTAAGATGTCTAAGCCCACTTGACATGTATCAGCTCTTGAAAACACTCCAAATCGCATGGATGAAACCATTGGTTGACTTTGATCACATATCAAATCTAATTCAATCAGGTAATCTATCTACTTATATAGTTTCTAAAATTCCTAATGTTATCTTACTTTGTAGTGTTTTTGTAATGTTGACCAAATTCATCTAATTTGATGCACATATCAATGTAGGGCATGTTTATGCAATTATTGTAGATGAAGACAATGAAGAGGGAATGAATTATTACTTGTGTCATTATGTCGAGACCAAAAATAAATTGGAGGCCCTAGTTATAGATGGAGAAAACATCAAATACCCTATAGTCTTGATTATTGTTACTAGAACATGGCTTAGAAGGTACCCAGTTAAGAAGTCTAATGTTTGGCTGTTTCAACTTTAAGATTTTACATGACTTCATACAAGTATAATTGTGGAGGCCATATCAATTCCAACTCCATGGCCAATAAATCATGGCTTACATTCACAACTTGCATGATTTCATTTGCATGCAACTTGGTTACATTTTTATATCTCCACCTTAGGCTCAAAATCAAACTTACACTCAATTTTTACATGGCTTCATACTTGTAGCTACCATTGGGGTCAGATCAATCATAACCTCATAATTTTTTTTTCTCATCATGATTCCCTTTCCCAAAAAGCATCATAGAGCATGTACAACTACATTACATCAACAAAATGCATTTTGCATTAGTGGTATAAAAATGTGCATAATTTGTATGGTTTGATTTAAATCACTTCTCCTTATCAAATGGAACCTTGAGTGATCCATATTGCTAACCTATATTATATTGTTCCTCCTCATATGTACTATTAGTACCTTTGACTTTAATCATTGTTAATGAGTTATGCAGGATCACAGTCATTAAAGGGGTAGAAATCTCATGATTGTCAAATGAATTCATGAACATGATAATAAGATGTTTCCCTCTATGATGAATAACCATTCTTCAATGTTGGTGTTCTTTGATCATGATTTGTCCTTATTTGTGATGCCTCTATGCATGCAGTGTGAAGTTGCAAGGAGGCGTAATTTTCATTCAATTCTTCATGCGACCAAATCGATAGCTCTGACACGTCTGGGTGGGTGGGTTTATGCTAAAAAGGGTCATGTTTCACACCTTAACATGACAGATCGTTCTAGGTTACATTGTACCAACGATTTCTCATAAGAGCTTTAAGTGTAAAAAAGTGGTAAGCTTTGATGAGCTCTTTCTTAGAAACATTGACACTTGAAACCATTTATTCAGAAGGTATAAGGTCACATAGGGTCCTTCTATAGTAACCTCTCTCAATTTTTCATACCTCCAATCCATTTTCCCATGGTGACAAGTTTTCAGTTGACCAAAAAAGCGTCAGATGCATACAATGTAAAGTTGCAAGGTCGCATAATTTTTGTTTTTTCATTGTGAAAACAAATCAACCACTCCAACACATTTAGATGGGTAGGTTTATGCTAGGCAAGGTATTTTTTCATACCCCAACATGCCAAAACGTTCCAGGCTACATTGCACCAACATTTCTCTTAAGAGACCAAAGTGCGAAAAAAACAACAAACTTTGACGAGCTCTTTCTCAAAAAATATGGCACTTACAACCATTTAGTCTAAAGATACATGGTCACATAGGTTCCCTCTACAATAAATTCTCTCATTTTTCATATCTCCAATCTATTTGTCCGTGGTGACAAGTCTTCAATTGATGGAAAAAGCGTTAGATGCATGAAATGTAAAGTTACAAGGTGGCATAATTTTTGTTCTGTTCATCATGCGACCAAATTGACAGTTACAACACATCTATATGAGTAGGTTTATGCTAGGAAAGGTCCTATTTTGCACAAAAACATGACATAACATTCTAGGCTACATTGCACTGACGATTTCTCTTAAGAGACCAAAGTGCGAAAAAACAACAAACTTTGACAAGATCTTTCTTATAAATCATGGAACTTACAACCATTTTGTATAAATTTACAAGGTCATGTAGGGTCCCTCTACAATAGCCTCTCTCATTTTTTCATATCTCCAATTCAATTTCTCGTGGTGACAAGTTTTCATTTGATGGAAAAAAGGTCAAATGTGTTGAAGCGAAAGTTGCAAGGTGGCATAATTTTTGTTTTGTTCATTGTACGACCAAATCAATCATTCCAACATGTTCAAATGGGTAGGTTTATGCTAGGAAAGGTCTTATTTCACACCCCAACATGTTGGATCATTCCAGGCTACATCACATTGATGATTTCTCTTAAAAGACCAAAGTGCAAAAAAAAAGTAAACTTTGATGAGTCCTTTCTCAAAAACCATGATAATTACAATAATTTTGTCTGAAGTTATAGGGTCACATAGGGTCCCTATAAAATAACCTCTCTCAATTTTTCATATCTCCAATCCATTTGCCCATGGTGACAAGTTTTCAATTGATGTAAATAACATTAGGTGCATGCAATGTAAAGTTGCAAAGTGGTGCAATTTTTGATTTGTTTGTCGTGTGACCAAATTGACAGTTCCAACATGTCTGAATGAGTATTTTTATACTAGGAAATGTCCTATTTTTCACCCCAACATGCTAGAATGTTCCAGGCTACATTGCACAAGTGATTTCTCTTAAGAGACCAAAGTGCAAAAAACAAAAAACTTTGATGAGATCTTTCTCAAAAACCGCGGCACTTAAAACCATTCCATCTAAAGTTAAAAGGTCACATAGGGTCCCTATATAATAATCTCTCTCAAATTTTCATATCTCCAATCCATTTTGTCGTGGTGACAAGTATTTAGTTGATGGAAAAAGCATTAGATACATGCATTGTAAAGTTTCAAGGCGGCGTAATTTTCATTTTGTTTTTCGTGTGACAAAAATGATAGTTCCAACACATATTTATGGGTAGGTTGATGCTAGGAATGGTCTTTTTTTACATCCCAACATGTCAGAACGTTCCAAGCTACATTGCATTGGTGATTTCTCTTAAGAGACCAAAGTGAAAAAAAGTGGCAAACTTTGACAATCTCTTTCTTGGAAACCATGACACTTAAAACCATATCATATAAAGGTAAATGATCATGTAGGGACCCTCTACAATATCCTCTTTTAGTTTTTCATATCTCCAATGCATTTTCCCATGGTGGCAAGTTTTCAGTTGATTGAAAAAGCATCAGTTGCATTCAAAAGAAAGTTACAAGATAGCCTAATTTTTGTTTTGTTTGTCATGCGACCAAATTGACAGTTCCAACATGTCAAGATGGGTGGGTTTATAGTAGGAAAGGTCATGTTTCACACCCCAAAATTCCAGATCATTCTAGGATACATTGTACCAGTGCTTTCTCTTAAGAGCCCGAAGTGCCAAAAAGTGGCAAAATTTGACGAGCTGTTACTTGAAAATCATGACACTTAGATTTTTTTTTTTTTGAAGGTATAAGGTCATGTAGGGTCTCTCTACAATAACATATCTCAAGTTTTCATATATACAAGCCATTCCATCATGGCAATAATGTTTCAGATGTTCCAAAAAGTGTCAGCTACATTTAGTAAAAAGTTGTTGAGAGGCATTATTTATATTCTTCATCTCGTGGGGGTAAACTGACAATTCCAAAACATTAGGGTGGCTATAGAATAAGTCCACTAAATTATTATTGGTCAATATAGGTGTATTTATACTCTTATGATTGAATGATCTACACCAAAAAACTAGTCTCCTCCATTGATTGAACTCAATGCAATCATAAACATTTTGGTCAATATAAGAATACATTTTTTTAAGATGAAGGAAAGTGTGGGCATGAACAATACCTATATAAATTTAAATTAGTGATCGATCAACTAGAGGATGGGTACTTGAATATACTTGAATAAAATAATTGGAAACATAGTATAAATTGTTTGTACTTTTTCTTGAATAAAACTTGATTCCATAATTATATGCCCAAAATATGGCATCCAAGACCACAAACACATAGTGGTGTAGGAAAGATAATAATTAATCAATAAATATAGGTGAAATGAGTGTGAATATCACCATAAAAAAGTTAATAAATAAGGCCAAACATAAAATACCGATGGGAAACTAAAAAATGTAAAGGTACATCATGATAAATATCTTCACATCCTCATTATCTTCATTTTATCAATACAACAAAATATTAGGAATGAATGGATAAAAAAGCATATTAATCAATCAAGTGTGATAATGCTTACAAACAATAATACATAAATCTAAAAATAAGTTATGAAGCATGGAATACACTTAGATTTAAATATTTTAAGTAATCCATCTACAAATATCCATTGAAGTTTGTCATTGTATAATGAAGGCAACATATTATTATCGAAAACTTGAAATCTGAAAATATAATCCTCAATTAGATTTTTTTCCTTGTGTTTTCATTACATGTTTGAGAGATAAACATTTTAGTATGTTTTGAAGCACTTCGTTTATTGTAAGGAAATAATATAGGAACATTTTTGTAAGAACATATTTTTATAAAATTTTAATCATTTATAGTTATGTCAAATAATTATTCATTTATAATGTAAATTTGGACACCATAAATAAATAAGATATGTATTAACCAAATAGCCATATAGGCTTATAAGAATACCATATGGGCATACAATGTCATGTATATGCAATGCAAAATATATGTTCAAAAATTCCATATAGGCATGCAACAAAGGACCCTAATAAATAGTTATTTCCCTCCAAGTGAAGGAAACAAATCATGAGCGACCTTTGATCATCAAGGGGATGAAGATGCGTGTGATGGTGGTCTACTTTGAATTCATTCACTAGACCTCCTGTTTAATTCTTCATGGAGCCACACTGACACTCTGGCATTGTGAAGCCTTGTAGCAACCATCTAGATATAAATTAAACTACAAATGAATAATCATTTGATTTATTAATAATAGATAGATAAAGTAATGAATGCAATTTGAAATTTACTAATCTGCCTCATACCTCGGTCAAAGGCATCGAGCTCGCTATTGCTGTAGCGATACCATGCTCCAATAGCCTATGAATATTAAGAGGAGTGTCTACTTGCATCATCTAAAAATGAAACATTATTCAACTACCAAAACTAGAAGAGTGATGTAGGTCATGGCTTATAATGTATGACATAGTCAACCAAATTTTGAATACTTATTGAACTATATATTGCTTCATAGTTTAATAGGTGGCTACTAGGCTATTGTGTTAGTTTCAGTCTCATTATGAATCCCATAACTACAGTGAATATGACATAACAAGGGTATTTATTAGGATTTATTGTATCATGGATAAATTAGAGTTTATATTTTACCATTTCATAGTGAATACTTACTTGAGAATGCAATTTGGTTTTTTATAGGATGATGTTTACTAGAGAAAAAGAAACAATAAAATATTTTGAACCTAATAGATTTCATATGAATACCATTTAAATTTCACAACTTAAAATTTATGAGCAATATAGGATTATTTAATATTTAGTTTGAGAAGTGTATGTTTTGAGGTATAATTGTGTGATTGTAAACATGAAATACTTGCACCATGTTTTGATTGAATGAAAACATCACAATGTATATTCACTATTTAATAGTGGTTGAGGGTAAATAAAGAGTTTTGAAAAATATTTAACCATAAAATAATTATATATATATTTAACACTATATAATACAATGTATTGTTGTAAAGGATAAATAAAGTTCATTAGAATAATGAGGTAAATAAATGTATCAAATTAAACTATATCAAGGAATGGAGAGTCATGTTAGAAATAAAAGTTAATGGGTATAGGATAGTTTAGCATTATTAAAAGGGGTGCATGTTGACTTTAATGAAGATATCGAAGTTGAGTGTCTCATGTTGCATAGATGTTCTACATAGTCATGTATGTGGATCAATTCAATATAGGATTGGATTCAATGAATTATCAAAATCATACAAATTATCCCTAGGTATCCATTTGTTTCCTAGACAATTGATTACAAGTTTTGATGAAGAGTTTTGCAAATAACATAATCACATAAAACAAATAGGTTTGGTTGATGGAGGTCCCAAGAGGTAATACAATAAAGAGGTCTATAAAAGGTGGATAATTAATTGACACCACTAGCCTATATTTTTGAAGGTCAACAACATGAAAAATGAAATTTATAGATTATGAAGTACATAGCAATCTAAAATCAAATTAATTGAAAAGTACAAAGCATACTTATAAACTATCTAGAATCTTCAAGTCGTTAAACATTATTCAATTACAAAATATAATTTTTTTAATTTAATATAAAAAATACTATGTATTACCTTTAAGTGAAACTTTGATGACCACCTCTAGTGCTGGGTGTTGTTGTCGAAGGTCCAAGACTAACCTATTCAACATCCAAAATGAGATATAAGAAACCATCATATAATGTTCATCTATTCACATGCAATATTTATAATTCTTTACTAGTTACATACCTTTGTAGTAGATGTTGACGTGTAATAGGGACGTGGATGACCATTGAAAATAGAGCAAACACTATGAACCTAACTAATTTAGTTTAATCTTGCATTTCAAAAATGAAATTTGATAAATTAAATTAAATAAAATTGCTAGCATTTACTTGAATATCAAGGCCAAATGTGTCATTCAAGAGGGCATCTATCATTACCATCTCATCAGTTGTAGATGTACCTTGCGGAAATGCATCCTAACTATCCTCGGGATCATAAAAAATAGAGTGACCCACAAGCCTAACATAAATGAGGTGGAACTCAAATCCTTGAAGACTCGCCCACCTCACCCTGTGCTAGAGGACTAGTATGTTGTATGAGGCACTGACTGAGGAAACTAATCAACTACAATGTATCCACCTCAACAATCTCCTTCACAACAAAATGGATAGTCACATGCTCATACATTGGTCTAGTGAGTGGTCTCGCTGGATGCTATGCATCAATATGTGCCCCCACTCTGTCCTGTGTGGAGTCCCCACCTCTACCTTGGAACTCCTGCATGTCAAAATAATTTGGGATTTTATTGAGGATAAACTCACAATAGAGTTTCCTCAAAAAATACTGTGGTACCTCATTATTTTTGCATAGAGGTTGGTCAAAAACCATCCACCACCTTTCCCAAAATAAGTTCTTTATCCCTTGGTGGTTGCACCAATGGATAGGGAATCTCTTGCATGCAAGATGCAAGGGTTTATTAGATTTAGGGTTTGTGAATAGTGCACACAAGTCAGATTTTGTATTTTTTTCATCTTTAACTTGTTTATATGATAATTTGTCTAGATAAAATTGTCTAAGCTCTTTTATCTACTTCGACCAACTATTTATTTGCTTGCTAACTGAATATACATTAGATATTATGGATTTAAGTGATTAAGAAATCATGGTTCTATGTGAGGTTGTGCCTGAAGGATCTCTCAACCTTGCAATTAACTCAATTTTTTTTTGTTATTTTTAATTTGCCCCATTAAATTTTCTTATATTCTTGGAGCATGATGAGGAATTGTTGGAGGTATTTGTTGAGGTTTTTCTTCAACACATATTTGAGCATGATGTGAATTAGGATTTTTAGGAGGATTTGGGGGTGCATTCACAATTCCTAAAAATTAAATAAATTTACATCAAAAAATGTATTCAATCTACCCATTTAATACCAAATTCACACGAAAAAACACCAATAGCTTACTCCTTTTACCTCCTTGACATCATGGCATCATTTTGATGAGATTTGGCAAAAAATTTAAGTAGATTTTGGCTTCTTGGAATGTGATCACATCTTGGAGGGTTTGTAGGCCGTAGACTAAATTACAACATAAATAAAGAATTATTATGAAGCTTTTTTTGCTTAAATAAGCAATAACGTGAGCGCATTATAAAATGATTGCATTATTGATTTGTAGTGACCGAGCTTGAGGCTCAAGTACTCCAAGCCATACCATGAGTGTGCTATAACGTGCTTACATTGTAGCTTTTTTTAATTTTGAAAGTGGGGTGGCCACTTTTTGGCCTCCATCTTTCTACACTAGCCCCTTGGTGAGATGTATCAAGCGGAATATTTAGTGAACAATATTTTCTTGAGGAAGAAATTGTATTCCTTGAGAATGAAAGAGGGTGAACGAATCAAAAACCATCCAAAAGCATTGAATATGTTGGTAGCTCAATTGACATAAGTAGGTGTCAAAATGGATGAGGATAAATGCTAGATTTTGCTTCGTTCTTTAGGTAATTCATGGGATTCTCTTATTATGGCTATTGAGAATATTTATATTATATTTAAGATTGAAGACATGGTGGGTTCTTTTCTTCCTAAAGAGATGAGGAGAAAGGTATCCATCAGTGCCAAGAAGGCCCTAAATGTTCATGGAAGACCTAAGGAAAAAGGCAAGAAGAATGAGAAGCATGATAAATCCAAGTCTAAGGGGAGATCCAAATCTCTTGGAAAGTCCAAAGTTATTTTTATAGAATTGTAGTAATCTTGGACATATTTGTAAGGATTGCAAAGAAGAAAAGAAGAAGAACAAGAAGAAATTTGATTCTGATTCTAAGTCTAAGAAGGAAGATGGTGATACATTCAGTGCAACTTTGGTAACTCATGCAGGTAATGATGCATGGTTAATTGACTCAGGTGTATCTTTTCATACGACCTTTAATAGAGATTGGTTTTCTGAATATGAAGAATTTGATGGAGGTAAGGTGTACTTGGGTGATGATTCTTATTTAAACATTTTTAGTCATGGTAAAGTTAGAATCAAGTTTCTTGATGGTATAATAAAAAGGATTAATGGTGTGTTGCATATCCCTAGATTAGCACAATTTTTTTTGTCTTCGATAAAAATAATAGATGCAGGTGTGTAGGTAGTATTTTCTAATAAAGGATGCAAGATGGTTAGAGGTGCTATGGTGCATTGTATAAGTTTTATGCATGAAATGTTGAGTGTAATAGTACATATGTGAAAATTAAGTCTGTGGAAGAGGTGAGGGTTTCATCTTCAATAGATGGTCATGACTTTTGGGTACCCAAGGGTGCTCCTTCTTTTGAATCAAATTTATCTATAGAGAAAACTATGTTATGGAACCAAAAACTTGGCCACATTGGAGAAAAGGGTCTAAGGACCTTGAAAAATTAAAAAACCTTGTAGAAGTGTTGTTTTATTGTAATCTTGAATTTGATTTTTGTGAGCATTACATTTATGAAAAACAAAACTGCGTTTAGTTTTACTCAATTTCTCATAAATCTTATGGTGCATTTGATCTTATCCATTCTGATGTGTTTGGTATTGTATATGTTACCTCAATTGGAAAATCACATATTATGTTTCATTTATTGATGAATATAGTAGAAGGACATGGGTATATTTTCTAAAGAGTAAATATGAAGTTTTTAGTTGATTTAAAGAATTTAAAGCAATGGATGAGTTGCATACTAGAAAGAAAATAAAATGTTTAAGGACTGATAATGGTGGTGAATTTTTCTCTAATGATTTTGATAGATTCTATAAATATTGTAGTATTCATAGAGAAAAGACAACTTCATATTCTCTACAATAGAATGGAGTTCCAGAAAGAATGAACATGACACTGATGGAGAAGACTAGGAGTATGTTGAATGGTGCTAGTCTAGAACAAAGGTCTTGGGTTGAAGCTATTGTGACTACTTGTTACTTGATTAACATGTCTCCTGCATCAACTCTTGTTGACAAGACACCTATAGAGGCATGGTCGAGCCACAAGCCTTTATTAAGACATCTTAGAGTTTTTGATTGCGAGGCATATGCACATGTGCAAAAGGAGAAGTGAACAAAGTTGGAGAACAAGGCTATGAGATGTATCTTCATTGAATACAGTTGTGGTGTGAAAGGATACAAGCTTTGGGATCCTATTGTAGAAAAGGTAATGTATAGTATGTGTTATTTTTAGAAAAACAAAGCCTTCTTTTGTTACATTACAACCTTAACAAAGTAAATAGGAAGATGTTATTCAAATTCCTTCTACACCTAAGAAAGTTGAATCAAGGCCCATGGATAGAAAAGAAGTTGAGGAGATCTCATCTAGATTTGAATCTTTTGAAGAGGAGGAAGAATCTCCAACTCAGCTTGTTTCTAGGTCTACAAGGCATAGAAAACCACTTGAAAGGTATTCACCTAATAATTGGAGATGTATTTTTGATTTGAATACTGATATGGATGAACCTATATCAGTGGAAAAGGAATTAGGTATGAATGATGCAAAATCTTGAAATATTACCATGGATGAAGAAATGATAGCTTTGAAAAATAATGATACATGAGATCTTGTACCATTTCCTGAGGGATGAAAACATGTTGGTTGCAAATAGGTGTTCAAGAAAAACATAGGTTTAGATGGAGGCATTGATAAGTACAAATCAAGGTTGGTTGCAAAAGGTTACTCTCAAGTTGAGGGTGTTGATTATGGTGAGATATTTTCTCATGTTGCAAAAATGACATTCATTAGATTTTCTACTTTCTATTGCTCCTACTTATGATTTAGAGGTTGAGAAAATGAATGTGAAAACTAATTTCCTTCATGGTGACTTGGAGGAGGATATTTATATGACACAACTAGAGCACTATGTGGTGAAAGGTAAAAGTAAATTGGTTTGCAAATTGAAGAAATATTTGTATGGCCTAACACAAAATCCTAACCAAAAATTTGATACATATATGTTGAGTTTGGGATTTGAGCATTCTAAATTAGATAATTGTGTTTATTATAAAAATAATGGTGATTGTTTCCTGTTTATTGTGTTATATGTTGATGATATGTTTTTTATTGGTAAAGGGAAATTATGATTTCAAAACTAAAATCTCAACTTTCTACTAAATTTGAAATGAAAGACCTTGGTGTAGCTAGACACATTCTTGGGATGTAAATTAAAATAGATAGAGTGAACATAAAGCTATGTCCCATCCAATGTTATTATGTCAATTTAATTTTATAGGGGTTTGATATGTAGGATTGTAGACCATCGTTTGTTCCTTTTTCAGCTAGAACAAAGTGATCTATTTTAGATTGTCCAACATCCTCAATAGAGATAGAAGACATGAGCAAAGTGCCTTACTAGAGTGAAGTTGGAATTTTGATGTATGTTATAGTTTTTACAAGACCAAACATTGCCCAAGCAGTGGGAGTTATTTCTTGATATATGTCTAATCCTGGTAGAGTTCATTGGGATGCAATTAAAAGTCTTTAGATATTTGTGCGGTACCCTAGATTATTCCTTGTGTTATCATAGTAACTTGAATAAAGATGAAATTTACCCTAATATCCATGGTTATGCGAATTCAGATTGGATAGGTGATGTTGATAGCAGACGATCCACTAGTGCTTATGTGTTTACTTTATTTGGTGGTGCAATTAGTTGGATGAGTAAGCAATAGGTTGTGGTTGATTTGTCCACTACTAAAGTTAAGTCTATGGAAACTAATAAAGCTTGTAAATAATCCATTTGGCTTAAGAGATTGTGTTTAGATATTGAAATAAAAAAAGGTGCAGTGATAATTTATTGTAATAGTCAAAGTGTGATTTGTCTAGCTAAGAACCCGACGTTTCATGCTAGGACCAAGCACATTTATATACAATATCATTTTGTTAGAGATATGGTCAAAGATGGTAGGGTTAAGCTGGTTAAGGTAGAGACTTTGATGAATGTTGTTGTTTCTTTAACTAAGCCTATGAGCACATAGAAGCTTAGATAGTGTTCGGATTTAATGAGCCTTTTGGCTCCTAGCAATTAAGAGATGATGTTTATACACCCTCTCATTGCTCTTGCAAGGTGTTCGATAAGTGGGAGATTTTTTGAGAAAATGTGTCTCAACCTCAAAATTACATAAGGTATTGTTGATACATAAGTGCATGCACACATGGGGGGGTGTAGGGGGGTGTGAGGGGATCTGTACCATTCATATTTAGGTCTCAAATCTGATGGTCAATATTTTGTTGACTTGACTTGCCCTAGAAGGTAGCCCTATTTTATGAGCATTTTGTATTATGACTATGTATTATAATGTATTCTAAGAGTCTGGTAATAGCCATGTTGCCTCTAGAGCTCTAGTTGGTGATAATCCTATGAGAATCTTTCTTTGTAAGTATATTGTAATCTTTTTTATTTTTGAATAATATATTGGGAAGCATTTTTGGAGTGTGGTGTTTTTCTCCCGAAAGGGTTTTTACCATGTAAATCATTGTGTTGTGGTATGCTTGATATTTATGTTTATTTTTTTGTAACTGTTGAAAAGATCTGTAAATTCTTTCATTGTCATCCTCTTAAGATTAGTGTAGGAAGTTGTTCCACTACCTTAGCTTCCTTACCATCACTATTGTGTCTCTCATGTGCTCATGTATCATGCAGTGGTGTCCACTAGTGTATGTTGTTGTTTGAAATGTATTTAGTCACTTTTTTTTTATGTACTATTTAAAATCAACCGCACTTGTCATACTTTACATTTTTTGTTGTAAAATTTATTTATTATGTTGTAGAGTATGTCAATATGGAGTAGGAATTTTTTTTTCTAGGGCATGTTTAGGATCTTTCCTTGTTTAAGTCCCTAGTTTGCATGTTTTTGACATAAAGTGGGTAATATTGAAGTGCATATGGTTTTATGAGTGTCAATAGAGTTATAGTAATGCTGGTGTATATAGAAGGATGTCTTAAATTGATAAGAGTGGAAATTGTAAGAGGATCGATGAAGAGATGAATGATGAATGATGAATGATTTATAGATGATGTATGAATACTTTTCATTTTAGGAAAATTTCCTTAGATAGACATGTTTGGGCATGGAATCATCATTAAAATATGTAGTAAGGGTGGAATTTACAAGATGGATAATTATTGGGTGCAAAAAAAGAAATTTAAATTGTAGGTAAAACATATACACAGTTATATTAAGTAATACTAATTTTTACACTAAAAGGCATTGCTCACTTACAACATGTGCTTTGATAGTCCATGTACATAAAATTAAAAAAGCAACAAATAAAAAGTTTTTTTTAGCTTTGAATTAGCTAACATGATGGACTTATTTTACCATAATTCTAGAAGAAAAGGTCGCCATGAATGACCAAATTGCCAATTTTTATATTAAAAGGCAACAAATGAAATAAAATAGAACTATAACCCCTCTTTTTTTCAAATATTTTAAATTCCTCCATGCTGATTCTGCTAGAAATAAATGGGAGCTTAAAAGAAAGAATGATTACATATAAGCGAAGAGAAATATTTTTTAGAATATAAGATAAAGATAAACTTTATTTCTTTTTTGAAAATTCTTAAAATTATTTTAGATTTTAAAAGCAAGATGGAATTTAGATAATAAGAATTAATTTTAAGTTGTGAAAGTCAAATGATAGGGAGTGGAGATACTTGGCTCATGAAAATGAGATGTCTGGGATTATAAATTGTCTACATGAGTGACAAAATTACCTCCTTGGGGTCCCATTCATGGTGAAAATAGACAACATTAGCTTTACCTACTTCAAAATTTAGGTGAAACTAAATTTGAAGAATGCCCATTGGTAGGATTTTCTTGCCAATTTTGACATGGAATCGGTTTATAAACCCAAGAAAAAAATGTTGTAGCTGACACAGTGAGTTGAAAGGGTTAGCTTGCTACAATACAAGGACAACATGGTCTTGAGAGTTCCAACAACAGATTAGTCCTCTCCTATGAGATCCTAGATTAGATCAAGGAAGGCTTGTGTTGATGGTTATTTTAGCAAAATCAACTCTGAGTAATGATATATCACTACTCCTCTCAAAAAGTAGGGGTTTCTACTCCAAGGATCCTTTATAGCTAGGTCTTCACTATGATGGGTAACTTAATGGTCTATGCGATCAGTTTAACAAGGGGTCTTTTTGCTAGTAATCTAGACTTCCAAAATATGTAATGAAAAATCATATAAAATTCATATCTATCCTTAACACATTGTTTACAACCTTTTGAATTTAGACATGTATTTCATCAAAAATTGCATCAAATATAGCAGATTTGAAACATTCACTTGCTTTCAAATATATAAAACTATCTAAAAAAGATTTGTTAAAATAACTGACAAAATATTGGGGTAAGAGGTTGAAAGATAAATCAAAATAAATGAACAATGATAAATTTAATTTAATTTTTTAACTCTAAATGGTTAGGGAAAAATAAATAAACCAACATCATAATGATCAGTATTCACACAATCATACATGACATGAATGCAATCACTAAAGGAAAAATTAAATAATTAAATTTATCAAACCAACATATTACATGCGCTGATATGAGACAAGACTCTATCTAACACAATAATAAATAAATTATTTTACTAGCTTATTCAATTCATATTAAAAAATGAACACACCATCACTAATGCTTAAGAATCCTTCTAATAGTAGCCACTATCCTTTGATTATATATCAAAATCCACAAAATTTAATAGAAAATAATCAGACTGAAAATGTATCGTTTTGTATTCAAAATGATTTCTAATACTTCAAATGTTTCAAAAAGAAAAATATATAGGAACCATATTTGTGGATCTGAAAGCAATCTTCTAGAGTTCAAATTAGGTGATCAACCCTAATTAAAAAATAGAGAAAAACTTGAACTAAGACTAACTAAAAGCTAACTGAAACAACTACAAATCTATTGCCACATCGACACTTTACCAATTTGGATGTTGATATATTAAAACTCATTTAAAATGAAATAATAGATTTTTGATGTAACATCAATTAAAATGGGAAAGCTTCTTGAAAAAAAAATTTAAGAAATTTATTTTGATCATTCATATTTAGTCCCTTTTGATATTGCAATTTTATCCTTTGTGAAAATGGGGAACTCAATATTTTCTTGTAACTCATCCTAATTCACCAAATCATCTTGGAAGCTCTGAATTTCCACCTTACTCTTCATCATTTGATTGATTGATTGATTGAACACTTAACCATGTAGAGAATCTACAAATCACCGATTGGAGTGGCCACCATGGCTTGGGTTTCCCAAAATGTGCAAGAAAGACCTTCAATTCAAATTGATCTATCTTCACCATAGCCTAATCAATTATACCTTTATTCCTATTTGTTAGGATTTATAGGCATACTAGATCAATTAAATAATCTCAATTATAATGAAAATAACATAAATGAAAAAGGATTACATTGAACACAAAGATTTGATATGGTTCACCCATGTGGGCTACATCCATAGAAACAATCATCCACTAATTTTATTATCGAGCAAGAATATTGTTACAAAATTTACATTAACTCTCATCTACTCACAATCTAATCTTTTGTTGTGTCCTTCAAGCATTCATGCCCTTGACTCTTCACATTTCACATTCATAGCCAAGAATAAGCTAATTTTCAAAAGTTATAAAGAAATAAATACAATTGAAACTAAAAAATAATATCCTTTATTAAATATACATAATTTTTTCTTTGGAGGCATTGCCTCAACAACCCTTGTTGGGGGTGTTGCCTCCAAACCTCCACTATGGGCTCCACCCTGAGGCCCCAATTGGGGGATGGAATACATGAACCCTACAGGAGGAGCATTGCCCCTGAAAATTAATTTGAAGGGAAAATACACCTTCCAAAGTCACCAAAATATTAGTGACAACATGATTAGTCACCACATACTAACACTATTCAGCTTGTCTTTGTATTTTTTCAGTACTTTAACCCTTAGATATTCAACCTTCAACCATTCCTTCATCTTGTTTTGATTAGCTTCTTCAATCACTATTTCCTTTATAAGCTCTTATATAGATGAAACTTTTATTTTTTGCAAAATTGGGATATAATTGTCCCACATGAGCAAGTCCTCATTTATTTCTAACTTGATTTCATGAGCCAAACTAGCTTCATTATTGATATAATGATAGGCCTTTAGTGCCTTATTTATACTCTAGTTCCCAATGATTGCAAATCCTCTCTCCACTCTTTTACAACTAAAAGGAAGCCTTTAGGGTTTGGAATCTAAGAATCCTTATTGAATGTGGCTTGCAAGATTGGTGCAGGCACAATTGAATCAATAAGAATGGTTAAGTGATTTATGTATGTTGTTAATTGTGAAAATTGAGCTTTAAGATCTTCCTTAGTTTTCTTGTCCTTCTGCATTATGTTTAGGATGACGGACACAACCATTTGCAAGGATTGATTTTATTCCTCTCTGATCTAGGCTACCAATTTTATCTATTGTTAATTGTGAAAATTGAGCTTTAAGATCTTCCTTAGTTTTCTTGTCCTTCTGCATTATGTTTAGGATGATGGACACAACCATTTGCAAGGATTGATTTTATTCCTCTCTGATCTAGGCTACTAATTTTATCTATTTTTAATTGTGAAAATTGAGCTTTAAGATCTTCCTTAGTTTTCTTGTCCTTCTACATTATGTTTAGGATGATGGACACAACCATTTGCAAGGATTGATTTTATTCCTCTCTGATCTAGGCTACCAATTTTATCTGTTGTATTTGGTAACCCCCAACACCATGTCTGATTATAGTTCATCAACCATGGGGATAAAAACTTGTGCTATTTTATTACCATGCTCACTAATGGTTATTGTTGAAAGAATTCTTGTCCTTTTATTTCTTCCAATGGATGCTTGGAATGCCTTAACAAGAATAGAAAAATCCTCCTTCTCTTCTTATGCATATGTCCTTTTCCTTTTTTGAATTGTATGGTTTAATCATACTAGGAGGGTAGATGTCACTTATCATGGAGGAGAGGGAATGACCTCGATGCCTACTGAAGCTTGAGAATCTTTATGGTCATCCTCAACTTCTCCATTTTCTAGTTTAATTTCCTCCTTTCTATCATTCTCCTCTTGCTCACCTTCATTTAAAGTTTTCTCCTTTGTACTTGGTTTTTAATTTTGTTCTGGACGTAGAATGTAAGTGTCAAGTGGAGGTAGAAGGGGAGTAGGGATGTGAGTATCAAGTGGTGATGAAGGAGGAGGAGTGGTAATATGAGGAGTTGAAATTAGAGGTGAAGGAGGAAGGGTGGGGATAGTTGTTTCTGATGGAGGAGATGGTGGTAGAGATGGAAGAGAAAACTCATGTGGAGGAGAGGAAGAAGGATTTGGTGATTGGGACTCATGGAGAGGAGACATGGAGGAAGATGGATGTTGAGAGGGGGGTTTGGGATGTCTATATTTTGTTAGAAGTTTGAGGAGAGTGTTGAAGTTTTTCATTGATGATGTTGCTTGACAACATGAGCATGAAAGGTACATAACAACGTGATATAGTGTTGTCATTGATAATTTTTTTTTTGCAAATCATTCTGATCAGTTCTAGCAGGTTTGGAGTTGACAAGGAAGACATTTGTGCAAATTGAGTTGGTCTCGAAAGATCAATTGCATAGAAATTTGACTAAGTGTGAAATCTGCTAGTTTAGTGTTATAGTGCATCAATTTTTGGGGCCGCACCACTCCATAAATGAAGGTATCACTCTATGCTTCTAACATTAATTTAGTGGATGTTAGATGTACCTAATTCCAAGATTACATCTTGATTAGACAAACAATTTGAGAAATATGAGCAACAGTGATTGACCTGACATATTATAATTGCTTTCTATGTATGTGTTTATGTGGGAGAATATATCCACACTTCTCCATGGATGAGTTTTTGGCTTTGCTGTGTTGAAGTTAAGTTGCCAAATGTTAGTAGAATATGAATTTCAGATGGTATCGGGTTTTGAGGTCCACGTGTTGAGATGTGGATAGATAGATGAAGGTTTTTTCTTTTAGGTATCACTAGTACATAAACAACAATATATGATTAAAAAACTACTAAAAACTACTTATAAATGACTAAACATGGTCACGTGACCATTAGTAGTTTATTGCCAGTCATTTATAATGTGACCAAATTTATGACAATCATTTTTAGTCATTTATTGGTTGTTTTGATTGATTAATTCAGTAGTATACTTAGTCGTTAATATGGTAGTATATTTAATCATTTGTTTTTGTTAGATGGTCATTTATTTAGTCATGGTAGTCATTTATTTAGTCATTGTAATAATTAATTTCCATCAATTGATAGTATATTTAATCATTTTTATTCATTGATTTCAGTAGTCATATTTATTCATTGATTTTTGTCAATTGGTAGTATATTAAGTCAATTTAATTATTAATTGACATCAATTAGTAGTATATTTAATCATTTTAATTGATTGATATTTGAGGATTTAAATGTAAAACACAAAAATACACATCAATCGTCAATTGCACACAATAAGACAACCATTGTGAAGGAAAAATAACTAAACTTTATTAAAAGAAAGGTATTCTTACAACTTGCATAAGTATGAAATATCTATCTTACTTGAAAAATGCTTAGAAATAGAGTATTACAATTTTTATTTTCAGTCACAAGGCTGAAAATCTGATTTACAATGCACAAAAATGATAAGAAAGAAACTTCTCCATTTTTTTTTGTAATGATGGAAATGCATGCTTGGAGATCTTCAATGCGAGCACATGCCTCTTTCATCTCTTAAAACTTCTACAACATGGGAAAACTTCCCAGAGTAAGTTGTAACATGTAGAATCCAAGAAGGAGAGTGTTGATTGTGTCCCATATATGAAGCTCTCTCCTTCAATGCAGTCAACAATAACCCTAGAATATTTCCTCCTTTATATGCAATGTGCCATATGATATGAGCATCAAGGTGCTACATTTTCTACCACGAATGAAGCTGTGCCTCAATACAACCAACAAAATTACTATTAGTCTCAATTCAAAAAGAATAAAAGTGCATTGTATATTGCAAGTTTACAAAAGTAAGTCCAAACACAGTAGAAAGATAAATCAATTAAAAATCTGTAGGAGACATATCACATCCACAAACATGGGAGAGCTATGCAAAATTGGAGAAATTGTCTTGGAAAATGAAGGTAGTAGGGTATTTCCAGATTCAAGACTTTTACTTAATGCTATGGAATAAAATAAAAAAAGAATCATTATCTACCATCATAGTGAAAAGTTAGCAATTGCATTTGGTTTGTTAAACATGGCCCCTGGTACAACTATTAGAGTTGTTAAGAACCTTCGAGTATGTTCTAATTTTCACACTACAACAATATGAGAAAACAAACATTAGAGTTGGATTCAACGAGATTTTCACACTGCAACAATATGATACAAATGGCCCCTGGTAAGATAAATTGTTCTGATTCAACAAGATTTTCACACTACAACAGTATGAGAAAAATAATAATTAGCAAGATTATTATAATATAAAAATTTCCAAAATCAATAATTTTTTTAATTCATAATAAGAATGTGAAGATATGAAAACAAAAGTTAAAACTAATACAAATCTATTCGCTAATAACGACTATGAATACCTTATGGTCTTAACTTACAAGAAGTAAAAATTATCATGGATATTTTGACAGTATCTGCATCTTTCCATTATAGAATCTAGTTCTTGCTTTTAGATCCTTATTTCTAAAACTCCTTAACTTCACCTGTTTGTTTCGTACACTACAACTCTCTCCTTCCCTTTGTAATAAGTTGTAAAACAATAATTTAGAGTCAAAGTCTTGTCTAGTACATACTAGAAATTCTAGTGAAATTAAATCTTCCAAGTAATACATTGGTAGACTGTAGCTTTATACTAGTGAAGTTAACTCATTGAGTAACACAAGTAGATTACAACCAAACTAATAGTGAAATTAACTCTTAATGTGATACTTGAAAATATTTCAGCCAATACACACTAATATATGTATTTACAAAATCTAGAACAATATCAATAAGGATAAATACATCTGCATATAATTATAAGAAATAAAACATGTGAGATAGTTATGCAACTACAATGTAAGAAATAAAATATACAGGCTAGTTCATGCACTTGAACACATAATTCAATAAAGTACATCAAACATAACAATTTCTACTAAAATGACGAACATCTAATTTTCAAAAGTTGTAACAAAATTAGCAGTTATTACATTCCTACATGATACTCAACTTGGGCAAACGTTTCATTTGATTATAAATAGTTTCATTTATGAAATAGCACCACTGATTGATATGCTCTATTTTTTGGAAGGCATGTTGGATTCTTTAATAGTTACAAATCAAACTAGTGAAATACTTATAAAGCCCCTATTTCTAGTCTTTTGTATTTCTATATTTGTTTGATTGGAAATGATTTTAATTATTTTTAATGATTATACAATGAAGGTACACTATAATAAAGAATTGCTTGTATCTCTCACTGGTCATGGAAGGCTGAAAAATGATGAAATAATGAGTGTTCCGCATTGTAGAATACCAAAACACCAAACTTAATAGAGAAGTAAAGCATCCAAATACATATTATCTCTAACTAGAAACATATCTTTTGAATTCAATTTCATAAGTATTCTCCACACTAGTTTTTGGTAAAAATGCAACAACTAGAAATAGGGTCCCTAAGCAGCCCAAAAAAACTAGCATTTGGAAGGGCCATTTTTGGGATATTTTAGGTTGCAAGAAACTCAAAACAACCAAAAATGGCCAAAAGTAACATGTTGAATCACAAGAATTTTGGGGTTGTTTTAAACATCAATGGGCCCATAAAATTTAGAAAAAAATATAAATAAAGACAAGGACAATAAAGACCTCAAAATTCTAACATGAAATCAGGAAGAATTTGCCTATTTAGCAGCTAATTTTACAAGTAAAGTGAACAAATGATTGATGTGATCTTAGTAAATGATAAACATCCAACTAATATGTCTTTAGCATCAGAAAATACTAATATTGATATTTTCTGGCTATAAGAAATAAAGTCCTTTGAACTTATTAGAGATAGTACAAGATATACTAACAAGCCAAACTTTCATTAAGAAATCACTATATGTTCAAGACATAATTTCCTAATGAATATTATGCATAATGACAACTAGTAGAAGAGATACATCATCTATTATTTGTTAGGCTAAAGATAAAATCCACATGTTAGTGAAGATTAAGCATATTGACAATTGGTTACAAAGATACATCATCTATTGCTTGTTAAGCTAGGAAAAGTGGCCACCATTAACTTAACAGGTGGCAAACATTCACAGATATGCTTTAGCAACAATAACTCTAAGAGGGTTCAAGTTTCAGGTATGGTGGTTTTCCAGTGCCATAGTTGCTCAAACTACAAGTGCCCTACTAGACATACATGAAAATGTGGAAGCATAAACAAAGCAAGTGAACCGTTTCAAAAATGCCTCAAAGAAATGTGATATCATGGAATGTCGTGATTAAAGGATATGTTCAAAATGGGTTTTTTCTGAAAATTCCTTAGAATTTTTTAAGAAAATGCAACAAGTGGGTGTAAATCCCAACTTGTCAACCTTTGAAAGTGTCCTTCATGCCTGTGTGTGAATTGGATCTTTGGATGAGGATATGAACATCCATCAAAAGCATTTGTGGAAGTGGATTTTTATCAGATATTGTAGTTACAAGTTCCACTTCGGATCACTGAAGCCTTCACAAAAACTTCTACACTTTATAAAATGTCATTGTATGCCTCCACCACAACACCACATGATTTGTTGTTGGGCCCCACGGTGATGTAGAAAAAGAATTTTGAGTCACCCACTCTCCCACAAACTCTTCAAGTCATGCCAATGATGATGCAAGAAATCCTTTTCTCAAGTCATGACAGTCAATATGAATGTTTTAAGCATGGGTTCTTGTAGAATATCTTGTATCTTATCCGTGGGAACACTTGGGATGATCATATTTTTCTCCACCAATATCATGAATCAAAGGTACACCAATACACTCCTCTACCTTAAATCTTTGAGATCTCACACATTACACTCAAGGCATCACATGTTGACTACTGCAAGCTCTTTCACTGTGCATTCCATGGATTATCATTGTTTGATGCCTAGGATATCTATTATTATGACTTCTCCTTAGAACTTCACACCCTTTCCTTCATCCCTTGGTTTCTCTAATGAATTTGACTATGACTGCATTCATGAGTGAATGCTGCTCCCTTTTGATCATAGTGTTTCTAAAGGATTGCTATCTCAATATTATTTCTATTGTGGTTGTGGATTATCACTATTTCTTTGGACATATCCTTTTGACATCCAATCAATGACCACTTCCACACTCATGATAGATTGTTCCTACTCTTTCCTCACATAAAATCTATCACAAGTTTTTGATAATGAAATTCCTTTCATGGTTTTCAACGCAAGAGATAATTAAAGACACACAACATAGTCTACAAAAGGATAATGAGAGAAGTTAGTCAATGGTTCCCAAGGATACAAGCATAGTAAACAAGGTTTCAATGGCATGAGTAAAAGAACAAAAGGACTCCAGTTTTATAATTAAAAGGAAAATATGTGAAGTTGCAGGACAATTATCAAGAAATACAAGTGTTATTGATAGTGAAGGTAGGAAGTGCAATACAAATCCATGTGATAGTCTCACAAGTGCAAGAGCAAGGAAAAATTATAGAAGAAATGTTTCCTTAAGTCACCATCACAAGACACAATCACCTTGACACAAGATAATGAGTCACAATCACCTCATACAAAGATAGTTCATGCAAAAAGACAAATCTAGGAAAAATAATGGACATTGTTAGGGAGACTAATCAAAAGAGTAGAATATTCATATGAGGCCATATGTGGGTTTGAATACCATAGATTGAGAAAAATTTCTACCCGGTATAAACCTACCTTCACTTTGTTTGAAAATGCATATGGGTATTAAGAATTGTAATGGAAGTGAGTTGAGGTGGAAGACATCGTGCACCAAGACAATGGGAAAATCACAATCTTGAGGAGCCAAAGTATAGATCAGACTTGTAAAGAACACCCCAACAAGGTAGAGAGTAGGAACTATGATGATAGTCCACAATGGTTCTTTAAAGGATAGAGAATCCCAAAGACATTACGATGAACATGGCCAATGTCCTCAATAGTACTAAAGGATTAGAGGTTTAGATGACTTAGAAGATAGTTTAGTAAAAGAAAGTTAAAGCCTTTAGAATATATAGTGACATAATGATTTAAGGGCCTATATAATGGATGCAAATACTTTTAAGATACATCTTGCATGGAAGGGATAGTATGGTAATGAGTCTCATTAACAAGAAGAGAGATATCATAAAGGAAAAGTTGCATGTCAAAGATCATGGGGAGAAATGTCATATGAGGACAGGATAATCACAAGGACAATCATGGCTTGTAAGGGTAGTCATAAAGACTGTAATCAAGAGTATAGGTGAATAGTTGTCACATGAATGTAGAGTCACTTAAAATTTGCATACCACAATCTTTAAAGTTCATAATGACATGTGAAAACTTTAAAGGATAGTCTGAGTGCATGAATGTGAGATGTGTAAATAAATTCATACGAAGGTGGAGTATGGTTCCTAGCATAGAGGATATCTCTTTGAAGAGCATGATTGATAGTGATTTTTGTAGTTTTAAATTTCTTTTCTTGGAAATATGTTAATTTATGACAAGTTATCTATGATGTTCTTGGTTTTTTGAAGCTATTAATAGGTGTAAGATGGTAGGGGATATAAGATCATCCCTACATAGTGAATGAAGGTGAAAGAGTTTGCAAGAGTAGTAACATAGGTAGCAACATAGAATCACTATGAGAAAGCTAGATATATGTATAGTGAGATCATTACTATGGTGATTTTTGTAAAAGCCTTCAAGTCAATAATTCAACACAAGACTAGAAGTTTTGTTTATTGACATTGAATTAGAAGGATATAACCATCCCTTGCAACATAGTGATTTAATTTCATTTGCCAAGAAAGAGGTTTTTGTTGACAATATTCAAGAGTGAAGAAATAGTGCCATGTAGATGAAAAGGATATGAAGTTGTTAAGGTCACAATAAGTGTGTAGGGATGCATGAGAAAGTGGTCTTAAACCATGAAATGAACTCTATCAAAAGGTAGGAGTAGGATAGTTTGAAATGCATAACATGGAAGCTTATAAGCCTTTCATGAGAAATGGTATAGAAGGTAGAAAAAATGTGTCAAAATGACTATGCAAGGGCAATGATCATTTAGAAATGATAAGGTTTTTTTATCCCAAAAGACAATGAATACTTAGAATGAGTTCGGTGATGAATGAGGACAAGAAGCTTGCATATGATTCATCACCATGACAGTGTCAAGTGCAAGCTACATGGACAACTCTTAGCTATACCTTGGATTATGAGAGGTTCATGAAGACATGAAAGAAGAGTTTTGAAGAGGATAATGCACTGATGAGCCTAAAATATGCTCATTATTTGAATATCATGATGTATTTTTGAATACCTTTTACTCTTTCTAATGGTTGTTTTAAACTCTGTGATTATAAAATTTTATCTTAAATTGGGTAGTATCCTATGGCAATGCATTCCTATATTCCTACAGCTTAATATCTCCATATGTCTATATTCATGGCCCTGTTTGACCTCCCAATTGACTGATATGATACGTGTGGTTTTTGGATAAACGAGATGAATTTAATGTGTGTGATTAATGATAAGTATCGTGCTATTATATGTATGCTTTCTTTCGCCTTTGTTGCCATGTGTTCCACAAGTTGTTAAAGATAGTATGAACAAGTCAAGCGCAGCGAACCTCGGTTCTGAAGTGAAGATTATTTTCACCACGACACCAAGGATGTTGTTCCTGCAAAGACGCTCTGTCCAGGTCATCGGAAGGAGATCTAAATGGTCATCAATCTAGGAAGAGTGGAGCACTGGATTCTCTCCGAATCAGTTGGATAGATATACTTTCATTTATGGAAATCTGTTCCTCAGAATTAGGAAGCATCTACATCTGCATCTTTCTCTATCAAGTTAGTCAGTTAGCTGTTTTTCTATAAATAAATGTTCCTCCTGCGCGAGTGAACAGGATTAGAGGATTATTAACGTTAAGGATATTAGACTAGAGAGTAGAAACATTATAGAGTATGTAAGAGTAGTGCTATAATGATGAATAGAAGTTTGTATTAGTTTTCTTACAAGCAAAACAACCATGTATGTGATTCCGAGTTATGAATAAAAGGCTGATGAAGTTTTGAGTTCAATTCTTGCATAGTTGGTTGATGCTTGCTAAGGGCCCCCACTTAGTAAGTATCTTTAGTTAGTAGTTTATTTTCTATTGTTTATTAGTTAGAATTTCATTCCAGGAAGTTTAGCGCAAACTCAGTCTTGCGTTGTTCCTGCAACATAAGGAATCCATCCCTGTGTCTGTTCCTACAGCATAAGACCAGTTCATGGTTTGTTTCTCAGAAATAGTTGTTATGATTTTTGCTTTAACTAAGTTATGCTTAAGTTGATAAGACTTTGTTTTACGTTCCTGCACCATAAATAGAATTCCTTTCACACATTCATTTCTAGTAGGTTGTGGCTAAAATTGGTTCTTAGTGCACATATAGTGCCGCTCCATTTCAAGTATACGTTCCCTGGTTTGACAAAGTAAATGAACAACCATGAGAAGATGTTAGTCACTTGCTGGAATGTCCAATTCCCAGGTTAGGATTTTTTGTGACTTTTATATCCTTTTGTGGGTGACAACCATGCACTATTAAATACAATCATGTTACAAATGGAAAAGGATTTCACCATGAAGGTCTCCTTGAGCATTCAATAGTGGTAGACCTATTAAAAAATGGAAATGAATTATGCATAAACATTTATAAAAAGGGAGATTGTAGATAATAAAAGATGGTTATAAGACATAAAATATGATAGTCATTGTCAATGGATACGGGAAATCCATATGCAAAATATACTCTCTATGACTGTAATAAATAGGACAAGTACCATGAAGCTAAGGGAAAATCAAGAAGAAGGGTCAATTACTATAACCAATGGATAATGAAAATTTTTTATGAGGATATTTAGCTCATAAATGATAGAAAATATAACCTTAGTCATAGTCGAAGCTAGCATAAGTGAATATCAAGTAATTGCATTGAGATTGACCTCATTGAAATAGGATAGTCATGGTTATCAATATTTATAAAACATGAAAGGACATAGCACAATTATCTCTAAGACTTTAAAATTTCCATCTTCATATATGAATGACAATCATGAAAGATCAATCATGAAGGATTCATGGGATAGTTATATCCACATGACAATGGGTGATAAGGGAGATCTACAACACTTGTTTATTTAATAGAAAAGGATGGATAAAAAGAAAGAGAAGCTATAGTCATGATAATATAGATAAATAAAACATACAATGGTAGGTTACTTTTGAAATGTAATGCCCCGCCAAGTAACCTTAAAGGAAGTTGCAATTAACGTCTTAAGCAAACAATTTTTTTTTAATTTATAAAGTGCATTCAACATACACAATCACTTACTAATTAACAACAACCTCTAAGGCTACAAGGTTAGGATTACATAAACCCACACATACATATTACATATAACCATAGCATTATAAAATTTATGAAATAAACATCATACATCATAAGAATACCATATAACATAATAAGATAATCAACCAAGATACAATCTCATAATCATTAACTTAATCCAATAGTTACATCACTCATTCCCAGAATGAGACAATAGTATAAATGTATTACAATTACATAATCTCACCTCACAACAAAAGAGGGATAAATAACTTATACAATCTGAAATATTACAATGCAAGAAAAGACAATAAGAACCACGAGCTGTCCATCCGGATGTCTTGCCACCAAGTATTGAAGATCAATGGGGACCCAACGGTTTTGGTGCATGTTCCGCCCAACCAAGTGGTACCCGAAGGCCCACCCCCATGCTAGGAGGTAGTAATAATGTAACATGGACAAAGATCTACAATCCACTAACCAAAGGTAGACTCATACTGACTCATACTGATATAACCAAACCAATGAACTAACAAGTACAACTCAATTACAATACAAGTACAAATCAAGTAAAACTCAATTACAACACAAGTACAAATCAAGTACAACTCCAACATCACTGACATAGGTCACATTGCTTCCAGACATAATATTAATCAAGTATGTTCATAGAACCATACACATAAACAATTAACAACAGTTGTCCTAGATAGAGTGTCATCACATAGTAGTCATGAGATCTCCTCTAGGCATCCTTCATAGGCTCCGATAATCCTGGTGGCCTCAATCGAATCCCAACCCTCATACTCACTCATGCGGCATCAAATACCTCTCATACTGACAAGATAAATGACTATGCCATTCCAGGCCTTCCCACTCATCCCAAGTCTAAACGAGCCCTTGTGTCTATGAGTGAGGATTAATTATCTTGATTAATGTGGAAGACATCCTAATCATCTAAGTATATTTAATTTAATTATCACTTGATTAACTCACTTCTGAAGGTTACCCGGTTTACTAGTTTGGGCTCCAGCCCCTAACAAAAGCCACTCTTCTATTCGACAACACACACCCAAACCATCCACCAAGGGAAACACAAGTGCATACAAACATCGAAACCACTCCAACACAAGGAGGAAACAAATAAAAGAACTCACTTCAAACATCTTGGAGGCAACACCCACATAGTCCACTCCTTTCACAGGAGGTACAAAACATCCCCGTTCGTGGAAATCGGGCAAATTACTGAAAGACACCATGCACTACCCAAGGGAAAACAACTGGATGGCATAAAGATTCAACAACCCTTATCCTCTAAGTTCTTCTGGAAGACTTATAATTTAGGACTAACACTAAATCCCAAAACCCACAATGCAACTTGACGACATGACAACAAAAGCATTCAAGTCATTAATCAAATCTAATATTTGGATTTCCTAAAACCATATTCATTCAATAGGTAACGTTAACAAGGTCAAAGACACACTTACAGGGTTAACTCAAATAATCATATCCCATATTTCTATTTCCATTATAGGAAGTCTCAAACAATTTAAACTTACATCCCTTTACAAAATACAAAGAAACTAGAACATTTAAGACAATCACGAGAAAATTACTATTTTTGGATATACTAAATCCATATCTCTTTCGTATTTCATTCACAATAAATTAATTGCTCTAATTGAAATATAATAAACTAAAATAACTATTTGCCTCATCAATATAAACAACTTCTTAATTTACTTTTAAATCGACACAAATCCATGCAAGTAAACCCTTTCCATTTCCTAACCAAATCTTACATCTCATTCAATTTTCTATTTAGAATATGCAATCACTTTAATATAATAAAATATTGCTTCTCTATCCACTTTCCCATATACACTAATCAATCCATTTTTAAATCTCTATTCAATAATATATTGCATGCATCTTATTAAAATAAAATACGATAATGAATTTACACTTAATATATATATATATGCTCCATATTATATATACACCAATTATATATATTAATAAATTTAATTATATATATTCTTTAATATTCCAATTACAACGATTAAATTGCTCTATGGAAATAAATAAAACATAATAACTATTTTCCTTTTTCAATATAATCATCTCCTAAAATTTGCCTTTAATACAACATAAAACTATTGCAAATAGTCTTTTCAATTTTCTATCTAAAACTTATATCTCTTTCAATTTTTTTTTTAATTTATAACATGCAATTTCTTCTATATATAAAAATATCTTTTGGCTTATCTATTTAACCATGCATTCATATTGTTTCCAAATAAATCTCATTAATTAAACAAACATTCAAATATAAATACTTCTACAATTCTTCAATATATTTAAATATCATTTTCCTTAACAATTTATCCATGTATACACAACTTATCTTTTAAAATTTTCATGCAAAGCTAAATTACATGCATCTAACTAAAAATAAGACAAAATATTAAACTATAAATTTAAATATACTTTCCCATGTTACTCATGCATTATATCCGTGTATCCAAATATTCTTATTTAAAAATAAACATGAAATAATAATTATTCCTTTAATACTACATTACATATATATTAACTATATATATATATCTCTTTTAAATATATATATGTGTTAAATTTATACCATTGCTTATTTCTTACTAAACAAATTATTTTAATCCAAAATCAATATATTAAAAATGGCATATATAAATAATATATACATCGTATATATACTATAAATATCAAATATAATTATAATGCTAAATAAAAATTATCCTTTAATACCAAGGGCGGATGTCACTGTTCATGCACAGTGAACAACCTAAAAAAAAAAAAAAAGAATATAAAAAAAACAATAAACAAAGGGTTTGGGGAGGGGTCGGCTATGGCCGAACCCCTGCCCCCTTACCTACCCTAGTGGCGACCTCCCCATGGGGGTTGCGTTGCCTTCAAAGATAGTGCTCCCTCCATACAATGGCGGGCGCTGCCTTTGAAAGCAGCTGCACCCTCCATACAAAGGGGGCGGTGGGGTGTGAATAACACCCCCACCGAAATTCATGCGGCCACTAAAAAAAACCAGCGAATGAAAAAAATTCGCTTAACCCAGTTTACTTTAAAAAACGAATATCACATTCTTTTCCTTTACATAGAAAATTGTCGGCCGTACGGTAGCGAATATATATTGAAGAACAGTATATTTTAATATATATAAAAACTGTATATATATATAAAGAGTTTATCATGATGAATAAATTGAAGAAATTTTGTGAAAATAAACACTTACAGGTAAAATTGTAAAGCTTCTTCAAAAAATCTCAAATTTCATAAAAACTCAAAAATTAATTACCTTAAACCATTTTTTTAATTCTTGAACAATAAAGTTAAAAAGGGATAAAAATTAAAACTCAAAGTTTCTAAAACCCTAAGGTTTCTCCCAGCTAATTTCCACAAAGATTTTCAAAATAAATTTGATTTTGTACAAAGGTTACATTTTTTGAAAACATTCTAAATGTATTGTTCAACCTCTATGTTTGATTCCAAACAAACTAATCAATTTCCTCAAATAATTTAAATTCAACTGAGGTTTTCACAATTTTCATTCAAGAATTTTCACAAAAAAAAAGCTGTAAATTTAATTAATTCTTTTCTTCTAATAACAAACTTATTTTTTAAAACAAATTTAACAAACAAATCTTTAATCACTACTATTTTAAAACAATCAAGAACAATAAAACACAAAGAGGAAAATCTGGTTCAAGAAGCTACAAGAAAAGATTAATTTCTGATGCTAGCCTCCTCCACAGATCTCCCGAATTTTCTTCAATCATGCAACAAATCCAATCCAAAACCCAACAAATGCAAACAATCTTTCCTCCAATCAATTCTACAATCAAAACTTTCTTCAAACCCTTCTTTGTGCAAATTTTTCCAAAATTTCTTCTTTGCTGTAAAAATGAATTTTTCTAAAAAAACTTCTCCTCCCAAAATTAAAACATGCATTCTTTATAAATCAAAAATACCTAATACAACCCTAATTCACATTACATGCAAATTAGATATTAATTTCAATTTCAATTTCAATTTTCGAAAACCCACTTTCAATTTAAAATGCAATTTCAAATAATGAATTAATTTCCAAAGTTGAAACTCATTTCCCAAATAAACATTTAGTTACAATTTCTAATTTAATTCCCACAAGTTGAAATTAAATTCCAAAATTAATTTTAATTCTTTTATTCCCTTTCATTTTCTCGCATCACATTTAATTAATTAATTCAATTATTTAATAACTAAATTCAACCCCCTTGGATTAAATTTAATTAATTAAATAAATTAAATATAATTAATTAATTTAAATATAAACTTTTATCCACATTGCATAATTTAAATTAAATAACCATCAACATGATTTAAATGCAATTATTCTAAATATCTATTTCCAAATCAAGAATCCTTCAGAATTAAATAACATTAAAGCAAGACAGACAATGACTTGATACACACGACTGACGACACACTAAGGCTAGGGTGTAAACTTGACACATGTTACCTAGCTACTACCTCCCATTTAACTTAACCGTTGGATCGCCACGCTCGAACCTGTGAAACCAGGTGGAATCGATGTCATGTACCTGCAATCCTGAAACCAAGTAAACAACATCATATAATATATCCAACATATAATACACACCGTGAAAAAGAAATCACGGATTTGCAGGGCACTCGCAAGTGAGTGATGCGAACCCGTCCTCTTCACCCATACACTCATCAAAACTGACACTTCCATCATAATTCCAATAATCTCATAATAACATCTCATGCTAACTCTACAACATCATTAATCCATAATGCATGTGAACAATAATCAGATAACCACATCCCACAATAATAGTTGTTGCTCAACAGTAGTGATCAAAACATCATAACAAAATGTATCCAGTATCAAAGTGACTACAACCAAACATAGCATACAGCAAACCGAACGAGAAGCAAAACAGAGGGGTATTACATGAAAACCCACATAAAATCCTAAAGAGATCTGTCTTGACCATTTGTTTTCAAACAAATAGATTTGAGGACAAAACCTCACAGATTGTTAGTAACTAGAGGACAAAACCCCTACTAGTTTGTAAATGGCCAAGGATAGAAACCTATTGGCCAAAGAAGCGATTCTCACCCATAGGTCATGGCTGAATTTTAATGGTGGTTGACATTGGTGATATCAAGATAGTAAACCATACATATTGCCATTTATTCATCATTATTTTCCTTACAGAGACATACATCCAAAAACCTCCTCATAACCAATAAAACCCATTGACACTTCAACAATGAAACTACTATCATGTCTTAAAAATATCATGACCTATGATCTTCTCAAAAGATCTACATTGTGATATGAAAGTATCACCTATGAAGGTGGTTTTTTTCCTAATAAGAGCTTTGAATTCCTAGTTTGGGCTTATGGAAGGGATAAAACCTTATGAGGAGACAAGCAAGCTCTTCCTCAACAAAACTAAAAACCCTAATGACATAGAGTATACCTAGCAAGATGTGAGGATGAAGGCTTCTAGGAAAACCTTGAATATTATCTTAACGTGGGAATGATTTTGTTGGCATATGGATTTTAGTGTTTTCATTGATGGAAAACTAAGTCACTGATCCGGTCCACAGTTTAGTATTGGTCCATACTAGCAAACAGAGTAAAGAGCTAGCTAGTACCAAAAGTAAAAGTGAAGAACAAGGTATTTGGTTAAAGTTAAATCTGCCGATCTGTATACTTCACCGGATAATCATTTTTGGTTGTGGATCTCAGAGAAAGGTATTTTCATGTTCGTACTACCTTATCCAGGAATTATCTGGGTGTGCATTCATTGGTGTACAATCTAGGAGATCTGGTGTATTGATTTTCTGGTTATCAGTGCTAGAAGGCTGACTTGGTAGATATAGCCATTGCGGATGCTTAAGGAGTAATTGTTTAAATGTTTTTGTGCTCAAACATGTTTATTTAGGTCCTCATTATGGTATGTCTGACTATGGGTGGTACACATTAAGAATTAGTTGTGGATTTAGCCAACCGTTGAAAAGTATTCTATGTTTTGTTAAAGCTGACATATGGATGATCAAATCTTTGGTTGTAGATATATATAAGAGATTTGTTGTATCATTTGAATAGAGACAACACATATGATGTGAAGTATGTTAGTGTGCGATGCGAAATTCAGAAGGATAATGGTGCGAATTTACTTATGTATGGATTTTTCATGCAAATAGTAGAGTAGAGCAGAGCGAAGTGCAGAATCAGACAAAAGGTCCAAAATCTGATCTATGAGCTGAACTGGAATTGTAACTAGGCATGAGTAGATGCTATTACTTCAGTTCGATCCTTTAGATGGTTTTAATTTAAACATTTTTTAAGGTAGTGAGCCTTCCTATTTTGAGCAGTGAGCTCTAGGTAGTGATCCTAAATGCAAGTGCATTCCCATTTTGTAAGACTTATATTTGAGTACTCAAATTGTGGATTGACCTCCACCGTGATTTTTCTCCTAATAGGGTTCCCATGTAAAAATCCATATGTTATGGTGTTGTGGATGATTAATTTTTGTGTTTTCATCTTTCCTTTGGTTTAATGTTGAAATGGTTTAAATACCAGATTAATAAAGTTTAGATTTGTAGAACACTGATTCAACCCCCCTCTTAGTGTTCCCTTGAGTCCAATAATTGGTATCAGAGCCTAGTTTCTCAGAAAGAGTTTGACAACTTGAGGTGGATCTTGGAATGTAATGGAATCTGATAGTCTTCAACAACAACTTTTAGTGGAACTTGATGACCTTGATCAATCAAAAGTAGAAGTCCTAAAATTGAAAGCAAATCTTAAGGATGCTGGGAAATTCATTCAGTCATTGAAGGATCAGATTGTTAAATCCATTGAAAAGAGGAAGGATATCTATGATCAAATTAAGTAGAAAGAGAGTGAATACATGGATGATGCTCATCTGAATCAAACCTTGAAGGAAATAACTCAAGAATGTGAAAAGCTTGCTAGAGACAATACTACCCTAAAGCATGAAATGGAATCTATGGTGATGAAGTTGACTAAGGAAATTGATGAAAGGAAGGAGAATGAGGAGAATCTTGCTCAGTCTCTATAAGAAAGAACTGATGAATACAAAAGAATAAATGGAGAATTCATTTAGTTAGAAAATGAACTACAACAATCCAGAAACAATGAAGAAGAGCTTGAAAAATAGATTATTATTCTCAGAGATGAACTTACTACTACAAATGAATACAAGGAGAAGTTTAAGATTAGATTAGTTAAGCTTGATGAGTTGAATCAAATTCAGAAGAGTAGAAATGATAAGCGAGGCCTTGGATATGAAAAAGGATAAAGTTACGAATCTGGACAAATAAATTTTAGGCAAGGAAACCAGATGAACAAAGATGGAAGGTATCCGATAAGACAACCTAATGCTCAAAAGTTTAATGGGTATTGTTTTTCTTGCAATAAATTCGGTCATATGGCTACTTAATGTAGAAGTAAAATGAAATCAAGTGATTCATCATTCTTTGGTTAGTGTTTCAATTGCAATAAGTTTGGCCATAAGTCAATTGAATGTAGATCTATGTCAAACAACTTTGTCAGTAGAAGGAATGTTGAATGTTACACCTGTGGAAGATTTTGGAATATTGCTAATTAATGCAGATCAAGAAGTAATCAATGGAATAATTGGTCTAGACAAGGAAATATTGTGTGCTACAATTGCAACAGATATGGTCAGATTGCAAGATTCTACAAAAACAAAAATATGGGTAGAAGAGGTCTAGTATACAAAGGCAAAAGCTCACATAAAGATGATAAAGGGAAAGGGAAAGTGACTACAAATGAAATAAGAGATTAGATGAAGAAGAAATGGGTAAGGAAGAATGAATTTGGTACTAGAAATGGTTCTGCATCGAAACCTGCTTCCAATAATTCCTTCGGGAACTCATCTCAAGCCATTGGCCTAGGGGGAGTTTTTCAAGAAAATCATTTTTCCCCTATCAGTAAGCTAGTATCGAATCGTGAAAATATTTTCAAAAGCTATATTAATCATCTATAGATGCTCTAGAAAACACTCATAAGGAAATTCAAGCAATTGAAGATGCGCAGAAGAATTTTTCTCATGCTGTCTGAGAAAATAGGGTATCCGGAACACCTAGGGAAAATTTTTTTATTACAAGTGTGTGAGCTATAAAATCCATGTTGAAAACCTCATTTGTCACTTTGCATCAAATAAAAGAAGAAGGAGAGCACTCTGCAACAAAATTTTGAAGGGGTGAAGTCATTTTGGCTGCGAAACCCTAATTCATTAGGTACTTTAGAAATATTTCATTTAATTTGGTGTGCGCTTGATAGAAATGAAACATGAGTTCAAAAGGAAAAATGGAACAAATCAAAGGAACAATCAATCTATATGAGTATAATAGTGAAAATATTAGAGCCGTAAGGAAGTTGTTGTCGCCCGATGAATTGAAGTGGCTGAAAGAAGCTAAACACAAGAATTTGGACATTTGGAATGAGTTTCCCTATTTCGAGAATGCAAAAATCATTAAGTTTATTTTGAACAGATTGAACAACGATTCTCTAACTATGGACAAACCCTTCCTCATTTCGAAAGAAGTAATTGAAAATTTAATTAGATTATGCAAAATTGGGGATATACCGAGAAAGAAGTCTATCTAGAATAAAGAAGTCGAAACCCTAACTGGAGTTATTGGAGATCAAAGGGCATTGATAATTTAAAAAATTAGAGATTTAGTAACAAGGTACATTGCGCATGGAGTATCCTATAAAATATTTTTCAGAAACAAAGAAGGAACAACTTCGGTAGGTGTTGTTTACATCTCTCACGAAATGATAATGGAAGGTCTGGACTTTGACCTGTGTGGATTGCTAAAGGATCAACTAATGGAGAATGTGCAATTAACAAAGGAGACAGGTTACCCTTTTAGGTTTGGTACTCTAGTTGTATTTCTAGCAATGTATTTTCTGAAATGCTTATCGATGAACAACAATGTGATGTGGAAAGAAAATGAACCAGTATGCAAATAAATCTATACACACTCTAAGAGTTTGACAAACTGTGATCAAGAATTCAGAAATTTATTTAAGAGTTTGCTAGGAAAGTTTGGCTCAGTTGGTATTTATCTTTCGATAAGGGCACTTGAAGTTGGTTCCTCTTTTGGTGGGATGGAGAGAAAGAAGAAAAGAGAAAAATAAACTGTTTCCTATACTCCTATGGCATGCAAGTTTCCAAAAATTGAAGGAAAAGGAAAAGAATAGGAGATTGTGGATATACTAGATGAGGAATCCGATAAGGACACTAAGGACAACAAGGGAAAATAACTGGAATCAACCAAACTAGAATGAGAAAAGGAAATGACATAAGCAAGTGAAGAAGATGACTTAACAAAAGAAAAAATACTGCAGCTTATTCATGAGGAAAGTGGAATGCAAAAAATTGCTAAGTTATGGTCTATCAGACCCTGATATGATCAGGATATGATTTTGAGTGTACTAAGTGCTCATGTTGTGCACAACCAAATCAAGTTAGAGAGTTTTTGGAACATTTTTCTAGAAGAAATGATCAAATACATCAAGGAAACCATGGACTCCGAGTCTCAAAACAAAGAAGAATAAGAAGTAATCTTACATCTGAAGAAGCTGTACACAATATCTCTTACCAAGTTGAAAAGGAAAATGAACGAATTGAGGCAATGCATAAGTGCAACAAATAACATCTATAACTACTAAATCCGTTGGCCTAATGCAGTTGGAAAGTACAAAGAAAAATTAGAACAAATTGAAACAAAGTTAAATGGGATTGGACAAAGCTTTGATATGTTTCAGGATCAGGATGGTACAATCAAGAAAAGGATTCAAGAGTTACAGTCTGAGCATGCAAAAGTTAAATTTACTAAAAAAAATCTTGTTGACACTTTTGGAAAGTAAAGGACTTAACTGAATGCAGATTGGAACAAATGATTGAGATACTGAGAAAAGGAGGAAAAATAGAGAATGTGATCATAATTCTAGAATCCCTCATCAAGATTGTCAACAAGACATCTAAGAATAACAACATGATCATAATCATTTGAATTGCAACAAAAGCATGGAAGAAATTCCTCCTGGAGATGAAAGCAAATCACAAGATAATCTTCTGACTCAAGCAACAAATTGTTCTTTTTCAAAATTTTGAATTAGTTTTGAAGTTTTGGTTATATTTCAAAGGGGGAGATTCAATACATATTTGTCATTGATGTAAATGGGGGAGAGAGAGTAGTGGAAATTACTCATCAATTTCAAGGGGAGCTATGTTTTGAAGTTTTGAAGTTTGGTAGCGTACTCATATTGGTTTTGACACTTAATCATTTTTCACTAAGTGTTGCCATCAATGCCAAAGGGGGAGATTGTTGGCATATGGCTTTTAGTGTTGTCATTGATGGAAACATAAGTCATTTATCCAATCCAAATTTTAGTATTGGTCCATATTGGTAGACAGAGTAAAGAGCTAGCTAGTAACAGAAGTAAAAGTGAAGAACATGGTATCCGATTAAAGTTAAATCTGTCAATCTGTATACTTCACTGAATTATCATTTTTGGTTGTGGATCTTAGAGAAAGGTATTTTGATGTTCGTATTACCTTATCCAAGAATTATCTATGTGCACATTCACTGGTGTATGATCTAGGAGATCCAGTGTATTGATTTTCTGGTTATCAGTGCTAGAAGGCCGACTTGGTAGATATAGTTGTTGCAGATGTTTAAGGATTAATTGCTTAAATGTTTTTGTGCTCAAACATGTTTATTTAGGTCCTCATTATGCTATGGCCGACTATGGGTGGTACACATTAAGAATTAGTTATGGATTTAGCTGACCGTTGAAAAGTATTATATATTTTGTTAAAGCCGACATATGGATGATCAAATATTTGGTTGCGGATATATATAAGAGATCAGTTGTATCATTTGAAGAAAGACAATGTATATGATGTGAATTATGTTAGTGTGTGATGTAAAATCTATAAGGATAATGGTGTGAATTTACTTATGTATGTATTTGTGATGCGAATAGTAGACCCGAATAGAGCAAAATGTAAAATCAAACAAAAGGTCCAGAATCTGATCTATGAGCTGAACCAGAACTATAACCAGGCATGAGTAGATGCTATTACTTCATTTTGATCCTTTAGATGGTTTTAATCTATTTTTTTTTTTAAGGCGACGAGCCTTCCTATTTTGAGCAGTGAGCTCTAGGCAGTGAGCCTGAATGTAAGTGCATTCCCATTTTGTAAAACTTATATTTGATTACTCAAATTGTGGATTGACCTCCATCGTGGTTTTTCCCCTAATAGGGTTTCCATGTAAAAATCCTTGTGTTATGATGTTGTGGATGATTAATTTTTGCATCTACACCTTTCCTTTGGTTTAATGTTGAAATGGTTTAAATACCAGATTAATAAAGTTCAGATTTGTAGAACACTAATTTACCCCCCTTCTCAGTGTTCCCTTGAGTCCAACAATTTTTTCCTCAAAACCTTGGACAATATCCTCATGCATGTAATGTGCCTTCAAACCCTTGTGAATCTCTGTAGTGTGGATGAATTCAAAGCCAACAAAGAAAGGTTTCTTTAGAGCAAACTCAACATGCCTTTATCCCAAATCTTCTCAATGATGTGGATAGATGTTGGTGCAATCAACTGCTGATTCTATGCCATTCCCTCGAAAAATATTTAGACTTATTCCAACTAGAAAACTAAAAAATCCCTAACCTTCCTAGACACAAGGAAATAAAAATTCTCTTTTTCATTGTTTGGCGCCCAGAAAAAAAACTTAGTCTTTCACTTTATTTTTTATTACTTTCCACTTTATTTTCCACTTCTCCTTTTTTTTACCCGGTGAACAAATTAGTCACTTATGATGACCAAATTAGTCATTTATAGTTGTGTTACAAAAAATGACTAGAATTTAATCATTTTATTAGTCATGACTAAAAATTTTAGTCACATAGTCATTTATTTGTTAAATTCTACTAGTGTCTTATATTGAGCCAGCGTAATATGTTTGAAGGTATGCAAAGGATAAATATGTATCACTATCTTATGTGGGATCTTTTATAGGTCCATCCTGACCTATCTTAAGGTGTTTTGAGTTTTAAATTATGGCGTGTTGTGTGGATGAGATGTTTTGGAGCTGACAAGTTATATTTTGGGATGTATTACATCTAATTAGGCTGACCTAATTGATGTTATACTTGATGCAAATATATATATGTTGGATTTTTTTCAGTAGTTTGAGGTAATGGATGTGATATGTATTTTGTGTAATGCAAATTTGAGAAGAGCAGTGCGAATTTAAGTTGTGAATGTTGAATTGAAGATCACAATTGTGTGAATGAAGAGTGAGGTAGAGTGTTGAACCAAAACCAAAACTAGATTGTTATTGTTCTTCAATGGAACTGTAATTCATGCATACATAAGATGCAATTATAATAGTTAAAAATAGGTTGTGAGCCACCATCTATCTTCTATCTTTTTCTCTATGGACAGTGAGTCCACTTGGACAATGAGTCCACCTACAGTGAGAATTTTTGTAATATACTATAGCCAGTTATAATACATTGTGAGCTAACCCTCACTATGGTTTTTCCCATTTTTAGTTTTCCACGTAAAAATCCTAGTGTTCATGTGTTATGTGATGTTGTGGATGTTTTCATGCTTTATTTCATTAATACAGTTGAATATGCATTAGTATTTAGATGTTTGATGTTTGAATGGTTAAAGAGAATACTAATTCACCGCCCCTCTTAGTTTTTTAGGTGTTCAACAATTGGTATCAGAGCTTGGTTCCTTGAAAGGAGCTTAACCACTTTGGGAAGGTCTTGGAGATTGAACACATGGCTGATAGAAAGTTTTCTATTCCTCCAAAAGAGATTCTTTCTTTTGATTTTATAGAAGAAGATTGAAAGCTTTACAAAGATGGAGAAATCAAAGCTACTCTTGAAGATTTGGAAAGAATTGAAGGTGAAAATAAATATCTGAAGGAAATGTCCAAGAAAAAAATGAATGTATTAGAAAATTGAGAGAGAAAATTCAGAAGTTCAGATAAAGGCATAAGGAAGTTAGTGAATAGTTGAAACAAGCAAATGAAAAAATCACCGGACTAAAAGTGAAAGTTGAAGAAAAGAAAAAAGTTGAGGAATGTTTGAATGCAATGGTGAAAATAAAATATGATGAATGCATAATGCTTTAGCAAGAAGTGGTAAATCTAAGCTTAGATCTTGAGAAAGAAAGAAGTCATGAAGAAAAATTCAAGGTGAGTTCTATAATGCTTAATGAGATTATTGTAGGTTAGAAAAAACAAAGAAAAAGGTGGTTTAGGATTTGAAAAAGGTGAAAGCTCAAATGTAGATCAAACACCTAATTTAGAAGAGAAGATCAATGAAACTAAGAATATTGAAGACAAAAAAATAATGGCAAGATCTAGAATCAAAGGAATGAGGCTAGAATACCTTCGGTTAGACAACCAAATGCTCAGAGGTACACATATTTTAATTTTTCTATTCTTCCAATAAATTCAAACATAAAGCAATAGAATATAGAAGTAGAATGAATCGAAATGTTACTACCTTTTTTGGTGAATGTTTTACATGCAAAAGATTTGGTCATAGATAAAGTGAATGCAAAAGTCAAATGATGAATGACTATAACAATGCTAGAATGATTCAATATTCAATGGTTACTGTTATACATGCTATGGATTTGGACACAAATCTAATCAATGTAGATCTAGAATGAATGGAAGGAATATTGTTTAGAAGAATGACATGTCATAATTGTAGTAGACCTGAACATATTGCTAAATTTTTTAGAAGCAAAAATACAAGGAAGGATAATCCGATAAAAAAGAATGAACCAGTTAAAAAGGTTGATCTGGTTGAATTAAAGAAGGAAATGGAAAAGATTTGGAGAAAGAAAGAAGAGACCGAAGAAAAGGGAGAATTTGTACCATCCTTTAGTGTAGATGTTTCCGCTAGAAACTAAGCCAAGATCTTTGGCTTAGGGGGATCTTTAATGGATATCTTTTATCCCCCACTAGGAAAGTGGAACTGATGCTAGAACATGAAGATATGTGATGTAGATCAACATGCTTGATCTAGTGGTGAAGATTGTAGAAAAAAATATATCGATGCAAAAGTTTATAGAGCTTCAAAAGTTGACTGTGTATACAAATTAAGTATTGCTTGCTTTATGTGTTGAAGCATTCAATGCAAAATTAGGTAAAATCAAAAGGTTATAAGAAAATTCACTAAGGAAAATTCATTTGACAAAATCATTTGAGAAGGTGTAGAGCGGCGAGAAGAGAATTCAAAGTGCATAAGGTGATTTGAGCATCAAAACCCTAGTTCGACAAATGAATTAAAGAAGATATTTTGTGAATCTTGTATGCCCTAGTTTTCAAAAAACTCTGTTTAAAATCAATTTTGATCTATATTGCAATGGATACACCAAAGTTTATGGAGGTCATGGAGAAAGCACAACCTAAATTCAAAAGATACCTTGCAAAAGCTATAGAAGATGACCCACTAGGTGCATTCTCACATATTCCATATGGGGTTTTACCAATTGAGGATATTAGGGCATATGTTCATGGAAAAATGGAAGATAATTCCCCCAATAAGTTGAGTGATGTATAATAAAATGAGTTAACTAATGAGAACTTCACCCTAAAACCAAAGTATAAAAACCTAGTTGAGAAGAAACTAGATGTATGACAATGGTTTCCTGATTTCTTCTATGATTTCAAGTATATCAGAATGGCCTTGAGTAGAATACATTATCAATTTATCTAGATTGATATGCCCAACATGATTACAAAGGAAGTGATAAGAGTGGTCATTGGTCTATGCTCCACTAGACCCGTCCCCATTTTGAATTTTGTTGAAAATAAAGAGGTGATGGAGAAAATAGGTGCTACATCTGACCAAAGAGCCCTTGCAGTAAATCCCATTAGAAATTCTATTGTTAGGTATGTTTCTATGGTTATTGGTTACAAGATCTACCTTACCAAGAGAGATAACACTGTTTTTTCCACCATAATCAATGTGGCACATGAGATGATAGAAAATGGTGCAGACTATGGCTTGTGTGAGCTTCTAAGGGAATAGTTAATGGAGAACCTAAAACAAACCAAGGAATATAAATATGTGTTTAATTATGGCACTTTGGTCATGTGCTTACTCTTCTACTTTTTGAAGGAGCTTCCCATAATTGGAAAGGTATACTATGTAAGTGGAAGACCTATCGCACATCAAATTGGAGAGCATAAGAGGAGCCTTGGTGATGTCAATGCAAAAGATGATTCACTTACTCCTTTATTTTCAATATTTTAGAAAATAATGCATCAGAGAGAAAGGATTCCTAGGACAATTGTGGAAAATTACAAAAATAATATCACATTCTTGGTTTCTATAGATCATTGTATCATGGAGGTAGTGGAAACAAGATCTATTAGGGTTCCTAGATTAGGTTATGAGGTGACAAAGGTGGATCTTATTGGCTATGCTGATATTCTGTTGAAGAGTTAGAAGGATGAAACCAAACCTAAGTATGGGACTTATGAGGACAATTCCATATAAGTACACATGAAACAAAAATAACCTATCATTAGAAAGAATGTTGATACATATGGTGGATGTATATGCCAAAGAAATGGGACTTTCAAAGGAGAAAGTGTAGTATGCAAGATGAAGAGAAGCTTCAGGTAGCTCAAGGAGATTAGGTAGAACAACTACCACTCCAAATATGTCTAGAATTCCTTCAAGGATTTACCCTCTATTGGAGAGAAAAAGAAGTCTACCACTAGTCCTTCGGTAAGGGAGAAATCCCCTCTAGTTGTGCATGCTACTAGGGCAGAGAAGAAGAAGACTACTGCCACCACACCTCCTATTGCCTTTGCAAAGAGAAAAATAAAGAAAAAGGCTACAAGAGAGAAAGGAATTGGCATCAATGTTCCTAAAGAAGAGGAATATTTGGAAGAAGGACCACAGTTGATTTGGAGAGGAATAAATGAGGCTTCATAAGGTGAAGCTAGTGGAAAGAGGAAAAGAAATGATATTGACATCAAAAGTGAAGAAGAAATATAAAAAGAGAAAGAGGCATTCAAAATTCACATAAGAGAAAAGGAGAATGAAGCCAAGAAGGCTTCTTCGAAGAAGAAAGAAAAGGAGACAAAGAAGACTCCGGGTAAAGGCAAATAAAAATAACAAAAGGAACTAGTAAGGCCTCATTCCCCAATGAACCTTGAGGCATTGTTTAATAGAATTTTTCAAAATGAAATGTTAGTAGAGACCACAACATTATACAAGGATGTAGCTGAGGTGGACAAGGCCACCATTGTTGAGGCCATTGTTAAGTATATTGTTGTATTGGAAGTTGATAGGTAGAATTGTAGACATGTAAAAATGACCTAACACATATCACACATCCTAAATGACATTTTTTCAACATCATTATCACTAATATCATCGCATTTCATATCATTTACATCAAAAACCCTATTTTCCTCTATTAATTGAATAATCTTTAAATTATTTAATTAATTCACTATTTTATCATTTATTTAACTTTATTCCTCTTGATTAATTAAATTAACTCAAGTTATTTAATTATGCCACTAATATACCATATTATACTAAATCAATTAAATTGTTATTACTCAATAATTTAATTAAATCCTTTTCCCCTTTCTAAACCTGAATAATTAAATCAATTATTCAACATCATTCAAAAAGGTCAAAAAATAAATACAACTTTATTTGTTAAAGTCAAACATCACTTGCACATTCAAATCAAAATATTAATTAATTTATTCAATTAATTAATTATCCTCACCCTCCTTTTATAATTGAGAAAATCACGACCACTGATTTCTTAGTCTAAACAATAACTAACTCATCTATTCTTCAATCCCACTAACCTCTCAATCTATTTCTTCAATCCCACTAACTACTCAATTTGATTTCATCAATCACACAGATGCAATCTATAACCACTAATTCTTCCAATCTATTTCCTCTCAATATTTTTGAACCGTTGATCATGATCTTTTACTATGAAATCTTGATCGTTCATCTCGAAACATGAAATCTATAATACAAACCTCTACCTTCTCACAAATCATCTAGAATCTTCATAGCGAAGCACTAATCAATTATCCCTTGAGCACATTGAGAGATATTATCACATTCTAGTTCACCATTTTACACACATTAAATATTTTTGCAACAACAACAATGGATACTTTGTATTGAATTGAGCAATCTGACATCCAAACATCATAAAAACACAACTCCAACATGGGATGGTATAAATTTTAAAGTTTTGAATTCAATTTATGTTATTTTAGGATTAGATTGTTTGATTTCATTATTTTAGAGCTTCATTTCAGATTATTTCATTTAGCATCACCAATATTCTCCACAAGAACATTGTCCCTATTTAAAATGATTGAAATGGTTCACATATCTTAGAACAATTTCTCTTGCAACAATCTTGGAGATGAATTTATATGTAGTGTGAAAATTAGAACATACTCAAAGGTTCTTAACAACTCTAATAATTGTACCATGGTCATGTTTAACAAACCAAATGCAATTGCTAACTTTTCACTATGGTGACAAATAAATGATTCTTTTACCATCAAAATATTATACCTTCCATTCTCATTGTGTCTACTATCATACCTCTCACTAACACTGTTATTTTATTGAAACCATTATCCTACCACCTCTATAAGAGAGCTTCATTTGAAGGCATATTGACTACATATTATGCACAACAAAACTCTACAAGTGCAACAAGATGTTTGCTAGAAAAAATATGAATTCATTGAAACATTATTGTCTAAGCAACATAATATCTTGAAATTAAGGAGCACTATAACTGTGACTAAGAAAAAACTGTGTAAGAATTGTTAACACTGAGAAATTAAGAAGATAACTCATTGAATCAGGTGATTGAGATCACTGAAAGGAATATCATTGTTAGAGAGTTGCAAACTATGAATTGTCCTCTATCCTATATGAATGACAAAGGAAGAACACTATCAAATAGTCCAAAAACAATGACAGTCACTGTCAAATGGTGAAAAATATCTATCATCTAAGTCATTTGCACATGGTGATTGGGAACAAAACGAGTAAGAAGTAAAAGAGCACTGGATCATAGCACTGCAAAATGGTCATGAGTTATGCAATGAACTTCACTATTCTTTTGATCACAAAGGAGATCAAGATAATAAACAACATACTGATGTGCATAGAGAATGTTCATGGAGGAGTGAAAAATTCCTTACAAAGCAATTACCACAACAGAGTTTGAGGTGAATTGCACCTGCTATTTTATGTTGATATGGATATGTTCTAACCTATAGTTAATTGTTGTAGCATAACAAATAGGATAAATAGTTGTTCATATACCATTGTTTGTAATTCAAAATTTCTATACCTTATTCTATGAGCAAATCATAGGGAGAGTCTATACATAAGACACCATTGTTTCAAATTCAAAATTGCTGACTCTTTCACAATTATTTGCTTCATAAATTTGATCTAAGACAACCTGCTGTACATAAGATGCTCTCAAAATCATAGTAAAATCTTTTATTCCAAGAACACTATTCAGAATCTTCCCATCATAATAATGAACAAAAGCATCAATCATTAACTTGAACTTTGCAAGAGTTTCATCAAATTCTACTTTTCCACTCTCTTTTTCATTCTACATTTCATTCCCAATTTCATCCATGAAGAAATTCCTTGGCCTGTAGATCCTGTTGTTAGCCATAAATTTAATAGGTGTCAAGGATAGCTTCGAGTTTTTACCCAAGCATCAATTGAAAAAATTCGGCCTTACCAGATACAATGTGTTGAAAAGCTCTTTGAAGTTATTCTTGAAAAGAGTTCCTAAGAGTATAATGCACAGTTTTGAATTAACCTTTTTGCATGAATTCCATATATTTGATCGGCTATTTCGAGCTTGATGACCTTCATCAAGAACAAGCAAACCTGGGATCTCTAAAATAAGTTTTCCAATATGCTTAGCCTCTTCAGGAAGGCTCACATTTGTCTCACAAGTTAGGTGTACAAAAATATTGTAGCCAATAACAAACACACTTTTTCTTCTATGCCACTCATGAAGCATCACCAAATACCTCAAATTTTTCAAATTTTTTTCCCATGAGCTGGTTGGTCTTATCCAGTTTTACAATCTCTTCATATTCATAGTTTGAATGAATTTCATTCCAAAAGATCGTTGATTTGTTTAGCATGTAAACTAGAATTTCAATACTCCACTTCTAAAAGAGAGTTCAAGGAGTGGAGTATTGACATTCCAGTTTACATGCTAAATAGATCAAGGACCTTTTGGAATGAAATTTATTCAAACTGTGAATACGAAGAAATTATAAAACTAGCTAAGAGCAACCAGATCATGGGAAAAAAAATTAAAAACTTGAGGCATTTGGTGATGCTTCGTGAGTGGCATAGAAGAAAAAGTGTACTTGTTATTGGCTACAATATTTTTGTATACCTAACTTGTGAGATAAATGTGAGCCTTCCTGAAGAGGCTAAGAATATTGGAAAATTTATTTTAGAGAGCCCAGGTTTGCTTGCTCTTGATGAAGGTCATCAAGCTCGAAATAGCCAATCAAATATATGGATTCATGCAAAAAGGTTAATTCAAAACTACACATTATACTCTCAGGAACTCTTTTCAAGAATAACTTCAAAGAACTTTTCAACACATTGTATCTGGTAAGGCCGAATTTTGTCAATTGATGCTTGGGTAAAAAATCGAAGCTATCCTCGACACCTAGTAAATTTATGGCTAACAAAAGGATCTACAGGCCGAGGAAGTTCTTCATGGATGAAATTGGGAATAAAATTTAGAATAAAAAAGAGAGTGGAAAAGTAGAATTTGATGAAACTCTTGCAAAGTTCAGGTTAATGACTAATGCTTTTGTTCATTGTTATGATGGGAAGATTCTGAATAGTCTTCTTGGAATAAAGGATTTTACTATGATTTTGAAAGAATATTCTATATAAAAGTCTGTCTTAGATCAAATAAATGAAGCAAACAATTGTGAAAGATCCAAAATTTTTGAATTTGAAACAATGGTGTCTTATGTATAGACTCCCCTTATGATTTTATCCTAGAATAAGGTATAGAAATTTTGAATTAGAAACAATGGTATATGAACAACTATTTACCTGATCTGTTATGCTACAACAATTAACTATAGGTTAGAACATATCCATATCAACATAAAATAGCAGGTGCAATTCACCTCAAAATCTGATGTGGTAATTGCTTTGAAAGGAAGTTTGCACTCCTCCATGACCATTTTCTGTGCACATAGCCAAACATTTAAATTTCTTAACCAAAGCTCCAAAAATGAGTATCTCATCATTGCATGACTCCTACTTTTTCTCTGAGTGTCAGTACCTAAGCTTTTGGTGTTTCTAGATGAAACCTATAGCGGAAAAGTGTAGTCTCCATCTAAAGGAACCATCTTCAGAGCTCTTCCCTAAAATGAGGGTTGAAAACATTAGAAGAAAAGGAATACCATAATTCTAAATTAACAATTTGTATCAAGCCAAATGTCATAAAGTATAATTAAACAAACAAATCCTTACAATTTGGTTCTTCGACATCCAATTTTTTTGAACTTAACTAAAATGAAACATCTCATGGTCTTTTATAAGAACAAGAATCTTGGGAAATTTAACAAACACATGAGAATTTATCAAAGCATGAATCAATATAAGGTGTAGACACTGAAAATTAGTATAGGCCTGTGAGTACCACTTTTGACATAATTTTCTAATGTCCACGGTCATGATTAAATAATGTTAATTATTTAATTATTTCCTAAACACATCTTTCTTCTATTAATTAAATAACCTTTTAATTATTTGATTAATTCATTATGACCCTTTATTCAACTCTAATTAATTAAATAAATCATATTTATTTAATTACGTCGCTAATTAATTATTTCTCTTTCTGAATTAAACAATTTGTTATTTAATTTACCCCTTTATCATATTTCGACTAATAATTAAATATTCTTTTTAAATTATTTAATTGTTTAATTATTCAATTAATCTTTTCGACAACCAATTAAATAAATTATTATTTATTTAATTAAATCATTATTTATTTAATTGAATCATTTCAATTTTCGAATGTTGAATTAAATTAACATTTAATTCATAATTAATTGTTTCTGTCACATTCTTCTGTCATCCAGTTATCTAATTCATTTGACTCGAGATCTATTTAAATCTGTCAATTATCTCTGGATTCGATATGTAATCGTCTCTGTGAAAGAACTATCTGTCATAACCAGTCAATTAACTAGTTCTAACTCATATGCATGAACATATTTATTAATTAAATATCTTTATTTAATTAATTAATTCATGTGTGCATTCGAACAAATCATTCTTCAAGTTCTAATTTTATCATTTTCATTCAAAGTCTAATTCTTCTATTTTCGAAGACTTTCAACTGGAGATTAAATCATTTATTTAATCTTGAACTCTTGTTCTTAAATATTTTCGAATAGTCTTAACACCAGATTAAATTATTATTCTAATTTAATCTTTATCCTGTAGGATTTCCTAACTCATGTTCTAATTGACACAAAAATCACATCGCATGACATTCATCAATCTCGATCGTTGATCTCTCTTTCGAATTTGAGTCAATCGTTTGAAAACCAAATTTCTATAAATTGGCTAATCTTTGCCAGTATTCCTCCCCCTCGAAATCTATACACTTTTTGGAAGAACTTAATCTTTGATTATTCTCTTAGACATACATCAAGGCTATGCTTGCATACATAGAAAAAATATGAGGGAAAGAATACCAACACGAAAAAATGGAGAAGGACAATCGAGATAATTCGAGGAAATGGATTGATATTCGGTGAGACTGTTCTGATTATTGCTTTATTTACTGTTTAATTCATTTATCTCGTTTTTTATTGTTTGATTTAGATTTAACCATTTTTGATTGCAGAATTCATGTCATCTACGTTACATTTGGTGAACCCGATGTGAAGCACACTTCAAAATTCGTGACTCCATTTCCATTTTTTCATTTTTTATTTTGAAGGTATCATACGAAAAACCACATCTGACTGGCGAAATGACGCATCTAACTTCGCGAACTGCATCTGATAAATATTGTGATGCATTTGACAACACAAGCCGCATTCGAGACCTCCTGCAACGTATCTGACTGTCAACATCATGACACATCTATGAATTGAAATGACGCATCTGCCTGGTAAAAATTTTCATTTTTAATTTCTATTTTTTCACGTTTTGGTAATTTTCATTTTGTTTTATTTTTTGCTAATCATTTGTTTGCAGCTGTGTTTTAGGAGGATAACAATGTTTTTGCAGAATGAAGCATAAAAGACTTTGAAAAACCAAAACCCTTTCTTTTCTGCAGGATGAATGATAAAGACAACCAATAAACTACTAATCAATTGCATGTAGGACTTGTTGACGAAGGCTTTAATTTTTTTTTTAAATTAACTTTTGTGTTTGGTAGATTAAATAATTGTCATTTGGATTAAAATTAACTAGTGTTTTATTTGTCTGGTGTGAAAGCACATTTTGTAAACCCCTTACGATTTAGTATATCAAAGTATCATCTCCCCTTGCTCATTCGTGCGATCCTGAGTGTAAGAGAAATAGTTACTGACTCTAGAACTTGGGCTTGTCTTGGTGGGAAAAAGTATTCACCCCAAGACAACTTAGACCGGTAACACGCTTTAGCCAGCGAGTTCCAGCTGGTATATAAAAGTGGATTTTTGGGGGAAACCCAAAGAATCATGCTCACTATTCTGACAAGAAGGGCATAAATGGTCTCTCACCATATTGGATGGTGCCCCACAAACAAAATGCCCTTACTAAAATCCTTCTTGTAGATTTTGCCAAAATCCTTTCTATTTGCTGGTGCAGCAAGTCGGACCTGTGAAGCCATCTTACATTCTTACAGTTCATGTGTTGAGATGAGATGTATGCCATGGGAGTTTCATGGGTACAGTAGCTTGGCTGCCCCGTATAAGTGAGTGCCATGGAGGGGAGCCGGTGGGGTCAAGCTACTAGTCATTCTCCTTGAATATGCATAGCTGGAGAAATCCAAGTAAGAACTTAGTAAATACTGTCCAAAACAACCTAGGTTGTAATTGTCTTTTGGTTTTAACAAATTCAACACGACAAACTGAAACACTTTGTATTCAGTGATTTATTTTTGCTTTATTTGTCGAAACTTGATCATTAAACTGAGTCAGTCATAACATTGTCATTAGAAAACCAAAACTGTAAACTGAGTCACAACCATCATATCTCGAATCGCATGTGTCTTTACTAGTCACAACTGTCATGTTTAAAACCGCATGTATTTTTGCGAGCCACAACTGTTAAATGAAAAACCACATGTGTTTGTCAACATGTTTAGTTTCATAGAGTTTACATCCCGAGTCGCATATACTTCCTGAGTCGCATATGTTTCGTGAGTCACATCTGTCATAGCATAAAATACATCTATCAGGAAAGGTCACATTTTTCTATCAACATTTGAGACCTGGTTTGGTTGGTTAACCGCATCTGTCAAATTCATCAATGCATCTAAAACACGAATTGCAATTGACTGTCAACAATTTTTTTGAAAAACTGCAAACTCAATCCAAAAACAAAACTATCTTTTTCACTTATGTTTCTTGTGATCAACCTTTGGATAGAAACTGGAAAAATTGCTCAAAATGCTTGCATTATTAGGTGTCATTTACGTCTTAGTCATAGTCATCCTAAGTTGCAAACATTTAGACACCCCATCGGAAGTTTCATATTGTAGAATAGAATAAATTTTCACATCGTTGGATACGTTCATGCTCTAATTTGTCATTATCATTGAACCTAGTCACTATTATCCTATTAGTGAATCTTTCCATCTCAATAGTCTAGTTTGGGAAATTCACCTTGTTAGTTGTCTTTGTACTACAATCAGGTTCCTTGGTAGGGTTAGATCATTGCTTGGATTCATTCCATAGGTGGTAGGTTATACCCATCTTAGAATCATTTACCATCATAGTCTTCTCAAAATTTTGCATACTGTCTGTCCTAGCATACTGTCCATCCTAGTATACGTCATCCTAGTATACACCATTTTAGGAATCCTTAATTATTAGTGACATCCTTTATATTCAGAAAATCCCCCAAAAAAAACTAGAGAAATAAGACATATTAGTTTTTAGATAGTTTGCATTACTTCATTTTGAGCAACTTTTCATGGTTGAAACAAGGTCTAAGAAGAAACATAAAGCAATGTCAGAACCTAATGGGTTTTTCAATCCTTTCAAAAACCAACTATCAGGGAAAGAGAGACCACACAATTTTTTTCTTGAAAAACATGTCACTCGAGACACACATGAAAATATTTTCTCTGAAGACATAGATGTTGCCGTAGAAGATCCTGAGTTTGCATCCTTTATGGATGAGTGTTTGGAAAATGATCCCCAATGATATCTAGCAAAGTTGCTAGTAGAAGGTGCCACACTACCACCAAGATTTGATTTTCACAATTTAAAAACAACATCTACTCAACCAACGCAAACCATGATGCCAAGTGTCTCTGTTCCTCAAATTACCGCAGCAATACCAACTGGCATACCTACTCAAACATCATCAATTGTAAACACAACCCCTTTCAACATAACACAAGGTTTAAAATTTACTGCGGGAGCAAATTCATCAAACCCCTTTGGCACAAAAACTACTGGTAAGAGATCCAAAGTTGGCACGAATATTCCTATACCAAATAAGAACATTCAGATAGGAAATATTCCTATACCAAATCAAAAAATTCTGACAGGATATAACCCTACACAGAATCAAAACATTCAAACAGGATATATACCCTCACCAAATTACAATCCATCACTAAACATAGCATTTCAAAAAACCTACATTGATCCTAACAATGCAAACAACATGTCCTTGACACAAGTAGATGTTCTCCAATATAAAATGAAAATGATTCAATAATAGATGGACAACATGTCTATGTCAAACAAACGAACTATCTTAGCGCAAGATTTATGTCCATGTCCTTTTGACAAAGCACTATACATGACACCCTTCCCACACGGATACATTATACCAAATTTTCCTAAGTATAATGGGAGGAGGAATCCTTTAGAACACACTAGAGAATTCTCTACAACATGCATGGACATATCATATGACCCCACATACTTGATGAGACTATTTCCGCGAACCCTTGTCGGGATAGCACTGGAATGGTTCTCTAAACTACCATATGGCATACGATCATGGGTGAATTAGCTGAGAATTTTGTCGAACACTTTTCCTTTAACATAGAAAATGAAATAACCATAGCTACCTTGTGTCACACCACACAAGAAGAAGGCTAAAATTTCACCACTTTCTTCCAGAGATGGAGAAGTTTAGCTAGTAGATGTCCAGTTGAGATACCAAAAAAACAAAAAGTCATGATATTCCTTGAAAATATTCATCCAAGATTGAGAAGTGACTTAAGCGTACATTGTTGTACTTCATTCCTAGACTTGGTATATAAGGGAATTATCCTTGAAAAAGGCCTTATTGATAAAGGAGAAATTAAAGCACCCGGTAGAAATCCAGTTGTTCAACATCAAAACACTCCCAATGATAGAAAAAAGTTCTGGTCTAGAAACAAAAATGTTACAAATGATAGTATTGTTGATGCTAAGACCCTACATGCGAGAACTGTCATCACACTTAGAGGTTACGACCCCAATCAAGACATGACGAGTAATCCAGATCAAACGGAAAATTTTGTCCAAAATTCACAACAACAACGACCACAAAGGAGATTTCCTAAACGTGAGTTTACACCCTTAGGGCAACCAATTGAGGTAGTTTTCAAATAGTTGATTAAAAACAATCTCCTAAAACCTCTGGAACCAAAACAATATGATCCTGGACAGTTTAAACCTTCATGGTGGGATGATAACACCTATTGTGAATAACATCAAACAAAGGGACATAACCTACAACAATGTCGACAACTGAAAAACATCATACAAGACTTTGTTGAAGACGAAACTATAAAGATCAATGGGAAAAAACATACCAAGAAAAATGATCACAAGGTCTTCATAGATCCATTACATGACCATGGGAAAGGAAAGGCCTCCACTTCGGGAACTAAGAATAATACCTCAACCAATTATAATAGTGCGAAGTACGATTATAAACTAGGTACGATCATAAATCACCTCCAAGCTGAAAATGAAAATATCCATACCATCACCATTAAGAAGCATCCTGAATGTGCTGTAAATACACGCAAAACTAAGATAACTTTTCCAAGTCCTTCTTTTGAGCCACCTACACTGTCTTCTAAGTCTAAGTATAATTTTCTTGATCAACTAAGCAAGACCCCAACATAGATATCCATCTTGGAATTGTTGACTTTATCACCAGATCATTGAGCCATTCTCGACAAAGCCTTACAGAGCACAACTATCCCTACCAACCTAGATGTCAATCATTTCGAAGAAATGGTAGGATACTTAACCAATTCCCATCATGCCACATTTTCTCAACAAGATTATTCAATTGAGAAGACCGATCATAATGACCCATTACACCTTGAAGTCCTAGTCCATCAAACCAAATTCAGACGAGTCTTGGTAGACGGAGGAGCAGGTTTGAACCTTTGTACCCTAAAATTGGTTAAGGTATTAGGATTATCAGAAGCATGCATGGAAACCTCTAAGAGTATAGTCATTAAGGCTTACAATGATGAGGAAAGATCATCCAAAGGAGTTGTTACACTCCCTATCAGGATTGGCCTTGCAGTTATGGACACTAGCTTCCAAGTCTTGGATCTCACCCTTCCATACAACCTGTTGTTAGGTAGACCTTGGATACATGCAATGAAAGTCGTACCTTCCACATATCACCAGTGTCTTAAATTCCTGTATAATGGCATCGAGATCACAATTGATGGTGATCCAGATCCTTTTCAATATTGCACAAGCCTATGAGAAATTCCACAATGACAGGTGGCAGTAGATCAAAAAGCTTCTTCATCTACTTTATCCCTGTACATTGATCCATCAACTCTTACCAAGTCCATTTCATCACAATCACCATCATCCACTCCTAAGGTCGAGATCCAAGACAAGGGATGTGAAGAATATTACATAAAGTCATCCTATTGTGTCAGTCAGCTGGTTCCACCTAAGACATATGGTTTACCCACAATAGGTAGGAGACAATCAGTAGTCACATTTCATGTTCCTCCTACAATGACATTGAAAAAAATGGGGAGAATTAAGTGAAGAAGTTGTGGAACAAGATGATATTACCTCCTGGTTGTACCAGGAAGACAAAGAATACCCCTCACCATCTATTCAAATAGCTAAGGATCAATATGGAAAAGGCTTTATGATAATGCAAAGCAAAGGCTATGACAAACATAGTGGGTTGGGACTACATCATAATGGAAGGACTGAACCAATTATCATCTCACCATGACCAAAAAGCCTAGGGCTAGGGTTTCAACCGCTTATAATTGGCTTTTCTAGTACTTTGTCACCATTTCAAGAGGAAGTAAGTGCTTATGAAGACATCAAGATATCTCACAAACCACTTGACCCAATTTATGATGAATCCCCTGAATCAAGCGACTATGAATGGGATTCCCTTTCCTCTACCAACACCATGAACCTAGATAAGTTATTTGGGGAACTTGACAGAATGATAAAACCCGTACCAAATCCATCTAGTCCCCATCATAAAAATCCCTTGTCCAAAGAAGAATGGCTTAAGAATTATTATTGGGAAACCCTTGATCCTGCATCTTGGGCACTTGACAAACCATCTTCTGACGACTTAGCCCTTACGGTAGTCCCACATCAGAGTTTACCTACCCATAGGAAAAAGAACAAAAAGGAGTTAGTCCAAAAATTAGGTGACCATGTTAACCACTCAATATTCACCTTGTTAGCCTCCACATTTGATAACTCTGATGATGACATGCCCCTCATATATCCCCAACTTATCGACTGGGATCAACAAGGTACACCCATCTTAGACATATTCGAGAATGACGAAGCAATAGCCGAGTTCATGGGACTTCAAGAAGCCATACCAAGAGGGGATCATAAAGCTGGATTTACCATAGACCTGGATGACAAAGCATATTTTGGGGAGTGTATTTACACCTCTAGTCACAAAAATGAAAATAAAAAGAAAAACAATGAAAATGAGCAAAATGACAATCCCTAGGTGAAAACCGAAAGGCGCCTTTGGATGAAGAAATAATAAAAATAAAGGATGTATCCAAGGGAGAAAACCTCTTCGAGGCACCCAAGGATGGAGGTTTGAATATTCTCCCCGTTGCTCAAGAAAAGTCACCGATGTTAGTAGAGGAGTCTGTTGAAGTCAACATAAACACAGAAGAAAACCCTCAGGTTATATACTTTGCAGCCTCTTTGATAGAGACAAAACAACAAGAGTTTCATGACTTCTTCACAAAGAGATAGATAAAATTTGCATGGTCATATGCTGACATGACTGGGCTAGATCTAGACCTTATATTGCATCATCTACCATTACAACCAGGTATTAAGCCCGTCAAACAGAAGTTAAGGAAAATGCATCCACAAATTTCTCTATTGGTCAAAGTAGAACTTAAGAAACTATTGGATGTTGGATTCATAAGATCCATAGACTATGCTGACTGGATTTCAAATCTTGTGCTAGTGACTAAACCAACTGGGGGCATCTGCATTTGTACATACTTTAGAGATATTAACAAGGCATGTCCTAAGGATGACTTCCCTTTTCTGAACATTGACATGATAGTGGACCTTACAATAGGATACGAGATGCTATCCCTCATGGATGGTTTCTCCGGGTATAACCAAATCAAAATCACAGTTGAAGATCAACACAAGACAACTTTCACATGTTCGTGGGGAACATACAGTTGGAATGTTATGCCTTTTGGGCTCAAAAATGCTGGAGCTGCGTATCAATGTGCAATGATGACTATTTTTCATGACTTTGTACATACTCTCATGGAAGACTATGTCAACGACATAATAGCTAAATCAATAACAAGGGCGGATCATTTGAAAGTTCTAGACAAGATATTCCAACGGATAGAGAATTACAAAGTCAGACTAGATCCAAAGAAATGTGTCTTTGGAGTGAAATCAAGGAAAATTCTAGGGTATATCATTTATAGAAGAGGCATTGAAGTAGAACCAACAAAGGTAAAATCTATCATAGAAATGCCTCCTCCAGCTAGTATTGGTCAACTAAGAAGACTACAGGGAAGATTATAGTCTATCAGGCGCTTCATAGTACAACTAGCAGACAAAATACATCCATTTCAATATTTTCTCAAGAAAGGAGTACCATTTGTGTGGACACCTAAATGTCAGGAAGCTTTCTAATAGATTAAGGATTCTCTACTTGCTCCACTTGTGTTAATGCCACCTACAAATGGTAGACCTTTGATACTATACATTTCAGCAACTCAATCAACATTAGGAGCCCTTCTTGCACAAAATGATGATCAAGGTCATGAAAGGACAGTGTACTACATCAGTCGTACCTCGGTGGGACATGAACTAAAATATAGTAACATAGAACATGCCTGTCTTGCGGTAGTCTTTGCTACTCAAACAATTCGGCACTATATGCTAAGCTACCAAACCATGTTGGTCGCAAAGATTGATCCTCCCAAATATCTCCTAAGTAAAGTAGCATTAACAAGCCGATTGGCTAAATGGGTGATGATACTTAGTGAATATGACATCCAATATGTGGAGAGGAAAGCTATAAAAGGACAAGTAATTGAAGATCAGTTAGCAGATGCACCCATGAAGGCAGACCATCCTTTAGTGGCAGATTTTCCTGACAAGTTTATCTTCAAAGTTGACACTAGAACCAAATGGAAATTATACTTTGACGGGTCACATACTAATTGTGGTTCAAGAGAAGGCATACTATTTGTTACACCTCAAGGTGATACTATTCCTAAATCATTCAAGATTGATTTCCCTTGCACCAAAAACATAGTAGAATATGAAGCCTTAGTGAAAAGACTAAGAATGGCAGCCCAATGGAAGATTAAGAGTCTACATGTTTATGGAGATTCTCAGCTAGTAGTCCAGCAAGTAAATGATGATTATGAAACTAAAGATGAGAAAATTGCCCCCTACAAGTGCATGGCCAATAGTTTCAAACAATACTTTGATGACATCACCTTTCAAAAAATACCATGCATTCAAAACAGGGTAGCAAATGCTATGGAAAACGTGGGTTCCTTATTGGATATTCCTAACAACATCCCTAAATTCGAGTTTTTGGTCGAATAGCTGTTGGTCCCTACCTATGATGTCCTCGATTCCGCGATGGTGTGTACGATTGTTGGTCCTAATTCCCCTTGGTACAAAGACATAAACGACTATCTAAATTCCTAAATCTTACCTCTAGACTTGTCAAACAACCAACATAGAACCTTTATCCATAAGTCTACCAAATAAACCATCATCTGAGATACCCTATATAGACGTACCTTAGATAACACCTTAATGAGATGTATCGATGTTGAAGAAGCACAAACAACCTTGAGAGTGGTACATGAGGGTATATGTGGATCCCATTCTAGCGGTCCTACTTTAGCCCATAATATTATGAGATTAGGTTTTTATTGGCCTACAATGGAAAGGGACTCATATATCTTTGTAAATAAATGTTGACAGTGTCAAATACACAAAGATTTGATATGCGCACCAGCACAGGAGCTTCGTCTGATTACTTCACCATGGCCCTTTGCCCAATGGGGACTTGACCTCATAGGTAAGATACACCCTCCATCATCCAATGGCCATAAGTTCATCATAACCGCCACCGAATACTTCACCAAATGGATTGAAGCTATTCCCATGACCTACATAACCAACACAAATATCCTAGTTTATCCTAAACTACATAATTTATCGGTATGGGGTACCTCAATCCATTATCATAGACAATGGTCATTCATTCAAAACCAAGAAGTTTGTCATCTATGTGAGGAATTCCATATCAAACATCATTTTTCCACTCCATATTACCCATAAGGTAATGACCAAGCTGAGACATCTAATAAAACCATAATCAGAATCCTAAAAAAGACTATCAATGATGCTGGTCATGCTTGACATTTACAACTTAATCCTGCCTTATGGGCTTACCGCACAAGTATCCGTACTCCACTAACACCACTCCATACTCCCTAGTATTCAGATATGAAGCTATCTTACCTATTGAGGTTGGAATTCCTTCCCTAAGGGTATCCTTGAAAGGTCATATTGACAATGAAGAGTACCGTGTATCAAGATTGCAGGAGTTAGAATTACTAGACAAACGAAGATAGAATGCACTAGATCATTTGCAAGCATATCAAAATCATCTTCTTCATAGCTATAATAGGAAAGTTATAAATCGACACTTTGACATTGGTGACCTGGTCTTAATGGAGAACCCCAAGAATCAAGCTAAATGAGAAAAACCAGGTAAGTTTGAATCTAACTGGTTAGGGCCCTATATTGTCACTGAAGCTTTTGGATCATGAGCGTATCAAATCTCTACCCCTAAAGGAGAACCACTTTTTTCACCAATCAATAACCTTCATCTAAAGAGATTCTATGCATAGCTCTTGAGAACTATGTCTTAATCGGAAAAATACAAAAAAAATGGAAAAAACAAAAAAATGGTTACCTTGATGAAAACCTAGCAAATAGGCATCTTTGTAACACCAATTTTTTTTTTGGAAAATCAACAAAATGGTAAAGAGAAATAATTCGTCCAATAGTGAAAACCACTTCGGTGGTGCTATGGATAAGTACCATGGTGAAAACTTGGAAAATAGGCACCATGTGTAGTCAACTTCGCTCCTTCATCTACCATCATTCCAATCAGACTTTTCACCTTCACTCATAATAAATGGTTGTCTTATCCATTACTTGAAACATTGACATCAAGTCTACTCCATCTCCCCACTCCATCCTATATGTCTTATTCTCGACTGGGGGAAAATCCTCGTTCTATGTCATGTGGACCTTGTACATAGCAACCCAACATCAGAAAATGTCCTGAAAAAAGATCAAAAACATTAGAAAATGTCATGGAAAAATTAAAAAACATCAAAAAACTTCAAAAATAAAAAATAAAAAATAAAAAACATTTCAAAAATCCCAAAAATAGAGTTGGAGTAAGTTGTGTTAAGTCATTCATAGATATAGTCGAACTACGTTGCATCTGCGACTGGACGTAGGCAAGGCCATCAATCGATGTGCCCTCAAGGCATTAGGTCTATCTGTCTAGGTTTGTCATGTATCACACACATACAATCATGACTTATTCTTTGTATATATCAAATTCAGTGGTTGTGTAGAACTATGAGGTCTCTGCATGTACAACGTAGGCAAGACTATCAATCGATGAGCCCTCGAGGCCGCACTAGGTTAGTCAAATAGGGTTTATCACATTCACTATCACACACGTTGCATATCATCAACTTAAGTACATATTTTTAGTTAGTTATATCAGTTAAAGTCTGGTCGAACTACGATGTCTCTCCATGTACAACGTAGGCAAGGCTATCAATCAATGAGCCCCTGAGGCCGCATTAGGTCATTCCTTTAGGGTATATCATCTCAAGTCATACACTATCAAAACACACACACACACACTTATAACAGTCAAGGCATCAAAATAAGTCATGCATCAGCAAGAAAAACTTGTCAAAAATGTCATCAAGTCAAAATCAAACACATTGTCAAATTGATCAACTTATGTCTTAAGCAAGATATGTCTTCCTTGTCAATAGATATCGTCAATTGTCATAGTCTCATGTAGCTTTTCGCATCAACGACATCAGGCTCAAACGTCTTATATGACATGTGTCTTTCTGAAACCAAGCTTTGTCATGCCTTACACAGATGGTCACCAAGTCGAAACTAGACTCAACGTCTTATACGGTATGTGTCATCCCTCACATCGAGCTATGTCAAACATCAAACAATTACACAAGATCAAGTTTTGGAAAATAATTTTATTGGATTTTTGACTTTATATCTTATTTTGTCTTATATTTTTATCGATTTGTGCATGAGTCCAGTTACTAGATTTCTCAAGGATGTCTCAGGACTCTTTTTCTTTGACTGCTGTCTGTTAACTATCTTTTAAACTATGGATTTTGATTCATGTTACTAGTTTCCTCAAGGATGTCTTATGAAGGATTTAGAGGACCAATGATGTATCATGACCCATATTTTCTTTGTTTTCTATTTGTGGTTTGTCTAGACAAAAAGACTGGGGCAATCTAGCCCTTAGTATAAGTTACGACACTCCTTGTCTATGACTGTCTGTTTTTTACAAGTGGATGACTTTGTACACCTTGGTCTATCTCATATCATGGTGTTTACTATCCATTTGTGTCATATTCCTCCTAATGTGACAACATGAAAAACTTAGTATATATATGGAAAAATATCAAAGATTATATGTCCTTCAAACAACCTTTCTTGTTTCTTACTAACATTTTGAATTATCCACGCTAACATTTCTTCTTTTCTGCATCTTCACCACCATTATCTATCCATTTTGAGAGCACACTCATGTTCTTCAAACCCACCTATCCTCTCGAGGGGGCATACCACGACCTCGTCATTCTTCCTTTCACTGGGGCATATCTTTTTTTCAATTTCTTTGACACAACGCGATAAACAACATTGTATCAAAGAGGGGCAAACTGTAGACACCGAAAATTGGTATAGGCCTGCGAGTACCACTTTCGACATAATTTTCTAATGTCCATGGTCATGATTAAATAATGTTAATTATTTAATTATTTCCTAAACACATCTTTCTTCTATTAATTAAATAACCTTTTAATTATTTGATTAATTCATTATGACCCTTTATTCAACTCTGATTAATTAAATAAATCATATTTATTTAATTACGCCGCTAATTAATTAATTCTCTTTCTGAATTAAATAATTTGTTATTGAATTTACCCCTTTATCATATTTTGACTAATAATTAAATATTATTTTCAAATTATTTAATTATTCAATTAATCTTTTCGACAGTCAATTAAATAAATAAATAAATTTAATTAAATCATTTCAATTTTCAAATGTTGAATTAAATTAACATTTAATTCATAATTAATTGTTTCTGTCACATTCTTCTGTTGTCTAGTTATCTAATTCATTTGACTCGAGATCTATTTAAATCCGTCAGTTATCTTCGAATTCGATATCTGATCGTCTCTGCGAAAGAACTCTCTGTCACAACCAATCAATTAACTAGTTCTAACTCATATGCATGAACATATTTATTAATTAAATATCTTTATTTAATTAATTAATTCATGTGTGCATTCGAATAGATCATTCTTCAAGTACTAATTTTATCATTTTCATTCAAAGTCTAATTCTTCTATTTTTGAAGACTTTCAATTGAAGATTAAATCATTTATTTAATCTTGAACTCTTGTTCTTAAATATTTTTGAACAGTCTTAACACTAGATTAAATTATTATTCTAATTTAATCTTTATCTTGCAGAATTTACTAACTCATGTTCTAACTGACACAAAACTCACATCGCATGACATTCATCAATCTCGATCGTTGATCTCTCTTTCGAATTTGAGCCGATCATTCGAAAACCAACTTTCTATAAATTGGCTGATCTTTGCGAGTATTACTTCCCCCCGAAATCTATACACTTTTTGGAAGAACTTAATCTTCGATATTTTTCTTAGACATACATCAAGGCTATGCTTGCATAAATACAAAAAATTTGAGGGCAAGAATACCAACACAACAAAATGGAGAAGGACAATCAAGATAATTCGAGGAAATAGATTGATATTCAGTGAGACTGTTCTGATTATTGCTTTATTTACTATTTAATTCATTTATCTCGTTCTTTGTTGTTTGATTTAGATTTATGCATTTTAGATTAGATTTAACAATCTTTGATTGCAACATTCATTTCATCTACGTTACATAAGGCACATGGTGAATGACAACTAGTAGAAAGACTTCCGAATAAGTCAATAAACTCAACCTTCTTGAACAATTTTAACTTTAGGGGCTTTTAAAAATAATATCAAGACCTCAAATTAGACGAAGCATATTTATGATTTTATCTTTAGAATGTAGGAAATTTCTCTGTCAAATATTTAGAGTGATCAACCGAGTATCCAGAGCAATCGACTAACTCCTAAGATGTAATCAAGTGGAAACTAATGTTTTAGTCCACCGATGTTTGTATTCCTACAGTTAGGTTCTGCTTCCCATCCAAAACACTCAGAAGTGTTCCAAATCAGCTCAAGGTACTCTCCTTCGTCACATGTGTAATACTCAAAATTTTGATACTTCTTTATCTCAAGCTCCTCCTTTGCATGAAATCTCAGAGCGTACCACCCAACCTGGTTATGTCACTAATAGCAATCCAAGTTTTCCTGATTGTCTATACCCAAACACTGCATCACAATCTATTCTTCCTACACATAAAAATGCTAAATATTAACCCCTTCTAAATAAAACATTTAATCATGATAAAATTGTAATTAATAAATCATTTCAGTTTTAGAAAGAATCTAATGCCATTTACTATCAAAACAAAAGTTGTATAAATCACATAAATAACATGAAGCCTCCTAAATGTATCTTAAAGCAAGTTTACAGGATGGGTTTCAACATAAACAACTTTCCACTACAAATGTCAATGAATGTATTATAAGCAAAAAACAAAATTCTTGACACTCAAAGTAATGCAGTCAAACATTTATTGCAAAAGTATGTTAGTAGGTGTTAACTAAAAACAAAATTATTTTTTTCTTGGTTTCTTTTATCAATATGCCACATGGAAAGGAATAATCACTAAGAAACCTAACAATAAAAAAAAAGTAAAGGTTCAAGAAAGGAAATTCCAATGTATTATTGTGTAATGGTGACAAAGGAACTTATATGAGCATGACTTGCATATAAATCCCTGCCATTGAATTGCCATCCATCCAAAGAGAAAATAATCAATGTAGGATTTGAGCAATGTAAGTCCAAAGGGTTATGTTGTAACGGTAGTGGAATCACCATAAGAGCACAACTGAGGAAAAAATTCGTGTGACTGTAATTATGTGATCTATAACTCTATTGGTCATGTGGTACAATTGTGCTATAAAAAATAAATGATGCATTCATGTGTGACCTAGGTTTAATGTGGCTATGTTGTGATAGAAATGGAGGTACTTATACGAGCACAATTCATGTACAAATCATTGTCATCACAATTAGGTGTCCAATTACTCCAGTAGACATTTAGTGCAACTGTGGTATAAAAATTATGGGGTGCATTCAGGTTGACTCAAGTTTAATAGGTTATGATGTAATGATAGCATGATCCAAGAGTGATTACCTCTTGCTGCAATAAAGAGCCTATAACTCTGGTTGATATGTAGAGTGGTTGTGTTATATCAATTATGTGGTGCATTCAAGCACAACCCATGTTTAATGGGCTATTCTAGAGAGTGATCAAGATTTTCTAAACCTTATGAATGTTACTCAAAAGTGTATAGATTAAACTATAGATCGGTTTTGTTACATACTTGAATGCAATCTTGGGTTACCATAAACTATAATAATGTGATCTACTAATAACCATTATGGGAAGTATTAAAGCAAGACCCATGCTATATAGGATACATTTCCTTGATCAGGTTTACATACCTTAATGATCAAACACAAGCTTCCCACACACCCTAGGATACAATCCAAGATCATACTACACCTTGTCAAGATAGATAATTTTCTAACCCAAGATTTATGGTTGTTTTTTAATACCAAAAAAAGCATTGGTAAGAGCATGACTAGGGTACAAATCCTAGGCCTTCGTATAAATATAAACTATAACTCTAGCAGATTAGTGAGGTTGCAATACCAAAAATATTGAGACATCGTCCATTTGTCAAAATAATTTTAACTTGACAACAAAAAAAAACCCAATATCAGTTTCTTAAATACCCATATAAAGAAAACACCCAACATCCTTTTTTTAAATACCAAGATAGTCAATAGCAAAGGGTTCATCGAACATCAAGTTTTTTAATGCTTGAGAAAAATGATAACACAATCAAATTTTAGAAAACTATGTTTAATACCAGAAAGGTTGAGACCTCATTTGTTTATAAAAAAAATATTATCTTAATAGAAAAAAATATCCAATACCATTTTTTTTAAATACCCATTTCAAGTGAAAACCTAGCATCAAAATAACCAAACAACCAATAAAAAAATACCGAGCATCAGTTTTTAAACATACCAAGATATCTACTAACAAAATAGCCAACATCATAAAGTTCAAATAGCCAAATAGTACTTCACAAAACAAACCAACATCAAAATTTTCAAATAACCAAATAGGCATAACATATACATTTAAATTTAAAAAAAATTAAGAATGGTTTGCTTACCTTTGAGACGATCCATAGAAAAATCTCAAAATCCTCAAGACATACTTCCAGGGGGTGAGATGTCTAATAGAAGGATAGATTTGGCCACATTTTAGACCCATACTTTGAAGCACTACTAGCAAGAGATTCCTCCACTGGGAAATCCCTTCAATTATTGCTCGATATCTCCATCTTCAAAACAATTCAACCTATGTTTATTTTCCCCAAAAATTTCTTCTAACTAAGCAATAGTTAAAAATAGCAAGAAAATGGTGGTCTTTATATCATTTGATTTTTAGTACGCATTTATAAATATATATATATATATAAATTTGTATGCATAAGTGTTTGCTAAAGCCTAAATTAATGGGGAATATTTTCTCTCAAAAAACAAAGTTTGAGGCAAAAAACTAGTTATTTATTTAGTTATTTATAGTTGTGATTTTATCCAATGATCAAATTAGTCATTTATAGCGATGTTGCAAAAAATGAGTATGATTTAGTCAGTTTTAGTTTTCGTGACTAAAATTTTTAGTCACGTAGTCATTTATTTGCCAAATTCTACTAGTGATGCCACAACGCAACTCTATGCAAAAAATGGGAAACCTTCCAATACAAAACACATCATACATTGAACATTCCAACAACTCACAAGGGCATTGCATGCCACAAAAAACATCGTACATTGACCCTTCCAACAAGGAAAATCATCACAAAATCCCCCACAACAAGTTGTACCATCAACGAGCTACCAAGGTACCCTTCAAAAAAATCCCCACAAAAGGTGTACCATCAATGAACTACCAAGTTACCCTTCAAAAAAAATACACAACAAGGTGTACCATCAATGATCTACCAAGGTACCCTTAAACACAATCCACCACAACAAAGCATGTCATCAATGCAATACCAAGGCACCCTTCCACAACATTCACCACAACAAGGTGAACCATAAATGAAATACCAAGGTACTCTTCCACAACATTCACAACAAGAAGGTGTACTATCAATGAGTTACCAAGGTACCCTTCAACACAATCCACAACAAAAAGGTGTACCGTCAACACAATACCAAGCTACCCTTCCACAAAATTCACAACAACAAGGTGTACCATCAACAAGTTACCAAGGTACCCTTCAACACAATCCATAACAACATGGTGTACCACAAATGAACTATCAAAGTACATCCCAAACTCCACAACACAGTATCCCTCAAAATCAATACCAAAGTACATAACAAAGTCAATATATGTACAACCCTCAATAAGGACCCAACATACCTTATACACAACATGGTCCTCAAAATATCTAGGGACAACAAAGATACAATGTACCAAATCCACAAGCAAGTATACCAGCCAATGACATAAACACACAACTACAAACCATCAATCAAAGGATATTAGACATACAAATCAGAAAGACGAAAAAGAGCTATGCTCTACAGGATATTTGTCCATATCCTTTTGATCAAAATATATCTATTACCTTCCCCAAAGGCTTTGAAATACTAAAATTTGACAAGTATAGGGGAAGAGGAGATCCAATAGAGCATGTAGGTGAAGTTTAGCATCTTGCATGGACCTACAATGAAATGATACTTATCTAATGAGACTCTTCCCATTAAGTTTTGACGGACCCACTATAGACTAGTTCTCTCACCTACCACCTGGTATCAGAACATTCGACAAGTTTTTTGATAAATTTGTAAACCATTTTTCATACAACATTGAACCGGATATAACCATCGTTGATCTCTACAAAATCAAACAGAGTCAAGGTGAGTCATTTTCTTCATATCTACAAAGATGGAGACACAAGGAAAACAAATGCAAATGGCTTGTTCCTGAGAAACAACTTGTATACATCTTTATCTCCAATATATACATAGACATCAACTTCCAACTTATTGTGTTGTGCCCTAACGACTTTGAAGAAACCATTGAAATAGGTACACTCATCAAAAGAGCCCTCATTGCAAGGGGATTAATCAAACTTGACAACCCAAAGGATCAACCTTCTACTTCAAATGACAAGCCCAAGATATGGGCTAAAAAATGTAACCAATGATGGAGTAGTCAATGCTAAGGTTGTACGGAATATACAAACTCCCAATGTGCCACAAAATCATATTCAAAAAGCATAAAAAGGTTATGCTCCAAACAATCCAAAAAACAACCAACTCAATTATCCCTAGAATAATCAACCAAACAACCAAAAACAAAATCAAGGACAGGATAATGAAAGGAGACCACCTTAGAAATATGACCAACCACGAAGAAAATTTACTCCCTTGGGAGAATCCCTTGAGGTCATCATGCACAAACTAGTCCAAAATAACCTCATCAAGACTAATGACATAAAAAATTATGAGGAACCCAACTTCGAACCCCCTTCGTATAATGAGAATGAAAAATGTGAATTTCACAAAATCAAGGGGCATACCACCAATAATTTCATGAGACTTAAAAACATCATGTAAGACAATTGAAAAGGGAGAAGTAGACATCAAAACTTGTCCCGGAAATAAAGACCTAAAGATCTACAAGGATCCAATCCCCAACCATTCTATAGGAAAAAAAAAAGGAAAAGAACAAGATTACCATAAGGCCAACTTCTCTTATGACAATGATACCATACTAGGAAATATCTCTTATGATGATCATACCATCTGTGTGGTAACCATACTAGGAAAAGATCCTGAATGTAATATGACTACCTAGAGGGGAAGAGTAACAATCCAAGGAGAACCAACCCAAGTAAAAGCCACAAGTAAGCCATTAAGTGACTATAGAATTGTGGAACAACTCAAGAAAACTCTTGCCTTTCCATCCTAGAGCTCTTAAAACTATCACCAAAACATAAGGAAATATTGGAGAAAGCACTTGTTAAAATTTTAGTCCCAAACAACCTTGACGATGATCAGTTTCAAGCCATGGTTTCAAATATCACATCAACCCATCATCTAGTCTTTTTTGAAAAATACCTTTTGCAAAAATCTTTCCACAATCAAGCTCTTTAATTAGAATTGTGTTTCCACAAACACAAAGTCAAGAGAGTACTTATAGATAATGGTGCAAGTCTAAAAATTTGTACCTTAAAATTTGTGAAACAACTGGGATACTTTGATGATGTCATAGATAAAAAAAAGAGCATCACTATCAAAGCTTATGATGACATGGAGTGAAATTTAGAAGGAACAATCAGGATACCTGTTCATATAGGACTATCAATAATAGAAACTACATGTCAAGTACTGAATATCGAGCTTCCATATAACCTTCTCTTGGGTCGACCATGGATCCATGCTTTGAAAGAAATCCCATCTACATTCCATCAATGCCTAAAGTTTCCTTATGAAAATAAACAACTTACCATCTATACCAACTCCAAACCCTTTCATTACTGTGCCAAGTTGGAAGAGAAATATAAAAAGATTCTCCAAATACCTAGCAATGATATATCCTTCCACTCCTTTTCATACATTGACCCATCATCAATAGCTTCATCCTCCACCGTACCTTTGTTAATTAAGCCCCCTAAAATCGACCTCAAGATCCAAGTGCTTGACAAGGGCTATGGGAAATATCACTTCAACCAATCCTTTTGCATTGGGATGCTTCCCCAACACCAAAGACATATGGAGGACCAAAAGAGATCACACATGTACAAGCTATCAGAATGGTAGTCAAACCCACTATCTTCACCAAGTGGGGAGACATGCAAGATGAAGAAGTGTGTGAAGAGGATCTATCTTCATGGATCTACAAAGAAGGATGAGAAAAACCACTACCTCCCCTTCCTATTGATGAAAACAAAAAAGGGTATCAAATATCAAAAAACATGGGATTAATTAGACAAGGTGGCCTTGGTCTACATGGAAAAGGAAGAAGAGAACCAATTATTATAGAAAGCCGCCCAAATAATCTTGGACTCGGTTATGGTGCATCTAACGTGATTACCCCAAATACTGAAAACACCTCTTATGAGGAAGGAGCTACTTCTACCACTATTGAGACATCATATACTTGTGAATGTCTAGACAACTACCTATATATGCAAAACATGTTTAAAAACCTCAATGTGAATACACTCACTACCAAATCTTCATCTGATGATGAACATATCGAGACATATTCCAATGAATACGAATGGGATTCCTGTGACTCTAGTGAGTATAACTTAGATACCTTATAGAGCCTTGAAAAAACCAATGTCCCTAACTGAGCTGAAACTTCCATAAGATTTGCATATACTCATGAAAAAATATCCTTGCATTATCCACAGTTGATAGATTGGGACCAACATCATCATACACCAGTTTTGGACTCATTCTAGAATGATGAGGCTATTGCGAAGTTCATGGGACTTTGAATGGATACCCCAAGGAGATCATAAAGAAAGTTTTATAATGGAACTAGATCAAGGAGCATATTTTGGGGCGAGATTGCATACTCTAGTCATAAAAATAAACCAAAAAATTTAAAAATAAAAAAGATGTCCCCTAAGGAAAACCGTAATGCGGCTTTATCGGATCTAGAAAAGAGAAAAGTAAAGGACACATCTAAGGGTGGAAACCTCTCTAAGGTGCTAAAAGATGGAGGATTCAATATTTCCACCACAAAATACCAAGAGAAGTCAACACTCTTAGTTGAAGACTCTGAATCCATCAATGTTGACACGACAGATATACCTAAAATAACATACCATGCAACATAAATTGATCCTAAAGAAAAGGTGAACTTCTCAACATTTATGAATGAAATAAAAATCAACTTTGCATGGAAATATACAAACATGCCAGAGCTAGATCTAGCATTGGTTGTACATCACCTAATAGTATTCCCTGGAGCTAAACCCATCAAGAAAAAGCTATGGAAGATGCATCCTCAAATATCACTTTTGGTAAAAGTAGAACTTTAGAAACTATTGGATGTGGGATTCATTAGACCCATTGACTATCCTAAATAGGTATCTAATATAGTACTGGTATCAAATCCCATTGGGGGCATAAGGATTTTCATAGACTTCTGGGATCTAAATAAGGCTTTCTCGAAGGATGAATCTCCTCTACCCAACATCAACATGATTGTAGATCTAACTGTAGGGCATGGAATTCTATCACTAATGGATGGATTCTCTAGATACAATTAGATCAAAAAATCCCCCAAGGACCAACATAAAACAACTTTCACTTGTGCAAGGGGAACCTTTCGCTAGAATATCATGCCATTCAATCTAAATAATGCAAGGGTAACATATGAACAAGTGATGACCACCATATTCCATGATATTTTGCATACTACTATGAAGGATTATGTGGATGACATACTAGAAAAATCCATCGAAAGAGAAGATCATTTGACCAACCTAGAAAAGGTATTTGATAGGCTAGAACAATACAACTTGTGTCTCAACCCAAAGAAGTGTGTATTCAACATCACTTCTAGAAAACTGTTGGGTTATATAGCATCACAAAGAGGCATTGAAGTAGACCCCACCAAAGTAAAAGCTATATTACAAATGAATCCTCCAAGAACAATGAAGCAGTTGAGAAGTCTACAAGGTAAACTATAGTCCATCAAGAGATTCATTGCATAGTTGGTAGACAAGTTCCATCCATTCACCCATTTGTTATACACAAGCATAACATTCAAATAGGATGGCAGATGTGATCAGGCATTCCGACAGGTCAATGATTATTTACTCACTCGTCCAATATTAATTCCACCAATTCAAGATAAGGAAATGATCCTATATGTGTCTATAACACCGATAACATTAGGATCTCTATTAGCACAAATAGATGACAATAATAAGGAAAGGGTAGTCTATTATATCAGCCGAACACTGGTGGGATATGAATTGAACTATTCACCCACAAAAGAGCGTGTCTATCTATAGTATTTTCAACATAGAAGTTTAGACACTACATCTTAAACAAACAAGTAAAGTTGATATCAAAAGTAGGTCCCCTAAAGTATCTATTGGAAAAAGAATCTCTAATAGGGAGAATCACTAAGTGGGTAATGATATTCATTGAGTTTGACATAGATTACATTGACAAAAAATCTATCAAAGGAAAAATCATAGCAGATCAATTAGTAGATGCACCGATGGAAGATCAACAACCTCTAACAATATAATTTATAGATGAAAGAATACTTCTAGCTGACCAGTCTAGTTGTTGGACATTGTACTTTGACAAGTCCCACAATCAACATGGCTCATGAATTGGTATCTTATTTCTCACACCACAAGGAGATAGTATACCTAAGGCTTACAAGATTGCTTTTCTATGTACCAATAGAATTTCTAAATATGAAACGCTATTCACAAGACTGAAGATGGCCATATAATGGAGGATAAAGGAACTATAGGTTCACTAGTAGAATTTGGAAAATAAATGACTAGGTGACTAAAACTTTTAGTCACAACAACTAAAAATTACTAAATTATAATATCTTTTTGCAACTTAGATATAAATGAGTAAATAAATGACTAATTTGTTGTTGACTAAAAAAATATTTAGTCACACAAATAAAAATGACTAAATAGTTAGTCATTTATTTAGAAAATCATTTAAGGAATCAAAAATCAATAGCCTGCCAAAATACTCTAATAAACATACTCTAGAACTTTCGTCGAAATATTATTCTCAGGCGTAGCCCACCAAAATGGAGTTTTCATTTTAATAAACATACTCTAAAACCTTCGTCGAAACCTTATTTTCAGGTGTAGCTCACCAAAATAGAGAAGTGTTTGAGTAAATAATGAAAGAGAATGGTAAGAAGAAGTGCGTGATAGGAGGCATAGGATTCATTACTGCTTATCTCATTACTAATCTACTCAATAAGGGTCACATTGTTTGTGCTACTGTTTGTAATTCAGGTATTTAATTGACATATATTTGCATAATCTTACATTCCTTTAGATTCTTTTGAAGTATCAATGTATCCTACAAAGGGTTTAGAATGATTTATTTTAATTTAAAAAAATAAATAAATGATGTATTTTCCTATGATTAGATAATGTGGAGATCTCCTAAATCTTCCCCAGCTCACTTCCCTCTTTGGCATTGTATTCATTATTCTAGCTGCTAGGGTTTTGCATGTGACATCTTTAATATCTTCATGACAATGTCATTTAAATAGATCTCAATCTTTGCTTTAATCTTTATCATGGTAATCCTTGAGTTCCATAATCCACCTTCAATCTCTTCTAAGAACCTTGTCTTAAGCTAGACTGCATAGTATGCATATAAAGAAAGTCCTTCATACTTACCATTGTTCCAAACCACCACTCACTACCTTGCTTAAAATGTTGCCTCCATAAGCACAATAACATGTTTTAAAATCATGCTTACCAGTGATTGACCATTAAGGTCACTACTTTCATCAAGATACAATGAGATTTTTGTCTTCAAAATCAAGGCATTATGCAAGATAACATTATGAATTGTTTGTTGTGTAGGGTTTTATTTTCTTGCACATTTACTGCTTTGCTAATTGCATTTAAGACTAGATATTGCACCCTTAGCTGCAATCTCAAACAACTCACTCACTGTCACTTGAAGATTAATTTCATGAGCATCCTTTTATAAAATCAAACTATGCCCTATGGATTGCCTACTTTCTTACTGTAGGGGACTCATTGTTTCATGGTATTGTGGGCCTTAAGATCCTTCAATATTATTTTCACTACTTCATAGTCCACAAGGTACTATTCACTATTCTCCCATCTTTGATGAGTCTCAAAAGACTGCTCAAACATGCAATCTGCTACCTCTATTATGTAATGGCTAAGAAGAAACATTGAACTTGTGATTACCACTGTTACTTCATTTGGATAGTCATTCCTTGATTGTATTTTCATTGTCTAACACTCTCAATAGAATTTGAAAAACCCTTAAGGTCAACAAGGGGGTAAGTGTAACATAGGAAAATATTAAGTTAGCTTCATTAAAACAAACAAAATCAAACCTAAGTAAGCAAAGAAGAACAAAGGAGGAAACAACAAAACAAAAGGAAAGATCTCACCAAATGTCTTCAACCTCCATGAATCATCTTCCTTGCACCTTCTCTATTTGCTGCAATATGATGGATGCCCTCAAATTTTGTGTGAGAAAACTAAGTTTATGACATGACCTAGCAAATGTTGAAGGATTTTAATAAAGAAATGCAAGAATGCATGAAGGAGGAGAAGTCTAGAAATTAAGAGATTGAGAGAGACCTATGAGAGATATTACGAGATGTTGAAATGAAGAAAAAATTGACATTTTATAGAAAATACAATTTTGTATGGACTAATGAGATTAAAGATTGATAAGTGCCCTAGAATCTGTGGTCAAGATTCAAAATAACAACCCCTTAATTAGGGTTAGGGCAACTCTAGGATGAAATTCAAATTGAGTGGACAAGATTTAATTTAAGAAATTAAATTAAGGAATGAGAATAGTTGTGACAGTGAGATGAGAATTAACAAGTAGAAAAATGATGATTTAGAAAATCAAGTTATTTTAGAAATAACTTACTTTGTGGAGAGAAATTCTATTTTGAAATTAATAATTTAAATTAATTCCAAAATGGTGAATTCATGTGACAATAAATAATAATAATTTAAAATTATTTACTTGGAAAGAGGGAAATTACCAATTTAAATAAAATGCTTTTATTTAAATTTAGAAAGAAAATCAATAAGACAATTAAATAATTAAAATTATTTAATTGTGGAGGAAAATTAGAAAGTGGGTAATTTTAAATAAATGATTCTATTTAAAATTAGAAAGAAAGTTGGAGAGGATAATAATTAAATAAATAATAAGAATTTATTTAATTATGAGCAGACATAAATAATTAATGACATATTAAATAATCAGGAGGAAGTAATGGACAAGGGATAATTAAATAAATTTAGGAATTTATTTAATTATAGACTGACATAAGAAATTAGTGACGTATTTAAATAATAAATGTAATTTATTTAAATAGTCAGGAGGAATAAAAGACCTGAATTAATTAAATAATTAAGAATTATTTAATTAATAGTTGACATTGGACTATAGGACATAATTAATTGCTTTAATTATGTTGAGATGAAGCATGATATAGAAAAAATATGGTTTGCGGGTCTAGGCCATTTTTATGTGTCTACATTTGCCCCTCTTTGTCATAATGCAACTTGTCGCATTGTGGCAAAGAAAATAAGTCAAAAATATACCCCAGTGCAAAATAGGATGAGGAAGAATGACGAGGAGGGTTGCGGTATGCCCCCTTGAGAGGACAGTTGGGTTCAGAGGACACGAGTGTGTTCTCAAAATGGATGAGAAGGACTAGAAGATGAAAGACAAAAGTATATAGGAAAGATAGATAAGGATGATAATGATGCGTACTAGAAGAAATGTTAGAGAGAAAAAGATGAATGTTAGGATAAAAGACATGGATGGCTATATGGGGAAGGAAATGCAAGTTAATGTGGAAAAATAAATGCATGTTAGAATCCTTCAACATTTTCCAAAGTACTAATAAGTGTTGCTCAAATCATCATTGGGCGGTGAAAATGACACAAATGAACAACAAACACCATAGTATGACTTAGACCAAGGTGTGCAAGGTCATCCACTTGCAAAACACACAATCAAAGACAAGGAATGTCCTAACTCATACTAAGGGCCAAGTTGCCCCAGTATTTTTGTCAAGATAATCCACAGACAATCGTCAAAGAAAAACTGAATAGGTCATGAGACGTCATCGCACCTCTAAATCCTTCATGGGACATCCTCGAGGTAGATAGTAACATGACAAAAAGACAAGTCAATAAAAAAATAAGACAAAATAGCCAAATATTATCAGCCATTTAATTGTATTTCCAATGTTTGTTTACCAAAGATTAATTGTTTGATAGTTTGACAGTTTTGACGGTTTGATGGTTTGACGGTGCCTAAGGTCAGGAAGGACACATCCTGAAAAGGAAAATGATATTTTGACGAGGTCCAAATCTAAGAAGGGCACATCTTGAAGAGGACCAAAAAGGAATGAGATTGACATTTTGACTAATGTTTTGATAAGTTGATTGATTTTGACTGTATGATTGATTGGCTTATGTTGTCTGATTTTGACCAATTTTGACATTGACGCTTCAAATGACTATCTTGTGTCAAGTGTGACTATGTCTGCTTTATTTGACTGACACGACCGTGTATGACTTATGATTTTTATTTGGACAAACCTAAAAGGACTGACCTAATGTCTTGGGGACTCAAAGATGAGTCTTGCCTACGTAGCAAATGCGCAGAGACAACGTAGTTCAGACTAATGACAAATACTGACTGACTTGACGAACTTGACAAGATATGACTGAATGTGACTCTATTTTTGGGATTTTTGATGTTTTTGTGTTTTCTTCAAGACATTTTTGAATTTTTAGGTCTTTTTTCAGGACTTTTTACAATTTTTAGGACTTTTTTCAGGACTTTTTATGATTTTTGGGACTTTTTCAGGACTTTTCTGATTTTTATGAATTTTTGATGCTTTGTGAAAATTGTGACAAAATGCATGTGAATGATGTTGATGCACATGAATCCAAGGACAACCATGATTTTTTTGCTAGTCAAGCTGAATACCAATAGACAAGTGACGACGATGACGGAAACACTATTTGACGTGGGAAGGACACATCTCGAAACAACGTGAAGATGATAATGATGTGACAAGAGGATAAAAGTCTTCAACAGGGCCAAGGACAAAGCCAAGGACTTTTTTGGATGATGTGTTAGGTTGCAAGATTGTTGCGTTTGGAATGACTTGGTGAGGACTAGATGGAATGCCGAGGGATCTTTAGACCATTGACAAGGGAAACCAAGATGGGTGATAGGTAAAAAAGGACAATCGATGGCTTATGTACAAGATAGGAGACATGAGGATTATTATCATATAGTTGTCAAGGAAAATGTCACATGAGGCTATGATGGTAATGACATGATATGGACAAGGTATGGTCAAATGATAAACATGCCAAAAGTTTTCCCAAAGCATGACCTGTGTTTGTATTTTAGTCCTTATCAAGATCAAAGTTGGTGGGAAAATGGACATAAAGTGATAGGGTTTAGATGGATGGATGGAAATGTCATGTGAAGGGCATGGGAGATGAAACGACTTTCCCCCAAGTGTAATGGTCCACATAGATGATTTATTTTACACATGGCGCCTGTTTACTAGGTTTTCATCACGGTACTTGTCCAAAGCGCCATAAGAATGGTTTTCACTATTGGACAAAATTTTTCTCTTTACTTTATTTTTGCATTTTATCGGATAGCCTTGATGCCTTAGATGACCATTGACTGTGCTAAAGTATTTGATGGTGCTGATGTAGAAAGTGGTGCCATGACATGCCAATAATGACCTTTCTGAAGTAGTTGCCTTGTCAGGATGATAGTGCTTGCATACAACTGATTGATGTCATTGTGATCCTTGTTGATACTAGAGTTGGCCTTATTAGAATACGCACATCGTGATAGAGTGCCATGAGAGTCCTTATGATAGAGAGTTGTTGCCAAGATGTGACGGATTTGTGACATGGTATGTTTGAAATTTAGGTGAGATGTAGGATTATGATGGATGAAGGTAGACATCAGAGGATTGTTTGGATGTAGCCTTTTTTATTCTCTAAACTTTAGGTGTCGGGTTGGGATGGTTTTTGGAACCAACACTTTTATATGACTTTCTTGATGGCCATTTTGGAGGGGGTGGACATGTATTATATGTGGGAGTCCTCTTGTGCTGTGGCTCCACATTTTTATTGAATTTTATATTTGGCATATTTTCTTTGCCTGATTCATTCTTTTCTTGACTTGACCCATTTTGTTTTGGGATCCATTTTAGCTTCATTTGTCCACTTGTATTTTTGATTGATTCCATGGCCTTTGGCATGTGATTTTCGATTTTGTATTTGCAAGAATCTTGTTGGTTCGAAATGGATGGTTTATTGATGATGGAATGATGGTTTGGGGTGTGGAGGGAAGGGGTGTTGGCAAAAATCTTATGACAATGACTACTCATGACACCCATTTTGACATTTACATTTGATAAAGTTGCCCCCAATATCGAGGAGGGACCACTAACATCGTTAGATATTTTGACTGATAAATAGTCAAGACCTTGATGTCTATAATCTATCTAAACTTTTACAAGTTCTATAATTACTTTCTCATGTAGGCCTAGTCCTTTTCCTTGATAATGCATGTTCTGAAAAATTATGTTTGCGATGGGGTACTTGTTATTTTGGAAGCAAGATGCTAACCCATCCTTATTGTGGAAATTGATGCTCAAAATATTCTCATCTGTAAGAAAGCCTGCTCTGAAAAAGATAGATCATCCTAATTGATAGGATGTTGTAGCTTTACTAACATGTTGGATAGATTTTTGATTGACATCTTTGGTCTGATTTTCTGACATATCAGATTTTGATGATTCTGTTGGTGCTTCGAAGTTGATGTCAAAACTGTCTTCATGGTCATTGTCATAGAGCCCACTGAATTCAGCTATAGCTTGATCATTTGCAAATATGTCCATGCTATAAGACTCTTGTTCTAGTGTTAGATCATCTATGTGTCCCATGGAGGCAAGTGTCTCATTGTGGAAAGTGTCAATAGTCGGAGCTTGGATAGGATCATTAAGTGTTTGGTCTTGAATGGCATAGAGGTCGAGGAGTGGATCATTTTGGAATTCTTGATCAAAGATAGTGTCTTGATCAAAGATGGGTTCATTTTGAATGACATGATCAGAAATAGGATTTTGACCAAGGATAGGTTCGTCTTGAATGACATGGTTGTGGATGGAATCTTGACCAAGGATAGGTTTCTTTGGTATGCCTTGATTGTCCAGGAGGACTTATTGAATGGACTTAAATATGGGGTCCAATGGACTAATTTGATCTTGACATGACAATGATGTTATAATGTCATACTTTAGACTTGCCTCTTGACATGTATCCTCTAGTGTAGGTAAGAAGATGGGACTTTGGAGACCATGACTAGATATATTTTCATGAAAAAATGGAGTGTCTTGGAATGGATTGGTGTATGATGGATTAGGATAGGATGTGGAGGTTTGGACTTGGTTGAGGGATGATGGGCTAGGATAAGACATGAATGCATGATAGGGATATGCCATGGATGGAGGACTAGGATATGATGTGAATGGAGGATTAGGATATGATCTAGATAGAGGATTAGGATATGACGTGGATGGTGGACTAGAATAGGATGAAGGACCAGGATATGACATGGATGCTTGGACTAGATTGATGGATGGCTGATTTCCCTTATCAAAGTTAGGGTGAGTATGACTAATGGAAGTTTGTTGTGACTTAGTGCCATGGATGGTGTTAGGGGACTCTTGATAGTAGATGGATAGAGGACTAGGAATCATGGATTGTTGGTAAGATGGATAGATGGATGGAGGACTAGAGGTTGAGGTGAATTTGTGTTTGGATTGGAGGTATAGGTTTTTAAAGTCCATGGCTAGTTGTGCTTGACCATTACTAATAAATTGACATTCAATTTGACCAGCAAGCATCTCATAGTGACTTGAAGACATGATGGTGGATGGAATGAGACTAAGACTAAGACTATGTATGATGCAATGTGACAATGCAAAGTGAAGAAGAAGACTAAAAATGTCAAATGCAAACTGGTAATGAGTGTCCTATGTCAAATGATTTTTAGGAAAGGTTTTCTAACCATTCAAAGTTTGGCCAATGTCTCGATTTGGATTGTCAAAGGACTAGTTTGAAGGACAAGATGACAAAATGACAAGGTGAGATTTCCACACTAGACTTATGAGTTGGAAATAGCTCACAAGAGGACAATGACTAAGGATTGATTTGTTTGATTTGGTCCAATGACAATTTACTTTTTGAGACAATGGTTTGATAAAGGAAATTTTGCCTATCCTAAATTGTGTAAATTTGAGGACTTAAGACTTTGCCTATGCTGAAGATGATGGTGGATTGCAAGCTAAATGCAAACTAAAAATGCAAAAATGGATGACTTGGATAAGTGTTTTGGTTTTAGAAAGAGACTGCTGGAAAAAGATGTCAGGAAATCTGTTTGCAAATGTTTGGTCTCAGGTTTCTGACAATAATAATATTTTTCCAGGTGATAGGAAAATGCATCGTTCCAAGAATCAATTGTGTTGCACGAAGGAAAATGCGTTGCATAGCAACGGGTTGTATCTCAAACTCTAGAAAATGTGTTGCAGAACAATCGGTTGCATATCAAAGTCTAGAAAATGCGTTGTAGTTTGATAGATGCATTGCAAGATTTTAGCATATGCTGTGTAGAATGGAAAATGTGGTGCGACATAGAAATTGTGACTTTTAGTAAAGAAAATGTGTTGTGAGACAGGAAATTGCGGTGTTTTAGGTAGGGTATGTGTTGTGAGACAAGAAATTATGATGTTTTAGATAGTGTATGTAGTGTGACAAAGCAATTACGGTTCAAAAATTATCAAATGCGGTTCAAGATGGCAAATGCGTCGCAATGTTCAGTTTTTGGAAAAAAAAATAATTTGGCAGATTGCAAAGTGTGTTTCAGTTTTGAAGTGTTATCTCAGGTTTTCAACAGGATGTTGAGTGGTTCATTTTTTTTGAAGACACTTGGAAAACACATGATGTTGTAAGAAAGTGAAAAACAACCACATAGAAAACATATACAAATTCCTATGGTTGCAATGACAATATTCTTTTGGATCCCACGTGGATTTTACTCAAATCGCATATTCTTAGTAAATGAATCTAGAAGCTTGGCCCCATGGGCTCCCCCTTATAGTGCACTCACTTCTCAAGGAAACCAAGCTTCCAACCTCCATGAAACTCCCATGGTATATTGATCATCTCTACTAAAAACTGCGCAAGTGTGGGTGCCTTGGCAATGACCGTTGCTGCACCAAAGAATAGAAGGTTTTTGGTCACACTAAAAATAGGGGTTTTAATTTAGGCACTCGTTCGAGTGGTCATACATGGGGCACAAGATTTAAGCTCCATTAAGGAGGCACTCTAGCCTAAAGAGGTTAAGCCCAACAAGGTTTTGGGGAGTACTACTTGGTCCGTATGAAATATCTACACTCGTAATCCTAGGCTTTTCCTTAGGATTCACATTTGTATACTAGTCGGGAGTAGCTCGACTAAAGAGCTTCATTTCTAGTTTGAGTCACTTTGGGGTGAGTAATTTTTCCCACCAAAGCAGACCTAGTTTCTAAAGTTAACAAAAATGAGCAAACATATTCGTAGTTCAATCAATCTTCATTGAAAAACAAAGAGAGAGCACACCAATATGTTTGACTCACACTCGCATGGTTGTTCTTTTCAAACCCAAATTGAAAGTGTGAAGGTGTGATAATTAACTAAATAACAATACACATCAAACACACATTCATTTTAACTGTTTGTAGTGTTATCAAGCAAAGGGTTCATTTTAACCGTTTGTAGTGTGAGCTAACTAACAGTTCATTTTAAACCCATGAAAAGTGTGATTGTTCTTTTTAAACCAATGCAAAAGTGTGATTATTCATTTTACCCATGAGTGAAATGCAAAATTGTGGGATTAAATTGAATAAAACAACCAATGAAATTGAGTTAGACTCCAGCTTGACACACGTTGTCACAAAAAGATTAGTATAAAAAAAAACTCTAATCTAGAAGCAGAAAAATAGAAGGAAACTGAAAAAGACAAGAAGAAAAGAAGTGTTTTACCAGTTAGTTGTGTCGCAACAGAGAAAATGTGGCTCGATACGGCAGATGCGTCATTCTATCTGGCAGATGCGGCTGGATATGTCTATTGCGGTTCAAATTCTGTCAAATGTGGCTTGGGATTGTAGTTGCATCACTCGGGTAGTCAAATGCGTCATGACAGAGCAATAGTGTTGCTTGTGCAAGCATATGTGGTGCAACCAAGAACTTGCATCATGAGGACTGTCAAATGCATCATTTCGTACACCTATACTTTCAAAAAAGGAGACAAAAAATTGTATGATAACCTACAAAAACATGTTAAAAGCGTCGGGTTTACCAATGTAACATAGGAAAATATTAAGTTAGCTTCATTAAAACAAACAAAATCAAACCTAAGTAAGCAAAGAAGAAAAAATGAGGAAACAACAAAACAAAAGGAAAGATCTCACCAAATTTTTTCAACCTTCATGAATTACCTTCCTTGCACCTTCTCTATTTGCTCCAAAATGATGGATGCCCTCAAATTTTGTGTGAGAAAACTAAGTTTATGACATGACCTAGCAAATGTTGAAGGATTTCAATAAAGAAATGCAAGAATGCATGAAGGAGGAGAAGTCTAGAAATTAAGAGATTGAGAGAGACCTATGAGAGATATTAAGAGATGTCGAAATGAAGACAAAATTGACATTTTATAGAAAATACAATTTTGTATGGATAAATGAGATTAAAGATTGATAAGTGCCCTAGAATCTGTGGTCAAGATTCAAAATAACAACCCCTTAATTAGGGTTAGGGAAACTCTAGGATGAAATTCAGATTGAGTGGACAAGATTTAATTTAAGAAATTAAATCAAGGAATGAGAATAGTTGTGACAGTGAGATGAGAATTAACAAGTAGAAAAAGGATGATTTAGAAAATCAAGTTATTTTAGAAATTACTTACTTTGTGGAGAGAAATGCTATTTTGAAATTAATATTTTAAATTAATTCCAAAATGGTGAATTCATGTGACAGTAAATAATAATTCAAAATTATTTACTTGGAAAGAGGGAAAATGTCAATTTAAATTTAGAAAGAAAATCAATAAAACAATTAAATAATTAAAATTATTTAATTGTGGAGGAAAATTAGAAAGTGGGTAATTTTAAATAAATGATTTTATTTAAAATTAGAAAGAAAGTTGGAAAGGATAATAATTAAATAAATAATAGGAATCTATTTAATTATGAGCAGACATAAATAATTAATGACGTATTAAATAAATAAATAAAGTTTATTTATTTAAATAATCAGGAGGAATTAATGGACAAGGGATAATTAATGGACAAGGGATTATCTTGACAAAAATAATGGGGCAACTTGGCCCTTAGTATGAGTTAGGACATTTCTTGTCTGTGATTGTTTGTTTTGCAAGTGGATGACCTTGCACACCTTGGTCTAAGTCATACTATGGTGTTTGTTGTTCATTTGTGTCATTTTCACCGCCCAATGATGATTCGAGCAACACTTATTAGTACTTTGGCAAATGTTGAAGGATTATAACATGCATTTATTTTTCCACATTAACTTGCATTTCCTTCCCCATATAACCATCCATGTCTTTTATCCTAACATTCATCTTTTTCTCTCTAACATTTCTTCTAGTCCGCATCATTATCATCCTTATCTATCTTTCCTATATACTTTTTTCTTTCATCTTCTAGTCCTTCTCATCCATTTTGAGAGCACATTCATGTCCTCTGAACCCAACTGTCCTCTCGAGGGGGCATACCGCAACCCTCCTCGTCATTCTTCCTCATCCTATTTTGCACTGGGGTATATTTTTGACTTATTTTCTTTGCCACAATGCGACAAGCTGCATTATGACAAAGAGGGGCAAATGTAGACACATAAAAATGGCCTAGACCCACAAACAATATTTTTTCTATATCATGCTTCATCTCAACATAATTAAAGCAATTAATTATGTCCTATAGTCCAATGTCAACTATTAATTAAATAATTCTTAATTTTTAAATTAATTGAGGTCTTTTATTCCTCCTGACTATTTAGATAAATTACATTTATTATTTAAATATGTCGCTAATTTCTTATGTCAGTCTATAATTAAATAAATTCCTAAATTTATTTAATTATCCCTTGTCCAATACTTCCTCCTGATTATTTAAATAGATAAAATTTATTTATTTATTTAATATGTCATTAATTATTTATGTCTTCTCATAATTAAATAAATTCCTATTATTTATTTAATTATTATCCTCTCCAAATTTCTTTCTAACTTTAAATAAAATCATTTATTTAAAATTACCCACTTTCTAATTTTCCTCTACAATTAAATAATTTTAATTATTTAATTGTCTTATTGATTTTCTTTCTAAATTTAAATAAAAGTATTTTATTTAAATTGACAATTTCCCTCTTTCCAAGTAAATAATTTTAAATTATTATTATTTACTGTCACATGAATTCACCATTTTGGAATTAATTTAAAATATTAATTTCAAAATAGCATTTCTCTCCACAAAGTAAGTTATTTCTAAAATAATTTAATTTTCTAAATCATCATTTTTCTACTTGCTAATTCTCATCTCATTGTCACAACTATTCTCATTCCTTGATTTAATTTCTTAAATTAAATCTTGTCCACTCAATTTGAATTTCATCCTAGAGTTGCCCTAACCCTTATTAAGGGGTTGTTATTTTGAATCTTGACCACATATTCTAAGGCACTTATCAATCTTTAATCTCATCCGTCCATACAAAATTGCATTTTCTATAAAATGCCAATTTTGTCTTCATTTTCACATCTCTTAATATCTCTCATAGGTTTCTCTCAATCTCTTAATTTCTAGACTTCTCCTTTGTGCATTCTTGCATTTCTTTATTAAAATCCTTCAACATTTGCTGGGTCATGTCATAAACTTAGTTTTCTCACACAAAATTTGAGGGCATCCATCATATTGCAAAAAATAGAGAAGGTGCAAGGAAGGTGATTCATGGAGGTTGAAGAAATTTGGTGAGATATTTCCTTTTGTTTTGTTGTTTCCTCCTTTGTTCTTCTTTGCTTACTTAGGTTTGATTTTGTTTGTTTTAATGAAGCTAACTTAATATTTTCCTATGTTACAATAAGAATACTTAGTGTTAAAATCTCCACTTTACTATGCAAGGTTTGAGCTTTATTATCTCGTAACTACTCAACCTCTTTTTGACTATCACACATCAAATGATTTTTATTCTTCTTACCATAGATCGCATTTACAAATGTCACTAAGCTACATGGTGTGCTTGTTATTGGCTACAATCTTTAGATTGCAAGATTTTTTTATTGGCTATAATGTCTCAATATTTTTGGTATTGCAACCTCACTAATCTGCTAGATGTATGGTTTATATTTCTACGGAGGCCTAGGTTTGCACCATAGTCATGCGCTTACCAATTCTTTTGTTGGTATTAAAAAACAAACTTAAATCTTGGGTCAGAAAATTAGTTGTCCTGACAGGGTGTGGTATGATCTTGGATTGTATCCTAGAGTGTGTGGGAAGCTTGTGTTTGATCATTAAGGTATGTAAACCTGATCAGGGAAATGTATCTTATATAGCATGGGTCTTTCATTAATACTTAACATAATGGTTATTAGTAGATCACATTATTATAGTTTGTGGTAACCTAAGATTTCATTCAAGTATGCAACAAACTTGGTACGTAGTTTAAGCTACACTTTTAAGTAACATTCATAAGGCTTAGAAAATCTTGATCACTCTCTAGAATAGCCCATTAAACATGGGTTGTGCTTGAATGCACTACATTATTGATATAACACAACCACTCTGCATATCAACCAGAGTTATAGGATCTTTATTGCAGCAAGAGGTAATCGCTCTTGGATCATGCAATCATTACATTGTAACTTGTTAAAATTGAATAAACCTGAATGCACCCAATGATGATTGACACCTAATTGTGATGACAGTTATTAATTTGTACATGAATTGTGCTCAAATGAGTTCCTCCATTTCTATCACAATATAGCCACATTAAAATTGGGTCACACATGAATGCATCTTGTATTTGTTATAGCACAATTGTGCCACATGACCAATAGAGCTATGGATCACATAATTACAGTCACAAGATTTTGTTCCTCAATTGTGCTCTTATGGTGATTCTATTACCGTTACAACATAACCCTTTGGACTTGTATTGCTCAAATCCTTACATTGCTTATTTTCTCTCTGGATGGATGTAAATTCAATGGTAGGGATTTGTATGCAAGTCATGCTCATATAAGTGCCTTCATCACCGTTACACAATAGTACATTGGAATGTTTTAAGAACCGATTGTAGTTATGAGAATATTATTATTCATGGCGTTTGCAATTTTCAGGCCGAGCTAGGGCACCCATGCCCTAGCTCGTGATCGGTCTCTATTTGCCAGTGCACAGTGGGGTTGGGCTTTGTTGGCGACGTTCAGGGGTTGCGTTCTCTTTTTGGCCTTTTTTCTGTGCTGGGTGGTCGCAGGGTGTTCTCAGACTGCGCCTTCCTTCCCTCGGGGTTCCCTTTGTCTACCTCTCCTTGGTGTCATGTTGTGAGGTGAGCTTGGGCTGGCATGGGCATGAGTGTGAGGCTGTGGATTTTAGTGGATCATGAGGGTTTCTCCTACCGTTGGGAATTTTCTTGGATCGGGTGTGGTAGGGTTTGGTTGGTAGGGGGTGTGTGTGAAGGGTGGTTGGGTGTGGTGGTTTGGGGTTCCCCACCCACTACTGGTGGTGCGTTGGGTGTTTACATGCTCATCTCGGGCTTGATGTCATTACATAGGGGTGAGGCATCTAGGGTGTCTCCCGAGATGGATTTTTGGGCGGTGTTTCGTTCGAAGCCTTCAAACCATGGGATGAAGACTTTTGATAATAATTTATTTGCTCCGGATATGGGGCTTGGAGGTGCGGATTCATCTTATGGGTATAGGCTCAAGAAGATTAACGGTTGTCTCGAGCATTGCTCGGAGAGGCCTAAACTAGTGATCCCACGTGAAATGATCGCTAAAGATATTGAATATTAGTCAAACCACTCCTTATATTGTAAATTTTTGGGGATGAGGGTTTCTTTACAGTTCTTGGAAACCTGGGCCCAGAGGACTTGGGCGCTAGAAGGAGAAATGGAGGTTATGTTGTTGGCTAATGGTTACTTTATGGTTACCTTTAATTGCATGGCTGATCACAATAGGGTCTTTGAGGGAGGCCCTTATTTTCATAACCAAGGGGTTGTTTATCAAACCATGGCATGCTGGCTTTATCCCTTCGAAGGAGATGCCAAATCATGTTCCAGTGTGGGTCCGTTTCCCTCGATTTCCAGTGGAATGTATTCAAGAGGATACTTTGCTCCTGGTGGCTTCACTACTTGGAAAAATAGTTGGGTATTCATTGCAAACCCTGGGAAAAAAGGTATTGACCTATGCTCGTATCTGTGTTGAAATTGATCTTAGTAAGCCTTTACCCGATGCTGTGGATATGTGTGTGGGATATTTTTCTTGGGTGCAATAGTTGGATTAAAAAACTCTTCCTTTATATTGTCATCTATGTCATGAGTATGACCATTTGTAGTGTAGATGTCCAAGATATAAGCCAGTGGAGTCTCAGGTTGCACAACCTCCTCGCAACCCCCTGCCGCTGATAAGGGGAAGGGCTTGGCCTCTGGTGAGGTGGTTGGTGCTGATGGTTTTGTTCAGGTCAAAGCTCATAACAGGAACTGGGGTCAAAATAGGACCTTAAAGGAAAGTTAGGCTGAGGATAATTTTAATAGGTTTGAGGTATTGGATGATCTCAGTCAGTAGGAAATGAACCCGGGTTTGTTGAGTATGGCTCAGGAGGTTGTGGGTTCAGCTCAAGAGGACAATATCTCTGGTGATTCATTGATTTCACCGAGTGTTGATAATTTTCACATGGATACAGATCAACAACTAGTAATTTTAGTGGCACCGGTTAATTCTCCTAAGGCACCGAAAGGTGGTGGGGATTCTTCTCAGACTGGGTGGATTGTAAGTTTGGATGCAGCCAAGAGCAACATGATTTCCTCTCAGTTGGGCCTTTTGCAAAGGGATCTTAAAAAAGGTGGGGCAGAGAAATCTGCCAAACTTGGTAGAAAGAAGGATCTGGAAAAGATCAAGTTGATAGGTGAGACCTTGGTGGAGTCAGGGTTGGTAAAGACTTTGGATTCTCATTTTTTGAGCCCCTTGAAATGATTGTCCTATCATGGAATGTTAGGTGCTTGAACAACGGCCCTAGACAAAAAGTAGTTCATGATTTGGTCAGAAATCAAGGCCCTGATATTCTTTTTCTGTAGGAGACTAAGCTATTACTGGAAACAATGTTTAGTTTATCTCCTAAGATATGGAGGAACAGGGAGTGCCAGTGCATTGGTGCTCATGGGTCTTCTGGGGGTTTAGCTTGTCTGTGGAACCTGCGGAAGATCCATCCTTTGTGGTGGTTGTCTTCTAAGTATGCTATGTCTATGATTGTTTCTAGCTTTGAGACAAGGGAGATTTTAATCTTGTCTAATATCTATGCTCCTACTAATCTTTGGGGTAAGCAGTATTTGTGGTCCCATATCTGGTTTGTCCGCAGTTTGGCCCCTTTCCATCCCTGGATTATGGCTAGAGATTGTAATGCTATAAATGAGCTAGCTGAAAAGTGCGAGGGTACTGCGAGGTTGGAGCCTTCTGCGTTGCTCCTGTGTGATAACATTTTTGCTTTGAATTTAGTTGATATTAAGCCCAATAATGGTTAGTTTACATGGAAGAACCGTAGGGTGGGGGATAACTATATTGCTGAGAGATTGGATCGGTTCCTGGTTTCCTGTTACTGGGTTGGTGGTATGTGGTCTTCTAGTTCTAAAATCTTTGATTGGAGGGGATCCGACCACTGGCCTATCAAGTTGACTATTGAGTCTAGTCGTGTGCCTTGCTCTCAATATTTTAGATTCCAACTCATGTGGTTGCAGGACCAATCCCTGTATGATTTTGTGGCTGACTGGTGGAGAAGGGGTAGACTTGCTTTTGGTACGACAATGTATACCTTTGCCAAATTACTTTAGTTTGTGAAATTTTAGCTAAAGTGGTGGAGTCGTCACTGCTTTGGGAACGTCTTTCATGCTAAAGCGACAGCCTGAGATGTTTTGAATGGTATCACAAGGCTGATAAGGGAGGTTGGGGTGACTGAAGATCGATTGCAGGAAGAGGCTCAGGATTTGAAAGCTTTGGAGGAGTGCAAGTCACAGGAGGAAGTGTACTGGAAATAAAAGGTTCAGATAGAGTGGCTTCAGGAAGGGGATAAAAATACATCTTTTTTCTTCAACTCGGTAAAATCTAGGAGGCAAGGCAATTCTATCTCGGTCCTGGTGAATGATTAGGGTGAGCAGCTTTCCTCCTTTCCTGAAATCTTGAGTGCAGCAGTGCAGTATTTTTCCTCTCTTTTTAGGGAGGATTCACAAGGGGGGTCCCCCGAAGAAGCCCAAGTTCTTTCTTGCATCCCCTCTTTGGTGTCTAGGGAATTGAATGAACTTATTTTGAGTGACATCACGCTGGTGGAACTTGAGGAGACTATCTTCTAGATGAAGAAAGGGAAAGCACCTGGTCCCAATGGTTTCCCAGAGGAGTTTTTCCAATAATTCTGGGGTATTATCAAGTTGGATCTTTTGGCTGTGGCTCAGGAATCTCAATGGAATAAGAAGATGCTAAGGGCTTTAAATTCTACCTTTCTTTCCGTCATTCCCAAATGTGATGGGGCTGATAGGTTAAGTAAATTTTGTCCCATTTCTCTTTGCAATGTCATTTATTAAATCATCTCTAAGCTAATTTCCGATAGGTTAAAGAAAGGGCTTAAAGAGCTGATCTCTGAGGAGCAGAGTGGCTTTGTGGTGGGTAGGAAAATTTTGGATGGAATTTTTATTGCAACTGAGACCATTCATTCTATGGCCAGCTCCAAAGAAAAGGCGATGTTTATTAAGTTGGATATGGCTAAGGCCTATGATAGAGTCAGGTGGTCCTTCCTTCAAAAGGTCCTCAGTGCTTTTGGTTTTCAGGACGAATGGATCCAATGGGTAATGAGTTGTGTTACCTTAGTTTCTTTCTTTGTGCTTATTAACGAGGAACACTCTGAGCTTTTTGGTGCATCTAGGGGGCTTCGGCAAGGGGATCCCCTCTCCCTGTATTTGTTTCTTCTCCTTGTTGAAGGTTTGGGGCAGTTGATTAAAAGAAATGTGGAGGGTGGTCTCATCCAGGGTTGGTGGTGGGGTGGTGACTTGCCTCCATAGTATCACCTACAGTTTGTGGATGATACTACTCTGATGGGTCTGGCTACATTGAGAGAGGCTTCTAATATTCGTAGGGTGTTGGATACCTACCTAATTACGTTAGGACAACTGATTAATGAGGACAAATCTTCCATAATTTTTTTAATACTCCAGGCCCCATCCAGTAGAGGATTTCTCAGACTCTGAGATTTTAGATTGGGACTCTCCCTTTAACCTATCTTGGAATACCCATCTCAGCTGGGAGATTGCCTAGGGAGTCTTGGGAGAATATTTTGGATAAATTCTGGGTGAAAGTTAATCACTGGACTCATCGGTGGTTATATTTTGCTGGGCATGTTTAGTTAATCAAGTCGGTGGTGCAGGCCTTGCCCATGTACAAATGCATGCTCTAGGTTGCCCCAGTAAGCTTTGTTAAGGATTTTGACTCCGTTGCTAGACAGTTTTTATGGGTTGGTTGTCTGGGGTCCTCCAAATGGAGTCTGATTAGATGGGAGGTTGTTTGTAGCCTGAAGAATTTTGGAGGTCTTGGCTTATGACAGTCCGCTTTGACTGGGGTGGCTTTGGCTGTGAAGCTATATTGGCGGTGGTGCATTGAGAAGGATAAAACGTGGGCCCGGGTTCTATCTCAGAAGTATTTCTTAGGGATTCCTCAGACTGAGATCCCTCACTATCCCCTTATTGGGAAGGGTTCGGTGATTTGGGGCAGTCTCAAGAAGGGGGATGCTCTTATTAAGGAAGGTTTATTTTGGATTTGTAGGCAGGGGACTGAGGTTCAATTGTGGGCTGATTCCTGGGAATGGTCCCCTCCTCTCATTTCTCAGTATCCTAATTTATTGAATCTTTGTCAGCGGTTTCTTGAGGGTGGTTGGTCTCGGGTGAGTGACTTTAAATTCTCCTCTCATTGCGAGAAAATGGAGGTGGCAAGATGGAAGTCTCCTAATGTCTGGTCGGATGTTGGTCTGCAAGAAGAATGTGCTAAACTGCATAGTATCCTTTCCAGTCGCTGGTGTAGTTCACTCCGAGAGGAGGATGTGCTTGCCTGGTCCCCTAATCCTATGGGTGTCTATACTATTGCTTCTAGATATAAGGTGTTATTGTCCCACAAGGTGGAGGGGGAGGAAGTTCAGTGGTGGAAGAAGGTCTAGAACAAGTTCTCCTAGCCAAAGTGTAATTGCTTTGTTTGGATGTTGACTTGGAATAGGTGTTTGACTTGGGACAACATTCAGAAGAGGGGTTTCCAGGGCCCTTTTTTCTGTGTTTTGTGTGGGGCTGCTAAGGAAGAGTCTTCTCACTTGTTTTTCCGCTGTCCCTATGTGATCCAGATTTGGCATTTCTGGTGAGGTGTTTGGCAGAGCCCCTATGTGCATGCTTCCTCCTTGATTGATTTTTGGAATAGTGTGGGTAGGCCTCCCTCTATGGCTTCTTTTTTACAGGAAGTGTGGTACGTGGGGTCTGTCTTTATGTTGTAGCAAATTTGGCTCAAATAGAATCATCGTATTTTTCGTGGCGAGCAAAAGCTGGTGCAACAAGTCTGGCAGAGAATCTTGGGCATGATTCAGGAGATAGTGGAGGCTAAGTGTGCTGTGAGCTTTCCTTTAGAGAAAAGGGATACTGAGGTGGTGCAAAGATTGGGGATTTAGGGGTTGTCTGTGACTTTTGCATGTGTCAGGAGAGGACGAGAGATGAAGGAAAAAATTCATAGGGTGGGCAGATGGTAGCTTCCTCCTGATGGGGTTCTCAAGATTAATACTGACGATTCTTCTAGGGGTAATCCTGGGCTTGCTAGTATTGGGGGGATTGGCAGGGATTCTTCAGGTTCGGTGATTTTCCTCTTTTCAGTCCATGAGGGGACGGAGACTATCAACATTGTGGAAGGCTTGGCAATCCTATGTGCCTTCGAGAGGGCTCGTGCTTTGGGGTGGAGATGACTTATTTGTGAATCCGATTCTCAAATCTTGATTAATTTGCTCATTGAGCGGAAAGTGATGGGTGTCAGCTGGCAATTGGCTATGATTGTGCAATAGATTTTGTAGGTTAGTTTGGTGATGGAAATGGTGACTTTTGTTCACATTCCACAGGAGTGGAATAGGGCTATAGATTGCTTGGAAAAATGTGCTTATGAGCGTGATGATGGGTGGAGATTCAAGGAATGGGAGTTTGTTCCTCTTGAGCTTCGCTATGATTTGGAGGGAATTCTTGTGGAGGATAAGGCTAGTTAAGGATTGGTTGACTTTGGTTGGGTTTTGTCCTTGTGATTTTGTTGTTTCCTAGGATGGTTCTGCTTTGCTTTCTTTGTAATGTTCCTTTCTGATTATCAATAAAGTTTTTACCCCTTTTTATAAAACAAAAAAATAGTACAATGGAATTTCCTTTCTTGAACATTTACTTAATTTTTTATTGTTAGGGTTTCTTAGTGATTATTCCATTTCCACATGGCATATTGATAAAAGAAACCAAGCAAAAAATTATTTTGTTTTTAGTTAACTCCTACTAACATACTTTTGGAATAAATGTTTGACTACATTACTTCAAGTGTGAAGAATTTTGTTTTCTTCTTATAATACATTCATTGAGAGTTGTAGTAGAAACCTTCTTATTTTGAAACCCATCCTATAAACTTGCTTAAGCTACAGTTAAGACTTCATGGATTTTTTGTGATTTATAAAGCCTTTGTTTTGATAGTAAATGACATCGGATTCTTTTGAAACTAAAATGATTTTTAAATAATGGTTTTATGATGATTAAATGTTTTCAGAGTACTTTCAACTAACCTGAAACACTTTCGGGTGGTTTTGCTTGGAAGTAGAACCTGAGTATAGGAATACAAACATGAGTGGACAAAGAAAATCATAAATCTACTTATCTAGTTTCTGATCCAATTTGAGGTCGTGAATATTGAACTGAGAGATTTCCTACATTCTAAATATAAAATCATAATTCTCTTGGTCCAATTGGAGATCCAATTTGAGGCCGTGAAGATCCAACAAAGAAAGTTCCTACATTCTAAAAATAAAATTATAAATCTTCTTGGTCCTATTGTAAGGATTTATCTTTTTAATTATACTTTTTGACATTTGGCTTGATACTAATTGTCTATGCTTCCAAATTTTCATGTATGTCTAGTAGGGCACTTGTAACTACAATATATAAAAAAAATACCCACTGTTATGCTTTGATGGATGTCCCATGACCAAGATCTATGTAAATTTTTTGCTTTGTATATTGGGTGGTTAGGTGTTCTATACTATTATACAAGTTTTATGCTTTTACTTTTGTTGATTTTTAAATAACAGTCTTATATTTCGGCTAGGATTTGCACTGCAATCTCTCTTTTTGTTTCCTTTTTAATAGTACTTGATTTATAGATTGCAATAGTTGGTAGGTATTCCACATCTTTCTTATATGTTTGTGATTTACACCTTAATTATAGTGTTAAAAGAGCCATATATTTATACCTTATTAATTTTGAATTGGTTTAGTGGGAAGTCTCACATGCCCTATTTGCCTAAGTGACTTGAGTATGATACATGTGTATTTGTTTTGGATAATTTATGGCATTTACTTGTTGGAATTATGTGCCTTAAATTCACTAGTGGACCCCCAAATTGGTCATCATCAAGCCATATTACACCAAGTGAGAGTTCAAACCTTTACTACCATCCCGTGACATCTCATGGAGTGACTGGCGATTGAGTGATACTTACTACTACCCCGCAGAGGTGTTAGATTGAGCTTGCGGTAGTGTGGTGTTACCGCCACCCTACAATCCTTCATGTTGAATGGTGCGGTATAGTGATGGTTATTGCTACCCCATGGCGATGCTCAAAGGTATCCTACGGTGGTGTGGTATAGTCACCGCCACACTACGATGGTGTACAAGGATTGGTGTGGTAGAGTGGTAGATACTATCATACCATGATGGACTAGTTTGTGTATAGTGATGTAGTGGTGGATGGTGGATGACTGGATGTCTTTGGTGGGACAGTGAGTTATTTACAATTAAACGGTTAGTGATGCAATGGAATCTACAGAGATGGTTGTTGTGTAGTAAGATTTTACTTATTTCTTTTAGTATTTATATTGTATTCTTTTGTTTTAATCATTTATATATTGGTCTCCTTTTTGTTGGCTTTGATGACTTGTAATGATTATTCTATTGGCTTTGAAAGAAATTCCTCATCCAAAGCTCCAATTCACACATAGGCAGGAAGGATGCTTTCAAAGGTTGAGGAGTTGGGCTTTACACCCATTGGTTGCATTTTCTTACATATTTGATTTCTTGTTTCATGTGCCTCCAAATAGGTGCACTAGATCCTTGAATGGGATTAACACAAATTTATTCAATAGGCAAAAGAGACTAATTCTATATGATTTTGCTTTATAATTCATCCCAATGTTGATAATGATCAATATCAACATTGGGATGAATTATAAAGAAAAATCATATTAAATTAGTCTCTTTTGCCTACTGAATAAATCCATGTTAATCCCATTCAAGGATCTGGTGCACCTATTTAGAGGCACATGAAACAAGAAATCAAATATCTAAGTATATTTCAAAAGTCAAATATTAGCATATGGCTTTCTTTGGGAAGATTAGTGGCAACAAGATCCATATCTCCCTATTGATACAAGATCTTCAGTCACAAGGTATTAGGCGACACTATTCAATATCAATAACATACTAATAACATCCAAAGCATTATAGCTAGCTACAAATCTTGGACCTATTGTCTTGCAGGCATAAATGGACAGGGAGATATGAAGCCCATTTATCTAGGACAACAACTTCATCAGAGGAGGTCAAAAATGAAATGGAGGACAAGGTATGTTAAAAGGATTTAGATTACCATAAGAAAAATTGTCCATGTATCACTATTTTTTGGACCAGTTCATTTTCTTTGTTGTTTATAGATCTAAGATGTCTTTATCCAGATACTAATGCTAAAAAATTTGTGTGTGACCTTGTCATCCTTCAAATATGGACATCCATTGAAATATTCAACAATATATTTGGGCAAGCTTTATCATTTTGTAGATATATTGAAGCTGTTAAGAATTGAATTAAAATAATGATTTGATACTTTAGTCTCTGGGATTTTCCATTTAGCTATCAATTGAACTAGATTGGATTGAAGTTTTGACTTAGGGTTGATGTACTTGTAGGTGGCTATGACACTGAATTGAAAGCAACAAGAGCTTATGATAAGGTTTCTCTCAAGTATTGGGGTGATAAAAACACAAGAAATTTTCTTGTAAGAATTTTACATTGGGTATTTCATATAACATTATTTATTATTCTAAATTACTCCCACATCTACCTTTGCATAATACTGTTAAAATGACATGTTTTATGTAGATAAATGAATACAAAGAAGAGCTTGAATTCATGAAATAGATGACCACCGTAGACTATATCAATTATCTCAAAAGGTTTCAAAATTCTTTCTATTGAAGTCTTTTAAATTAAAATTATAGAAATGGAGCTTTTGTTTTTGGAACTGACAATACATAGATGCATTTCTATTAGAATAAGAAATGGTACACTGGTATATAAATCTTATAATTTTAAATACATTAAGAGTTTCCTTAGATTGAATTTATTCATATTCAAATGACCCATCAAAAAATTCATACACAACAGGGTTAGTATGAGGTCTATGACAACGTTTTAGATTTAGTTGATATTGTATTGGATTAGTTTCATGTATGGTGCTAACGTATAATATTCTATTGATACATGAGGAGTAGTGGATTTACTAGAGGCACATCAATGTATCATGGAGTAACAAGGTTTGTATTTAAATTGATAGCTTTATTTAGAATTTTGAGATCTTGATTTGATTATAGAAATGGCTATTCAATAAACATTTGTAGGAAAAGTTGTACTCTAATGGTAAAATTTGTAACATATCATAAACACCATCAAAAAGGAAAGTGGCGGGCTAGAATTGGAATAATTAATGGAAACAAAGATGTATATCTAAGAATATATAGTGAGTACACCGAACATGAACAAATCTATTGTATCTTTCACTTATAAAAGAGATTTATCCATTAAGTAAACCACCTAATAGTTGTGGTGAACTTGTTGGCTCTATCAATTTGGAAATAATTGAGGAAGAGGTGGCTTTAACATATGACATTGCTACAATCAAATTTAGAGGCATTTATTCAATTATAAATTTTGATAAGAGATTATATAATGTTGCAAGAATTAGAAACAACTCACTACCTATTGGAGAACTTATAAATTACATCAAGGAGATAGGATTAAGTCATGTTGATGGCAATGTGAATGCACCCAAAATTGAGGAGGAAAAAAGAATGGATTCACTATGGTGGTAGATAAATTATTATTTTTTCTTTTATTCCACAACATTAAAGGGCTCCAAGCATGTGTTTCCATCATTGCAGAAGTTTTTTGGAGAAGTTTCTTACTTGTAGTCATTTCTGTGCAATATTGTAACTCAAATTTTCAGTCTTGTGATTGAAAATAAAAATTGTAATACTCTATTTCTAAGTTATAACTAGAACGCCTTTATTTTATTAATAAAGTTCACCGATTTTTCCTTCTCAATGGTTGTCTTATTGTGTGCAATTGATAATTCATTATGTGTATTTTTGTGTTTTATGTTTAAATCCTCAAATATGACTAAATATACTACTAGTTGACATAAATTAGTGAATAAATATGACTAAAAATATATGAATAAATATACTACCGGTTGACATAAATTAGTGAATAAATATGACTAAAATATATGACCAATTTGATCAAATGACTAAATATACTACCAATTGATAGAAATCGATGAATAAATATGACAACATATGACCAAATTGATCAAATGACTAAATAAATGATTAGCAATAAACTACTAATGGTCACAAGACCAAGCTCAGTGAATAATATGACTAAATATATGACTAAATCAATGACTAAATTAACGACTAAATATACTACCTAATCGATCAAACAAAACAACCAATAATTGACAAAAATTGGTTTATTCATAAATTTGGTCACATTATAAATGACTAGCAATAAAATACTAATGGTCACATGACCAAGGTTAGTCATTTATAAGCAGTTGTTAGTAGTTTCTTAGTCATATATTGATGTTTATGTACTAGTGGTTTATGGAGACTCCTAACTAGTCATCAAGTAGGTAAATGGTGAATATCAAATAAAGGGTGATAAGCTAATTCCATATAAAAGAATGGTGGAAAATTTCAAACAAACTTTGTCATCATCACCTTTGAATATGTTCCTAGGATAAATAATAGAGTAGTCAATTCTATGGAGACAATAGGTTCACTCCTCGACATTCCACAAAACATTCCCAAATATTAATTCCTTATGGAGTAACCTCCTTATACCAGCATTCAAAATCTTGGAATCAAAACTTGTTTATGATTTTGTTGGTCCTAACTCACCATGGTACCAAGATATGTTTGAATATATCCAACATGGTATCATACCTCTTGACTTAATGACAAACCAAAATAAAACCTTATCTGTAGAACATCCCAATTCACCATCTTAGGAGATACCCTATATAAACAAAGTCTAAACAGAACATTACTTCAATGTCTCAACATGGAAGAAACACAAACCACTTTACAAGAAGTGCATGAAGGTATTTGTGGGTATCACTCTAGTGGACCTAATCTAGTACAAAAATTTCTAAGAACAAGGTATTATTGGCCCTCGATGAGTAGGAATCGATTCATTTCTCATGGAGATACTACCAATGTCAATATCACAATGATCTTGTTCACACACCGACATAGGAATTGAGACCTATAACAACACCATGGCCTTTCTCATAGTGGGGACAAGACTTGATAGGTAAGATATATCTCGCTTCATCCAATGAGAACAAGTTCATTATGACTACAATTGAATACTTCATAAAGTAGATAGAAGCAATTCCATTAGAACTTACATCACAAGGAAACAAATATCCAAGTTTATTTTGAGTTATCTAATCTATTGATATGAAATTCCCCAAACCATCATAATGGACAATGGAACCCCATTAGAAAACCAAGATGCCCATGAGATTTATTCAAATTTTTCTATCCAACATAGATTCTCAATGCCCTACTATCCCCAGGGAAACAATTAGGCTGAAGCGTCCAATAAAACCATTCTAAAAATACTTAAAAAGACTGTTAATGATGCTGGTGGTGATTGGAATTTGTAATTAAACCTAGCCCTATGGGCTTATTGAATCAACATTCGTACACCTACAAGTGCCACACATTTTTCCTTGGTATATGGATCTAAAGTGATCATACCTATTGATGTTGAAATCCCCTCACTATGAGTATCCCTGAAAGGCATGGTTAGCAATGAGGAATATCGGGTGTACAAATTGAATGGGTTGGAACTTTTAGATGAAAGGTGTTTGAGCATGTTAAACCATCTCTAGGTTTATCAAAATCAAATCAAACAAAGCTACAACAAAAAGATAAAAAATAAAATCTTTCAAGTTGGTGACCTAGTACTAAAAGAGAATCAAAAGATCCAACTAAATTTGGATGGGAAGGGGAAGTTTGAACCAAATTGGTTAGGTCCTTTCATCATCACAAAAAGTTATGGTTGTGGAGCTTATCTATTGGCTACTCTTGAAGGAGAACCTTTAGATGAACCTCTGAATAACATCCATCTCAAAATATTTTTATACTTGAAGCGCGTCAGAGTATCCTAGGAAAAAAATCAAGAAAAACTCTAAAGAGAAATAAAATGTTCTTTAAGTGAAAACCACTTTGTGGTGCTTCTAAGACAGGTAACATAGTGAAATCTTGGTAAACATGTGCTACATTTGAATAAGACCTGAATATTTATCTATCAACACTATCTAAAGCATCCACCCCATTTGTCCAATAATAAAATGTGCAAACCAACCATGGCTTAATGACTGATCAAGTGTTGAACCTTGCCGCAACATAAAAATCCATCTCCCCTAATGAAGGAAATATTATCTTGAATTGGGGGAAAATTCCTAAAATTGGTAGTAGATTGGATCCTTGTAAATCCCATCAGGGTAAAAAAACTATCAAAATAAAAAAAATCTAAAAAACAAACAAAATCAAAACAAAGTCAAAAACATCAAAAAACCCAAAAACATTTTTTTATGCTTTGAGTCAACAACAGTCAAACTACATGGTATCTAAGTGTATAAAATAGGTAAGGCTAATATTTGATCAACCCCTGAGGCCTTAGGTCAATCCCCTTAAGTGTCCATAATGGTTTTTAAACTTAATCAAAATCCAAAAAAATTCAAAAAATTAGAAAAGTCAAAAACATGCTCTTACCAAACAAGCAAACTATGAGCCTCTAAATGTAAAATGTAGGAAAGGAGATCATAACTGATGAGCCCCTGAGGCCCTAGGTTAGTCCCCCAAAACAAAACAAAAACATTAAAATATCTTATCAAAATCCAAAACATTCATAAAACGTTAGAAAACTCCAAAAATAGTGTCACTCAATACAGTCAAACTACTATGTCTCTACGTTCACCATGTAGGCAAGGATCATCTTTGATCAGCCCTTGAGGCACTAGGTCAGTCCCTTTAGGTCCCCCTATTTATCTCTAAACTTCCCGAAAACAATAAAAAAAAGCATCAAATAATCAAAAAATTAACAAAGGTCCTATCTCCATTTGTCACTTATCCGCGATAAAATTTCCATCCACAATAAACAATCATCACCTTCAAACCTTTGACAATTCAATCAACAAGCAAAACAAACATCAAAATAAAAAAAACCAAACTGCAATCGAAACGATTGGATCACTATCAAGTTAAAACAATGCCTAAGTATAGACTACCATTCTTGTTTGAAAATCATTATCAACAAATCCTAAATCATGAGTCTTAATGGATACAATGTTCCTACAATAGACATCATCCATGGATTTCATCATGAAACATCAAAACAACTATGAAAAGTGATATGGTAGCATTTGTTATATTTTTATAGTCTTATATTTTTGATTTATCATAATACCACATTCCCAGGATCTCTCGAGGATGTCCATAAGGATTTAAAGAAGAAGAATGGAGGCATGAACTGGCGATTTCTATTTATTTTATTTATTAGATGTTTTTTGATAGTACCATGGTGAATACTTGCTTTGTTTTGTGTATGGAAGTTATTTTGAGGCAATTCGTGTAGCAGTTGCATGTTAGGTACTTCATACCTCTCTATGTAACTAGCCCAATTTTTTTTAACACAACTCAACTATACACTCTAACAAGGTTTCCATATGTTTGGTATGAGCAAGAATATTCTTTGTGTATTGTGTGAAATTTCACACAATGGATACAAAGCCACCTTGGTTATTAATGTTGGAATTATGGAGCCTTGCAATATGAGCATGAAGTATGGATGGTTTGTGTTGGTTGTTCCTATGTTGTCATTGATGTCAACATGGTGATAACTATATGGGAAGTCTACTTGGTTTACCAAAAGTTATTCTCTTCCAGTAATACTCATTTGTGATGGATCAGTGTGTTGGTATTTGAGTCTAGAATTCACCGCAAGATCTAATATAACTCTAATCTCTTAACCATGTTATCATGACTCATCAGAAAACTATATCTTGGATCTCCAGATGTTTTTAGTTGTGAGTAGAAAATTATCTCTAACAAAGTTCAACTCTTTATTCTACTATTGGTATGTGCTTGGCATACTGTGTGGGAGACTTTGCATTTTCTTAAAGCGAACATTCTTATGTTGTGGTTTTATTGGTAGTCTCTATGTTGGTGGTATGATGGGAAATTAATGTGTTCTCAGATCCAAAAGGTGTTTGCATTGAGTTTTATTTGTTGGTTTTGAGAACTGTGTTCTAGTCTTGGTCGACTTAGCATATGCAATACATTATGAAGACTAGCTATGTTTCATGGATGTTAGCCGAATTGGTATAATGCACTACATGGATTAAATGTTTAAATTATACATGGTTCCGACAAAGAGAGTTTGGAATATTTTGTTTTCATCTAATTAGGTCGACCTAATTGATGAATAAGATATAATTTTATATATATAAGATGTTTTAAGGAATGAGAAGGAAGAAGAGCATGAAGAGTGGTGTATCCATGTGTGTGGAAGAAAGGTCTAAGCCTAAATGCTTTATCGGTTGTGGACCGATGTGAATTTTTTGAGTGATTGCTATGTGAGATAGAAATTCATATTCTGAGCTTCATTAGAATTGAACCTTGCACATTGAAGGTGTATTCTATTAGTTCAATCTTTTGGCAGTGAGCCACTATCTTTGTATCTTGGTGATTAGCCATATTTTGTACTCAGGCAGTGAGCCTTTTTAAGGATAGTGAGTCTTGGTAGTGAGCCCTATAATATTTTGTATCTAGATATAATATATTGTGAGTTAACCCTCACCGTGGTTTTTCCCTTTCTGGGTTTTCCGTGTAAAATCTTGGTGTTCATGTGTATGGTTGCATTGATTTGTTTTTATGCTCTTGCTTGTTGATTCAGTCAGATTTGTGATAATGATTAGATGGATTTTATTGTGGTTTTATGGAATATTGATTCACCCCCACTCTTAGTATTCCAGATGTTCAACAATTGGTATTAAATCTTGGTTCCTTAGAAGAAGCCTAACAGCTTGAGGAATGTCCTAGAATTTGAGTATAAGAATTTTTTTCCTCTGAAAGTGATCTCTGCTAGATATTCAAAAGAAATAAAAGATCTGAAGGACAAGTTGATGAAAGAAAATGAATATATTGAAAATCTGCAAAGTAAAAGTGTTGAATCGTGTGATCTATTAGTTAAGGTAGATGAAATTGTCTCCAATCTACTGCAACAATTGGATGAGAAGAAAAGAACGAAAGAATGTCAAGAAATTGAAATTCAGAGGAAGATGGATGAATGCATAAAGCTTGAGGAAGAAGCAAAAATCTTGAGATCTGATTTGGAAAAGGAAATAATTTTTGAAGAAAAATCTAAGATAAGCTCAACAATGCTTGATGAGTTGATTACCTCTCAGAAACCGACAATGGATAAGAGTAGGGTTTGAGAAAGGTCAAAGTTCTAAAGTGAAGCAATTTACTACTAAGAAGACTCGATGCAAAGATGGAAAAATCAAGGATCTAAAAAGGAATTGTTGGATGTTGTGGTTGTGTTTCTGATATGTGGTTGTCATTGATGTCAACACTATTAGCATTGATGATTTTGAAGGTTGTATATGTCAAGGATATTGAGAAAATTAGAATAAATATGTTGTAGGTAGTCTGTGAAGCTATGATGATCAGAATCAAGGAAATTTGTGTAAGTTGTTATTCAGAAGTCACACATTAAAGGGTTTGTTGTTGAGCCTATCTAGTATGTTGTCCAAAATTTTCAATGGTACACATCAAGATTGGAGCAAGTTATGAGTTTCTGAGTTCCTACAGTAATTTTGTTATTGTAGTAGGTGTTTTTGGAAGAAAAGAATGTATTTCTAGTAAATTGAATTGTTGTGTATGCTAGTGTAATGTTCAGTGATGGTTCTAGATCATGCTCTATCATTATGGTATGTCTACGTTGATCGGTGTGCTCGTGATTGAATATTTTCCTTTGTGTATTCGAGGTTTTCATGTTCTTGGCCGATATGATGGTGGTAGCATGTTGTAGACGTTTATCGATTAATATTTTACTATTGGCATGTTCGAGGATGTTGATTTAGGTCTTCATTATGTTGTGACTGACTTAGGTTGGTGCGCATTGAGATTTGCTCTTGAATTGGGCCGACAATTTGTAATTCATTTATTCCTTATTTGTGGTCGATAAAGTTGTTAATGTAAATTCATGTAGCGGATATATAAGAGCAATTGTTTCTTTAGTTTGAAGTGTGCTCGATGAATGTATGCAAAGTGTGAATGCAAAATGTGCGAATAAAGATTAGATCATTCGATTTCAGAGCAGAGTGTGAAGAAGATTGAGCAAAGTGTGAAGAAGTGTTTCTATGCCTAACCAAAACTGTCATCAGGCTTTTGTAGAAGCTAATTTCTCAGTTCAACCTCATCAAATGGATTTAATCTAATTATTTTATGTAAGGCGGTGAGCCTTCCCTTCTGACAGTGAGCTCTAGGGAGTGTGCTTGAATGCATGTGCATTCCTTATTCATTTTTCATTATACTTCTAATAGGGTATAATCTTGTGGACTAACATCCACTGTGGTTTTTCCCCTAATAGAGTTTCCACGTATAAAATATTGGTTTTCATGTGTTTCTGATGTGTTGTTGATTCACGCTTTCACTGCTAATTATCAAATTTGAGATTAAAGGTTGATTAAATTTAAATAAACTTAAATTATATAACAACTAATTCACCCCCCCCATCAGTTGTCTATCCTTGTTTTTCCAACAATTGGTATCATAGCAGGTTCCTCTAAAGAAGTTTAATAGTTTGAGGTATATGAGATGGCATCATATAAGAAGGATAGTCCCAGATTCGATGGTACAAATTACTCTCTATGGAAGTTCAGAATGGAGTGTCATTTGAAGTGCATTGGCGAATCCTTCTGGAAGATTACAAAGAATAGATATAATATTCCTCAGAATGGTCCCTCTACTCCTGATGAGATCAAAGAAGTTGAAACTAATATCAGGGCTATAGAAGCATTAATAAGTGCTTTGATAGATTCAGAGATGACAAATGTGATAGGTCTGAAGGCAACACATGACACTACTGTATTTGACTCCAAATTTTGATGAATGTTTGTTGACATATTGAAAAACTATTGTCGAAATATAGACAAAACACTCATATAAATTTCATCGCTAGATTTTTATCGCTTGCATGACCAAATTTTATACGTCATAACCATGACCCAACATCGTCGGTCATCACCATGGAAAATGGAACCGGTGTTCATCATAAAATCGATGCAAACTTCGTCCATCTAGTGATGAAAAATAACCACAACACAATGTGAAATGCCTCTTCAAAAGCATCGAAAAAACACCAAACGTTCATCACAATTTTGATGATGTGGAGCATGCCATTATGAAAAAAATATCATTGCATGTACAACAACTTCATCAAAATTTTTAATGGTTCTTCAGTTTATGTTCGTCACAATTTTGACGAAACCCTACAACTTTAAAAAAAAAAAATTATTCATTGAAATGTGTTCTATTACATACATTTGAATGAATTTTATTATTGGTGTGGGTGAGTTTTTTTATTGGAGCCTTGTGGCTATGTTCATTTTAAAGAACCATGATTGTTGTCACAAATCTATTCCTTTGAAGCCCATGATGATAAAATTGAGCACCGACAATAGACCATAATCTTGTCATTATCTTATCATAACCATGAGTGTAAACCACAACTACAGATGTAAACATGCAACAAATAGTATGCTCACTGGTAACAGAGAGTTGACCAAAATACGTTTGCAAGGAATTCACATCAAATAGATATACAAGTCAATGATCATTCTAAGGAATATATCTCACCAATTATGGGGGATTATTGTGACTTGAGTTTACCACTGTCAATTCTGATGTAACTGCCATGGAAAAGAATGATATTAAAGCATATATAAAATAAAATATATCCAAAATGGACATCTCTGATGTTCTCAACAATTGATATGCAACTACATTATCAATTTGTTGTAAACATATCTACATTGCATCTGATGATTTCTCAATCTCTCTCTATGTAAGATGTATCAAATTCCAATAATAAGATAGGGGGAATGAAGACTAAAACTTTAAGATAAATGAATTGGGAGACTAAACTAGTGAATGGTTTATAGACAATTGTTTATAGTTACATGATTTCTGGTAGAGTTTTGTCAAAGCACAAAGTGTTGGTGTGTTGACATTGTCTCATGTACATCAAAAATTTATACATACTTGTCCTCTTTCTCCAATGGAGTTTTCTTGCATAAGGATTTCTCCAAGTAAATCAAGTCTATGATTTCTTGATTTTATCGTTATTATTGATTAATGCATCTACAAGTTATTCCTTTATGGTAATCCTTGATAAATAACATATTTCAAATTTGTACACTTTATAAAATATTTTATTGCAGTAACATGTACAAATTACCAAGACAGAGAAGAATTCCAAATAATTTCAACCAAATAAGCAAAAATCATCAATAACACAACAATTAATTGCCAAAAACACATAATTAATCACAAAAAATGCAAAGATTAATCACTAAAAAAACACGATTAATGGGCAAAACCACACAATTAATTGCAAAAATTGCATTTTAAAACAAAATTGACAAATTGTGGTCAACATTCATTGACTGTTTTTTTCATTTACATGCATTAAAATCACCTTTAAATCATGTTAAAAACATTTTAACTCTACTCTCATTTTTATTTTCTCTAAAGTGTGTTTTTTCTAAAGAATTGTCAAAAGTGACATCTCATTGATATCAGCTAGCAATCCCATCTCACAAAGTGATAAAACTATGGTAGAAGTGAACTCCAAAAGACTATTCAACTATAGACAATGATATTATCAAAATAGGAATAGCATGGTTCATAAAATATTCAGTAAATTATAAAGAAAATTCAACACTAAAAAACCAATAGATACGATTCTGAAGTAAGAAGACAAATCTTGATTACCTTACACCTCTGAACCATATCATCAAAGTATTATCTTTCCTACCCCGTAAAGCTTCAAACTTCTCAATTGTATCAATGCCAACCTTATGCTTTGTATTAGGCTTTGGTGGCTCAAAAGGACATGTCAAGATAGCTATCTTTGCATCCTGAATTATTTTAGGAATTTGTGGATGACTCATATCTTGTTCAATAACAATGCCTTCAAGCAGCTTTGTATCTTCCAACCTTCCACCAAATTTTCCTTCAACTTTAATCAAATCCAAGTTAACATCCTTTCTTTCCAAATCTACAACAACAAGAACTACTTTGACAACAATCTTTGCTAACATGTGTTTGCATTTGATAACACTGCATCAAAGAAAAAAACTTCAATACAAAAAAATTGACATTCAAAAGAATTAGTTGTTATCATAGTTGTAGGTAGGGTGGAACTTAATCCTTGTGAAATGAGCATAAAAATTGATAAGGCGTCAGTATCTCCAAATCTCAAAACAAGTCAATTCAAAATCAGAATCACATCCAAAATTTAATAAAAGTTACTCTAGAGTTTAATAAAAAAATTTTTGCAAACAACATGTGTGCAATTAAAATATTTACAATTGATTTTGTACCAATTTTTTCCCTTCATATATCACTTCACTAAGATATTGCACACTGCTATGGAAAACAAGAGATAGGGTATTCTACTTAAGGGGTGTATTTACTCAATTATTGGCAAAGCTAGATTGTTGTTTCTAGTCTTACATATTAAGTGTATAGGTTGTGTATAGAATAAGGTCATCCTTTATGTCCCTCTATGCAACTGCTATTAATTATTTGAAACTGATGTAGAAAAAATGTGATAATTGTCTTGTTGTCTTCATGATTTTATTTAACTTGCTTAATTACATGAGTGTGATAAGGCCTAATATGGAAATCCAGAAAGGGACAGTTAGAATCAAGAAGATGAAATAGAAGAATCAAGAAAATCCCAATGCAGCCACGACTCCATAGCCTTGCTAATAGAATTTTTTATCTACTATCCAGAATCTCTCAGTGATCTCTACCTTGATGAGTCATTGAATAGGAAATTTCTCTTGAGGTTTATGATTGTAAAATACTACATTCACTACTACAAAAAGGTCAATGCATCAACATTGGCAAGTCATGCAATAATTAAGCTTCAACCAAAAAGGAACAACCAAATTATCTCTTTTGGCAAGAAAATTCAATCAATACAACAAATTTTCAATCCATGAATGCATATTATTCTTGTATCTAGTTGAATTGAAAATGGTTTAGTAACTAGATGGCATACATTGTTGTAGTGATGGTTACCAGAAAAAATAAATATATCAAGGGTTTCTGAACTAAGCAACAACACGACTTAATCAAGGTTCCTTGATGAAATCATAAAAAAAATATTATGTGAATCTTTTGTGAGTAACATGGAGTCTTGAAAAATGTTAATGATCATAAGGATAGTGACCTTGCAATCTTGTAAAATTGATTTATTTTACAGTGATCCCTTAGAATTTGATGCTTTTCAATGTAAATTTCTTCATTGCTTGTAAAGGGCCATGCAACTATTTTTGTAAGTACATAGTGGCATCCATGAATGTGTTTTGAGTCCTATTGTAATCCATGTTGGGAGTGATCAAAAATAGTGAGCATAAAAGAGGTTGTAAGTCTAATTTTTGACGGTAAGTTCCCTACTGATCATGAGTATTGTTCCTTTGAGAATATGTTGTTCCTTTTCTCAAGTTTTGTATCCATGGATGTAACACAAATTGGTCCTTGATGTGTGTTAATCCTTGAATTTCCAAATGAGATATGATGCCTACAAGGGAAATTAGGCGAGTTTTCTGATTGGAGCCTTGTCCTTCCAATTCTTTTCAAGTTACAATCAACATTTTCATTGATTTTTTTCCTTCCAAATCATACCTTTAGAAGAATTAGTAAGATTCAATCAATATTCAACCAAGATAAGTACTGACCTTACACAATTTCTCAAAGGAATCTGTCTGATGCGGGATCCATCCATGGATAGCTTCCCCTACAAAAGTTGTCATCCAGGGTAACATATGAGATGTGTTAAAAAGTAAAATAAGTACAAAGGGTAACATATTGAAGCAAAGAGAACTAATGAAAATTGTATAAGCTTAAAATTTCATCATAATGAAATATTGAAAAGTGCATTACCTTATTGAGCTTCTCTTTGTTTCGATAATAGTTTAATATTCTCTACTTAACAAGGCCAACCACGTGAAGTTGGAAGCTCATTTGGCCCCTCCTCCCCCTCACATCACTCTCAATTCCCCATACCTGATCATATAAAATTAAACATTCATTCATCCATTAATAACATATAACATTCATTCATTAACATATAAAATTCATTCATTAACATATTCACATTCATTCATTAACATATAACATTCATTATTTTAGTTTTTACATATTATCAAAAATATGGTTGTCAAAAATATTAGTTTTTAACATTCATTAATATATTATCAAAATTATGGTTGTCATAATATGATTACAATCACATATTTTTTGTTTCTTTTTTGCAACTAAATAAAGAAGTGGAGTATCATTTTCTAAATCATATGTCCCCCCTTGAGTTGTTCTGCCCTCTGCTCATGATATTAATGTATGCCTAGTCGTGTACTCATGACATGGAGGCCATTGCAAGGAGGGGTCTGTTGCAATAACAAAGAAATGTTTAATTGATATGTTTTATTATTATTGTTACAAGTATTTCATTAATTAAAAGAACATTAGAGTGGTGCTCTTTACTTGATGGGGTCACGTCATGTTCCTAATCTTGTCTTATAGGCTCATGCTCAACATGTTGAACACCCTCTAAATCCTCTGGAGTTGAAACACGAAAGGTTACATTAATTAATACACCAATTTAAATTAGATATGTTTAAAAGAACATTAGAGTGGTCCTCTTTACCTGATGGGGCCACATCATGTTCCTGATCTTGTCTAGCCTGATCATGCTCAACATGCTGATCACGCTCTACATGCTCTAAAGTTGAAACACAAAAGGTTACATTAATTAATACACCAATTGCAATTAAAGATGTTTAATTGTATTAATCCATAATGCATTTTGTATAGCACATGAATACATCTAGTACCGGGATGGACACAACCATGACCTTCATCTATAGGTTGTGCTCCACCCTCACCAGGCTATATTCCAATATCATGTGCACTATTATAATTGCTTGCCTATTTAAAACAAATAGGCACATAATTACTTTATGGTGGAAATTAGTATTGAATAGATTGCACAAGTATTTAATTTTAAATAAACTTCATTGAGTTTATTTACCTGCATGTCATATGCAATGGAATATTGTGTTTGCCTAGTCAAGAGTCTTAGGTGTTGAACCATGGCTCCACACCATTGTTGGAAGGCAATCTTCAGGTCCTCTTCTATGGGCACTTTGTTGAATTCATAGCCCTACATTTTTGCATAAGATCATGAATTTTGATTCTATGGTGTGATAAAACCAAAATTGTTTACAATTTAAAATTTGGATGCAATATTTCATTTATTGATACTTACAATTCATGCAACTAATTTCATATAACCACTAGAGCCAAGTTTTTGATGCCCATGTTTTTCTACTCTTTCCTTTGTTGCCTTTGATGTGTTGGGAAGCCTACGAAAAGTTTTAAATACGTTAGATTATGTAAAAAGAAAGAGTAATCAGTATGTAATTACATTGTTGATAGTATCACATACCTTCCTTGGCCTAGTGGTGTCTTTCCTTTTTTCTTTTCATCCTTCTCCTTTCCATCTAACACTAGGTCCTTCCACTCCCTTTCCGGAATCATGGGGAGACACTCATACTTTTTGTTCTTCTCTAAATGTGACCTATACTGGTCCCTCACATACTTTAGGTAGGTACCAACTTTCTTAAGGACCTTGGTTCGGTTGAATGTGTTATTACCGAACAACACAACTAAATGGTTAATGAGCTCATCTTTTAAATCTTGATTTTGGGCATTCCACCATGTACGTATGGTGGGCCCGAAGATCTCCAATGTAATATCATTTAGATGTTTCTAAAAAACATCATTTCCTGCAAAAAGATCATGGGATCATTAGTCTAAAAAGAGTGATCAATAAGTAAATTTCAATTGGATTATATATAATAATAATTAAATTTTTTTAAAGTACCTGGGACCTTCTTTAACTTTATGGGAATGAAATCCTCGATCACCGGAAATTTTTCCATACTATTAATACATGAAGATATAGGAAATGCTGCTAAAACATCACCAGTACTAGTGGCCTTTGCATCCCTAGGTACATTTCCTGACGCATGTTATGGCACGTGTTCATTGCCAGAGGGTGCACTACTCGATGCCTACATGCTATGTGTTGTTGACATTTCAATTGATAATATAGGCAAATATGATGGGGTCAGATGATGTGATGTATGTTTAGGAAGATCAGGATCGACACTTGTACCAACCCCTACTCCCCGAACAACACCTGCAATACCCTGATCATGGCCAGCAACATCTTGAGGATGCAAAAAATCTTGTAAAAAAAACACATATTTTAGTTCATGACATAAAAGAGTACAAAATATAAACCCATGAATGAACTTATGTTATAATTAAAGATCTCATGACAACTTGCAAGTTTCGTGCTCTCTTAGTCAATATTTTAACCCTTTCTCTTATCTCATTTGTTTGAGGCACTCTGAATAATAACTGAAGGATTTCTTCATTGCATTTTTTTTGGGTCTTTCTTATCATATCCAGAGGGTTTACAGAATATGCGATGTAATCATCGCATAATAGTGATTGCACCTCCTTATGGATGCTCTCCTCTATTGCTGGTGCCTTTCCCCAATCACCTGACTGTGACAAGAATATTAAAAACATTATCAAAATTAACCCAATAAACTTATGCAAAAAACATAATAATTTTTTTTTTGCTTGTATCTAATTTGTACAATTACAATGAGGTAAACTTGTTAGGTAGAAGCGCCTAAAGATGCATCATGATTTGTGCTCTGGGCTGAAGCCTTCACCCTATGATCAATGTCCCGCTGTGATGAAAATTAAATATAAAAAAAATTACCAAAATGAAACCAATAGACTTAGGAAAAAAACATAATAATAAAATGGTATATTGGAGTCATTAATTAGAGGTTGGGTAAAATGGTATATAGTATGTACCACCCCCATAGTAACTATGTTTGTATCTATGTGATTCAAATTGTAATCGATTAGAAACTCTTCCCCTGTAGTTATTGATTTTATCACACATACGAATACACAATTTCCCTTGCACGCCTCGAATATGCAATTGGGTTGCTTATTTATTGACCCAAGTCATGTACTATTTATAAACCCTGCAATATTCCCTGATGCTTTTGGCCTTCCATCAATGTACATAGCCACTCCTTTATTTTGATCCTTATCGTTTAGCTATATATAATTTGCTGATAGTGCATACCTACGCATACTCCATGTATATCGAACCAGTTGCATCCAATCTTTGTAACTGTAATAAGGTCCAACATACTCCATCAATTCAGTAACTTTGTCATAACAAACCTTTATGTCATCCATGCAAAATAGGCCCAAACCATGTAATGCTGATGGTGCTATGTGATATATCCTCTCATTGACACAAAAATAAGTGTTTATTGGAGGAAGTTCTTTGGGTATCCATTGTTTCCATAGATGTTTGTACCTCAAGGGCACCTTGATGTTTCCTATGCTCTCATCATCATAATAACATGACCCTCCTTCAGCAAGAAAAAATTCCATGTGTTTACAAAATTTTCTTATAATCTTTTGACCTCTAGTTTATCTCCCTCTTTTAGACCTACTACATGTCTCACTTTCCTCTTCTCTTCCTGAATTTCCCTCACTCGAGGAAGATAGATCTGGAAAATACCTTTTTGGTGGTACCTACACTTCATCGAATGAGAGAGATAGTTACCAAAAATTCCTTGAGGTTTTTCATGGTCCATCAAGATGTGGGCGAGCATAACTATAAGGTGATAAAGAGCATCTACAAGAGATTATGGAATTAGTAGAGGTTTCTTGGAAGATGGACTTAGTTTTCCACACCCTTCAACTTGGCCGGTTATTTTTCATGGACTTTGATTTGATTTCAAAAGGCATTGATAAAGCTAAGACGTATGTCATCTTATGTTGTCTTGTGACAAGAGAATCTTCTTAGGGGGATCTATGGTGCAAGAGCACCAAGAGCCCTTTGAGGCCGCCATGACCATTTTGGGTCAATATTTGTAATAAGGTTGTGATGAGGCCATTTTGTTTCTTTTCATGAGTAAATAAGTTCATTCCATGTATTGGATCAAAGTTGCAAGGCCATTGTGCCATTTTTTGTCATCTTTAAGCCAACTAGGTCCCAAATAGGTCAACATTAGTCAACCCCTCCAGAGGTGGCCAAAAGTGATGAAATTGATGTAATTCATGGTTTTATGTCATATTTAGCATGTTTGAGGAGTCCTAGGTTGATAGGAGATCATTTGGTTGAAAATTGCAAAAGTTGTCAAAATTGCTCAAAAGTTGCTATGAGCAACTTTGCAATTTTGGTGCAAAAAGTTGCATTTTGTTTCCCAAACCTTGTGTTTTGAAACCTTGGGTTTTGGGAAAATCTAGAGGAGTCATTTTAATTTTTCTTGGAGGTTTATTGGGTTAGTTGGTGGAAGGTTTCTACTACTTTTTGTACATGTCTATGAATTTTTTTGGACCACCTTCCTTGAAGACAAGAGTCCCTTTGAGGTAGTTTTTATTTGGGTAGGCAACACCTCGATGGGAACCACAAATTTTCCTAAATTCCCTTTAGACTCTAACTTTCTAGCCTTTCTAATCCCTTACAAATGAGAAGGCCTTCTCCCGATCCATAGAAAATAATTTGCTGTAGTTATACGAAGTTGTTTGTGATGTAAGAGAAAATTGTTGAATTTATTGCAAGAAAGTTATTTGAATCAATTTATTTAATTAATGAGCTAAAAGGCTCTATAATGAATGGTTCATAAGGCACAACATTTTTCGTAGGTTTTTCAAATGGAATAGCAAGCTAAGTGGGTTTAACCTTGGAGGAAACTCCAAGGATAGGTGCACTTGAGTTGGAGTCATACTGGGATTGACCTCTCGAGAAGGCCCAATGCTTCACCTTTGTGAGAATCATGTAGATGCAATGAGTGCTAAGTTTTCCATTCATTCTCATGAGAGTTTGGAGTTCTTTATAAGGAGGCTTGTTGAGTTGTAGTAAGTGTGATTTATGGATTATATGTGATGAATTTGTTTGATGATGTGAAGCTGAGGACAAAAACCTTTAATAGATCAACAAGAGTTGGACGAAAACCTAAGGGTGGATTTTCAATGGAGTTCACAATTGGGCCAAATTTTTTAAGTCTCCATTGGAGACAAATTTGTAGGGGTTAAGGGTTTGATTCAAAACTAAGGCACTTCTACAATTTTTAGAATAAAGTTATTTTGATTGGAAAATGAATTATATTATTGTTAAAGCATGTAGTTTAGTGCTAGGTCAATCAATTATTGTTTGGAGGCCAATTTGGAGTTGAAATCCAAAGCTACATGTTCAGGTTTTGATATTCTCTAGCAATGTGTCCTGATGTGTTTTAACACAATCTAAGGTTGCAGAGCATTTGATCAAGGTTTGGTCAAAAAAGGTGGATGCCCTAGGACTATTACAATAAGGTTTAACAGGAAATTCACATGATCAATGCATTTTCTTGACATTTGATCATTGAATTTGAATGCATTTGTGTTATAAGGGTTAAAACAATGTTCTACTATCAGACAGTAAGGTAATGTATTGACAGTCTAATGAAGTTTGTGGCTTTCTCTTAATGTTGTGTCTCTCCATTAGATATTATGCATACAACATAGGGACATTTGACAAAGTAAAGGGGATTGATTTTTGTATGATGGTAAGCCCTTTTAAGTATTGATTATTGAGTGAGGAGTGTGATCATATTTGTTTTGGATAAAGGGTTGGTTATTCTTGAAATCAGAACCAGTGACCTTGTTTAAGGCAATAGTACAAATCAATAGTTGTTCTTTATATCTTGTTTTATGAACATTGGAGGGTAATTGGAATGTACCTTGATTGGGACATTGCTTGTATGTCTTGGTTATGATCAGATTTTTTGGTAAGGTTGATGGCCTTTGGAGCCATTTGGAAGTGGTTGAGTTGTGAATAGTTATGGAGACCTTATTGTCTTAATCCTAATTTTTATATTAGAAAGTGGATAGGAAGATTCATGTTCCTTGGAGTAGAAGGTTGTGTATCTGCAATCCTTTATGTAAGGGTAAGGTGCTATTGTTGCAATATGACTTTGACGTTATTTGATCCTATATGCATTAATGGTGTCCTATGAATGATTTGATAGATGATGTTATTAAGCAAAGATAATATTGCGATTGAGAGATACTTGTGAGTGTTTTTTTACTTTGACAAGGTCAACTAGGGTTTGAAGTCTTTTCTAAGCATAGCCAGGGTTTGAGAATAATTTATGAGGTATTTTGTACCTAAATTTGCATACTTTATTCTTCTTTATCTCAAAAATATATGAGAAAAATCATTGTCTTCATTTCTGTAATTCATGGGAAGAAACAAAGGATTTTTTTGTACTTTTTCTAGGGTTAGACTTAGTATTACCCATACAATTATTTCTTTAAGGAGAAAAATCAATCTTATAATTTGATCGTAATTCTAAGTTTATTTGTAGAATTTGTTATATGCAAATAAAGTTTCAAATATTTTGTGCCCTAGTTTTGAAAATATTGTTGTTTTTCTATTATCCCTATTTGGGGATATTACATGCAGACGGGTGGTGGATGCAAGAAAAACATGAAAGATGCTGAAAAAACACAATTATCTGCCCCAATAAGCCTTACCCACTCAATGTAAAAAAACACACTACCATTTCAACCCTATTTAGTAAATTGGAAGGATTTTATAGTGGATTTGAAGATTAATGGGAGTTGACCAAAATATAGCATGCAACACTTACAATGGATTTTTTGGAACTTGCACTTGTTCATCCTCTTTCTCCCTCCATTTTTCAAATTTCGGCTGGCTGGATGCTTTGTGGGTGTTTTGGTATTTTAATTGATCCTTGCAGTCATTATGCCTTTTGGATCGTAGCCCCAACTCTCCGCTCTTGTGCGTGCAAGATTCATGGGAGCCAAATAGACTAGTTCATTTTTATACTTTCAAAAGAGAATTTTATATTTCAAATTTAAAATACAATTTGGGTCCAATTATTTTCCTTCATTTTAATTATTATGTAAACTTGAAGCACAAAATTTCTACAAAACACTTTATTTGAACACCTCCTAAGATATCAAGGGCCTAAACATAATAATCTAATAATAATTCTACATTAGAAATTTATTTTAAATTCTAGAATAACATGCAAATTTCACTAAATTAATGTGTTGTAATATTATTTGTCCATTTTAGTTGGATTTTGATTAAAGAGTTTGATCTAACATCTAATATCATGCAACATTTCCTCTAAGAAAAAGCATTTGGAAATTACAAAGCTAAATTCCATAGCCTTCATTAATATCCTTGTTGTTTCTTTCAATATGGAAGCTTTGATTGAGGTATGGACATCCATCAAATTATAACATATAGAGGTATTTTTTTTCCAAATGTTGAGGTTACAACTATCCTAGTCATATCACCTACTTTCAGTGTTGTGCCAACATATCTAACATGAAACAAATCTACAAATTTATATAAATAAATATATGGTAGAAATATCTAACTGTGAATTACATTTACTTTTCTTGTTTTTTCATATTTGTTCTCTATAGGTTATACCATATAGTATGCTATGCATAATAGTAATCTCTTTAGTTTGCATGAATAAACTTCTTCACAACTTAAATATAAGATAGATATAAATATGTAAATATATGCCAAGTCAATAAGAGTGGATGGTGCAAAGTATCTAGGTGGTAGATAAGGATATGATGATATGAATTTAAGAGTGGATGTGTTTGAATTTAATAAATTAAAAATTAAAATAGACATAAATTACTTGAAATAAGTGCTTCATAACCCATCTAATCAAATCATAACCTATCAAAAAGGCAATAGGAATTTTCTAAAGAAGAACACTTGACCCAATCATTAGTGTATGGCCTTCGCAAAAAGAAGTGATCCACCTTAGCAATAGAAACTACCCCATCCAAAATTTTCTCACATTACACAAAGCCACAATGTTCCTCCAAGATAAGCCAATCAAATCCAACCTTATGTGTCCTAGTAATCAAATTGGAGATAATCCTAAAAATGACATTGCGAAGGGTGATTGGTCTAAAAAATCTAAACGACTTTGCAATTATTTCACTACTACGATCAATGTGTCATCTTTCATGAAATTTCCCAAAACACTATTCATTATGATCATATGGAAATTTCTACGAGAGCTACAATAGTTGTAACATCATGAATTAAAAACATTAAAAAGTACATAATGAATTAATTATGTAACCATATAATTCAAATATAATTCTATCAAGAAATCAATATCAAATAGATAATATAATTGCATAACTCATACATTTCAATGTCATTGATCTTCTTCTTCATCCAACTCTTTTTCTATATCATCTGATCCAGATTTGAAATTGTAAGGATTGGCCGTATCATCATCATCATCATCATCATTGATATTGGCTTCTATAATTTCATCATCCACACAGATATCATCTGCATGAAAATTAACTCCTACGTCATCATGATCTAGTTCCTCTTCTTCGACATCTTCACCAAGCACATCATAAACTAACTATTGATCATGATCATCATCTACATCATCTTCTAGTTCTTCGGTATCTTCTTTCACCACATTATACTTTACCAGCCTTCCTCTTGGATCATGTCTAACAACAAATGACCAACCTAGTTTACCTGGAACCTTTGAGTAAAATACCTTCTCACATTGGCTTGGAAGAACATAGGGCTCATTTCCAGCTCGTTCGATCAACCTTGTATTAACCATGGTAAATCCATTATAATGTTCAATAACAGTTCTCTCGGGATCATTTTCATTCAATCGTAGCCTATACCATTGGACGAAAAACAAAACTAATTTGAAGGACTTAAAGTCACACTCAATTATATCATCCAAAATCCCATAGTATCGATTTTCTAAGACTTCTAGATGTATGTCGCTTCTAGATGAAACATTCGCTACCTGAAAGACTACAGTTATCCCAGAATCACAAGTTTTCTTCGTGTCATCCAACTTTTTGATTCAAAATTTATGACCATTGCACCACATAGCCTTGTGGTGTTTCACCTACAATATGTGAAACATGTAAAAATTATTACATCATCAGTTGATACACATATTTATTCTTGGCCGAATGTATGCAAAGGAAAAAAAATCAACATATATATACATCAATATAATTGAAAATAATTAAATAACATGGGTGATTAATATATTTATACATACCTGTTTATCTCTTAAACCATATGCTAAATCAATTTCCCTTGGTGTAACATTGGAATCTCCATTACAATGAGCTTCTTTAACCAATGAAGCCACACCTTCCCATGTTAATGCACGACAAGATTATTGACATCGTTCAATCCATACCATCATCCAATCAAGATTATTTGTGATGTACAAATATAGTGCATCCCACTCTCGACCAACTATATCAAAACAAATTGAAATTCACAAACGACGTATAATTAGTTAATTACCACGGTATACGACCTTAAATTATAATTGATGTACCTGAAAGCCTAACATCCCACTACCAATGATATTATTACATTTCATAAGAAACCTTTGAACTATATGTATCGAAGACCCATTGTGTTGGAACTATAAAATTAAAAAAAAAATTATAGTGATTTATACTCATAAGTTTCCCAAAGGAGCCCATATTTTGAATACAAAATTGATATAATATCCTTTGCATGACATGAATATCAATGATCACATCGGCCTTAACCATTTGATACTATGAATTCTATCTAATCCCAAGGATTTGAGTAAATAATCCATATCGGCAAGAGATGGTGCAGGTCTCTCTAATTCATAAAGCATTATATTCTTATACATATTTTCCAACATATTGGCGAGAGGTCAAGAATGTCACTCCAATCAGATTTCATATGAAGATGTGCATCGAGAAGATATAGTTCATGGTATTTCTGATGAAGAAGTTCATCAACAAGATGAGCATCATTGGGAAGAGATCAATAGGTCATATCAAGCATATGTGTCTTACCAATGAAATACCATCGGTACAAGATTTGTCATGTCTCACTGATAAAGCATAAAGAATCACATCGAAAAGAAAAAAAACTATCGGAGTAAGGTTCTTAAGTCATCCCAAGCTTATTTGTCTCACCGATGAAATATCATCAACGAGACACCCATCTTGTCTTACCAACAAAAAAATAAAATTCTATCGGCAAGACAATTGTTATCGGGGTGAGCTCAAAATGTTCCCCCGACTCTCCATGTCATGTCTATGGGATTACATCAATATGAGTCTTGGTGACATACTTAGGATTGAAGGAATGAACATTGGGGAGACTCATAGCATCGGGGAAACAACTAAGTGTCTTAGCGATACATAGTCTCTTGTTGATAAAGAATACAAATGGGTCAAAGGATTCATCAGGGTGACTCTTGGCAATATCTATGCATTATGGATCAGAAGGATGAATTATGTGATATCAGTGAAAAGGACATAATGTCTCCCCAATCAAGAAGGTGCTCAGTGAATGTTGGCTGAACCCAAATAAAAAGGATCGCCCAGAGTTTGAAATGTCATGCTAATATAAAGCACTTGATGTGACAGTGAGAATTTCAAAAAAATTGCAAACTCGTACATGCTCTGAGCTAGAACATTAATGGCACCACGAACACACAAAGAAGTAGACAATTTTTGAAGAGGAGTAATTGAAGGAAAATTTTGCAGAATTAGCAACAGGAGAGCGAACGAAGGGCCAGAGGATTTTACAGCCAAATATTTTCAAATAAATTGGTAAGTTCTCTGTGATTGAATTTCCTATTATGTGATTTATAAAGAGTAAAATGGAAAGTACCAGCTCGGGGGAAACAAAGGGCAAGAGACAGGGTGAGAGTAGTCGCCCTAGAGGGAAAAAGAAAAATATTGAAACTGAAAATGAGCCAGGGGTAGTGGAAAGGAAATTGAACCAAGACTTAATCGACCAATTACCTCGTTCAGGACCTAAAGCTAGGTATTCTGCTCAGCTTAGGGTAGAAGTAGAAAAATTGGAGGATAAGTGCAAACACATAGGTAATATCTGGAATCCAATTAGGGGATATGAGCTATTCATCTTTCATTACCACTGAAGGAATCAATATGAACCAATGTGTAACCCTTGGAGGTTTAACCTAGGGAAATTGGTTTGCCCAAACGTGTTTGTAGATGTAGAATTGGTAAAAATTCTAACTGCTCACTATCACCCGAAGCTCAGAGCTATTTGTGATCCTTTGGGAAAACCCTTTGTACACATCTCAAAGGCTGAAATCAATGAGGTTTTTAACCTAGAGGAGGTAAGTGATGAAAAAATTGTAAATGAGGAGTTGGAAAGGCAGTTTTGGAGAATGGATACTATATACAAGGGTTGGAGGTTATCGTTGCACAAAATAAAAAATGATGACAACTCAATTCTATTAGAAGATAGTGATGGCCCTACATTTCATGTTGACATGTTTGAACCATAATTTAAGTATACATATTTTTTAGCAGGCCAAGTATTAGGGATGGAGGTCCTCGAGTACATGTCAATTGTGCCAATGGTAGTGGCAATAGATGTTCAATGCCATAATTCTAGACCTTTTGACTATGCTTCACATATTTCCAAAGAAATTGATGCAGGATTAATGTCAATAGAAAAAGGATCTCTTGTTTTGCATTTGAAGCCCTATTCAATCTTTTTGCATATGATATTGTACTATGGACAGGAACTGAATTTGTGGCCTAAAGGGTTAAGAGTTTCAAAATTTCATAAGGAAGGAAGATCATTACCAATACAACTCTAGACTACCATCTGGGACAATAGATTTTTTAGTTCTTGCTTTATACATTTTGAAGAATATTTTGTGAAGCCATTGTATAAATTGTATAATTACCCTTGTGATTACTCACTGTCTGATGAAATAAAAAGATTTCTTAGACCTAAGGACTTTGATGGGCCTGCCAATCACAATTGGGGGGACTGGTATTACTTGGAAGGTGCAACTATGATCAGGATATATGGGTTTGAGAATGCACCTTTTATCCTTCCCAAAATAGTACCTGATAGAATTGCCTACCTAGAGATTGCTAGGCAGTTAGATTATTCAAATTTCATGAACTTAAGTTCTTTTCAAAAATAGGCATTTGTTCCTAGCACTCTTTGTTTTGGTGAATTCACTGTGTTAGCAAGCGATGGATAGGATATGGTTCTAAATAAATTGTTACAATACAATATGAAGAAAGGTCCACTACGGAAAGGATTTGATCTAGAGGGGTATATCCACTTTGTAAGAGATAAAATGAACTTGGGCAGGTATGATCATGTACCCTATCAGTATGATGATTTGATCAAGAATTTGGAGGAAGAAGAATCATAAAGAGTGGTTGAAGAATATAACAAAAGGTAGTCAGATGTTGGAATGTTGTCTTAAGAGGAAGAGACATCTGGTGATGAAAGGCCCCATAGTACAACTAATAAAATTTCTAGGGAAAGAAATCAAGCTTACAAATATCCTCCTAGAGAAACAGATGCTGAAAAGAATTTAGATACAGATGCAAGACAAATTGCATACAAGTCATTTGTAGTCGATGATGAATGTGTCAAAAATCTAGAATTTAAAGCCTTCTTGTACAAGCAAAAGGGGAAATCAATAAGAGAATCAGTGGAAGATATAACACCACATAATGAGGGGAAACTATTGAGAAATTTGAAACTAAGTGTAGAAAAAGAAATGGAAAACATGACCCTTGAAAAGGGAAGAAAATTTCTAGAAAATGCAGGTGTCATGATTTTTCCTGGGCTGGATTTAAATTCTGCTTTAGTTTTTGATAGTTTTTTGAAGAATAATAGTGCCACATACAAACCTGACCCTGAAGGTGTAACAAAGATATACACAAGATCCAGGTATAATCCTGATGAGGGATCACTCATGATTTGGGCTCTGTACCCACCACACAAGAAATCTATTGTGATTGATACAGAGAAAGCTTTTGGGCATGTAATGAAATTAAAAGTTGGAGAAGTTGATTCGATAATAACAAAAAATATTGGCATTAATGTTGCCAAGTTGAATAAGGCATAGATGCAGATGTTAATTAAGGAGAAAGAAATTTATAAGATGAACAATGAAAGATTGCTCACAGAGAATGATCGTTTGAAAGATATGGTGGGAATTGCATTAGGACCCACTAAGCAACTAACTCATGGTGAGAACCCCCAAGCTAAGGACAAGTGGGAAGAGTATGGTGCATGCTCTCAAGGAAAACATGACACACTCACTACAATAATTAGAAAAAAGGCGGGACAACTTGATGATCTTGTTGAACAAACTTTGGGGAACAAGTTCAAAAATCCATATTGTAGAATATGAACATATAAGAATTGATGGTAGGATTCAAGAAAAGTATCAAGAAATAAATGAGAGGGATGCTCTGGATAATGAGGTTATTAATACTACTAATGTCATCATGAGAAAACACATGAACTTTCATGAAGAGATGCAAGGAGATACACAAGGATTGGTTGAAGCCACAAAAAAGGGATTACCAGCACTATCTAAAGATGGAGGAAAAATGAAGGGAAAGGCCAAATGGGTTGATGAATGCAAGTCAATGCTGCAAAAACTTATGGAAATAGCTACAGAGAAAGACTCTCCACTAAATGAAGCTTGCGAGTTGGTCGAGAAGATGGTGATGATGGAGATAGAAATCTGAAATGTGCTAGGAGATGTTGACACACATGAGCGACAAGATTACTTGGATCATTTGTCAAAAGTCCATTTATGGCTAAACAAAGCCTAATTTCTAGTTTATTATTGTTGTTGTTAAGCAAAAACATTTTTGAAAGGATGTGTCCTTTCACAGTTTTGTTGTATTTATATTTGTTTTATAATGTCAAATAGATATAGGTGGATAGAAGAAGGATACAGTAGATAAATTTGCAATGATGTTTTCATCTAAAAAGACTCGGATGAATGTATGAATTTTGATGAAGTTAATGAAGATATCTGAATTTGTGGCTTAATCTTGGTATCAGTTGTTTTTTGAAGCTATATAGTTAGATGGTTGTCTCCATTTTGATACTTATGTTGTTTAAATTGATATGTCAAGCATATATTCAGTTTATCAATACACATTTGTTGTATTTGTGTGATGTGGTTATTTGGTTCTTGCAAGAAGAGATTAAATCCTTCTAATCAATCATAGTAATTGGGGAGTATTAATTGGATTAGTAAGAATAATCACATAACTAGGATTGTCATTCAGTCTCAAGTAGAGTTTGTCAATCATTTATTTACACGTTTATACAAGTTATAAACTACATTTGTGTGCCAAAAAATTTGAATTATTTCCATCACAGATTACACTTTTTTAGATCTTCATTAGACTCCATATACCCAACAAGGCACTGGTCTAACACTTTTATCTTTTAGTTCATCCATTTTATTTTTTACATCTATTAACTGAACATATTTCTTACTCATACAATTTATGTTAGATTGGGATTACATTTGTTCACTGTAAGATTGCCATTTGTGAATAGATCACTGTGAAAAAATCACATCATTCAAGTCTGCTCAATTCACATAGGGAGACCCACCTAGGTTTAGCAGCACCTGAAGAGAAGAAGGTCTAAACTATTTAGCCTTGTATGTTACCCTAAAATGTACCAAGAGTTTAGCAACCTCTTGAGGTATTTTGCTTGCATTTTTGAGAGCTAACACATTGTTCACACATTTCAAATTGAAGAGATCTAACATATCGGCCAAGCAGTATCTATGTCACCCTGATCATGTTTTATGTTTATATTGGCAGGATATAATATATCAACACAACAACTAGCAAGCTTCACCAATAAAAACATTGCAGGAATGGCCTACATGAATGAGGAAGCACATTGCATTCTATTTTTGTGTGGAAGATTCTTTCATTTGGACTAGTTCTCTATTGTTTCTTTTTAAGCAATTGAAGGCAATGTAAAATGTATTCTAATTAATCTCCATGACCATCTTATAATTACCTCTCACTTTCCTCAATCTACCTTTCCTCATCAGGTACTCCCCTTCAAATTTGTTAATGGAGTTGGGATCCCAAATGCGATCTACATGGATCTTTGTTGTGAACTTAGGAATATATTTAGTAATGTACACCATGGTCTGGTATACCATATATCCCTCCACCATAGAACCCTCAGGATGTGCTCTTTGTCTAACCAAAGCCTTCAAAAATTTCAAGCACCTCTCAACCATCCACATTGACCTTGTGTGTACAGGTCCACACAATTCAATCTCCTCAACTTGGTGTATGAGGTAGTGTTCTTGTGCATTGAAAAATGTGGAAGGTAGAAACATTTCCATTTCACACATTAGATGAGGAATTTTTCTCTTCCAATAATTTATATCTTCTTTATGGATTTCTTTAAATGACAACCATCTACAAGTGATTCAAGGCACAAATATATTAATGAGATTTAACAAAAATATACAATAAATTACATAACAAGTAAAACAAATGGAAAATATAAGATCTATACAACGAATTGAACAAATATCGCTACTTTCCTCATGTATTTTCCAAGATCATATATAACTTGCTTGACATTGTTGTCGAAGTTGTCTGGGAGAGATAGAGGTAGAACATACTACAACAATTATAAAATGATCTTTTCATTATTTTTCCAAAACTAGTAAACATAATACACTAAAAAGTACATGCAATATACAAATATATATATAAATATACCAGAATAATTACCTTAATGAAGGTACGCCAATCATGCATTTTCATCCCTAAACCAAATTCACCTTTCTTTGTTATGATATTGTTTATGTTTGCAACAAATCTTGTGGGAAATAGAATTTTTCATATGACTTCTTTTATAGCATTTCTTTGTTGCTCCGTTAATAACCAAGGAAGGGCACTTATATATTGGTCTCCATCACTATTTAATTGAATGACATATTTCATTACATGATTGGCTTCTTGAATGCCACTACAAATTTTGACATTTTTTTCTTTGTCATGCCCTCCATCCAATATTTTTCATAATGTTTTTGTTATATTCTTTCCGATATGCATTGTACCAAAAAAATTCACAATTTGTAGCTACTCATAGTAGGGCAACCTACTAAATTGTCTGGGATAACTTTTCAGTCCCTATGGAAGCCGACCATTAATGCCTTGATGACCTTCATGAAGCATATAAGTTAAACAAATTAACAATGACAATCATTTTCAATTACAACATGAGTAAACAAAACACAATATAAAAATATAAATTCCAAACATATCATATATGATAGATAAACAATTTCATCTGATGTATAACCTTGATGATTAATTCTATTATATTCCAACTTCCATAGGTGAGGTGTCATTCTTTGTGGTTTTGATGTAGTCTCTTCTTTCCCATTGAAAATATGTTTTTCAGTAGTTCGATACTTATGATTTATGTGGAGGAAGTTCCTATACTCATCAAACACTTGCTTTCCTAAACTTGTTGAACAATGAGATTTCATATTTGGACCACAAACTGGACATGCAAATTTTCCCTTTGTTTGAAGACCTGCAAGATCATACATAATTGGATTAAATATGTCAAATTTTATAATAATATATAATGAATAGATTATTTAAAAAACATGCATAATATCTACTTCATAAAATTAAATATTGTTAAAGTGCAGTTGAACGTTATAACATACCACAAAAATGTGTTAGCCTTGGGACATCATGAATTGTCCATACAAGCATTGCATGGAATTGAAATTGTCTTTGTCCTATTAGTCTAGAGGCATCATACATAGTGATGCCATTCCATAACTTTAGTAACTCATTGATAAAAGGCTCGATATATACATTCATATATTTAACTTGGGACTTACCTAGTTGAATGAACATAAACATTACATAGTTATTATAACTATTTTACTAAAATATTTATAAATCAATGTACATGACTATTAAATGAAAAAAATATGTCATTATGCAACAAATAAGACAAATGAGATGCTACTACGTTAAAGAAAATTGATGTAAACAAATACCTGGAACAATCATTGCCAACATTATGTCCTCCCTCTTTATGGAAATCCATGGAGGAATTTTATTGTTGATAACAAAAACAGGCCACACCAAGTAAATAGATCTTAGCTCTCCAAATGGATTGACACCGTCCGCTGCCAATGAAATTCTGAGATTACGAGGTTCTTCTTTAAAGTGTGGCCATTTTTACTCCATGTCCCTAAATGTAGAACCATTCATAGGCATTCGAAGAATGCCATCTCCACTTCTATTTCATGCATGGTAATCCATAAATTGCCCTAAGCTTTCACACCTAAATAATCGTTGCATACATGGAATAATGAGAATATAATGAAGAACCTTGCGAGGCACTTTTTTTATTAGTTTATCTGTTCAATATCTACTTATATGAAATTTTGGGCATTCTGTTGCAAATTCATGTTGTTTATGATATATAATATGATCATTGGGACATGCATCTATTTCTTGATACTCCATTCCAATATCTTTCATAATGGTAGATAAATCTCGGTATGAGCGAGGTAAAATATTTGATGGTGTTAACAAAAATTCACCTATCAATCTACAACAAAAAAATATTTTTTTAATATAAAGAATATTAATGGTACATATTTCATCCTTTATTTACTAGTGATGAACTAACAACAATTAAAATAGATGAAAAAAGATGACATATATGACATACCTTAACATCTGTGAGATTTCTATGTTAGATAAACCATTCATAACCTTCAAGTTCACCAACAACAATACAGTAGAGAGAAGAGTTGTTTGGGAGCCTTCATAAAGGGGCTCATATGCCTTCTCAAATACTGGTAAATTATGAATATCATCAAAGTCATCTTGATCATCATGATCAACTGTGGCACCAAATATGTCATGGATCAATGTATTTGTACCATCATCTTCAACTATGTTTTCTGGCGCATGATCATCTTCTTCCATAGGATCATTCACTTCATCTTCGATATTCACAGCTCCATGTTCCTCTGCTTGCAAAACCACATTCTCTGAACTGTGATAATCCATATCATGTGACCTAGGGTGCCCCACCTCTATAATAATGATCAACACAAATAAACCATGATCATGATCAAGTGATTTTTTATATATATAAAAAATGTAAAAATGGTATAAACATTTACAAATTCAATCAATATAAAGACATATAATGAACAAATTAACAATGGACAATAATCATGCCCCCCTTCAACACGACCATGCTACCTACAGTGTTTCTCAATTTTTGTGATTAAAAGTCTTGTTGTCTTTAAGCCCTTGCAATTATTGCAAGGACAATAACATTTACCATCACCCTTTATTTTCAATCTAGCCCACAATCTATCAAGTGTCTCTTCATTTTGTTCTAGACTAATATTATCTGACATGATTTTTCTTTACCAAGCTTGAATATTTAGATCTTCAAAAAATATCAAAATCACACTCCAATAATTTTTAATCATAGACAAATAACAAAATCTAATAATTCTGATATTTTGCACCAAAAAAAATCAGCATGCAACCACCCCTACAAAAGAGAAGATAGCCTGAAGTTAATGACCCCAAAAAACACTTTAAAATGCTAATTCCAGAACTTATTAAATTCTGATTTTACTATGATTTCCAATCGTTAGACTCCTAAAATCAGAATATTGAACTTGCACAACAAAATTTGGAAATGAAATTCTGAAAATGCACAAGTCTAAAAATGAAATCTAATGAGATGTTGCTTTAAAATATGATTTTAAAACCTGGGACAAATCCGACTTCACAAATGAATTCTAGAAAAAGACAATGACTACCCTCAATTTGCCAATATCTTCTTGAATTTTTTTTGATTTTTTCCAAGAAAATCGTCCTTAGTTCTCCACAAACTGTCACAAGTATAGAAAATTTGCAAGTAGAGCAAATTCACAAGTATAGCAAAACACTATTGCAAGTATAGATAAATTGTCGAGCTCACTTTTATTTATTAAAAAAACATTCATCGGAACTCCGACAAACGACCCACTAACCATATGCCGGCAATAATTCGACTTTACGTGTTTGTCGAAATATCGATGAAAAAATCAAGATCGTCGAAATTTCGACTAACGTCGGGCATAATTTTTTATTTTTTTTTTGAAAATTTCACAGGTACTCGACGATACATCTAATTATACATCTTTCATTGTATTTTGTAGTGAAATGATTTAGTGTGAGATCTAGAAGAAATTGGAAACATTCTATGAAGGAGATGCTCAAGTAAAGATTGCTAAGCTAACAAGTCTGAAAGGCAAGTGAGGGAACTTGAAGATGAGTGAAGATGAAAACATTGTTGCTTTCATGCAAAAGGTAAATGAACTAGTGATGGGTATTAGATGTGTCAGTGGTGTCATGGATGAAGATGAGATTGTGGCTAAAGTGCTCAGATGAGTGCCTACTTGTTACAAAACTAAAGGTCCTGCTATTGAAGAGCTCAGGACAGTAACAAATGTGACAAGAGACATGTTGATTGGTAAACTAGCTGCCTTTGAGTTGAGTGAATTCGGTGAGTCTACTCCTAAGAAAAAATCTGCATTCAAGTCTATTGTATCCGAAAAATCCATTAAAGATATGATCTGGGATAAATTTCCAGAAAGACATTCAAGTATGAAGATGTGATGAAACAAATTGAAGATGAAGAAAGAGAGCTAGAAGAGCTGGAAGCATTGATTGTGAAAAGAGAATCCAGAGGACATGGTAAGTATAAAGGAAAGCTACCTATTAAAGCTATCAAAATAAATGTTATTATGTTGAAGAAGATGTTATTGATGATGAATCTAATAAAGAAAATAGAAATGAAAATGGATGGGTATTCATTGCTATCAAGGAAGATGGTACGGTTTCCATTGAATCTACTAACAATCAGAATATTGAGAAATCTCTTGCAGCCAAAATTGATGAAAAGGATGAATGGGTGATTGAAAGTGGATGCTCAAATCATATGAATAGTGACAGGTTTGAAGGTCAAATTCTTAAGATCAGACAGAGGTGGTGAATTCATTTCCCGAGAGTTCAATTCATTTTGTGAAGAGCATGGAATCAAAAGATAGTTATCTGCTCCCCAGACCCCTCAACAAAATGAATTTGTTGAAAGGAAGAACATAAAAATTCTAGATGCTGCTAGAACTATGATGTTGGAAGTTAATGTTCCTCATATCTATTGGAGAGAAGTTGTAAGCACTGTTGTATACACTATCAATCGGGTAAATGTTAATGGTAATTCTGGTAAGAATCCTTTTGAGCTGTGTTTTGGTTATAAGCCTACTGTTAAGTATTTCAAAATCTTTGGAAGTAGATGTTATATTAAGAGAGATGAAGATATTGGCAAGTTTGATGCTAGAAGTGATGATGAAATCTTTCTGGGTTACTCTTCTAAAAGAAAATCTTATCGGTGCTACAATAGAAGATTGAAGAAAATGGTTGAAATTGCAAATGTTAGAGTTGATGAAGACACTGTTAGATCATCTAGGTATTATGGATATGATTTAGATGACCAACAAGATAGTACAAATAATTGAAAGAATTCACAAACACCGAATCAAGTTCAAATTGTTCCAATGAATCAAGAGAATCATGAAGGAGAAGCCAGTGGAAGTGCAGAGGAGAGAACAAAAGAAACTGAAGTTAGAGAGAATCCCAAAGTCCCAAGGTATGTAAAGCTAAATCACTCTGTGAATCAGATTATAGGAGACAAGATTAAAGGTGTGCAGACTAGAAGAATAATTGCAGAAGAATATTGCCTAATTTCCAAGATTGAGCCTAGTAATGTCAATGAAGCATGTAAAGATGAATATTGGATGGAAGAAATGAAGGAAGAACTGATCCAGATAGAGAGAAATGATAAATGGATTATTTTTCCTAAACCTCAGGATAAAAATGTGATTGGAACCAAAAGGGTCTTTCAAAATAAGCTAAATGAACAAGGTGAAGTGGTTAGAAATAAAGCAAGACTGGTATGTAAAGGATACTCACAGATGGAAGGTATTTATTTTGAAGAAACCTTTTCCCCTATTTCTAGAATTGAAGCTGTAAGATTATTTCTTGCTTATGCTACTTTCAAGAATTACAAAGTCTATAAAATGGATGTGAAGTCAACATTTCTGAATGGTGAGTTAGAAGAAGAAGTTTATGTTGAGCAATCAGATGGATTTAAACTGAATGATGAAAAAGACATTGTTTTCCAATTGAAGAAAGCAATGTATGGACTCAAGCAAGCCCCTAGAGCCTGGTATGCCAGACTGGATAAATACTTGTTGAAGATTGGATTCAATAAAGGTATTGTTGAGGACAATCTATATTTCAAGATGGATCAGGATAAAGAGTTGATTATTGAAGTCTTTGTTGATGAAATTATTTTTGAAGGTGATGATGACTCATGCACGAATTTTGTTGATGAAATGAAAAGTGAATTCGAGATGTCAATGATAGGAGAGCTGAAATTCTTTTTAGGATTTCAAATTACTCAGTTAGAGGATGGAATATTCATATCTCAGTCCAAATATGTAAGAGAGTTACTAAATTTTTTTGGCATGGAAGATTCAAAACCAGTTGGTACACCCATGGCAACCGGATGCAAGTTAACACAAAATGATGATTATCCTAAAGCTAATCAAACAAGGTATAGGTCAATGATTAGTGGATTTCTATATTTGACTCAGACTAGACCAAACATTATGAATGTTGTATGTATGGTTGCTAGATATCAAGCTGATATGAAGGAATCACATGTGACTGCAATAAAGAGAATTTTTAGATATTTGAAGGAACAGTTGATTTTGGTCTTTGGTATCCTAAAGATGATGATCTTACTTTGAATGTCTTTATAGATGCAGATTGGATAGGAGATGTGGATGATAGAAAAAGTACAAGTGGTGGTGCATTCTTCTTAGGGAAGAAGTTGATATCTTGGCTAAGTAAAAAGTAGAATTCCATTTCCTTATCTACTGCTGAGGTAGAATATATTGTTGTTGCAAACAATTGCACTCAAGTATTATGGATGAAACCTATGCTGAGAGATATCAGAATTGAGTATAATGATCCTATTGCTATATTTTGTGATAACTCAAGTGCCATAAACATTTCCAAGAATCTGGCGTTACATTCAAAGACAAAACATATATCTATCAAGTATCACTTTTTGAGAGACAAAATGAGTGATAAAGAAGTCAGATAGGAATATATGCCCACTAAGGAACAAATTGCAGATATCTTTACTAAATCATTGCCTAAGGATACTTTTGAGTATCTCAGAGGCAAGTTAGGGGTGATTCCCCTTCTAATCTGAACTAAGATGCAAGAATTTGCATCAATCCATGAACTTATAGTCAGATCTCGTTTTGGATTGATGTTGTGGTGGCTGCTACTCAGGGGGAGTAGTCAGATGATTCAGATGATATGTGGTTCATAGATTTTATACCTTTTCCATTGATTTCAAAGGGGAGAAGAGAAATGTGAAAAACCTTTGAGGAAGAAAAGGGGAGAAGAGTAATGTAAGAGGGAGAAGAACAATATGAGAAGGAGAAAGTTTGAGAAGAGACAGTTGTGGGTATGGTATTTTTTAAATCATGTGTTTCCATCAATGCTAAAGGGGGCGATTTTTGGATGTTGTGGTTGTGTTGCTGATATATGGTTGTCATTGATGTCAACACTATTAGCATTGATGAGTCTAAAGGCTATATATGTCGAGGATATTGAGAAAATTAGAATAAATATGCTACAGGTAGTCTGTGAAGTTGTGATGATTAGAATGGTGGAAATTTGTGTAAGTTGTTATTTAGAAGTCACACATTAAAGAGTTTTTTGTTGAGCATATCTAGTATGTTTTCCAAAAGTTTCAGTGGTACGCATCAAGATTGGAGTGAGTTATGATTTTTTGAGTTCCTATAGTTATTCTGTTACTGTAGCGGGTGTTTCTAGAAGAAAAGAATGCATTTATGGTAAATTGAATTGTTACATATGCTACTGTGATGTTCAATGATGGTTCTAGATCATGTTCTATTGTTGTGGCACATCCACATTGATCAATGTGCTCGTGATCAAAGATTTTCCTTTGTGTATTTGACGTTTTTATGTTCTTGGTTAACATGATGGTGGTAGAATGTTGTAGATCTTTATGGATTAATGTTTGCAATGTTTGAGGATGTTGATTTAGGTATTCATTATGTTGTGACTGACTTAGGTTGGTTTTCATTGAGATTTTCTCTTGAATTGGCCCGACAATTTGTAATTCATTTATTCCTTATTTTTGGCCGACAAGGTTGTTAATGTAAATTCATGTAGCAGATATATAAGAGTGATTTTTTCTTCATTTTGAAGTATGCTCGGTGAATGTATGCAAAGTGTGAATGTGAAATGTGCGAATAAAGATTAGATCATTTGATTTCAAAGAAAAGTGTGAAGAAGTATTTATGTGCCTAATCGGAACTGTCATCAGGCTTTTGTAGAATCTAATTTCTCATTTCAACCTCATAAGATGGATTTAATATGATTGTTTTATGTAAGGCGGTGAGCCTTCCCTTCTGAGTAGTGAGTTCTAGGCAGTGTGCCTGAAAGCATGTGCATTCCTTATTCATTTTTCATAATACTTCTAACAAGGTATAATATTGTGGACTAACATCCACTGTGGTTTTTCCCCTAATAGGTTTTCCATGTATAAAATCTTGGTGTTCATGTGTTTTTGATGTGTTGTTGATTCATGCTTTCACTGTTAATTATCATATTTGAGATTAAAGGTTGATTAAGGTTAAATAAGCTTAAATTATGTAACAACTGATTCACCCCCCCTCTCAGTTGTCTATCCTTGTTTTGCCAACAACAATTCTAGAAGAACTCATGTCAAACAATCTAATGCTAAAAGAATATTTCAATGGTGTTTGTTATTCCTACAAGAAATTTGGTCATAAGGTAAAGGACTACAAAAGTAAAGTGAATGATTCTTTATCATTCTCTGGGAAATGTCTTAAGTATAAGAAGATTGGATATAAAGTTAATCTGTGTGAAGATAAGCTGGATAAAAGAAAAGATGGAAGGAATAATGTTGTCTGCTATAAGTAAAACAATCCAAAACACCCTGTTAATAACTACTGAAGAAGAAAAAATAATTATCCGACAAAGAAGAATGATCAAATCATTGATCTGAAAGAAGCAAGAAAAGAAATAAAAAAGATTTGGAGAAAGGAAGGAGAATTCAAGCAAGATTTAGAATCATCAGTCTTATCTGTGTCGAGCTTCGGTGCAGATACTCCTGTCAATTTTTAAGTCAAGCAGTGGCTAAGGGGGATAAATTATCAAAAAATCTATTAAACCCCCCTCATCGATACTTGTGTCACATCATGACAGAAGTATATTTAATGTGGTAATGAAATTAAGTAATTTTCTTAGTCACGTGTGTGAAGGATAAAGTCTATAGAATTTGAAAGAATGGAGGCGTACACAATTTTCAAGGTAATCTACCTGCAAGTTGAAGCATTTATTGAAAAATCATTTAGAATGAAAGGAATAAATTCAGATAATTCAAGATGGTTATGTATTTTTGAAGAAGTGTGGAAAGGAAGCTTAAAGAGAAATTCAGAGTTTTAAGGTTTGAAGAAGAAATCAAATAGATTCAAAGTGAGCTTTGAAAGTAGGATATCTATACATTCCTTATTGGCATTTATAGAGGTATTCCTATTTGCACAATATTTCATTTTTATTGCTATGGATAATTCAAAGGTTGTGAATAGTGTAGATAAAGTACAAGTTAATTTAAAGAGATATTTGAAGAATGTGTCAGAAGAGTTGGTTGGTGTGTTCTCTTGCATCCCTTTGAGAGTGTTTCCCACAAAAGATATCTATGCATTTTTTTACAGTAAGATAGAAGAAATGTCACCAATTCAATTGAGAATGTTATGGAAGAATGAAGTGGAAGAGAGTGTTGATGCCTACAGTGCATTAGTTTAGAAGAAGTTGGATGTTTGGAAGAAAGTCCCTTTATTTGAATTTGAGAAGAAGTATATTCAAATATTTTTTGAGTAGAATTCACGATGAATATTTGTGGATTGATGAGACAAATTTGATTTCCAGAGAATAAATCAAAGATGTAACTAGTTTTTGTTCCTCCGGGCTAGTTCCCAAATAGAAGAATATGGATGAGCAAGATATAATTGAGGTTACTAGTGTGAATCTTTAAGGGAAAGCGATTTATTTGAGATCAATTATGGATCTGGTAATAAGGTATGTTTCTATGGTCATCGGTCACAAATATTGTATTCCTAGCAATGACCTTATAGTTTCTACTGTTGTTGTACATACTACTATTGATATGGTTAAAAGAGTTATGGATTATGACTTGTGTGAATTACTTCGTATACATCTTTTGAAGAATTTAAAGGAAATCAAGAAAAGTAAGAAGAATACATTATGGTATAGAAATTTGGTTGTTTGTTTACTTTTCTACTTTTTGAGAGAACTACTAGTAATAGGAAGGATATAATGGTCAAATATGGAACCTATTGCCCATCAAATTAGGAACTTCATGATAAATCTTGGTAGCTTAGATGCACAAGAGACTGCCCTTGTTGCATTCTTTGGAACATTTTAGATGAAGATGAGTAGAAGGTTTAGGATTTTAGTAGGTGTTGTTGAAAGGCACTCTGAAAGCATCAATTTTCTTGTGTCTACAAATTTTTGTCACATGGAAGCAATTGAATCAAGGTTGGTCTGGATATCAGAATTAGATTATGAAGTGTTAGAGGCTGAAGTTGATAATTATGCTAAAATTATTTTGTAAATCCCTAAGAATCTCAATGTAAAAGGTACCTCCGGTAGCATAACTAGAACAGGGAAGAAAAGGAAGAGTGTTGTTAAGCAAGAAAATACAAAAGGAAGTGAGTTTGAGAGAGCTCAACATGAGCATGAAAGAATAAATATTCAAGATCTTTGGAAGAATTGTAGAAGGTTATTCCCGGTGCTAATTTTGATTCATCTATTTCTATTGTGGAGAATCTCAAAGGCATGATTGATTCTTTGAAGGTCTACATCTTTGAACTTGAAGTACATGCTAGAATTAGGTCTGATGAAGGAAATTTCGAAGATATCAAGGAAAAATGTGCAAATGCACATAGTTGAGTGATGAAGAAATTGGAGAGTGTACAAGTTTGTGAAGAAGAGGCACATGAACTGATTTCTTTTTTCCTAGATTGGTTTGGCAAGACACTGGATATAAGAAATGAGATAAGGATGAGTGAATCTCGGATGAGCACTTAGGAAGATACATACATTTTAGCAAAAGATAGAGATAATTAGAGGTGGTCCTATATTGTGCAGTTTCAAGACAAATTATTTTCTCTACAAGATCAAAGGAGAGATGTTATCAAGAAGTTTGTGGCACTCAGAGACATGATTAAACTCAGGTACACTTCTATTTCTAGTGCTCTTGCTTGTATTTGTGAATTATTAGAGATTAATCTTAGTCCCAATAGTTTATTAGATTGTGTAGAGTCCTTAACTAAGCTTGAGCTATTACACAAGACTCTTATAAGTGCAAAAGGTTCATGGGAAGAAGGAAAAGTGTCATGGAAGGTCATCCTGAGGAGTCTTAGAGGTTCTTCTTTAGGTTAATTAAATTTAGTGTTCATATCCTTTTGGTTAAATTTTGATGCATATATACATATATACCGGAACCTATCCTTTGTCATTGATGTCAAAGGGGGAGAGATGGAGAGATAGATAGAGAGACATAGGAAACAAAACTTTGTGAACAATTTTGATAGGGGGAATATTCAGAATATTTAGTTGTAGTATATTGGAAAATGCTTTTTTCATGCATGTTTCCATCAATGCCAAAGGGGAGATTATTGGAATAATGGAGCCTTGCAACATGAGCATGAAGTATGGATTGTTTGTGTTGGTTTTTCCTATGTTTTCATTGATGTAAATATGGTGATAACTATATGGGAAGTCTACTTGGTTTATAAAAAGTTGTTCTCTATCGGTAATACTCTTTCGTGATGGATCAATGTGTTGGTATTTGAGTTTGGAATTCACTGCAAGATCTGATATGACTATAATCTATTAACCATGTTATCATGACTCATTCAAACAACTATATCCTGGATCTTGAGACATTTTTGGTTGTGAGCAGAAAGTTATCTCTGAAGAGTTCAACTCTGCATTATACGGTTGTTTTGTGCTTGGCGTACTATGTGGGAGACTCCACATTTTCTTAAAGTGAAAATTCTTATGTTGTGGTTTTGTTGGTAGTCTTTATATTGGTCGTATGATGGGAAATTCATGTTTTCTTATATTCAAAAGGTGTTTTCTATGAGGTTTATTTGTTGGTTTGCAAAATTGTGTTCTATTCTTGGTCGACTTAGTGTGTGCAATACATTATGGAGACTAGCTATGTTTTATGGATGTTAGCCAATTGGTATAATGCACTACATGGATTAAATGTTTAAATTATACATGGTTTTGACAAAGAGAGTTTGGACTATTTTTTTTTCATCTAATGAGGTTGACCTAATTGATGAATAAGACATACTTGTATATATATAAGATGTTTTGAGGAATGAGAAGGAAGAGGAGTGTGAAGTGTGGTGTGTGTGTGGAAGAAAGGTTTGAACCTAAATTTTTTATTGGTTGTGGATCAATGCAGATTTGTTGAGAGATTGTTATGTGAGGTAGCATTTAATATTCTGAGCTTCATTGGAATTGAACCCTACACATTAAAGGTGTATTCTATCAGTTTAATGTATTGGAAATGAGCCACTATATTTGTATCTTGGTGGTTAGCCATCTTTTTAACTTAGGACGTGATCCTTTTGAGTCCTAACAGTGAGCCTTGTAATATTTTGTATCTAGATATATATATTGTGAGTTAACCCTCACTGTGGTTTTTCCCTTTCTAGGTTTTCCATGTAAAAATACTTGTGTTCATGTGTATGATTTATTGATTTATTTCTATGCTCTCTCTTGCCTATTCAGTCATATTTGTAATAATGATTAGATGGATTTTATTGTGGTTTTATAGAATACTGATTCACCCCCCTCTCAGTATTTCAGATGATCAACAATTAATACCCTAGTGCATCATGCCTATTTGCTACATCAAAAAGGATTTCTAAAAGATATGAAGCCTCTATGGAAGAAAAATAAAAACTCATCAGTAACTAACAAGAACAAGTTTTTATCCATCCATAAATCATCAAACAGTTCTTCTAACTAACAACTCCATCCTACATTCACAATATCATTAGTACCACATGCATCCTACATTCACAAATTCATCAATACATATCATGACCATAATAAAATGATAAAACATCACACATCATATCATTATCCATCACATATATAATATATCATCATTCATCATTCATCATATATCATCATCCATTACATAGATATATTAATCATGCATTCATCCATAGCATATGCATACATCATAAAAGAACAAAACAACATGAGAATATAATTATAAACCATTCATCCATCTCATATATACACACACACATATATATATATATATATATATATATTGCATCAGAAAAATACAAAAGCATCATCAACAAATATAAATATCCATGATCATCCATAAAGCATCTCAAAACACATCATAAAACTGAATCAAAACATGGTATATCATATATCATCAAAAATGGATAATGTCATCATCAAATTTCATGTGTGATACAACATCAAAGAAGATAAAAATAAATACATATATATGAGGCCTCAGCTAGGCTGATGAATATATATACAAAAAGATGTCTACATAAGTCTTTGATACAATAAATATAAAAGACCATAACTAAAATCAACCCTATTGGTTGTCCCACACTGGAGATCTAGGATGATGTTGGCTATGATGTGGAGAGGGTCATGGAACAACTAGAGGTTTCTCAGGCTTCCTAATAGATTGACCACCAAAATTTGCACCTGTATTGGTACTCGGCTCTCCAAATCATAAACATCTCTAAGCTTTGGGAGTAAATGCATCATACAAAGTTTGATAATAGGTACATTGTTGCAAAATACTATCTCGCTCGACCTGATACTGGTCCAAGGGAATGGTAGAGGCCAAGGATATCCCTATTGTAAATATATGCTACCTCTCAGTAGCCAGCTCTTGTATCAATGAGTCCCTCTCCTAACAAAGAGTATCTCACTCTACTCTGACTCCATCCCTCTCTCCAATTACAATCAAAACATGTGCATCAATGGCCTATCACCACATAATCTCAACATCCCGCTCTACTCTAACTACATCCCTATCTACTATCATTTTCATTAGCTAAGTTGCCATATCCCCCTATGGGGGAGGACCTTGAGGAGGTTGCGGTACCTAGTATTGCTGCTGTTGGTGGCCAACATGCTACTAATTCTACTGATCCTGAACATGTTGTAGCTGCTACTAAGAAATCCTAAGTCATTGTCAATCCCATCGGCACCCAACATGACCTCCTCTACGAACTCCCAAAACTAGACCTCTATGAGGCATGGTCAATCTTAGAAGCCTATGGCAAGCCCACCAACCATCAAAATCATGAATTTTCATGAGATCTACAGGACCAACTACCCAACCCCATGGAAAAGCTCCCAATGATCTAAATGTTTCCGCTGTCATGCCAAAATTAGCATGAGCCCCCCAAGCAAACTCCTCCCATGTAGTGCATCCAAAAATAGAAATATAATCATAGATAGGCCGAGTCTAGTGCTCATTGAACTATCTTAGTACTATGTCTGGTAAATATCTCTCAAGCAAAGAGATCTACCTAGAGTAGACTAGTTGATCCTAGTCATCTGGCCATGCCTCACAATCCTTGTATGTCCACCATATAAATTCTATCACATCATCAAAACCTACCCTCCAATAAGACAGTCTACCAAGTTGAGTATAATGAAGATAGTTGTGATATTGATAAGCATAGGGACCATGAGCATTCCTGTCTTGCATACACTCTGGTCGAGTAATCACTATCCTCTCTGAGGCCCAAAAATGCAATAAATTTTCTTTGGTGGATATACTACTACCAACTCTATAAACAACCTCATGCATATCTCTGTAAAGGTGGGCCAAAACACACTAACCCCAAGCATACACTATGGCCTCCTCCATCATTTTCTCGATATTGATACCTCAACCAGAAAGGAACATCTTATCCCTCTTGTTGGGCATCAAAGTTCCAGTGATAATACCTACCAAAATTGGAACCATAGGATCAACACCATCAATAAGAGACCCCAATTCAATCTTGGAATCAATGGCCTGCAACTGCTCCACACCAAGTAATCTCTACATCGCTAAGGTACCCATATGAATGCCATACTCAATTAGCTGAACATGAATGGGGATCTTGATAATCCTCCAAACATCCTCCAAGGTCACGGTGCACTCTCCAATGGGTAAATGAAACAAAGAGGTCTCGAGATGCCACCTCTCCACCAAAGCAATCATCATGGTTTGATGAGCCCTAAGAAATGACAAGTGAGAGATATAACACAAACCCACAACATCGAGAAAGTCTCTTTGTGTATCATCAAAATTAGTCAACCCATCCATCAAATGAGGAAATCACTCTTACATAAAAAAAGTCTTCAGGACAGCTTGCAACTATTCAATGTATAGAGTCAAGATTTTCAAGAACTTCAAACTAAAACTAAAAATTTCAAATCAGTTGTTTTGAAGTAAAAAAAAACTTTTCTAGGCAATAGCACCAATATTTTTCAATAGCACACATGTTTTTCAATAGTACCAATATTTGGTAATAGCACCATTATTTTGCAATAGCGACTAAATTTGTCAATTGCGGCCTTTAGAAAGGTTAATAGCACTAAAATCGGGCCAAAAGCAAAAAATTTCCTAAATGTTCACTATTGCCTAGAAAAAGTTCAAAGCAATAATTACAGGTATGAAAAAAGATGAAAGACAAAATTAAAGACATACGTACTAGAGCCCTTTTGCTAGTTGGCCTTCGATATACTCAGATTGCCTCTGTCCTGTGTGGAACTCCCAGAACTTGAGGCATCATGAACCCCCTTTTAGGTCAGTTTTGAGAACACCTATGCCAAAATGGAACCCTAGAAAAGGACTCTATGGCCTAATTTTTTGTTATCTACACATCTGAACTATAATGAAACATTTCCATGAGCCCGACCCGAAAAATAATTTTTCTAACCAACCTCTCGAGGGGGCAGCCCAGTGTTGTACTATATTTCCACTGATCGTTAGGGCACATTGTGGTAAATAAAAAATTTCAATTATGATCTTAAAACATTGAATTCTTTAATACAAAAGAACCAATACTTTGTATTAAAGAGGGGAAAAAGGTAGACATGTAAAAATTGCCTAACGCATATCACACATCTTGAATGGAATTTTTGTTGGGAATATGATGCCATTTAATTGCAATCCTAAACATATTTCATGTATCTCCTAAGTACTTGGAAAGTGTTCCCCAACACTAAGATTATAAAGAAATTAAATTTGAATGAAATAAACATGATAACTGACATTTGTGATTATTCCTAAATAATAGGAACATGTGGGGATGTCCAAGAAGATCTCCTACAAGATATGAGCACATGGGGTGCCCACATGGAAGGGACCCACATTGCTTCAGTTAACTATTTAGAGGATTGATAACACTTCAGTAATACATGTTTTGTTCCTAAAAATTAGGGATTGATATTTACATGAGTGGAGTGGCACTATCAATTCAGTATCAATTTAGTATCAGTTCAAGTCAGTTCAATTTAGTTCTGGTTTAGTTATCTTTAGTTGTGTTGGATCTCAAAAATGTAGGTTTCAATTCCTAAGATGATGGAAGGCTCTATGATCAGACTTGCAATGTTTCTGAACCAATGAACAGAGTTAACCTATTAGGTTGATGACTCCCTACTCATTAGGCTCTGCTAGACCTAGGTGGGTTGACCTTACTAATGAAGCATATTTGAAAGCTATGTTACTCTTAACTAATGAAATCTACTTATGGTGGCAATGTAAAGTGAAGTAGATGTAATGGCTAATTTGGTATAAATTGTATAAGCAATATCAAGGTATATAAATATTTTTAGTTAATAGATGTAGTTATTTGGAAATGAATACTTTCTAAAGTTCCTAAAGTGAATTATATATGATTGAATAGAAAGACCAGTGCTTTGTTGGGTATGCGGAGTCAAAGAAGTTCTATAATAGGTGGCTGGTATTGGTTACAATTCTAGTTCTTTGGCACTAAAGTTTGTTTATACCTTGTATAAACATGCAAGAATGTGATTGACAAAATATTCTTATTGATCCTACCAAGTTACTGTGATTTATTAAAAGGATTTTAATCCTTCCTTGAAGGAACCAATTAACAGAACCACACAATGACAAAAAATGTGTATTGACAAAATAAAGTATTACCCTTAATTTGAATAACAAGACAACATCAATGTGGAGACAATATAACAATCATATCAATTACCTAACTCTTCTTATTGATCCAATTGTTACCCCCAAATTACTATAATCAACTAAAAGGATTTTAATTCTTCGACATAAACCAATTAACTTGACCACACAATAACAACAAATGTGTTTTGATGAAATTGAAATATCAACTTGGACATGCAACTTCAAATAACAAAGAAGCAATAATGTGGAGACACCCAGATAGTTTCTTTTGAATTGACAAAAAATTGACACCAATATTGAGCCATAGAATTAAAGATCTTCCATTGATTTTAGCCAAAATTTATGCATGCATCATGGTCCATACAGTAAATTTTATATGATAAACATTTTGAAAGTATTTTTGTATATCTCCTACCTAACTCCTAATTCTAATCTCATTCTTCTTCAATTTTTCATTTCAATTTCCATATATACATAAAATAAAATATTCAATTAGTTGCCTTTGGAAAATTAAATATTTTAACTTTAATCTCTATTTTTGCATCTTCATGAAAAATCAATTTCGGTAATTATCCTTTGTTGGAAAATTTTGTACTTCCACCAATAAATCCTTTAGGTAAATGTAACTACCCATTTTTCTTATTTAATTACTTCGGTGAAATATGTGTTACTTCTTGATGAAATATTTCATAATTTCACTTAACATCCACTAAAATAATATTTCACTCGTGTTGGTTATTTCCGTAAATTTCCATCTTTTATATTTTTCCATTTTGCATTCATACACACATTTCCTTGAAAATAAAAATGCCCCTTTGAGTAAAAATAATTACTCACTCCATGGAATTTACACTCAATATTTTATTTTTATTGGTGAAATCCATTTCCCTTAAAAGTGATACTATCTCCAAAATGTTCACCGCAATTGCTTTATCAAAAGGACTGTAAAGATATTCCTTTGGGTAGAACTTCATGATTGAATTAATTCCCTTGATGCAATGATTTTTGGCTAAATCTACCTTCTGCATTAATATTATTCCATAATCTCATTCCCATCGACATGACTTTACATTATCAGGGGCTTCAAAATATCTTACCGATATGATTTTTCTCACCGGTGTGTTTCCTTTTACTGCTTTATCAGCTAGGAAGGGTCGGTGAGACTTTCCCTGAAATCATTTTCATCAGTATGAATTTCATCATCGGAGAGACCTAAGGGATTCTAGCAGATCATACATGTCTCTTTGATATTATTTTTCCATTGCTTCACCCATTCAGACAGATCGGCAAGACTCTCCACGAAACTTCCTTCATCGGCGTGACCCATAAGATCAGTGAGATCCAAGGGACTCGAGCCAACGATGCATGTCTCCTTGACACAACAACCCATTAGTTTTATCGATAGGATTATATGTTTTTTTCGTCGATGGGGTTTCCGTCAATGTGACTTTTGAGCTCGACGGGACTTGGAAAATTTTCTTTGACTGCTTTGCTCATGCCGATGGACCTACATCGGTGGAAAGATAGGATCTATCATGCCGATTATGTAGTATTGTTATCTTTGGGATCTTTTGATCGCTTTGACCTGGCTTATGTCTCCCTGAATATGTTTTAACTACCATTCATGGGGTTTTTTATTGGTGTGACCCATGTGATTGGGAAGATCTTAAGGGACTTGGTCCGATTGTATAAGTTTCTCTGACATAGTTGTTCATCTGCTTTATCGACTGGAGGCAATATGTTTCTTACCAATGGGATTTCTATCGGTATGACTTATGAGCTCGGCCTAATTTGAAAAATTTCTTCCAACAACCCTATTCTTTCCAATAAGTCCTCTTTGGTAGGACAATAAGCATTGTCTTCCTGATGATGCACATTTTTTATCTTCAGCTTGATTTTATCGATGTGACTTCCTCCACCTCTTCCCGATATGCATACCTCTTTGAGATAAATGGAAATGTCTTTGTCGATCAGGAAGACACACACATAGTCTTTTAAATTAGAATTAATTTCTTCTATGACTCTTGCTTGACTAGGATCAGGGGATGCTTATGTGCCAAGGGGTTATGTTCATGGAATCATGGGTTATGGAGTGAGTCAGGTCATAGGAGTTTGCATTTTTTTGTGAGTTTAAATGCAAAAATAATGGATGGGATTTTGGTCCAAAAAAGTTGCATGTAGTTATTTTGAGTTGAATGCAAGTTGACTTGAGTTGCATGACTAATGACTTCATTTGCATGAAAGATAAAAGTTGGATACTTTCAATTAAGTGGGGATGATCAATCATGCAAAAATTTTGCATGAATTGGTGGAGAGATGTGTTTCAGTTAACTAAGATTGACTTGGGTCCACCTTGGGCACCCAAGTTGGCATCTTTTAGTTAACACCTTTTGCATGAGAAGATATTTACAAGGCTTAGTCAAGTGGGCCCATTCTTGGGCACCAACTTCGAGGTGAAGTTTGCACGATATCTTCTTGACCAAAGTTTAGTTAAGTGTTCTATTTGGGGCACCTAAATTGAGGAAGACTTTGGTTTGACTTCATATTACATTGTGGAACTCTACTTGCTCAATCTAGGCATATATTTTTGTGAGGAGATTTATGGTCTTGTATTGTACAATTCTTATGATTTTTACATGCTCATAATTGTCTATTAATTGCAGAAAGTGTATGAGATTTCTATGAGAGTTTATTGCAATTTGTGAAGAAGGATTGTTGAAGGAAAGGAAGCATATCAATCAAGGATTGATATGGTATTATTGTAATCTTGTTCTAAGGTTAAATAATACAAGATATATTGATTCTATTGGAGGTTTTTCCTGAAAGGGTTTCTCCATGTATATGTTGTGTCACTTTTATCTCTTTGTCTCATTCTTCTACAATCTTCTCTCTCTTACTATAATTGGTTAAATTGATCTAAACAAATTAATCATACACAAAGAACTATGAAAAATAACACTTAATTAGATCTACAGTCTCATAGTACTACAAAAAATCCCTATGATTAGCTCCCTTTTTTGCTTCCACCCATAGTTTCAATGTATTTTTCTCCATTTTTTTGAAAAATTCGGTGCCATTTATCGGGTCGGCGCTATTTTTGGCATTTATTACGTTGATCAAAATAAGCAAGTGCTAAATTTAGCACAAAGTAGTGCCAAATTTTACACCATGTTTAACGCCAGGTTTGGTACCAAATTTAGCATCGAGTCTAGTGTTGAGCTTAGCACCGAGTTTTCGTTGAGTTTAGCTTCGAGTGTATCACCGACAATAGCGCCTAATTTAACACCTAATTATATGTCTACTTTGGAGTGTACTTTAGTGCCTAGTCTATCACTGAGTTTAGCACCAAGTGTAGCACCAAAATGAGATTCATCAGAGTAAGAAACAAATATCGCTAGAACACATCTTATTGTCTCCTCGATAGCTTGAGCAAAGCATATTAGAGAAACCAAAGTATATCAGGCAAAGATGACATGTTGTCTCATCGATGGACCGATACAACAACATAATGAAGATAGTTATTAATAAAGTACATAGTGGTATTAATGAGACACAAACCTATTAGATTGACAAAAAGCATGATTTCCTTGATACAGTGATGAGCCAACAAAAGAAAAGGGTATCGAGAGGAACGGTTTCTATCTGTGGAATATAAACAAAGTTTCCCTGATGAGCCAATAACACAAATAATGTCATAAGTGATTAATTACATGACTAAGGTACGATATCAGAGAGACTAAGGGGTATCGGGGAGACATCATCGGATATCCCAATGATTCCTCAAGGGAAAAAGAATCACATATATTCCCTTCGATGAGAAATATGGATATCGGCCAGAGTAAAATCACGGTTCCACCAATACAATGATAATGATTTCTTTTGAGTGATTTCATAGCTCGAGATATTGAGGAGATATTCAAATTAAATGTTCTCCTTGATGAAAATGTTGAGAGAAAGTAGGAAATTAATAAACCAAAGTCTAGCAAAATATACCTCAGAGTTTATTAACAAGAGTTGGTGGCATCAGACTAAGGAGGGTGGCATTGGATTGAGTAGGGTGGTAGAAGTATAGTTCTTGAAAAGGAAATTATATGCCACCTTGAGGGAGCCATATGAAATTAAGAGGTAGAAATAATTAATGGACTTAGCTAGTTTTTCAATCACTGTAAAGCCAAGTGACTATATCAAGCGATGAAGCATCAAGAATTGAGCATATAGCCTCAAAAACGGACACTCTGATTAAGTTATGCTGCTCAAAAAAGAAATCCGCTTTCTCAAGCTTCATAATGGATCAAAGGCTCAAGAAGATCTATTTGAACAAAGATATCCTATGTCTAGAAACCGTATAGATGGTGATTGGGAAGAATTTTTGCTTCTCCAATAACTAGACAAGGCAAAATTCAGACATTGTGTCTCATTTTTTGGCATCATTGCTAGATCTAAACCTACCAAAACTGAGGTGCTTAATCCCACTTAGGATGGTCTTCAAGGCAACAATTCTAATCGATGATGTGGATTTAGTCGCAATGGCACAACTGGGAGTTGGAATTCCATTACTGGATGACATTGAAAAAATGTTTCTACAAGGTGTAGAGGTGGAGTGGCATCCCTTTATTATGGATGTGAGAGCTGAAGGTCTGGAGTGCCATAGGAGATGGACAACAGTTGGCTACAAATTCTTGTGCAAATGGCTGGGATTTAACAAAACAGAAGGCTTGGAATGGTTTCATGTGTTTGCAAACTTGGCGGAATCCACCAGATTCTATGACAAACAAGAATGAAGGATGGTATTGGGTGGGGTGGTTGTTGGGTGTTTTGTCTAGTATTTTGGGTGTCTTGTCTAGTGTTTTGAATTAGTATAGACTTATTTGGCTCGTTATCGAATCTGCAGCCTGTGGTGGATCTTGTTCATTTTGGATTTTTGTAAGGGTGGTCATGGGCACTCAGTGCCATTCGAATTTTACCAAGTTACTACCTGGGCTAAAAGGATGTAATTTTTTGTAGTTCTCAATATAATGCATGCAGCTCTGCTACTTATTATGAATGAAAAATGAGTAATGCATAATGTTGATGCAAAAATTTGACAAGGTAACAACCTTTATGGAAAAATCAGTTAAAGGGGGGACCTATTGTGCTAAAATGAGTGACCTCCAGGTTTTAAAGAAGCCAGGTTCTTCTATAACTGGGGTTTTGAATGGGAAAAGGAAGCAAATATAAAAATAAAAGATCTAAGTAGGGTGATGTGCCAAGATTTAGATGTAAGGCATGATAAATCTATCTTTTGGATGCAGTTTAAGGGCCCATTCAACAATCTGCTATGTCTCAAGATAACAATCATCAAAGGAAAGACCCGAATAATTTATTTCATAACATAAAATCATTTGCATAGAAATTTATTGAAAAAGAAGAGTCAAAATACATGGTCTCAAATCAACATTCTACTCAAATTATTGAAGTTGCAAATAATCTATTCAGTAACAAAACAGTATAATGTTTTCAAATGGTTAAGAAACAAAGAGGCCAAATTACAAGGGCATAGTCTGTGAGTCTTTAAAATTATCTAACAAAACAAGAGGCTTAGTATCTTCTTAATCCTTCTGTATGTATTTTGAACTAGATCTAGGTTGAAATAAGTAGTATATATAGCCAAAGACTTCCACCACTTGAAACCCCGTAGCAAAAAAAATTCCCGATCATGAGTAATGATGTTCGCAACAATGACTCATCACGACCGTTGCAACAAAAATATTTTGAAGCATGAACATAGTCACCTGTGAGCCAGATGCACTCCCTATGAATGATGATGATGGTCCCAACATTTGAAAACAACTAAAGCTTGAGCAAGAACGCGTCATAGTCTTATAGATTTAGTTAGGACACATGGTAGGATATTGGGGCTTTAACTTCATTCCATCTTTTCCATGCATGAAATTCTCATTTAAAAGACACATGGAGGAGCCTTCAACATATCATCACCATTGCGGGGCCCGCTTAAAATTGCACGTGGGAGGAGGCGATGTGTCGTGCAATTGGGGCCCGAAGGAGAAGGGAAGGAAATCTCCCCTTCGATGAGCGATTGGGTGCATGTGGAAGCAACGGGTCGAGTCCATTGAAAGGGGTGGCCAGAGGAATTCAAAAACATCGAGAGTGGTCGAAAGCGAAGCAAAACAACAAAGAAACTTGAAGGGAACATCAGATATATTTAATATCCATAGCTTTTGGCGACTATCAGGGGTGTTTCGCCTGCGGAACGATGAACCCAAAAAAAATCTAGTTATGTAGACACGTAAAATATACATGCACCTGATCTTGATTTCACTAACACTGATTCATCCTAAATCATCTCCTTTACTAATTAATTTAATTGATTAATATTTATTCGATTAAATTCATCATATTTCATCTCTTAATTAAATAAATCAAATTTATTTGATTAAGTCATTCGCTTCTATTAGTTAAATAAATCATTTTTATTTAATTAATTTGATTATCCTTCTTATAATTAAATAATTCACCTTATTTAAACACTCTCCAAATTCATCTCCTTTAAATTAAATAAATTAATCTTTATTTGAATTAATCTAACATCACCCTCTTTTGATTAAATAAATCAATCTTTATTTAATTAAATCTAAAATCATTATTCCTCTCAACTTTGATTTATTTAAATCTTAAAATCTAAGTCAAAATTGTCAAATCATCTAATTTCTACCTAAATTTGCACCAATAAATCAATTTAATTGATTCACTAATTCATCTATTTTCTCTCAACTTGGCATCAAAAGGGAATATTCTTCAAATTTGAAAATCCCTCCAAAAGAGATGAGTACATCCAAAAAGGCATTAAAGGCCTCTTACATGTCCTTTTCCTTGAGCCAAGTGGCATTTACTCCATTTCTCTTCTCCCTCCAACTTGTCATTTCACAAATTTCAAATTCCAGCTAATTGCATTTATTTGCACATCCATCAAAATGTGCTCATTCCTCCTCCAATCACATGTGGACAAGTGGTCTTCTCTCATTGGTTGGTCTTTTATCTCACATTCATCCATTTTGTCTCTCCTTCCATCATTTTCTTCTATAAATATAGGGCTTCTCCTATTGAATTTATCATCCACAATTCAAGCAAGTCTACTATACTCAATTTCACTCACAATTTCATCCATTACATTTGAATTTCATAGTTCTATATCAAATTTATCAAGGTTATCATCACATTGCATCAAGGAACTTCCAATCTTCATCAAATTGCATAAATGAATTGGGAAAGGGCCATTTTCCACATCAAAATGACACCAATTCCCCCATGGGATTGAGGGTTTGAGTGTTTTTGAATAAGATTTGATAGCTTCATTTGATTACTTTACTTCATTTCTTATTCTTGACATTTGAATAAATTTCATGGGGAATGTGTATTTTAGAAGTGTTTCTTGACTAACATTGTTTTTTTTGTCACTTTGGTGTAGGTCTAAGATATCCATTCACATTTTGGCGCTAGAAGGAGAGCAATCTGGAGAAATTCATCACGTTTTTCCAAAAAATTTGTGGTTTTTTTACTTTTTTTGTGTCTATAGGAAACTCTACTGCTATCAGTCCAACGATGCAATATCGCGCTGCTACAAAGTCCAAACTATGCCACTAGAGTCTTCCTGCCCAAAAAATTTAAATTTTAAACTACATAGCTAGGTTTACAAATTCCAAATGGCACCACTTGCAAAACAACACCACAATCATGGTCACTGTCTCTATGTAGAGCGCCGCTCTTAGTCATTAGTGGTGCTATATTGTGTCGCTGAACTTCTCAAACTACGTCGCACCCATGGATTGCACCGCTGTAGTTGGGTAAAAGACAGATTCTAGTTTATTTTGAGCGTGTTTTTTTCATTTTGGTTATTTTTGACTTCTAATCGGTTTTTTAGTCTTTGTTTTGGAGTATTAACCAATTTTTGTAGGTTGACTTGATCAAAGTGAAGGAAGGAAACAAAGATCAAGAGTTCTCCATGTTATCATTAGCTCATTGTATCAAGTGTTTTTAAACACTTTGGGGAGAAATTATAATCTATCTTCTAAGGATTTTCTATATTCTTGCTTTTAGGATTTACTAAATTTCGTTTGGGCTTAAAAAGACCAAAACAAAGGGGTAAAAAAGAATCATAGGAAAAATCACTATATTTTATTTTGGGCTTAATAAATAAACAAACAAATCTCACACTTCAAAATTGGTGCTTAAAAAGAATTCATATCATTTCTTTGTGGTTAAAATAAACATATATACTATTTGTTTTGTAACCCCTTATCCAAATTAATATCATTCAAAAAAAATGTATGCACTTCTCTCATGCTTCATTGTGATCTTGAGAACCAAAATTATTTTTGTGATATTAAGTTGTATGAGTGATTGCCTCCACACTTCAATTTGGATTCTTAAAATTGAACAAACTTTGCGAGTGTGAAGAAAAGGTATTGTGTGTTCTCCCACCTAAGTGTGTTAGGTGGTCGAACTACAAATACACTCCTCCACTATTGTTCACCCTTATAGAGCCTACCTTGGTAGGAAAAAGTACTCACCCCAAGGGAATGACTCAAACCGGTAATGAGCTAAACGCCAAGCTTCTCCTAATCAGTATATAAATTTGAATGTTGGAGAAATCCCATCATTCTAGCAACTCCTACGAACAAGCAGGTGATACTCTTTGTATGAGTTGATCTTGCCTCTCGTGTGGCTTTCTAAATGGGTTCCTTGATTAAAAAACCAGCATTGTGTAAAAACCAAAATCCTTATCTATTTGTTGATGCAAAAAAAATTGTTTTGAAAACATCCCACATTTTTACGGCTCTTTGTAGAGATGAGAAGTATGCCATGGGAGTTTCATGGGTATTGATGCTTGGCTGACCCGAGAAGCGAGTGCACTGTAAGGGGGAGCCTGTGTGGTCAATCATCTAATCATCCACTAAGAGTAGGCGTAGCTAGATTTATCCAAGTGGGAACTCAACAAATATTGCCTCATTTCATCTATAGGGTTGTGTACATTCTTTGAGATCAAAAAAATTTGCTTGGAGCTAAAACATTTGAAAACAACCATTCATGAAGTCTTTAAAATTTCAAACCCTTTGGAAGGAACAAATACTTTTGACAAATCTAAGTGGTCTTGCTTTCCCTAGGGATTTTATCCTTAGAGGCTTCTAAGTATTTGGATTTACATCATAATTTGTTCTCACTAAAGTCAACATTAGGAAAGTTTTGCCTTTAATTGCCTTGATTCCTCACATAATGGACTTTGTGGGATGATAAGAAGGTAGGACATTAGACATCTATTTTGAAAATATAATCAAGAATTGTTTGTGGTAAAAAGAAGTCATTAAGAAAAGCTAAGAAATAATTGAACCCCACACATGTGTTCTTCCAAATGATTTGTCAAAAAATCAAAGTCCGAAAACCAAAATCCAAAGGTCTTAGTCAAAAATCTCACAAGAAACATTTGTTTATGCTTTACGAATTTAGACAAATATTGACTTTTCAACTTTTACAAATGTGCATCAAAGAACAATCTAAATTTTTATGAGTTTTATTGTCAACAAAATCCAAGTCTCTTTCAAAAGTTTTATTTTCTCACATAGGGAGTACCAAGCATGTTCTTCAATACCGAGGTCTTGTAGAAATGAGTTTTATCTAGGTATAATCTAGGATCAAAGTCATCATTCTCATCCATCCCTCAAACATCAATCAAAATCATCTCATCAACAACTCTTAGAAATCTTGAAAAAATATTCCATGCTAGAATTTTGGCAAATCCAAATTATCTTGTTTGATTAAATGTGTGTAGATGAATCCTTCTCGACATCTTCAATCAAATTATCAATCCTTGTGAATAAGTCTACCTCTTGATAAAATCCAACATCTTTAGGTTTATAAGTTCATTATCCAAAAAAGGGAAAATCAAATCAAAATCATCTTGTTTGACTAAGGGTGTATAGATGAATCCTTCTTTACACACTTATCCAAATTAACCTCTTGTGTACAAGTCTACTCTAGGACAACATCCAACCTCTTAGATTTTATGAGTTCACTATCCAAATCAGAATCCAATCAAGCCAAATTCAAAATTAAATCAAATCAAACCAAACCAAATCAAATCAAATCCTAAAGTCTAGTATCCCCTTCAAGATTTCTCAAAGAGTTCAATCATTTGCATCACCCATCTTCCATTTTTCTCATCATCAGACTTTGATCCTTACTCATCCTAGTTCTTCTCTTTTTGTGCCTAAAGTTCGATCAATCTAAATAATTAGAGTTTCATCTCACACATTCTTGAAAATTGATCCCTAATTTATGGTGCAAACTAGATTGCAACACAAGAAGAACATGTAAATCAACAAAGAAACATCAACTTTGAGTGACCTAAGACAAACTTCTCCTAACATGAATCCCATTGGATCAAGAAATCCCCTAAGTAATCTTCCTCCATCATCACAAAATCCTCAAGAGGAAGGTCAAGTAGAGGACATCACCAAAAATATCTTAGGGATGACACAAGATGAAATCCTTGAAATGGTGCAAAATTCAGAAACTCGTAGAATTTTCAATGCCATGATGAGGTTAAATCCCTCCCAATACATGCTTGAATTGGCAAAGGAAGGGGTTAAAATCCCTTTTGATTATGATGTAAGCACCCTTGTTGAAAAACCCCTTGGGATCATGCCCCCAATCCCACCCATACCTCTATATCAAAGCATCACCCAAAGCATCCCGTAAATCACATCATCCATTGCTCCAACTCCACCAATTGTCAACAAGGGAAGCTCATTGCTTCATGCACTTCAAGCACATCCCCTTGTGAATAACCAAGAGTTAGATGCAAACACCACATTGGGTCAATATATCCCAGTAAATACATTACACCCATACGTTCCACTCACATTTCATGACCCTAGCCATTCATCCTCTTTTCATGCAATACCGGTTTATCCTCTCAACATGCAAACCTCTCTCCCCATGACCTCACAAGGAGAAGGTGAATTATTTGGATCAGGGGGAGTATTCAATCCCTCATCATTAGTGTCATATCTTCAAGGGAGTGCACCTCCCATCCTCCCATCATTTCCACCTTTTCCATTAACATCCACACCACCCCTTGGGTTAGGCCTTCCCCCTTTACCCACCATCAATCAACAAAATCTGAGCAACCCCCATCATAAATCAAAACATCATACCAAATCCTCCCATCTTGCCATCGATATCGCAAAAATAGATGGCAACCATTCAAGCAACACCCGCAATCAACACATCATCTACCATTCCCCAAGTATCTCAAAACATGGTCTCCCAAGAACCAAGCATCTCAATCATGCCATTCACAACCCAAACCCCAATCATCAATATAATGGTTCCTCTCATCACAACAACCAACACTATTCCTAATCCACCACCACCACCACAAAATCCCAACATGGAAAAATCATTTAGAATCATGTTGCAAGAAGCTCAATGAACTACCTATGAAAAGACACTTCAGTAAATCCAGAATCAACAAGTTGTATAGTTAGCTACTCAACAAGCACAAGTGCAATTAGAAACACAACAAGCGCAATAGGCTACCCAAGCCCAAGCTTTACTGCAACAATAGTAAGCCACCCAAGAAATGCAAGTAGCTCAGGTTTCTCAAGCCACACAGGCTGCCTAGGCTACACAAGCAGCCTAAAAAGCATAGGCTCAAGCACAAGCTCAATACTAGGCACAATTGCAAGTAGCCCAACAACAAGCATATCAACAAGCCCTCCAATAGTATCAAGTGCAACAACAAGTAGCTCAATAGAAAGCCCAACAAAAATCTTTATTGGCACAGTAGCAACAAGACCAACAACAAGCTTTGTTGGCACAACAACAATAGGACCAACAACAAGCATTGTTGGCACAACAACAAATGTAGGCATATCAGCAAGCCTTACTCGCACAACATAAATTGCAACAAACTCCCAACCAAACTCTACCCATCAATAAAACACCTCAACCACCTTAGAACACATTCACTCCACCTCCTAATCCACAAGACGATGTGACAACATAAATCAAATTGATCTTGTAGCAAGTACTTGATCTCCAATCAAGAAAAACAACAAGGAAACCAATAAATTTATGTCCTTATCCTTTCAATAGGAGCCTGGCAGTGGTACCATTCTCAAAGGGTTTTTAAATCCCTAAATTTGAAAAATATCACGGGTTGGGAAACCCCAAGGGTCACATCAGGTAATTCCAAGTATATTGTATGGAAGTCACATATAATGATACATATTTGATGCGGCTATTTCCTCAGAGCTTGGTTGGTCCTTCTATGGATTGGTTCTCTCACTTACCCACTAGCATCAAAACATTCCAAGAGATTGTCGACACATTTATAAAGAACTATGCATTCAAAATTGGCATGGATGTTAGTCTAGAGGAACTATTTATGCTCAAACAAGGAAAGGGGGAATCATTCACTTCCTTCCTACAATGATGGGGAACCAAGGCCAATCAGAGCAAGTGGGCCATGTCGGACGAGCAACAAATTTGCACCATCATTTCCAATCTTGAGAAAACCTTGGAATTCCATCTAAAAATGCAATGCATCTCCACTTATGACCAATTGATCCCCAAGGAGCTCAACATTGAACGTGCCCTCATTGCATAAGGGGGTACGCCCACCTATCTAGAACATCAAGACAATCACCCTTCCACTAGCTATAATGAAAAACCTCGCACGTGGGTGAAAAATAGGAACATCTCTAATGATGGTGTGGTTGATGCCAAGGTCATGATCGGTGCTCCAAAGCAGAACACCCAAACATATTAGCAACCGCAAAACAACAATCACAACAACACACAAACCAATACGGTAGCACAACAACACCCAATAATCAAATCAACAATCTAAATAATCAAGGGGGACCACCTCCATGAAACAAATATCCCCCCAAGAGAAATTCCACAACCCTTGGGGAATCAATCGAATCCGTCATGAAGAAATTGGTAAATGAGAATCTCATCAAAATGCCCACTTATGATGATTATCAAGAGCCCCAAGTAAATCCAACATGGTACAGTGAAAATTTCCTTTGTGATTATCATAAAATCAAGGGGCACACAATAGCCAATTGCATGAAGCTAAAAAATATAATCCAGGACTTCATCTATGACAAGATCATAAACGTGGGACAATCAGCAGGAAACCAAGATCTTAAGATCTACAAGAATCCGATATCGGATCATAACCAAGGAAATAACCAAGGGAAGCAAAAGTATGGCAATGTAAACCATGTGTATGAACAAGTTGTCGCATCCCTAGACGAATTGGTCACTGTTGTTAGCATCAAGGTAGCCAAAGCTGATTGTGGAGTCACCACACATAGTGACAAATTTTCCATTGCTAGGTCATCATAGCCACCTAGGACATCCGCTTCAAATCCAAAATCCACTCCTAAAGGCTACAATGTCTTAGACCAATTGATAAAAACTCCCGCTCATATCTCCATCATGGAGTTACTGAAGATTTCATTAACCCATAGAGAAATCCTTGAGGAAGCATTGGCTTCATCTATTGTCTCTGCCAATCTTGATACAGAACAATTCCAAGCTATGGTCAAAAACATTACCACCCCAAATCTCCTCACATTCTCTGATCAAGACTTCCCCACCCAACCATCTCACAATTGCGCACTCCACCTTGAGGTCTTGATTCATAAAAACAAGGTCAAAAGGGTCTTAGTGGATGGGGGTGCAGGTCTCAACATATATTCTCTCAAGCTCATAAATAATCTGGGATTCTCCAAGGATTCCATTGAAAAAGGAAAGGGCATCACAATCAAAGCATATGATGACCAAGAGAGAGTGTCTCAGGGAATTATCCAACTCCATATTCAAGTAGGGCCAGGCATTATGGAAACCGCCTACTAGGTTCTTGACCTTGATCTGCCTTATAATATCCTCCTAGGGCATCCGTAGATTCATGGGATGCAAGAAGTTGCATCAAATTTCCATCAGTGCGTCAAGTTCTCATATGAAAACCAAGAGGTCACAATCTATGGTGACCCTAAGCCCTTCACTTACTATAAGAACTTGGAAGCAAAGTACTATAAAATCCTCGAATTCCCAAAGAACAATAAAGGCCCTTCAACTCCGTATATAAATCTATCCAACACAGCCTCCACTTCTGGGACAAAGACACCCGCCATTCCTGATATATCTGAAATCGAGCTCATAATCCAAGACAATGGGTGTGGGGAATACAAAATGAATAAGGGATCCTTTGTGGTAGGGGAGTTACCTCAATCCTCTAGATCCCATGAACAACCATAACTCGCCAATACAACAGCTCAAACTTTCAGAGCGGATCCCTTTGGATTCAGGAGTTGGGGGGATCTAGGCCAAGAAGTGGTGGATGAGAGAGACATATCCAGTCTCCTCTATCAAGATGAAAGACCTGTACCAACCCTTCCTATGGATGATTCCAATAGAGGACTTCAATTAATGTTTGGCATGGGCTACAAGAGGAATGAAAGTCTTGGAAAGAGTAGCAATGGCCGATTGGAACCTATCATTGTTGAAAAACACATGAAGAATCTTGGCCTTAGTTGTACCACTTCGAGTGTAACTATACATGGTAGAAGTCCCCTCATTAAAGTAGTCAAAACTCCCCCTCAGCTATTGACAGTCACCCTTCAGTTCCCTGTATCCATAGGTTGAGTCACAGACAACTTTACCTTTGACATAATTGATGTGTGTAGTAGTAGTGATGACAAGGATACCATAACCGACTTACCTATGCTTTTTGAAGATTCCTCCCTTCTCATGATCAACACCTTGTCTTTTGAGTCGGACCATCAAAACCATAAAATAAATCTTGTCTATCCCCAACTCATCGATTACGACCAACGCGGACCACCAATTCTAGACATATTCAAAGATGATGAGGTGCTCTCAGAATTCATGGGATTGTGGGATACGATACCATATGGAGATCATAAATTTGGGTTTGGCATTGTAATGGATACAAAATCCTATTATGGGGAAACAATTGAATCTTTCAGTCGTAAAAGCAAAAAATTGAGAATAATCTCAAGGTCTTTGAGTGTAAACCACACTATGGCACTCTCTGACCCAAAAATAGTAAAAATAAAGGACACATCCAATGGTGAAAACCTTTTTGAGGCACTACAGGATGAAGGATTCAATCTTCCTCTTAGTGCCCTTCATCAAGAGAAGTCAACAGTTTTGGCAGAACAGTGCAATCCAATCAATCTGGAAATAGGGGAACTAACACAGATAGCATTCTATGTCAAATCACTTTTCATAGAAGAAAAAAAACTCCTAGTTGCGTTCCTAAAAGAAAGAAAGGTAAAATTTGCATGGACTTATGTCGACAGTCCTGGGTTGGATTTGGAGGTTGTGGTTCATCACCTAGCTATATATCTCAAAGAAAAGCCAATAAGACAAAAGCTGAGAAAAATGCATCCCCAAATAGTATTGTTGGTCAAAATGGAATTATAGAAGCTCCTAGATGCGAGATTCATATGACCGATTGATTATCCAGAGTGGGTGTCAAACCTAGTACCCATTTCAAATACCACTGGGGGCATTCGCATCTGCACGGATTTTAGAGATTTGAACAAAGCATGTCCCAAGGATGAATTTCCACTTCCAAACATTGAAATGATCATGGATATGATGATAGGACATGAGATCCTCTCATTAATGGATAGATTCTCAGGATACAATCAGATCGTGATAGCTAAAGAGGACCAACATAAAACAAAGTTCACTTGTCTGTGGGGTACATATTGCTGGAATATGATGCCATTCGGGTTGAAGAATGCAAGAGCAACTTACCAAAGGGCCATGACACTCATCTTTCATGATATGATCCATAAAATTTTGGAATATTATGTGGATTACATACTAGCTAAATCAAAAAAATGATGGGACCACATATCAACTCTGAGCTCCATTTTTGATAGATTGGAAAAGTACAAGGTCCAACTTAATCCAAAGAAGTGTGTCTTTGGAGTGCAATCAAGCAAGCTCCTAGGGTAAATCATGTCAATGAGATTAATCGAGGTAGATCCCACTAAAGTCAAGGCAATCCTCAAAATGGAGGCACCCAAGATATTGAAGCAACTAAGATGCCTACAAGGGAGACTTCAGTCCATCTGCCGATTCATAGCACAACTAGCAAACAAGGCAATCCAATATTCTCATCTACTCCACAAGGGGGTAGCATACAAATGGGACAAGAAATGTGACCAAGCATTCAACAAGATCAAGGCATATTTTCTCACACCACCAATCCTTATGCCATCGACTCTAGGCAAACCCTTGATCTTATACATATCAGCAATAGCAGTAGCCCTTGGCGCTCTCTTAGCACAACACAACAAAAATGGGAAGGAGAGAGTTATCTACTACATTAGCAAGACCATGGTGGGACATGAGTTGAACTACACACCCATTGAGAAATCTTTCCTAGTAGTTGTGTTCACATCACATAAAATTAGACATTACATGCTAGTACATCAGATCAAGCTCATTGAAAAAATAGACCCGCTTAAGTATCTACTTTCCAAAGCAACTCTCATAGGACATGTCGGCCCACAATAATGATTTCAATAACTAGGCCCTTACAACCATGATTCAAAGATTTGATATCTGACCTGGATAGCTATCTTAACCACCATGAAGGTACATTTAAATTGTCAACCCAGGGACGTGAACTTGAAATGGGTCAGCACAATATATGCACTAGGAATTCTAGAGTAGTCATCTTGTTCTAAAACTAAGAAAGGCTTAATGCTGAAAGTAAATTGCATGAAAGGAAACAAAGAAAATGTTGAACATCACTCAAGCAAATCTAAACTGATTATGCATAACAAGAAGGAAAATATAAGCATCCAATAGAAATTACTCTACCCGCCTTGGCTACAGTTTCAGTCACATAACAGAGTTCTAGTGGTTGCTGGAACAAGCAATGCCAAAATCTTAACTAAGTACTGACCATAAACTAACAATAATCTTACTAAACTAAAGGAATGGATTACTCACAAAGTGGGCCCCCTTGGATGAGTATCCTCTAAGCTACTAGAAAACTTGGATACTCAACTCATAATCTTATTTCATTTATCAAAAAATGCAATACAGAAATATGGCTCATAATCAGCTTGTACAAGAACTTCGTGATCAACTCACTAACTCGCTGTCACTCCCAAGGAAGGAGGATTCGAGCCTTATTTATCAACTAAACAAGGCCATCAAATCCCACTAATTGAGAGGATTCCATTTAGGGAAAGCGAGAAAAATGGAAGGGGTGGTTACGCATGCAGGGGAATCCATTCAAACATGCATGCCCAAACATGGACTCAACCACTGCAGTAATGCCCACAATGCTCAATGCCATTAAAGATCGATGCAAGGAAGTTACACACGGTTGACACGAGAATCTTCCACCATCATCGTCAGTTGACCTTGCGAGACTCCTCAATCTGACCGGCTAGCGGTTGCATTCCTCAACTTAGCATTTCAATCATGTATACAAAATAACGTCAGTACACATAGTAATTTCATAATAATAACCACCTTAAAGAACATGCATCAATCACATGCAATATAAATATATATGGTCCACATAATGGGTAAATATCATTAAAACCAATAGAAATAAAATTAGTCCATATGTCATATAACTGAGAGAAACTATATGAAAGTGTCAACATATAATATCAAATTTTGTGGCAATCTTAGCAAATAACAAGAGATTCTACCCCCCTAACTAGGCCAAAATCAAGACTCATCAGGATGAATGGCTAACTAGGTTATGATCCTGACGGAGCATGACATTGATTATGTAGAACACAAGCCTATCAAAGGACAAGAAATTGTAGGTCAACTGGAAGAAGCGCCTATATATGTAGAGAATCCACTTGTTTCAAAGTTTCCCGATGAATCAATCTTCAACCTTAGTATAGAAGATCACTGGAAGATGCATTTTGATGGATCCTACACATAACATGGGTCAGGAGGGGGAATCTTCTTCATCACTCCACAAGGGCACTGCATACCTCAATCATACAAGCTATCATTCCCATGCACAAACAACATCATGGAGTATGAGGCTCTTGTCATAGGGCTGAGGATTGCACTGTAGTGGAAGATCATGGCTCTTAAGGTCTAAGGGGACTCACAACTCATAATCAACCAAGTAAACGATGAATATCAAACAAAGGACGATAAGTTGACTCCATACAAGAAGTTGGTGGAAAGCCTTAAGGAGTCCTTCATTGATATCACATTTGAACAACTACCCAGAGAAAATAACAGAGCAACGGATGCAATATCTATGATCGGATCACTCCTAGAGATCTCACACAACATCCCAAAACAAGAATTCCTCATAGAGTAGCTTCTCATAATAGCACTCGAGGTACCGGAGTCCGAATTTGTGTGCAAAATCATTGGTCCTGATGATCCTTGGTACCATGATATTTACACCTACCTAAGAATAGGGGTCCTTCCCGCCGACATAACCCCGAACCTCAAAAGAGACTTTGTCAAAAATTCATCTTGTTTCGTCATCCTAGGAGATACCTTATACTATAGGAGCATCGAAGGGGCCCTTTTACATTTCCTAAACACTAAGGAAGCCTTGATTGCTTTAACCAAGGTACATAATGACATTTTTGGTTCACACTCGAGCAGTATGACCTTGGCCAAGAAACTGTTGAGGATGGGATACTATTGGCCTACCATGGAAAGAGAAACACATGACTATGTCAAAAGGTGTTTGCAGTGTCAACAACATGGGGACCTCATCCATGCACCATCTTAGGAGCTCTACCCAATTATGACTCATTGGCCCCTTTACATAGTGGGGGCTTGATCTCATTGGTAAAATCACTCCCACATCATCCAATGGGCATAATTTTATCATCACCACCATAGAATACTTCACAAAGTGGGTGGAATCCATTCCAATGACCTACATTATAGAAAATAAGATATCCAAGTTCATCCTAAACTACCTTATTTGTCGATACGATATCCCTTAAGCCATTATCTCAGATAATGGGACACCTTTCAAAAATCAGGATGTTTGCGACTTATGCCAGAAGTTTAAAATCCAACATCGCTTTTCCACTTCGTATTATTGCTTTTTCAATGATGTTGGTCGTGATTGGCATCTATAGCTGAATCCTTCCTTATGGGCCTATCGGACAAGCATCTGCACACCAACAGGTGCCACCCCCTTCTCCCTAGTCTATGGGTCAGAAGCCATACTCCCCATTGAGATCAAGCTCCTATCCCTGAGAATATCACTACAAAATCTCATAACAAATGAATAATACCGAGTCTCACGATTAAATGAGTTGGAACTACTGGATGAGCGGTGTATGGATTCCTTAAACCACTTTCAAGTCTATTAGAATTGTCTCAAGAAAATATACAACAAGAAAATCAAGAGGCGGACCAAGCAAGTCATCGAACTAGTACTGAAGGAAAATAAGATGAACATGCCAAATCCAAAGGGAAAAGGAAAGTTTGAGCCCAACTAGTTGGGACCATTCATCATCACAAGCTATAATTCAAGAGCATACCACCTATCAACGCTCGAGGGTGAGCCTCTACAGGAGCCCATGAACAACTCTCATCTCAAAAAAAATTACGCTTGATCTTTTAAGGGTAAAACCAAAAATTAAAAAAAAATATAAAAATATAAAAATCCAAAAATATAAGAAAAAAGGATTAAAAACAGTAAAGAGAAAAAAATCATCCTCTAGTGAAAACCACTTCGGTGGCGCTTTGGGCAAGTACCTTGGTGAAAACATGGAAAATAGGCACCTTGTGTAAATAAAACACTCTCCATCCACCAGGATATCTATGATTGACCCTCCATCACTCATTTATCCATCACCTTTCATCCATGGCATCCTTCCATCATCCATTCACATTTGTACCATAGATTGATCTTGTGTTTGTATCATGTTCCACCCTAGTACTGCTTGGCACATTCCTAAGGTCGGTTTGTTGTTCCTATATTGAAGTATTTTATCGCATCACGCTAGGGGCATGTTCTTTTACCTACATCAGATTAGATTCGTGTATTTTCTTATGATCTTTCTTAAAATCAAAAAATCAAAAAACATCCGAAAATCCAAAAACATTCAAAATATATCAAAAATCTAAAAAATCAAAAGTGGAGTCATCTTTTCAAACTACGTCATCTTTGAGCTTGAATGTAGGCAAGGTGGATCTTTGATTGGCCCTCAAGACACATTAGGTCAGTCCTTTAGGAGTCCGTCATAATAAGCTGGCAATACATTTGCCCATCTATCTCATCATTAAATCAAGTCTACGTCAGTCAAACTACGTGGTCTCTGCATGTATAAAATAGGTAAGGCTAATATGTTGATCAGCTCTTGAGACCCCTATGATAGGTCTTTAGGTTAGTCTCTTGGTCAAAATCTCAAAAAATCCAAAAACATTAAATTTTTTGAAAATCAAAACATTTTAAAAAAATCTCAAAATCTCAAAATCTCAAAAATAGCCTCAAAACATTTCAAAATACCAAAAATATCCAAATATTTGAAAAAATCCATCCATCTCCATCTCGCTTTCACCCAAAATAATCTCATTCATAATAAATCATCATCATTTTCATCCCTTGTTAAGTCAGTCAGAAGCAAGTTTAAAAGTGAGCTCAATCGTCAAAGTCTCAACCCTAGGTTAGTAAGTAAGCAAGTTAATCAACTAAGAGTGTTAATAGCTTATCATCCAGTCAATCTCACCATCATTAGATAACAACATGTCCTAGGATGCATCCTTCCTACAATGGACATCAACATCAGGCATCACCGTAGTTTAGTCTGGGCTATCGGTATGAAGAACATTAGCTTGTTTTTTTACTTTATCTTTATCTTTTTGACTTATCTTATTTTTTGCTCATTCCAAGGACCTCTCGATGATGCCTAATCAAAAGGGTTTAGGGAGAAAGGAATGAGGCAATGATCATTTTATCTATTGTGCTTGTTGGATATTCTTGAATTATAAATTCATCATGCGTGCTTTGTTTGGTTTTTAGGGAGGATGTTCTAGGTATCTTGTTGACCACATAGGAAGGCTTGCTTTTCTATGTTTTGGTATGAGATATTTAGAATATCTGAACTGCATTCTGAATGAGTTTCCATATGTTATTTGTGAACAGGAGTACTCCTATCTAATTTTTCAAGTCAAAGTCCATCACACTAGGTTCAACACCATCCTGGTTCTTTATAACTTGATGCATCATGCCTATATGTGTTATCAAACATAAGGTAAATAGCCCCTTTAAAATCCCAATTCTTGATAAGCAATACATCATCATCATCATCATCTTTAACAATGTAGGCTTGTTGGATCATTTTTCAATAGAGAAGACCTCTATTTATTTTTCATCATCTTATTTCTTCTATCCTCTTTCAAACTAACATGGTATCATGTCATCCTCAAAGCGTCTGCATCCTGCATATTCATGCATATCATCATAATAGGTAGCATCATCCATCTCACATGCATTGCATCATCATTTAAGATGTTTAGGATAATATAGATTTGTTATTCTCAGCATCTTAATTCATCTCATTTGCATCATCATTATCATATAGATCTATTATTCTAACCATCCATACATCCATCTTGAACCTCTTTGTCGTGAGATCGATCCTCAAATCAAAAAAATTTCCCAATCTCTCAAGGGGGTAGTGTACCTGCATACTTCATTCCGCTAGGGCATCTGAAAAAATCTGTTTTTTTTTTTAAATTTGACCGTGGCAAGATTATTCTTTGAACCAAATCAACAGGTACATTGCTTCAAAGAGGGGGAAAATGTAGACAAGTAAAATACACATGCACCTGATCCCAATTTCACTAATGCTAGTTTGTCCTAAATCATCTCCTTTACTGATCAATTTAATTGAATAATCTTTATTCGATTAAATTCATCATATTTCATCTCTTAATTAAATAAATCAAATTTATCTGATTAAGTCATTCGCTTCTATTAATTAAATAAATCATTTTTATTTAATTAATCTGATAATCCCTCTTATAATTAAATAATTCACCTTATTTAATTAGTCTCTAAAGTCATCTCTTTTAAATTAAATAAATTAATCTTTATTTGATTTAATCTAACATCGCCCTCTTTTGATTAAATAAATCAATCTTTATTTAATTAAATCTAAAATCATTATTCCTCTCAACTTTGATTTATTTAAATCCTAAAATCTAAGTCAAAATTATCAAATGATCTAATTTCTACCTAAATTAATCAAATCATGATTAATCCTAATCCTAATCACTCCAATTCTCTAGATTTTACAACTTGCACCAATAAATCAATTCAATTGATTTATTAATTCATCCATTTTCTCTCAACTTAGCATCAAAAGGGAATATTCTTCAAATTTGAAAATCCCTCCAAAAGGGATGAGTACATCCAACAAGGCATTAAACGCCTCTTACATGTCCTTTGCCTTGAGTCAAATGGCATTTACTCCATTTCTCTTCTCCCTCTAACTTGTCATTTCACAAATTTCAAATTCCACCTAATTGCATTTATTTGCACATTCATCAAAATGTGCTCATTCCTCCTCCAATCACATGTGGACAAGAGGTCTTCTCTCATTGGTTGGTCTTTTATCCCTCATTCATCTATTTCATCTCTCCTTCCATCATTTTCTTCTATAAATAGAGGGCTTCTCTTATTGAATTGATCATCCACAATCCAAGCAAGTCTACTATACTCAATTTAACTCACAATTTAATCCATTGCATTCAAATTTCATAGTTCTATATCAAATTTATCAAGGTTATCATCACATTGCATCAAGGAGATTCTAATCTTCATCACATTGCATAAAGGAATTAGGAAAGGGCCATTTTTCACATCAAAATGGCACCAATTCCCATATGGGATTAAGGGTTTGAGTGTTTTTTAATAGGATTTGATAGCTTCATTTGATTACTTTACTTCATTTCTTATTCTTGACATTTGAATGAATTTCATAGGGAATGTGTATTTTAGATGTGTTTCTTGACTAACATTGTGTTATTTTGTCACTTTGGTGCAGGTCTAAGATATCTATTCACAGGTTCCATGACCAAAGCCTTATTCATTGAGCACTGGAGTCAGAGCTTGGAAAGGGTAGTCTACAGGGGCAACCAGTCAACCTTGGAAGGTGTTGATATGGTGCATATATTCTCATGCAGATCGATTACCTCCTTATAGGTCAGCATCGTAGATATCCCAGACCCGAACTCAAGCTGAAAGAGTAGTTGCACGATCTGATGAGTGACACCTTCAATATCTTCAGCGGTAGGAGGCTAGCTGAAGCTCTAGAAAGTAGATAAATCTTGTTTCCTCTCCTCAATTTTGGCTACAATTTGCTCCACGGTGGCCACCAAGTCATCAGAAAGAAACGGAGAGGGCAAGCCCATCTGGGTCATTTGGGAAAAAATTTCCTGTATGCTATCCATAGTTCGACCTAATGTGACTGAACAATGTTAAGCATGGAGGGTGGCTTCATGGCAGTGGATAAACTCCCTTGCGATCTTAGCGGCTGACCTTTGATTTTCAATACTTACACACACTAGATCCTCGTTTGGCATGGTGTATAGCCTATCTAGCAACTTCTCTGCTTCGAGAAAATTTTCCCTTATAAATTACGGGAATTGTTCCATTGCACTACAAAATTCCTTGTTGAAATTTGTCGCCTCTGCCATAAACTGAAGTGTGGGTTGAAGAGTCAGACATAATGCCTTGACCCTTTCCCAGTAGGAAGCATATAGTTGTTGGGATACTAAGCGAAGGTCTGATTGTGGAGCAGGATTTTGAGCAACCTTCTTCAAGAGATTAATCTATGCATCTTTCATCCCAATTTTTTATGTCAGCCCTATAATTTGTTCAGTGGTTATGGAGAGTTGCTCCTGCAAGGCCTTTTGTGCGACAAGCCATTTTTCTTAAGCCCAGCTTTGGGTCATGGATTCCTCTTCCAAGGAAAGCTTGATCTCCTAGAGGTCCCTTTCAAACTGAGCCTATTGACTCGCTAGATCTATCTCCTTCAATTGTACTGCTTGCTCCAACTGAGTGCGTAGTTGCTGCAACTCTTCGTCCTTTTGATGAACTTCCCTCTTTGATTGGGCCAACTAGTCTTGTAACTCTTGATTCCTTCACTGCATCTCAGCCACTTGGCTGGATTCTTGGGATTGTGACCTCTTGAGCTCCCATTTCAAGCTAGCCTACTCTTCCTGTGTTCTTTGTGTGAAATGCGCCACTTCTGCCTCCCGCACTTTGTCCTTTGCCAACAGGACTTCAATTCTTTCTTTGACAGCCTTGAGCTCATCCTTCGCCTTGAGAAAGTCAGTGGTCACTACTCGTTGTGTCTCCTCCATGAGCTTGAATTTATCATGTGGTCTAGAAACATGTAATTCAAGTCCAACAGTGTAGACATCGTAGTCATCAAGTTGTATTTCCCCCTATAGTTTGGTGACATTGGGATGTATGGTGGAAAAATTTAATGACTGGTGAGCATCATTATAAATTGTTTGGACCCTAGGCTCTACTGGCTTCTTAGCATCCTTTTCCCTTTGCTTCTGGAGTTGAAGAGCTCGAGATTTCTTTATTGTATCGCTCTATGACAAGAATTGAGCTAGCGATCTAATGTGTTCGCCTGCAAAGGGTGTGTCAAGAGGGATAGTGAAAGGGAACGAGAGGTAGGTGACCTCAGATATTTTCTTCTTTGGAAGGGAAATCATGAGCAGAGAGAAGGGAGGAATATTCGAAACTCCAGGTGATGAAGGTGTGGGAGGACTCATGGAAAATGGTGGTGGCAATGGAGATGCAATGGGCTCTATTTGCTGAAAAGATTGGGTTGGAGTTGACTCAGCAGAGAAAAAGGGGGTAGCAGCTTCAGATGCCAAGGGGGTGGTAGCCATAGACATAGACAAGGGAAAAAATGTAGAGGCTGATGAGGCTCCAAAGAAATATGAAGTAACTCTTGGGGAAGTGAAATTCATCTGTCTTATATGAGAAAACTGGGAGAAACCTCTCGTAGCCATTGTAGTAGGGACAAAGAAAGATAGGCTAACACTTGGAGCAATGGGTGTCATGGAGATAATGGAAGAAACAAGAGACTAGGAGTGGAGAAGAGGGGGAGAGAAAGATACCTGAGTGACACATTTCGTCTCTGATCCTTGGCCCACCACAACCTCCTGTGAACCCTCTCTTGAAATAGCATCAGTGTGTTGTCTTTTTCTTGGTGGAGAGTTCTCCACATCTACTACTTCCATTGATTGTTGTGTTCCTCTAGGATTTCCTACGGCCCAAGTTCGAGACTACGAAGACCCTGATCATGAAATATTTATCCACAACCTCCTAATAGTTGTGTTGGGTTGCATTCTCATTTTCTTAACTTACATCACCAAATCCTCTCTTGGTTCCTTCTCCTTTTGCTTCCCCTTTTCTGAACATTATGTGGCCTCTTTAGGGTTGACCTCTTTTGCATCACTTCCATCAGAATCAACATGCTCCCCATTCCATATTGTATCGAACTAATCATCGGTGTCGAAGACTAATGGGTCTTGGAATGGGGTAAGGGGGCACCTGATCTCCTGGTGATAAATTTAGAAAGCATTAATCTTTTTTGCCTTCCAGCCATATTTCCTCATCAAAATGTTGTGGAGGGTTGCACTCATGTGGAAATTTCCATCGACCTTACACTTAGGATGATAAAAATCAAGCCATGATGGACTTCAATTATCTATTGGCATCTAACCCAAGTCCACCTATAGCCTACTCAAATCCTCTAGAAGGTTTCACTTGCTTCCTAGTAAGGCTGAGGGCTATGTTTTACCTTAATAAATGTGTCACCCAAATCATCCTCGGGGTTGTAGTCCCACTTATCGCAAATGAACACCAGCCTGAGGTGAGCCAGCCTTGCCTCCAACAACTCAGTTGATTTCTTCTTTACCATGACCACTATTTTGTAGCTCAGTGGGCATTCAAAAAACCCTCTCTTTTTCTTTTTCAGATCAGAGCAAAAAGCCTAGTCAATACTGGCCATTTTTTAGAACACTTCAAGAGCCAATACCTGATTGGTAACACATGTTGGGATTTGGATTGGTTCCTCTAAAAAAATCACGCACTCGGATGCATGTGAAATCTTCCCCGAGGAACCAATCACACTTAGGGAACAAAGCTTGCATCTAGCCAGTTTGATTGGCCAAAAAAAGATAGTGGTCACCATCTTCGCTCAAGACACAAAATCGGAATCAAGAAATTCTCCAAAAATGCATAATAGTCATAGGTCGAAGAGAGGATGTGAGTCCACACTAAAACTAGCTTCTGGTGATTCTTCTCATCAAAAATTGATAATTCTATTTTCTCCTTGAAGAAATCAAGGTTTTGATGTAGAAACATATAGGCAAGGAGAGAAGGGTATTTGAACTTATCGACAGTCTCGAACTCTATAATCTACTTCAGCATATCCTTGATAATCATGTCCTTGAAATCATACCAGAAAGGGTCACACTGTTTCCTTAGCTAAAAACCTAAACCCAACTGAGATTCATGCACGATCATGTCATCATCCAAGCCAAACACAAAAGCCATCATGGAGAAGGCATCTTGCAGGTCTTCCTATTTGAATTCAATGCGACGATTGGGATCCCGCAACAACTATTGGCAATCTTAGGGTCTTCTGATCTTCATATTATAAAATTCAAGGGTGTTCCTTCTCCCTCTCCAGAACCCTAAGCCCTTTTTCTGGTTGAATGGTTCCATTGGCAACATCCTAGTGCTATTCCCTGGAATGCACAACATGTCTCTAAGATCATCCATAGATAATAGAACTCACAACTTTCTTCCCTCAATGGTGCTAGTTTTTGGATTGAAGCGTTGAATGCTCTTGCGGACTATCTCTAGATAGTGGTGCACATAAGGGACCATTTATTGTAGAAGTCCACAGAGCCATTGCTTGAATGGTAGTTTATTGTCGAAGGCTTTCTTCATTCTGGCGTAAGCTGCTTCTCTTAAGCCCTTAGGGTTGGTTTTGAGGACGGGGTCATAAATGTTATCCCACTCCTCCTATATCTGGCTTGCGTTTTTGTGAGTCCCCTTCTAAGTTGGCCCTGTGTGAAACCAATCTATATTTTTTGGAATTCCAGGTGTAGCATAAGAATCATCCTGGAAAATATTAACCATAGGCATTGTGAGCATTGCATTAGCCAAGCTTCGAGATGTCTTGCTTGGTTCATTCATCTGTGAGTTCTAAGCTACTTTAGGGGTGGTGGATTCCATTTGTGTTCAAACCTTTGTAATTTCTTATGTGTCCCTAAGCGATTTTGTACTTTAGAATTCTCTGCACTGACTATGTATTCAAGAGCTTTCTCCTCTATTTAAACAACCAAATGCAATACTTAGCTTTTTCTTCCTTCGAGTGGTAGATGACGGTTTATTTTCTTGCATTAAATTTGGCATGTACCGCCAACTTTCTTTCCAATGCGAATTAAATTACTTGCCTTTTGAAAAGATAGGAATTCATAATTTCTTTAAGTACGTACAACCCATTGTGTGATTTGCCTTACAAATTGAGTCGATGATTTGAGGGAAAATAGACTCCTCACAAGCTTAGCGTTTAATATCTTGAAAAATATGATTAAGCCTGGATACGATGAGTGTTTGAAAAGATATGAGCTCAATCTTGGGATGCTTGAAATGCTTGTAGTGTGACACCTCATTACTCATTCCTATAGACGCTCGCTTAGAGAAACCACCAACTTGAGCTAATTAATTAGATCTCCTTAATTTTGCATGCAACGAGTTGTACGTAGCATACGTAAGTGGGCTTGTATATTTTCCAGTTGGCTCTTGGATCTGATTTTTGAGTTAGCACTTGATTGATCTCATGCTTAGCACACATGTATCTTAAACATTTCTTATAAATATCCCCCTAGACAATCGTAGAATCACACTTAGCAATTGGTAGCACTAGCATTTAGTAACAAAATTTAGATAGAAATAGCAGTAGCATCGCAAAGTATCAATAGACAGCATGAATACTCCTCTTAGGCTTACCAGCACTAAGGCATAGAATGCCTTCTTGGGTGAAGTATCAAATAGGAGACCGAAGAGAATGACGAAGAACAAGCATTCTCTGGCAATTGTAGCGATAAAATGGGTCCTGGGCTGAGATTGTGTGGAATATGAGGATAAATATAGAGTGAACACTGACATATGCTCACACTTTGTGGCTTCTTTTCTTGATATCCAAGTTCCAAAGCTGATGATTATTCACTTGACGTTGGATATCTTCCCGAAGCGATACCTCATTGGTCTTGGAGAAATTGTGGAGAACGCGGTCTACGGCCTAGGCTTACCCACTACAAATGACCTTCAAAAGTATATTGAGGAGGACGCGGTGGTGCCATGGGTGCCATTTCTCAATGGTTTTTTCCTCCAGGCATAAGTTGAGCATCGTCAAAAGGTTACCTACACATGCCATTTCCTACCATGTTTTTACAACATGGTACTATTATATTATGTAGAATGGTACATTGATTTCAAGAATCTGGTATTCCCACCACCTCTCACAGTTACCCCTATCAACTCAGCTCCTGTGAATGAATATTTCATCGCTGCTAATGTTCCTGCTCCTGCACCCATGTATGAAGATATTCCTATTGCTACACAAACACCTCCAACTGAAATACCACCTCCTTCCTTTTTTTCTTTTTGTATATAAGCCTCGAAAAGGCTCCCTTCGTATATAGCTATATATATAGATATACTTTTAAATATGGCATTAGATCCCCCTTGAACTTTGTAAAATCAAAGCATATCATACTTTCGAAATGAACACAACCCTTTATATTATTTTTGTCTCTTTTCTTTCTTTCTATTATCTGTTATGGATCATTTTCTACTTCATTGAATATTTCCTATCCTTTATGTCATATGGGTTATTCACTGCATCATAATGTTAATTTATGTTGCATAGTGGATTAAGAAGATTGGCTGAACAAACAAAAGAACACAAAGGAAAATAACTACAATAATTACATATTTACATGGTAGAAATGTTTAATTAAGCTCAATAAAACAATTTAAGGTGGATTCTGTTAACAGGAATCCCTAGTGCTTCTCCTTCCATGTTTTCTGATTCAAATGCATTATGTCACCTATATTGAATTATCCTGAATGGACCCTCCCAAAGGCTGTCAAATTTCTCATGTTGACTGGGTCTTGTAGTCCACTCATTAAATTTTAACACTAGGTCCCTGCATTTTAGACCTTGGTTTGAAGCATTTTTGTCAAACCACCTTTTTACCCCAGTTTGGCAGTTGTTTGTGGCCGATAGGGCCTTTTCTCTTTTCTCTTTCACTTCCATTATGTATTTGTGTAGACTAGAGTGCATGATATAAAAAACTGCCTTGTTGCAAGAGATTAGGTGTCAAAACCTCTCACATCCCTTAACTATTGTGAAATCTTGTCTCTCGATGAAGTTTTAGTTCATCTCATATTCTTTCAAGGTTTGAAAATGAAATGCTATCGGATGTTCTCCCTTTCCTTCATCTTCCTGAGTTAATACAGTAGCAATGCTTGACTTACTACTGAATACGTACATTATGAAGTCCCTTGATAAGTCTGGGTTAACCAATGTGGGAGTTGAGGAAATAACATCCTTAACTTTCTCAAAGGCTTCTCTAGCTTCTTTAGCCCATTTGAATGTCTGATCCTTCTTTTTTATCAGGGTGATTGGCCTAATTATCCCTACAAAAATAGAAATAAATTTACTTACAAAGTTGGCCTTTCCTAAGAAAGATTGGATTCCTTTTTTGTTGACTAGAAGGGGAGGTTCTTTGATCGCTTTCACCTGCTCGGGATTAATTGAAATTCTTTCTTTAACTCGGATCTAATTGTAATTTGAAAAGCCATCTAATAGAAAAAACATCTTCTAACCTGCTATATTTTGCAAGATTGATTCCATGGAGGGCAGTGGGTAATGATCTTTTAGCGATGCTTGGTTTAGGTTGCAGAAGTTGACACATATGCAGATATATTCGTTCTTCTTTCAGACTGGGATCAGGTTGGATATCCATGTGCTATGCTTGATTGAGAAGACAATTTGTGGTTAAATTAGCTTTGTTAACTTTTGCGCCATCAACGTTTCAACCTTGGGATTCACTGGCCTTTGTTTTTGGCGAATTGGTTTGGCCCCTTCTATTAGCTCTACCATATGCTGGATGATGCCGATATCATATTCCTTGAGGTCATCATATGACCAGGCCACCACCCCTTCATTTTTTCCCCAAAATTTGATGAGCCTTTCTTTATCTTGGTGCGGAATATCCTTCTCAACTTTGAGCTTTCTACCATCCCCGATCTAAAAATCCGCATAATCGCCTTTGTTCGCTAAAAGCTTCCTCTTATCATTTCTTGCATTGTCATAAAATAGGTTTTCAAGAGTGACCAAACCCTTCAGAAGCTTATTGTACCTTAGCTAAATGTTTTTTCCATCGTAGGCTTCGATGATCCTTGGTTGGAGTTGGTCCGTAAACTCTCCCGACTGTGAGCTGAATGAAGCAATGTTTTCATTGTTGTCAAATACTTTCCAGCTCTAACCATTATCTGGAATCATTGGTCGGAATATCATTTGTACAGAGTGTATGTTATGCATTAGGTTGGAGAATAGTTCAAATTGGGATCTGATTACGACCATGTGATTTGCATCAACATTTTATTCTCGGGGAACAATTTGGATATTGAAAACTTCAAAGCTCTTCATTAGGTCCCAGACTTTGTGTCTATAGGATCTCATGCAAACATTATTTTCTGCACTGATACCCCGAATGTGTTTGAATATTAGCTCGGAATATCTGAACACCATTATTTACTTGATGCCCATCTGTTCCTCTAGGCTTAAACCTAGCACGAGGCCTTCATATTCAACTTCGTTGTTGGAACAGGAAAACTGGAATAAAAAAGATATGATTGTCTTCTTGTTGCTTGGGGAAGTCGGGCATATCCCAGCTCCTACATCGACCTGGCATCTAGCACCATCAAAGTGTAGTGACCATAGCTTTGTGGTTGAAATGCCTTTGGGATCTTTTGTTACTTTCAAGATGGCTTGGTCTTTGTCATAAATGACATGTCCCTAGTCCAATGACATGATAATTTCTGAAGGGGTCTTTATCAATGAACTCGCTTAGGAGAACCTCCTCTTGATCAGTCTGATCTCTAGTGATTTCCTCATCTTCTAGAAGTTCAGTGCAATACATCTCCTCCTTGGTGATGGAGGTGTGAGTAGGCTCAAAGACTATCTTAGCCTTGTCTGCAACATGTTCTGAATGCAAAGGTTTGGACCCCAGATTCAGTTTGGCTCCATGCTTAGTCCTTAAAATTAGGTGCAACCAATCTAAGGAAAGGTATCCACCTAGTTTAGAAGTGAATTCCCTAGACAAGTACAAACTGAATATGGGAGGAACAACAATGATCATGGTATCCTACTTGACCATGATACTAGGGCAGGAAAATAGAGTTAATGGAAGGTCCTTAATGATTCCTTGTAATGTCCCTTACCTGGTTTGCCCTAGAATTTTCTTGTTGATTAGGTTTAGGGTTTATTCTTTCCAAAGGGATGTTCCTTCTGGTGAAATAATCTTGGATTTTTTGTATCTCTCCACATTTATTTTCTTCCTTACTCGTCTCCTTCAACCTCATATTGGATTGATCATAGGATGAGGATAATTCATAATCTATTTATGTTTATATTAAAGAGTCATCATTACTTCTAAGGCTTAATAATTGTTGCAAATATCATTACTGTATATTCACAAGTGATTCACTTATCTACACACCCATACATATATTATATATATACATATGCATATATTATATATATACATATACACATATTATATATATACATATACATATACATATACATATATATATATATATATATACATACATGCACATATGATTTTATAATACATTTATATATCCTAAATATATATATATATATATATATATTTCCAACTCATATTTATTTCCCATTAAGTCTGATCTTATTTCCTTGCTGGTAATTTTATGTCAATCCCCTCTTTTCTCCTTGTTTCCATGCTCTTACTCCCCTCTTACTCCCTTCTTATTTATTTTATTCTCCATGAATCCCCATTTTTATCCTTCCACTCTTTTTTTTATATATCTCATCGTGCCTCTTAATGAATAGAGGTGACCCTTATGGAATGTGGTGGTTGTTTCAAAGGGTCATCTCTTTTCATAACTTAATCGCTGCTTCTCAAGACTTTAATGCAAATTTTCCAAAACACTATATGTTTCTATTTTATGAATTGTTGCCTCTTTGCATGATCGTTGTATTACTAATTGTTCTATATATACATTATCTTATGTTACATATTTTATATTAATATATTTATGAATTGAATTTATATATCTATTTTTATCAATTTTATGTGTTTTAATATTTATAGCATTATATTATAATAATAATAATATTTAAATTTTTATATTTAATAATTATAATATTATTTTATGATAATTATAATTATATTAAATTGCTAATATTTATATTTCTATTTCTATTTTTTATATTGTTTTAGATGTTTATTTTAATATGTTTATCTTTATATTTTATTCAATATTTTTATATATTTGTATTTTATCTTCTATTTAATATATTTATATTTATAATTATAATATTAGTTTTGATGATTATAATAAGAATTTAAATGGTTAATGTTTTTAATATGTGTTTTTTTTTTATTTTCCTTTCAATGTTATAATTTCAGGGACATGACAATCCTCCTCTCCCAAATTTGCTTGTCCTCAAGCAAAACATCTTAATTTCTTCTAGGATCTCTTCTTCTAATATGTCATCAATGGCACCCAGGTTAGTCACGTTTATATATATAATTTAATGTTCTATAATGATTACTCTATTTGAATGCATATATACATATATGTTATTGTATTATCCATTAAGATATAAATATATTAAATTTATATTATCTTAGATATTCTTTTGTGATGGGAACATCACAAGTCTTCCCCACTTGACTTTGCTTGTCCTCAAGAAACTTGTAATCCTTTCCTTAATGCTCTTCTTCTCTTGATATTCTTGTTTGGTATACCTACCTTATCGTGGAAAAAGATTTGTAATGTTTTGTTATGCTGGGTCTTTTGACTTTCAAAGGCCACGTCTTTGTGTTTGGCATCTATTCCCTCATCGTTTCATTCCTTGGTCGTTTAGCTTTGTCAATGTTGGGATTAATCTTATCGCCCCTGACTAGTCACACTTAATTACATAATTTTTCAAACTGATTATTGTATACAGATAGATATGTATATATATTATTGCACATTATATATATAAAATAAATAATTGTAAAAATACTAAGTAACTTATCTTATCTCGTATGCTTTTTCTTGATGGGGACATCACAAGTCTCCCCCCTCTTGATTTTTCCTGTCCACAAGCAATCCCTAGAACTTTTTCTTCCTTAATCTCTTGATGTTCTTGGCTGGTATAGGTGTAATACCCCTCTGTTTTTCTCTTTGGACTGGACAATATGTCCTTGTTTTGTTTTGTTTTCTGGATATTCAGATACTTTGATATACTTTATCATGTGTGTGTTATTTGATTTCTATTTATAGAGCGACGTAGACTATTTGTGTGATGTGATGTATCTTATCTAATGCTTTATTTGACATGCTTTAATTAGTGTAATAATGTTAGTTGTTATAACATGTTTATTGCACATGAGATATTGATTATAATGGAATTGTCAGTTTATGATGAGTGTATTGGTGAAGGGGATGGGATCGCATCACTCGCTTGTGAGCGCCCTACGATTCTATGATTTCCTCTTCACGGTGTGTATTATATGTTGTTTATATACATGTACTTTGATATTTCGTTTACAGGTTGGTAGGTACATGACATCGACTCCACCTGGTTTCATAGGTTTGAGCGTGTTGACCCAATGGTTAAGTTGAACGGGAGATAGTAACTAGGTAACATGTGTTAGGTCTACACCCTAGCCAGTGTGTCGTCAGTCTATGTTTGGTGTGTCTTCGTTTGCCTTGTTTATTACTATTTAATTCTGCAAGGTTTATGTTATGAAAATAAATGTTAAATTATGCATTAAATGATGTTAGTATTTATTTAATTAATTTTAGATAATATGATGGAAGCTTTCTATTTAAATTAATTAATTAAATTTAACTTATTTAGTAAATTAAATTTAATCCATGTGGTTAAATTTATTTATTAAGTAATTAAATTATTCATTAAAGAAAGTTGTTTAAAGGAATTAAATTTAATTTGGAAATTAAATTTGAATATGAAATTATTAAATTATTTTGTGAAAATAAATGTGGTTGATAAAAGATATTTGTTAATTGTCAGCATGTGATAGTTAATTAATTGAGGGTTGTTGAAAAAATTAATTCCCAGAGAGAATCTCGGCTTTGGCTTCTTCACGGAAAAGCACAAGATATTTTTGGGATGTTGAAAATTGGAGAAGAACATAAGATTTTGTTTGCTATTAAAAATTGAAAAGGATTTTGAATTGTAAGGAAATGGTGAACAATTTGTATTCTTAGATTTGTTTGGGATAGATTGTTGTGGTGTTGGATTCAATACTGTACTCAGGAAATTGGGATTGCTTGGAAGAAGCTGTGAAAGCTTTGTTGGAAGCTTTGGAAGAGGCTCAGCATCATAAACTCCAATTACTCCAGAAGCTTCGTTGAAACCGGTTCCATTCTTATGTTATTGTTTTGGTTTAAAATTTTAAATGGAATTGTATTATTGTAGAAAATATTTTTGTGCTAGATCTGTAGTAAAAAGCTTTATTTTGTTTAAGAAAAGGAAAATTTAAGGTTTCTATGATTGTCATGAAGAAATCTAGAGCCTATGTAGGAATTCTTTTACAGTGAAATCAGAGAGTAACATTGAGAATCTTTTATGGATTTAATAGATTAAACATTGAAAAGACCAGAAGAAAACAACATGAAAATTAGGAAATTCTATTTTAAAACCTCTATGAAAATTGTAGAAAACCTCTATAAGGAAAATTATTATAAACAATAGAAAATTTAGAGGAAACGTGTATTTAGAAATCTTCTATTAAATTAAGGGTTTTCAGGAAATTTGATTCATTTTGCCTGTAAATGGTGTTTTTGGAAAAATTTCTTCAATTAATCTATTATGTTGAAATTCTTTTATATATATATATATATATATGTTGTTGCATATATACATATATATATATATAATATATATATTTGATTATTTGTAAAACATTTAAATACTGATATTGGTTGTGATGTCATCCGTACGATGAATTTAATTCTGAGGGATTGAAATTTCGTATTTAATAAAATCGTAGGTTTAACTTTTAGACTGTTGAAGTTTTTTATAAGGAATTTATTGGGGGAGGCCTGGGGAGGTGTTGCCTCCACCGCCACCCCCATAAGGGGACGACTGTGGAGGGAGGGCCTCCACAGCCCCCTCCATATACCATCACTCTCTTGTGGTGTGGAGAGGGTCAGTTGTATTAAAGCAGTCACCCTCTCCACATTCAATATGAAACTTTAGGTAAATAAAATAAAAAATAATACAGCGAACTTTGTTGTTTCATCCACCCTTGCTATGGGGAATTTCGATTATTTTAAGAGGTTTTTAATATCTTTGAATATATATATGATATATATAATACATATGCATGAAAATATATATATATTATATATTTATATATATAATTGTTTAACAAGGTTTAAAATATATATATTATATATTTAATATATATATATATATGGTATATATATAATGAATATATTTTTTTATATTTTTAATATAAGTTTTAGATTGGATGTGTAATTAATTAAATTAGAATTATTTTAAATGAGTTAATTAGAATATTTAGATAAATATATTTACTGAATATATATTTATTTAAATGCATTTATTTTAAAATGGTTGCATGTTTATATGCTTTAGTTGGGAAATTGAAGGAGTTAATTTGCAGAGAATTTTATGTTGCTTTTAAAAGTAATCAAGGGATTTGATTTATTTATTAAAATTAGTTTTTTCCCTTCTCTGTAATCGAAGAGGCAATTAATTATTTTAATCAATTATTTTGTTAAGGAAATTATTATCTTTGCTATGAAATCATTTTGAAAAGGAAATGGATTTAGAATATCCAAAAGTAGTTTATTTCAATTGCCTTATGTGATTATTTCCTTTGTGTTCATGTTCGTGGAAATGGGTTAAATGTGTCTTTAATATGTAAGTCTTCCAAAGGATCCTAGAGGATGGGTGTTGTCATTTTGTGATGTCAACCATTTTTATTTCCCTTGGCATGGTGCCTTGTCAGTGATTTACCCAATTTCCACGAACGAGGATGATTTGTGCCTCCTTTGGAAGGAGTGGATTATGTGGTTTGTTGCCTCTAGTCTTTGGAGTGGTTATGTTATCTAGTTTGTATGAACTTGGTATTCCCTTGGTGATTGGTTTGTATGTCTGTTGTCAACTAGTAGAGTGGCTTCTGTTAGGGGCTAGAGCCCATGAGAGGTTAGACTAGGTAACCTTCGGAGGTAGTTTAATCAAGTGATAACTAAAACAATGTACCTAGAAGATTAGGTAGTACTTCACACTAAACAAGATAAGTTCTAGCCTCACTCATAGTCGCAAGTGCTTGTTTAGGCTTGGAGTGAGTGGGAAGGGCCTAGAATGGAAAATGTCAAATACCTTGTCTTTTCAAGAGGTACTTGAACCCGCATTAGTGAGTATGAGGTTCGGGGGTCGGTTGAGGTCTCCAGGATATCCAGGGCCTATGAAGATCCACAGTGGGTAACTCATTATGAGTTGTGTGATGACACTCTATCTAGGACAACATTTGGTATGTGATTTTATGTGTATGGTTTTCTTAACATACTTGATTTGTTTTATATCTGGAAGCAATGTGACCCATGTCAGTGTTGTAATGTTGTACTTTTGTTAGTTTGGTGTAAATAATTGGTTGAGTCAATGTATGTGTTAGCCTATGATTAGAGGTTGTAGGTTTGGCCATGTTATTTTGTTACTATCTCCTAGCATGGGGGGTGGACCTTCGGGTACCACTTGGTTGGGTGGATCATGCACCCTACACCATTGGGTCCCCCTTCAACCTTCAGTTCTTGATGGAAAGGTATCTAGTTGGAGAGCTCGCAATTTCCTATATTTAAATCAAGCAATGTATTTATTTCAGTTTGACTCATGTTATTTTACCCCTTATTTGTATTCAAGGTGGATATTTGTATAATGTAACACATTTGTATTATTGCCTCATTCAAGGAATGAGAGATGTAACCTTATGATTAAGTTAATGAATATGGATTTTTGTTATATCTCTTTATGTTATGATGTAACTTTATTATGCATGAGTACTCAATTCTTTATGTAAGTAAATGTTATAGATGTTAGATGATGTATGTATGGGTTTTAAGTAATCCCAATCTTGTAGCTTTAGAGGTTGTTGACAATTAGTAAGTGATCATGTATGTTAATTACACTTTAAATTAAAAAAATGGGTGTGCTTAAGTAGTGAATTGTAACTTCCTCTAGGGTTGTGTGGTGGGGCATTACAATAGGGGTTTTCATCCTAGAAAAAGATTGTAACATCTTGTTACAACTAATCTCTTTCCAGGCCTTTCTGGATACCTCCCTATGGAGTGTATCCAACCTTAAATCTTGGGAAAAGATTGGATCATCTCCTCCCAGGCCTTCTACATGCCCTATTTAAGGGCATCTAGCCTTAGAATCCTAAAGAAAGGTTGTAACACCTCTTTTAGGCCTTATGGATACCTTGTTTAAGGGTGTCTAGCCTTAGAATCCTAGGAAAAGGTTGTAACACCTCTTCCTAGGCCTTTTGGATACCCTTTTTAAGGGTGTCCAGCCTTAGAATCCTAGGAAAAAGTTGTCACACTTCTTCCTAGGCCTTATGGATGCCTTTTTTAAGGGTAACTAGCTTTAGAATCCTAAGAAAAGGTTGTAACACCTCTTCCTAGGCCTTTTGGATACCTTGTTTAAGGGTATCCAACCTTAGAATACTAAGAAAAGGTTGTAACACCTCTTCCTAGGCCTTTTGGATACCTTGTTTAATGGTATCTAGCCTTAGAATCCTAAGAAAAGGTTGTGACACCTCTTCCTAGGCCTTCTAGATACCTTTTTTAAGGGTACCTAGCCTTAGAATCCTAGGGAAAGGTTGTAACACCTCTACCTAGGCCTTTTGGATAGCTTACTCTTAAGTGTACCTAGTCTTAGAATCCTGAAATAGATTGTAACATCTCTTCCAGGCCTTTTGGATACCTGATTCTCAAGTGTATCCAGCCCTATAATCCTAGAAGTGAGTTTTTCACTTCTCAGGCCTTATGGATACCCTATATTTCAGTGTATCCATCCTTAAGATCTTACATCCAAAGTTCATTTCTTGTTCTTGTCAAGGGCCATTATGTTTTTCCCTTCCTGAATTTGTTTATCTTTTATGCCTTAATAGTTTCTTCTCTTTCCCATGTAGCATCTTCTTCAGGAAGTCCCTTCCACTTGATTAGAGATTTCGTGATGGTCTTGTTCCTCAATTTCCTTTCTCTGGTGTCTAGGATAAATTTTGGCTCTCAAATAAGTTGTTCTTCATCGTCTAGAGGAGGTAACTCCCTTAGCTCAAGCACACAAGCAAGTAGCTCAAGCAACAAACAAGCAACTCAAGCACATAGGCACATAGCTTAAGCACATAGGCAAGTAGCTCAAGTAGACAAGCAAGTAGCTCAAGAATGCAAGCAAGTAGCTCTAGCAAGTATGCAACTAGCTCAAGTAGATAGGTAGGTAGCTGAAGAATGCAAGAAACCAACTCAAGCATGCAAGAAATTAGCTCAAGCAAGTAGGCAAGTAGCTTAAGTAGACAAGAAATTAGCTCAAGCATTAAAGCAACCAGCTCAAGCAAATAGGAAACTAGCTCAAGCAAGAAACCAACTCAAGCAAGTAGGAAACCAACTTAAGCATGTAAGCAAGTAGCTCAAGCAAGAAAGCAACTAGCTCAAGAAAGTAGACAAATAGCTCAAGCAAGTAGGAAAATAGCTCAAACACATAAGCAACCAACTCAAGTAAGTAGGCAACTAGCTCAAGTAGACAAGTAGGTAGTTGAAGCACACAGAGGATGGTAAGAAAGATGCTCTGATACCATTGTAATGTCCCTTACCTGATTTTCCCTAGAATTCGCTTGTTGATTAGGTTTAGGGTTTCTTCTTTCCAAAGGGATGTTCCTTCTAGTGAAATAATCTCAGATTTGTTGTATCTCTCCACTTCTTTTTTCTTCCTTACTCGCCTCCTTCAACCTCATATTGGATTGATCATAGGATGAGGATAATTCATAATCTATTTATGTTTATATTAAAGAGTCATCATTATTTATAAGGCTTAATAATCGCTGCAAATATCATTATTGTATATTCACAAGTGATTCACCTATCTACCCACCCATACATATATTATATATATGCATATACATATACATATACATATATATATATAAATACACACACATATGATTTTATAATACATTTATATATCCTAAATATATATTTCCAACTCATATTTATTTCCCATTAAGTATGATCTTATATCCTTGTTGGTAATTTTCTGTCGATCTCCTCTTTTCTCCTTGTTTCCATCCTCTTACTCCCCTCTTACTCCCTTCTTATTTATTTTATTCTCCATGAATCCCCATTTTTATCCTTCCACTCTTTTGTTTATATATCCCATCATGCCTCTTAATGAATAGGGGTGACCCTTATGGAATGTGGTGGTTGTTTCAAAGGGTCATCTCTTTTCATCACTTAATCGCTGCTTCTCAAGACTTTAATGAAACTCTTCGAAAACACTATTTGTTGCTATTTTATGAATTGTTGCCTCTTTGCATGATCGTTGTATTACTAATTGTTCTATATATACATTATCTTATGTTACATATTTTATATTAATATATTTATGAATTGAATTTATATATCTATTTTTATCAGTTTTATGTGTGTTTTCATATTTATAGCATTATATTATTATAATAATAATATTTAAATTATTATATTTAATAATTATAATATTATTTTATGATACTTATAACTATATTAAATTGCTAATATTTATATTTATATTTATTTTTTATTGTTTTCAAATGTTTATATTTATATTTTATTCAATATTTTTATATATTTGTATTTTATCTTCTATTTAATATATTTATATTTATAATTATAATATTATTTTTGATAATTATAATAAGAATTTAAATGGTTAATGTTTTTAATATGTGTTTTTTAAATTTTCCTTTCAATGTTTTATATTTCAATGTTATAATTTTGGGGACATGACATTCCCACAGTCTTAACCATATTCCCATCTAATTGCATAACCCTTTTATTCAAAGGTTCATAGCTTTGTCCTAGGGCTTCAACTATTTGCTTGGGCATGATTGTGGTGCTAGAATTAGAGTCAATCATGGAGTTATGCAGAAACTTCTTACCCACAATAAGGGTCAGGAAAAATGGCTTCGGTTTTGGTTTATCCCTACCAACTTCGACTGAGGATTCCTCCTCTTTGACGTTAGTAGAGGTCTCCTCTACAGTATTCACAAGAAATTTTTCCGGATGTGATTGATCAATAGTCTTCTGTTTAAGCGATTGCTCCTTTGGTTTAGTGATCGGATCCTCCTGGAGAGCCCTTTGTAGCAATGTATTATGCTCTGGAATAGTTAAGATATCCTAGAGGGACACATTAGCAGATGATTTATTCAATTGTTCCACCACACTGAATGGTGGCAAATTCAAAGGCTTCTACTCCTTAGCTCTTGTTATAACAATTTCCCTTTGCGGCGGACATTGTGACGCCACTATAGAGGTATTGGGGTTGTGGTCATAATTACTTTTAGGCTGTAGACTAACTAATTATGGGATGACTTATTCACTCGTGAATCTCCACTTGGAGTGACTGTTGTAATCAAACTACACTTGCAGGGTTTCCGAAGTGGATGGTTTGAATGTGAAGACTGCTTCCTCTCCTTCCATCCATGAGAAGAGGGCATGGTCAGGAGCTATGTCATTTTCTTGCTCCAGAGACATCCCTTGCATTTGAGTGGTGAGTACTGCGTTTTCCATTTATAGAGAGGCATATACATAACCTCCATTGTCCGACATTGTGCCTTGGTTGTGTTGCTCAACCACCTTCTATTGTAGATTACCGCATGAGTAGTTTCAAGGCATATGTGAATTGCCGCAAGGGAAACACCAAGGGTTGGCATCATTGACTAAATTGTTTTTCCTTGTAGTTAGCTCTCTATAAAAGCTTAGGTTAGTGTTATGCAATAGAGTGGGTATTGGCACTATTTTATTTGTTGTTTGCGCCTAAGGATCTGTGCAAGCGTCTCCTTGGAACTGGTTCTGTTGGTAAGAGGACCTTCTGCCCTGATAATTCTGATAGGTTGGCTTCGAAGGAGTGGCTTGGTTGTGCTTGATAATAGTTATCTCATTGGCCATAACCTACAACATTTCCTTTGTGTTTCTCATCTCGTCCTTCGAAGCACCGGATGTGGAAGTAACGTTCTATGATACGCTTGCATGTGTATACATGGATTGAGGAGAAGCAACTACAGTGGTAGGTGGCATCACCTGAGCGGGAACTAATAACTTAGGGAATATAGGCATGATGGGTTGAGGCAAAAACTTTCCAGTGTTAATTAGATTGTTCTCCACTTTAATCATGATGTTATATGCATCTGGTAGAGTGGCTCCATCGAGTGACTGGATCATCATTGAGATGTTGGCATTGATGGAATTCAGGTAGAACATGAATTCCAAGTCGGGTGATGGGAAAATTGCGTCCTGAATTCTTTGCCAAGTTATGTGGAACTGGGTGTTGAAGTCAATCAGGGCCTCATATGGAACCCACTTGATGATCTCTAGTTGGTGATACTAGGAAGACCTGTCTCTGTCGTTCGATAATCTTTCATAAAAAGGATCCCCAAGATGGTTCCAAGTATCGATAGTGTTATCTGGCAAAGTGTGATACCAATCTAATGCTTTTCCTTTGAAAGAAGCTATGAGCAACCTCAATGCTATGTTATGATTTGTAACTCCATGTACCAAACACACATTTTTCACATCTTGCAAATGTTCAGATGGTGTTCTTGAGCCATCTCTGGTAAACTTAGGAATAGCTTTCAAGGAAGAGACTGGAATGGGGCCCCAAATGACAAGAACTACTGGTGTTCTAAGAGGACTTCCAGTGTTCCATGCCACATAATTTTGATTAGCGATTAGTAACATGGCTGGTGGAGGAGTCAAAACATTCATGTGATGTGTTCTAGTTGGTACTGTTCCTAGTGGTGATACCAACAAACCAAGGTTATTTTTTGTTTGGGATCTTGTGACAGGCCGATGGTTCATATACCTACTCAAGTCTTAAGCATATTTAGAATTTTCCACCATGTGTGCCAGATAAAAGAAACTGTTGATGGAAAAACTTGACAAGGTAACAACCTTTATGGGAAACTCAGTTAAAGGGGGGACCTATTGCGTTATACTGAGTGACCTTCGGGTTTTAAAGAAGATGAATTATTCTATAACTGGGGTTTTGAATGGGAAAAGGAAGAAAATATAAAAATAAAAGATCTAACTAGGGTGATATTCCAAGATTTAGATGTAAGGCACGATAAATCTATTGGACTCAAGGGAACACTAAGAGGTAGGGTGAATCAGTGTTCAACAAATCTTAACTTAATTAATCTAAAACTCAACCATTCTATCATTACATTGAAAGAAAGATGCAAGCATTCAAAGGAAACATTCATAACACCATGACACAAAGATTTTTGTGTGGAAACCCTAATAAGGGAAAAACCACAGTGGAGGTTAATCCACAATTTGAGTACTCAAATAAAGTTTTACAAAAGGGAATGCACTTGCATTCAGGCACACTACCTAGAGCTCACTGCCTTACAAAAATTCATATTAAAACCATCTGAAGGATGAACTAAGATAGTAGCATCTATTCATGCCAAGTTATAGTTTCAGTGAAGCTCATAGATTAGATTTTGGATCTACTTTCTGATTTTGCACTTCACTCTGCTATGCTCTGCTCTTTTCTTCTCTTCGCATCATACATAGACAAATTCACACTATTACTCTACTGAATTTTGTACCATATTCTCATTCGCTATATTCACATACTTCTCCACACTACAATGCATATAAAATGATAAAACCAATCTCATATATATATTTTCTATCAAGTATTTGATCATTCTTATGTCGTCTTCATAAAACATTTAGTTCTTCTCGAGTGTTGGCTAGATCCACCACTAATTCTTTATGCACATCCTCCAAATTCGGTTAAGACAAAGAGAGGACCTAAAAAAACATAATAGATCACAAAAAAATTTGATTAATCACTCCTTATACATCCGCAATTACTATATTTGCCAGGTCGGCCTTCTAGGCATAGATAGTCAATATATTAGTGCACCGGATCTCCTAGATCACATACCAGTGAGTGTGTATTAGTATACTTCATGAATAAGCATCAACAAACATCAATGAACCTTCCTTATAGATCCACAACCCAAAATAGTAGTCCGGTGAAGTATTCAGATCAACTTTCATGCCTATAACCGAATGTCCTATTCTTCACCTTGTTCTATCAGTGTAAACCAAAACTATAATGTAGATCAGATGCATGACTTAGGTTTCCAAGGTTGCCAAGGTTTCCATCAATGAAAACACTTACAAGCCATATACCAACAATCTCCCCCTTTGGCATTGATAGCAACACTTAGTGAAAAATGACTAAGTGTCAGAATCATTGAGTATGATGCCAAGCTTTGTTGCACTCTCTCCTCCTAAGATTTATAAAGAATTTTTTATTGCATTATCTCCCCCTTTGACATCAATGACAAACAATAGAAACCATATGCCAAAAAGACAAAAAATGTGTTCAAAATCTTCAAAATTCGTGATTATATATGTCGACAATTCTCCTTCTTAGACCAAAACTTCAAAAATTTGAAAACAATTGACTGCTACTTTAGAAAATTATCTTATGATTTTTCTTCATTTCCAGAAGAAACTCCTTCCAAGCATCTATTGTGATCCCAATGATAATGATCAAACTATTATTCTTGGATGTTTTTTTGATAATTTTTGTTAAAGATTCCAGAATTGTAATTGCTTCTTCCAGTTTCTCACCTTTCCTTAGTATTTCCACCATCTGCTCCAATCTGCATTCGGTTTGATCCTTCACCTTCCAAAAAGTATCAACAAGTGTGTTCTTGGTGAATTGAATTTTGGTGTGTTCAAACTGTAACTCCCGAATCCTTTTTCTGATGGTGTCATCTTGATCCTGCAACATGTTAAAGATTTTCCCAATACCATTTAGCTCTGTTTCAATCTATTCCAATTTCTCTTTGTAATTACTAACAGCATGGTGCCAATGGATGCAATAGTTGTAGATGTTGTTAGCTGAATTTATGCACTATCTCAATTCATTCATTTTCTTCTTCAGTTTGGTAAGTGATATTCTAAACTGGTCCTCCAGGTGAGAGATGACTTCACCTTCTTCTTTGTCTTTATCTCAAGAGTTCATTGATTCTTTACTGCATTCAATCATCTCCTCAGGTAGAGTGTTATGCAAAATTTCTAATTTGATCTTGCAATGCTCAACATGATCATTTAATACACTCAGGAACATGTCTTGATCATATGTATTTCCAACAAACCATAACCTAGTGATCTTCTACATTCCACCTTCTTCTTGAATAAGCTACTGCGGCATTTGCTTTGTCAGATCATCTTCTTCCTCACTGTCTTTTTCTGGTTTTGATTCATTTTTCTATGGATCCTCAGTTTCTTCATCAAATTCTTCATCTGGAATATCCACAATCTCCTTTTATTTACCTTTTCCCTCAATTTTGGGAATTTTTCATTTTGAAGGGTTGTATTCAACAACTTCTTTTTCTCTTTTCTATTTTTTATCCATACCATTGGAGGAGGAACCAACTTCCATTGTTCTTACTGGAGGGGAAATATTGACTGAATCACACTTTCCAAGCACATTCTTACAGAATTTTTCAAATTCTATATCCCAATCAGCCAAGCTCCTAGAATATGAGTATATTTGTCTACAAACTGGTTCATTTGCATTCCACACCACATTGTCGATCTTTGGCAAACAATTCAGGAAACACATTACTAAGCATATGATCAAAGTACCAAACCTAAAAGGGTAGCCTATTTCTTTTGTCAGTTGCACATTCTCCATTAGCTAATCCTTTATCAACCCACACAGGTCAAAGTCTTGACCTTCAATTATCATCTTATGAGAAATATAGACATCACCAATCGAGGTCGCTCCTTCTCGATTTCTGAAAAAGACTTTATATGAAATTCCATGAGCAATGTATTTAGTAACAAGATTCTTGATTGTTGCAATTATCAGTGCCCTCTAATCTCTGATTATTTAGGATGGATTTCTTTCTTGGTACATCTCTGACTTTGCATAATCTAGTCAAATTCTCAATTACCTCCTTTGAAATGTTGTAGGGTTTGTCCAAAGTTAAAATATCATCATGTAATCTTCTCAAGATAAATTGAAAAAAATTTGTGTCCTCAAAGTATGGAAACTCATTCCAAATATCCAAATTCATTTGTTTGGCTTCATTCAATTGCTTCAATTTGTTGGGTAATAGAAAATTCCTCATGCACCTAATCTTTCCACTTGTGTATTCATCCAAAATGATTGTCCTCTTGATTTTTTCTATTTTCTTTTCGCACTTAGGTTTAACAACCGCACACCAATTTATATGAAAATTCTGAAGATAATTGAAATA